>OY728147.1:1371563656-1372813656 GCA_963277665.1 Viscum album
TACTCGAGTCCTATGACGAGGTGTTTGTTCCAGGCACCCCACTCACACCCAGAACACTATCCCTAAAAATACAAAAATCTGGATGATCTAGATTCGTCCCAAAATAACCTAAACCAAAAGAGTGTGACCTACTCTAATTCCATTTTTTCATGAACCATGTTAGAGTTCCCTCCAACCTGACTCCTGACATGATCTGTGGCATGGCCTGAAGGATGTTCTCATTCCCCATAGGTTGGAAACTAGTTCGTGGGAACCAACAATATTATCTAGGATTATTTCACCCATTTTTATAATCATAAAAAACCAATACAAATAAACATCACAATCATAAATAACCACAACCAAAAAAAGAACAAAAATTTTCAGATTCCATGTTTACAAAATTAGTCAAAAACCAAAAGTAGAAAAACGGAAAGGGAACCACAAAATATGTCCCAAAACCTCCATGAAATAATAGGGACATCACTTTAAATCCACCACCATGACCACCTTCACGAAGTGGAACAATAGAAAAAAAATACACCATCACCATGACACATCTTGCCTTTACCTGGGTCATACATAACAACGACTACATACACCTAATTAATGTATATAGGATGTATTATAAATCCCATTAGGATAAAACAAAAATAAAAGATTCAAATCTATATCATTATAATAAAATTTGACATACACATTTTCCTAATAACATTTGAAACATTTTCAAGAAAACATTTTAAGGAAACCCATTTCCCAAATAATATTTCTTGAAATAAAATTCTCACAATTTATACCATATACATACAACTAGCACCACATCACATAATCATAGTTTCAAAAGAGATCGCCGTTGGAAAATCCCTAAGGATAAATAGCACAAATGGAACACTAAGAACATTATACCTTAGTGATAAAAATCCTCTTACTCAACTACCAATAGTGTTCTCATGCACGAGCCACTAGAGAGTATCACATCCAAGGTTTTAGTGGTTCAAGAACATTCTCATCCATGAGCCACTACATAGTATCTCATCCAATGTTATAGTGGTCTCTCATCATATCAAGTTTTTATTTAGTGTTTCAATCATCAATCTTCGCCGATGAATATAGGGCTCAACCACTTCCAAATAAACTATAGAACATTTTCATATTCACCCACCTAGATACCAAGGGTTCCCTTTATAATCAACTCTATTTAACATATCAAAAAAATCATCACTTTCATATAAAAATCAATACATCACAAGCACACAAGGAAATCCCAAATTCCACATTTTAACAAACAATACCACATTCCATTTTCCACACACACCAAACCCATTAGGAAATATATGTTGAATCACTTGATCATTTTAGTAAATCCAACCATTTTCATGGGGAAATACCATTTTCAATTTTCATACTCACATAAAAACCATTTTTTACATGATTATAAATTCAAAGACACATTTATGGTGCACCAAAAATAATCCAACATGTAAAAAAGCCCACTTGACATGGAAAGTAAACTTTCAATAATATTTCACCTTTAATTATCATTGAAAATTCATTTTTAATCATTCAATTAAGTCATAGAAACTGTAAAAGAAAAAAAATTAGAACACAAAAAACATAAACAAATTACATTAGATAACTTATTTTCATCATATGTGCATCTCAAAACTTTTCCGAAACATTTTTCACACCACATAGATAATCTATAGAACACATTTAACCAACCAAACAAGAAATTAAAACTCATCTAATACTGTAAAATCATGGAACCACATACCTCCAAAACTTCTAGAAAACTAGTGTGAAACCATAAAAGAACCACCAAAATAGCCAATAAAGGTAATATAAAACATTAATCATTAATATTTTACCCAAAAACACAAGATCAAATCCTCCTTACATCATGAAACCCACTGGAAAATATTATCTCAAGAAGGAGGGTCGATAAAACCTATAAAAAAGAAGAAATAAAGAGGAAATGGACTTATATGATGATTCCTTGAAGAATAGAGGTCAATAAAACCCAAGGATTTAGGTTCAAAGTCCCTAAAAAATCATAGAGGAGGCTCCCAGGGATAAAAAATCGAATGGGGAAGATGGGAATGATTTAGGGTTAAAAATAGAATAGGTTAGAAAGGAAACATTCCACTTTTTAATGACATAAACATGCATCATGATTTTCCTGGACGATTTTCTATATCATGCGGTAATCATGCACCCCTCACTATCTGATAGGGATATTACACATGGGTATCCCACATAATTTTCAAAATTGTATACCAACCATGTGGTCCCCACTATCTAAAATGGAATTTGGTCGCATGATTACCTGGAGGTGGTTCATAGTTTCTCATAACCATGCACCAACCGTCTTTCACCTGTTTTCATGCAAAAAATATCTATTTTCATCAATAAATTAAGGGGAAACTATGAGATAAATTCATCACTAAAAATAAACAAATTAATAAATCAAAACAAAATCATATATGTGATAGTGAAGAGTGTGAAATATATCCCCCTCTAATTAATTGGATAAATATTGATATCTCATGACATAAATATGACTATAAGGGGGAGTGAACCCAGTTTGGTAAGGTACTTTTTTCACTATTACAGTATAGGGAGTGATCCTAAACTACTATAAGGATTTGGGGAGTGAACCCATTCCACTATGATAGTGTTGTAAATGTGACTTCAAATACTATGTAAATTATTTTCAATGTGTAGGTGTATTCCACCAATCTATGTAATATACCAATGGTATTATCTCATGGTTCTTGTTCTTGAATTCAATTATGATTCATGTCATATGTACCTCCATTATTTATTACACAAGTCATGTTTATGATATGTGATATTTAGGGTATGTTTTTGAAATATTATTCTCATGTTCTCATTCCCTTATGATCTTGATATTTTGATATCTCTTTGGTTTATCCTTACAGAGAATGTGAGATCATATTTTTCTTATATTTCCTTTCACCTGGTTATAATGAAAGGTATTATCTGTTATATTTCCTAAAATGATGGTAGTAATGAATAACATAGTGGGAGAATATGTATCTCACTTATGGATCAATTGTTTATTTTCCAATTTTTCCAAAGTTATTAAACCTTAAGTCTCCCAAATCATGGTTTTATAAAGATTATTCATTGAAAATGTGTAATATATATGTATGGGAATTTTGGGTCTTTAAAAAATATATATAAGCTCAAAGGGTACATGAGATGATATCCCAAACCCTACAAGAGGGTACAAATGTGGTTATCCTAATACTGAAGTAGGTACATGGATATGTATCCCAAGCCTAACATGTTACGAATACCTTGGTGGAATTACTTGACATAATATTTTCTATGCTTATGTGTATGAAAAAAATAAATGACTTATGAGAATTTTATGACCTCATGGATCATGCTATTTTATTTCATTATAATTCATGTCTTATGAACTACCCAGATTTATTAAATGAATCAGGTTTTTTGATTTAGGATATCAAGGGTATAGTTTTCAAATTTTATTCTTCTGTTCTCATACCCATATGTTCATGTTATATTGATATCCCTCTTATTTTACAATACCATGAATCTAAAATTACCATTTCATATGATTCCATTCCAAGGGATATGATGATCAGTACTATATATGTTATGTATTGGAATTTTTCTTGTTATGAAGATCCTAGTGGGAGATGACGTAGCACACTTATGAAAAAGTTGTTTAATTTTACATGTTCCCAAAGAAACTAGACCTAAATGATACTCAATTGTGAGTTTGTTTAATTAAATGAATTTTAAACAATGAAAATATTATATATTAATGAAAATCCTAGTTCATTATAGTTAGTATCATAAAATAGGTTATATTAACCTTTGGATACTAGTATATATAAACATTCCTGATAACCCTAATGATGAGCTTATGTATAGGATAACATCTGAAAGTGTTGGTTATGGATAGAGTGAGTAATATATGAAAAATTACATCCCTATTGGGATACTATAATTGGATTTTGTTCTAGAGAATATGTACCTAGTGTTTATAACTTTGAAAAAGTTTCTTCAATCAAGATTGTAGGATTACCTCATGTACGATAACAGGCCTTAAGGTGCACCTAGTTTGACAATCCAAGGGTATTTTCATTGAAAATTAAAAAATTTTATGTGAGCTATTATGAATAATTTTAATAATGATAATGAATGACCTAGTTTATGAAGAAGTCTCATATATTAAAAAGAATGTGTATTGATTTAGACATCCGATATGTTATTTTTAATGATTATTTGGTTCCCTACTATGATTATTGTTTTTAAACTATTATTTTTGGTTTTATTAAATGGATAGAAAATAAAGAAATAATTTTAATTCTTATGTGACAGAAAAAGAAATTATTTTCTTCTGGAGAATCCATGAATTGTGGGATCTAATATGAAAAAACACATTACTAGTCTCACAAAATATTATCAATCCATGAAACATGCTGAATAAAAAAAATTAAAAGAGGGTAAAAAATTCTACTAATTCATTCATGTGTAATTTTCAAAAATGTTTTAGTGGTTCTATTGATCCACTAGTTTTGTTGAAATAGTTCAGAACCATTGAAATGTTTTTTTTTCTGTTCTCCATTTTTTGGAGCATGAAAAATTTATTTTGTTCATTTATCATTCAAAAGGTGAAGCAGATAAATAGTTGAATATTATCCAAAAATGTGGTAATAAAATAAATTTTTCTCTATTGAGTTTAATGAGTTTAAGATCATATTTTTCAATAATTTCATCGCTTATTTTATTCATATGAAAATGCATAAGTAATTCCATGAGTTAAAGCAGATTGATAGTGAATGTTTTGGTACCTATGAGGAAAATTTTTCAAGAATTGTTAAATATGATTTTGTAATTATCATTAAAACTAAATGTAAGTTTAATTGATTCTTTAGTGGGTTAGAACTAGGTATCTAAAGGGTGTCATCTATAAGGGACATCAGTAACTATTAAAAACATGTTTAGTCTGCTATCAAGGTCGAAATGAATATTGGATTTACTCAACAATCACATGGTTTAATTTGAAAAGAAATATGGGATATGTAGGATAATATAAAAACCATGGAGAGAATAATATGGGTTTTACGTCATGCTCCAAGTGTTGAAGGAAACATGATGGAAAGTTTCTAAAGGGGACTTCAAAATGTTTTATGTATGGAATGAAAGGTCATCGAGAAAATTAATTCCAATTTTATGGTAAAAATTCATCTAAGGATGATAATATAGGGAAGTATCTATACAATTCACCGCCCACAATCCATTACTTCTAGTGAAAGTAATTTTAGAATTGTGTCAATAAATTCCTTAATCTAAAAGATAAAAAGGAAAATCATCCACAAAACCCTCTGAAGGAAATAGATAAAAGGAATTTATTATTTAATCAAAATAGTTTATGTGAATTATGATAATTAAGACACATTTATCCTCTACTCTAGAGTTGGGAATTTCATGTTAGGGTTTGTGTGAATGCGATTTAAAGATATATTATTTTTCATCCTTTAGTGAAATTTTACATTATTTTGAGCATAGATTATCTCCCTCAAAACCCTCTTAAGAAAATAGATAAAGGGATATATTAGGAAACTAAAATGGTTGATGTTAATCATGATAGTTATTTTACACTTATCCTCCACTCAAGAGATGGTAATTTCAAGTTGGATTTTGTTGGAATGAGCCCAATTAAAATATTATTGATAATATTTTAGATAAATTTGATGTAATTTTGAGAATTTATTATATCCCAATACATGGATTTTAGAGTAATGAAATCACTTTTGATGTTATATTAATGAAATTAGGAACCCAATATTCTAATGTAATTTTGTTTTGTATAATATAGGAGCCTATTTATGGAATACAAGATGAATTATCTTTTGTAAGTGTATATGTATCCAAGTAAGATTAAACTAAGAGTTATGGAAACTATCATGTGTTTTTGAGTTTGAGGTTTATCATAAGCTCAATTTATTATAAATCTATTTTGTAGATTTATTTGATGCTAGTTTATCCTGAATAAGGATATTTTGGTAGATATTTATGAAAATACAAACATTTGGTTTTGCAAATGTTTTAGTGGGAAGAAAATTAATTGATTTGGAATGCCTTTACATTTTATGGTAATATAATTATAGGTATAGGTAAAATTTATGGTTTATGTTATCATTGAATTTATGGTAATTTTGGGTTATTAAAAATTCAAAAAGTTTTTGGAATTATATTAACATAGTTTGGTAAAAAGGTTAACCCACGAGCTAGGTGACAACCTATTACATCCTGAAAGGTTGTGGGGCTTGATCCTAAAATAAGAAGTTCAAAATAGTATATTTCATACCACTTGCCTATATGAAAGTTTAATTATGGTGAAAACAAATAAGATATAAACTTATGAGTATGTATCTTAGTGCTTGGTAAGTAAGAAACTTAAGACTGGGAGATAAAAGTCTTAGGGGATGCTACAACCATTATCAATACAATAATGGAAATGTGAAAGCATCACCCTAAGTTTTGTTGATTGGGTCCCCAAAAAATATATAGGGAAAAATTCTATATGATTTTATTCTTTATTTTTACATAGTCAACACACTTCATTTCTATCATAGAATATTTATCTTGGGATCATTTTTATAGAATATTAATTAAGGAAGTGGTGTGGTTTCATGGTGTACCACATTCAATGGTATTTGATCAGGATCTATAGTTTACCTAGAATATTTTGAGAATTTTTTAGAAAGATATTTATAAAACATTTATTTTTAGAACTATATATAATACATAGATAGGTCGTCAGACTAATAGATAAATTCAAACCCCAATGGATATGCTAAGATCTTATGTTATGTAATTCAAAGGTGTTTGAGATCATCATCATACTCTAGTTGATTTCCATACAAAAAATAATACCCACTCAAGAATTTATATGGAATATTATGAATAAATCTATAGAAATATGTCTAAAAATAACATGTAATATAATTAATTTTTTCAAAGAAAGTTATTGGAATATGTGCTAGAAGATTATATAGAAAGAAAAGGATACATCCATTCAACAATACATAACAGAAACACAAAGTTAATATAAAATTTATGTTAATAATCATTGACTCAGTCTAGAATATAAAGTTTTTTATAAGGTGTTTCTGTGAATTTATATAAATAATAAAGAAGGTAAAATTAATCCCTATATATATCACTCACTTTTAAATTCTTGATGAAATCAGGATGGTAGCTTCTCATATGGCCCAACCACCAAACCCCTCTCGGGTTCACGATGTGATCCCTCTATCTCTCATAAGGATATACATAACAAATACATAACATTAATAGAATGTAGAGTTCATTCCAATAGATAATGTTATTTTTATGAGGTTTAATTTGTGGAAATTTTGGATCATACCAAAAAATATCTACAAAATTACACTACTCACTTGGTCAATGTTTTGTGGAATAACCACCTTCTTGAGGAAGCTACGTGAAAACTTGAGGATGTAATGAGATGTAAGTCTCAATATTTATATATACAAAATTAATTTATTTCTAGGGATATATTCATTTTATGGGGGTATAATTTTACCCCCATTGTTTTTATGATATATTATTTTTGAATAAATCTAATTTCATTAAAATCATTCATTACACGAAACATCGAGTTTTAAAAAATAATGAAAAACTATTAATATTATTGTTTAAAAATAACCATTATTACCTATATGTTAAAAAAGGTAAAATTAATATCAATAAACACATTTTAAATATTAATTTTTATTATTTTATATAAATAAATCATATTGATAAAAAATGATATGATATTTAGTAAAGTCTTTATACGCTAAAAAAAACTTTTCTCAAAAAAAGATTTCTATTTATTTTTGTGAAAACATATTAAAAATTAGTTTTTGAAACTATTATAAAACTAATCTTACAAACATAAATTAATTTTTTGAATAAGCACATTAAAATTATATTAGTTATGTTTTGAAATTTTTTTGAATAGATAATGTTTTTTACCATTAGTTAAAAATAATTGTTTTTATAAAAAACTACTTTTTCATTCAAAAAAGTTGGAATAATAATTTTAATATGGTATTAAAAGTAAAATTATTTCACTTTTATATCTATTAGTACAATTTATTTGGAATAAATTTTGTATTATATATTCATATAAAAACATTTATTCATTTTATCATTTTCTCACTTTAGAAAAATGATTTCTCATCGTCAATGTAGGTTTAATTTTAATATAAGTTTTATGAATATTATGAATATAATTTTGAAAAATAGATTAAATATTTTAAATAATATTAATTAATATAATATAAAAATTTCAACTAATGTTTTTCCCTAAGTGAATAGTGAAAGCAGAAAAAATTAATTCCTGCGGTTAAGGTTAAAAATAGTTTAATGGGGGTTAAACTAAAAATATAAGGAATATAAGAGGTATAAAATTTTCAAACTCACTTTTATGGATATACTTTGACCATAAAACATATAATGTTTGATAATAACCCATTTTGGATCCATTTTTAAAGTGAGAAACATGGGTACACAATATTCATTTAAAAAATACAAGTGTGTCCTCTCACACACTTATAAAAGGTCACCCAGAATCCTCTACACTACACAGTTCTAGATATCATTGGTTCATCCAATACCTACCCTAAAATGTTATATAATTCCCTATAAAATTTTTAAAGGCCTTATTTTTATTATGAAAACACTCATAATGAAACATTATTTTCAAAAAAAATTGCTTCTATAAAGAAGATGTAAAATTTTTAAACTTGTGTTTTGGTTTTATTTAATCTTACACATCCATAAAATCTTATTAAAAAAAGTTAATATAATAATACAATTATCTCTAATATACTGATATGTTATTATGTTAATTTCATAACCTATATCCATCTCTGCCTCCATCAATTGGAAAACAAAATCGTCGATCATATGTATGGTGGAGTACCGCCTCCCGAACCGATGTTATTTGTTTTCCATCAACAATTTTTTGAGATGGATATACTAATCGATTAAATATTTATATATGAAATTTATGATATTATTAAACCTCTATAATTATAATACCGCATTTACATTCTTACCTCCAAAACCTATGGAAAAAAATAATGTAACTCATGTGTACGGAGGTCTATCGCCTCGCAAACCGATGTTATGTGTTTTTAAATTTTGTTTGAAAGGGATTTAAATAAGTATAATTTAAATGATTATATATGATATTTTAACATAATTATACCTCATATAATATGATATCAAATATAATTTATTACTTTCCATTCCCTGGGGACATTATAATGTCGTTAGTGTGTACGGTAGACTACTGCCTTGCAAAGAGATGTGATTTGTTCTTCACATAGGTTGTACCTAGAAGTTAATAAGAAAATTTTCAAATAAAAATATGTTATATATATTATATAAAAGATATTCTTGGATTTTAATATATTATTTACTTTTATCTTTTTCAATCCTTTGATAAAATGGAAACAATTTTCATGCATATATACATCCTACTATCTCTATGAATGATGTATTTTATTTTATATCTATAACATTTATGGAATACTATAAATAAATATATAAATAAAATATATGATATTAAAATAATTTTTAAAATCAGTTATATGAATTAACCATGATAAAAGTAAAATAAACAAATATTAAAAATCAAACATACCTACAAAACAAATCCTTTATCAACAAAAAATAGATTTTAACAAGGAAATGTTAATTAGAAGGTAATAAAAGTTCATAGGTAAATAATATGTGGTATGATATATATAATTATAGTAATTTAATATATTTAAAAAATAATTATATTATTTATAAATGAGTTTCAAACATGTATAAAGATATTCAATACTTAAGGTAAGGTATTTTTTGTCTCAATTTTCATTCTTCGTGACATATGTTATGTTATGCACCTATCTTATTTTTTGAGTAGAATATGATACTACTTTATCCTATTATATCCTTAATATCCAAATATTCATGAAATTTAAAGTTTCATTTGATTTTATTCTCCAATCATGATTTATGTTCAAAAGTTACCTAACTGTTAAGGGATAGATGTTATAATCCCATTGTTTATTAGTGTTGTTTATGATTATGATTCCAATGATGATATAGTTTGATAAACCTCTCCAAAATTTCATGAATTTTGGTATCCTGTGGTAATTTCTAGAGAATAAATAATTTCCTTTAATTCTCCACCCTTTATGTACTAAATATTCCAAAATAATTTTTTAATGAAAATTGACTTTATTTGAGTCCTTGATAAAACACCCTTTTTCCATATCTATGTTTTCTAAAAAATTAATTCAAAAATGTTTTTAACAATATAAAAATGATTTATTAAATAATTTTTACTCATTTTTTAATTTTTATTTTATTTTTTTGTAAGGAATACTCATGTCATTTTCCAATTAATTCTTATCAAAAATTTGAAAGGAATCATTGTTTTAACAAAAATGGAAAGAGACATATTTTCCATTGTTGTGCCTAAAAATTGAGTTCAAACAACCCTTAATTTATTTAAATTTTATTTAAAAAAAATTATTTACTTTAAATTTTGGATTTTTTTATATTTTAATTAAATTATTTCAATGTGAAAATATATTTTCTTCATGAAATGTTTTAAGTGTTCTTTTAAAATTATTTTCTATAAAATATTCCATACATTGATTTTACTTATGATTTTATATGGATAAGATCTAATTTTACCATCATTATTAATTCTTTAGATTTTTTATGATTATAATGAAGATATTTTTATGAAACAATTTCTTTTTCCATGGTTTATACAATAATAAATTGATGAGATGATTATAAAATAAAAATTCTTTCTATGTGTTTTTCTATGATGTAATATTTATCAAATACATTTATTTTCCCTAGGTTATGATTTGATGTATGTTTTATGGAATTATGAAACACAAATTTATGAATTATTTAAAAGGAAGGACCTATATCTCCCTCTATTTAATTTGGGGATGATTAATGTTATATGAGATTAAAAGTTATATAGGAGGTTATCCAAAAACTGAAAATAAGGTACACTATAGGTTGTCTCATACTCGAAGTAGTTACATGGATGGTTATCCAAATACTAACTTGTTATGAATTTATTGATGGATATAATTGACATAATAGTTTATATTATTATTTTATTTCACAAATATATATATTATGTCAATGTTATGCTCCAATGGATCATGTGCTTTGATTACATTTGGATTCAGGTCCTATGAACATCCAATATTTATATCATGACTAATGTATTATGATCTATTATATAAAGGGTATCATTTTAAAATGTTATTCTCATGTTTATATACCCAAATTCTCATTTGATATTAATATATCTTTTATTTAGCCTTATTGAGCATTTGAAATTATCCTTTTTAGGTTTCCATTCCCTAATATATGAAGAATGGTACTATGTATGATATTACAAAGAAGGGTTCTAGTTATTAAGAACATAGGTGGAGATGGTTTAGCTCACTTATGAACTAATTATTTATGTTTCCATGTTTGCAAGGAAAATATAACTAAATAATCCTCAGGCATGTGTTTGAGTAATGTAAGGAATATTCATCGAAAAAATGTAATATCTATGTATGAAAATATTGGGTCATTAAAATATATTTTTCAAAAAACATTGCATGAATAGAATTTACAACCATATTTACTAATAAGTGGATTTAATCTTTCTTTATATGATTAAATTATTATTTGAAAAGAATTGTTTTTCTTAATATTTTGAAATTTTTAGTTTTTAAAAGTAATTTTCAAAGTGAAAAGTTTATTATCTTCAAGAATTTTTTTAACGAATTTTTATGGTATTTATATTTATTAATGAAAGAAACCCATATTTTACTTATTCTCTAATGGGAATATGTTACATTGATACAATATTGATTATTTATTTAGATGTTTATGATTATTTAGTTTGGGGATAAACTATTTTGATACAATTTTCCATGTTCTTCTCGATTGTTAATGACTACATTTATTGATTGGGGAAGTTTTAACACTTAGTATGCTATTTTTTCAATTCAAAGGTTTAAAATGAATATTGTTCACCCCTTTAATATTTAGAATTCATTAAACATAATAATTTATGGGAGGTTCGTTATATAGCCCCATGATGCATTGATATATCTTGTGAGACAAACTAGTTTGGGTATTTGTTTATGGAGTTACCCATTAATATATGTTGTATTGGAACAAGGTTTGTTATTATGTTTTTGATATATAGAATCATGTGTTCCATAATAATGAGATTATTAATTTATGTTCATGTGATTATTTGAATAGTTGTGATATCTATGGATACGTTTCAAGTTCATGTGATTTGTTATATGGAATTATTTGATCACTATTTATTCATACCATGTTATTATTTATAATAATGTTATTTATTAAATGTAATGTGTTTAAAAATATCTAATTTACCATTTTTATTATACCTTATTTATTTTTTATAAATTAAATTTTATACATACCCTTATGGAGTATCTGAGCTCTTCCATTTCTTTTGTATCTTTTACCCAGGATTCCAAGAAGGGTGTTACAATTATGCATGGACATTCAAAGGGAATATTAAGTTTATCAAAGAAAATACTATGTTGTATTATATGTTTTCTGCTGTAATGATTCATTGATTTATGTATCTGCATTACAATGGATAAGAAACTATTTGATTCTTTTGGACGGTATCACATATATCATATCCCAATGTAATAATGTAACCACTAACTCTAGGATACTATGGTAGAGGTATTTACAAATGTAATCAATCTACCACCATGGGGTAAATCCCTTGGATTATTTAGGTCTTAGTAAACTAGTGTCCTCACACTTTTTTTAAAAGTGACATTACATCTGAGAATGAAATACCCTAGGGAGATCAACATCAAGGCCAAGGAAATGATACAACATTTTCTAGTGTATCACCATCATGTAAAATGAATGATTAGTCAATGTTATAGAGTAAATATATATCTAAATAGCCACATAAAATCACATCCTTCTTGTTATATCCTCTCAACCTAAACAAAATATTTGTCATGTGTTATCATAATCATATGTTCAAAAATTTCATTTGGTAAATTTCATAAAACACAATAAATTATCAATCATAAAAAATAGTCTCAAATCCAATTTCACGTTCCTTTCCATTTTAATTTAAAAATACTATTAATTAATATTTAATAAAAAAATATCATTTAAAAACTATCTGAAGAAACCAGGACATTTCTCAGAAACCATTTAGTAAGTAACATCCAAACATTGGTATGCATCTCAAGTTTATAGAGGAATTTATACTTATGAAACCAACTACCTAAATGTTTATATTCCATTATAAAACAATCCCAATATAAAATAACTCAAATTAAAACTCCTTATCCTTCTATCAATCAATAATAATTTATATTAGATCATACACAAACCCGTATATTTTTCCCTGAATCCTAAATTTATAGGAGAGAATAGGAGATCAAGAATAAATATAATGAACAGTTGAATAATGGACACAAACCATTTATTTCCTTTATACACATCCATCAAGTTAAATAGAATAACTCTCAAAAGGGGATGAAATATATAAATTCACCATGGGAGAGATTTAGGTTCGATTCCCTATGAGTTAGGGAAAATAATGAGGTATTTTTTTAGAAATATGGATAAAAATCTAATTTTTAATTATTAAAACCCATCAGCATCGCTGGGTCATACTGTTAGAAAAAACATATCCCAACCACTCAATTCTTAATATATCTCGCATGACCTGCATAGTTTATCCACACTGTTAGTCAAACTGTCTACTAGCCATGAAAAACACCATTATCCCAAAATGAATTCTTTTATATATATGCCTATGTGGTAATCCAAAATTGTGTGCTACTCAGGAGTCCCCACCACCACTTCTTGGTAACCTCAACTAGTAGCATGGTTTCTTGGAAAAAATACCATGTTTACACTAACCATTAAAATTATAAAATATTCCCATAAAGTATAATACCACAAATAATAACTAAAGAAAATATATTAAAAATTTGTTGTAAAAAATAACAGTCATAGGTACCTAAAAGTGACCTTGTGGTGTGGCAATTCTCCCCATCATATCACAATATACCCCCAGAAACTAAAATTGAATAATTTTGATGATTGAATAGTAAGGGACACTATAATATCATCATTTAATTCCATTACAAAGTCTCATGAGAATATAAACCATATTTATGAATCTCATGGACCAATGTAATATACTTCCCCTATAATGGATTTTCCTAAGAATAATATATATGAATAGGAAATATAATCATAAATAAATCTGGTTCAACTCAAGATCATCTATACTCAAAACATTATAGGGTTCTCAATTATACTTCTTGAGCTGAGATTCTAGGAAATATTTTTAATTAAATTCAAATGGGATGGTAATGCTCTATGATATATCGTTTTCCAAATCTGTTAAAAAGTATCCAAATTTCCCATGTATCATGGATATAACTTTTATTTCTTCTAAATAATTGATTTCCCAATTCAGGTAATACTATTGATAGGAAATTTTTAGTAACTATGAAATTCAAAGGTCAATGCTAATGATCCTAATTGGATTTATTCTGACTCTTAACTCTAATTATCCATCGATGTATGACATGAATCTCTATCAACGTACTCTAAATGATGACCAACCCTATCATGGAAGTTTCACCCATATTTGACCAATAATGAAGTGATTTTCATGTATAACCATATAATGATTAATAGGGTTATACTTTGATGGGTGATTGAAAAATTTATAATAACTAAACTCAACCAACCCCAAATGGATATCCCAATATTGTCTAAATTCATAGACACAATAATATATAGTGTATTATATAATTTCAATAAAACACTTCATTTGTCCATCCATCTAGGGATGTTATGCTATGATCAACCTAACTTGATATCCCATCACCTTTTAAAGTCATTTCTATAACACAGAGGTAAAACACAGATCTTTATCTGATATTAAGGTTAATGGAACTATTAGTAACCTCAAATCCTCTTGTAGACTCAACTTTCCCAACACTTAAACTATGGAGGTATCCTAAATTGAAAATAAGTTAGATGATTTTTTGATTCATTCAATCAACACCAATATAACACTACTCCCTCCTATATTTTCTGGTAGTCCATGGATAAATTCTAAGGTCACCTCATCCCATTTCCACATTGGAAAAGGGATAGGTTGAAGTAACCCATATATTAATCATTGTTTTACATTAATTCATTATCAATATGAAGAAATGGGACATGAATTTAGTTATATATTATCCCAAACCTATCCTCCCAAACCAATGATTCATGTCATAGTACATCGTTGTTGTACCATGATGAGTATCCCACTATGGGCATTGATGTGAAACAAACATAGTCCTTATAATTGATGTGGGAACAATGACTGATTTTTGAGTCAAATAATGGATTTTATGGAGAGATAACACTCAGGGATATTCTCACCCACCATATAAATAATCTTTGATACTTTGGAATTCACTTTCTATTTGTTTCTCCTAGGAAACAATCTCATCCAGATATAGTGTCAATTAAATTCTCACTAAAAAGAGATGGATTCCTTCCTCCTTTGCATCCAAGTACATTATAGAAAATGGAATCATGATATTCCAATCATTCTTGGATTATTTAATAGATTTATTGGTAAACTTATTATTTAGAGAATCTGTAACAACATTTACATTTCCTGGTTTTTAGGTGATATCTAATTCAAATGTCCGAAGATACTAAATTTGTAGACTTTTCTAGATATTTAGATATTTTTGAGAAATGACATAGTTCAATATCTTATGATCTGATAAAATAGTTAACCATTCACAAAAAATGAATTTTCACTGACTCTTGAGCATGTGTATAACCATTGTATGTTCTAAATTATTATTGGGATAATTATTATCATGTGGTAATTGTTTACATGAACCATAGACCATTATATGATCTCTATATATAAGAGAACAAACCAAATATACACCTAAAGTATCAAAGCAGACCACATAACCTTAAACAATATCTATAAATATTAATATAGGATCTATTATCTAATTCTTTTTCAACTCATAACAATAAGTCTAAAACTTCAAGTCCCACATCAAATTCACACCCTTTTAGGTAAGAGCAGTCAATGGTAATGAAAGCGTAGAAAAATACTTTGGAAAACACCATTATAATCTTTACAATTCAATGAAACTAAAAATATAAAATACTTTTCATGTCCCCCCACATGACATGACATCTCTAACCTTCTTAAGGTTAAATAATATTCCACTTTTTGACAATTGAGTCTTGATAAATTAGCTTCTGGATCCCAAAATGACATTTTGATAAGTTAGTATAATCTTAGTGTTATTTTAGTATTTTAAAAACATTACTAAGGTGAAATTAAATCTCTTATATAGTTCTCAATTATAAAAAAATATATTTATGACATACCATAATTATGGAAATAGGATAATAGTGGAATATCTAGTTCAATGGAGCCAGGAAAACTATGGGTGCATTAGTCAGGAAAAAAAGAATAACATGATTTTTCAAAATGACCACACATACTCCTAAAATTTGTGTTAGTAATGTTAGATTCCTTAAATCTTGGTTTTTTATAACCTAATTATAGTTTCATTCTTTAGAACCACTTTCTACCATTAACTAATCAATTATATAATCAATACAAGGAAAAGGGTACATAATGTTTATCTTAACTTGATTCAGATTTCAATAATCAACAGATAAAAAGAGAATTCCATTGGTCAAAATTGGGAAGGTTACTTAAGGTGTGACACCACTAAATGATAAAGAGTTAAAATGATTAAATAGTTTGACTCATGTAAACAAGGTTCGAGTTTATTTTTAGGAGCCTTCATGATTAGAACTCCACAGTAATGCGTGTTTGGCCTAGTGTGGGGATCAGGATGGGTGAACTTCGGAGAACCTTCCCTTAGTGTGTGTGAGTGAGAAAAATGTCCACTGGAAAGAGAATGTGTTAGCCTATAGTAACCGTCATTAGTCCTATCACATGTTTAGGCATGTGGGTTGGCCATATGAAGGGGACCACATGTATTTGGGGTAACCGGTGGTACCTGGATGTTATAACCTAACGACCATATTAATGTGGTGTGTTTGTGTTATCTATAAGACCTAGTTATGAAATTGGTATCAAAGGAGGAAACTAGATAAAATTGTAGTGGAACGTCCTGGGATGAGATATATGGTCCATAATGGGGATGTTCTTCTCTAATGGTTTGGGTAATGTAACTCCCAATAATGAAAAATGGTTAAAAGACAAAATGATATGACCTATGTCAACAAGGTTCAACATTATTTTCAAGATTTTACCTAATTATAACACCATAGTTCGTCATGCTTAGTCTAGAGTTGTGATTAGGATGGGAGACCTTCTGGGAAGTTTCCCAGGGTGTATGCGAGGATGTTGTGATGTAAATGGGTGCTGAATATAACACCCCAAAATGATAAAGTTTTAAATGATTAAATGATATGGATAATGCCAGCATGGTTCACCTTTATTTTTGGGAGCCTACCTAATTATAAATCCACTATTAATCATCCTCGTCCTAGAGTAGTGATTAGGATTGATGACTATATGATATGTTTCCTAGGGTCAGTGTGATTGAGGAAAATGCACACTAGAACGAGCATGTGTTGGCCTATGGAAAAAATCATTAGTCTGATGATCCATTCGGGCATGTGTGTGGGCCCCAGGGAGGGGGAATATGTATGTGGGTCAACTGGTGGTACCTGGATGGCCAGCCTTGATGGACATGTTACGGTGGGGTGTTTGTGTTATCATCTGGTCTCAATTATGACATCAGTATCAGTGGAGGAACCCATCTAGATATGTAGTGGCATATCTTGTGTTAAGATATAGAATCTAAAATGAGGATTTTGTCCTCAAAATGGGGGTGAATGTAACACACTATAATGAAAATGGGTTAATAGAGAAAATTATATGGCTCATGCCAACAAGGAGCACCTTTATTTTTAGGATCCTACCAGATTTGAAGTCCATAATTAATCTTGCATGGAATTTAGAAGTGATCAGGATGGGTGACGATCATAAATGTTTCCCAGGTTGTTTGATAATGATGAAAAATCACTCTATAAATAGAATGTGTTGGAATTTGGGGAAATTCATTGGCCTAATGACCCGTTCGGGCATGTGGGTGGGCCCTAGGGAAGGGTCCACATGTTTATGGGACAATTGAGGGTAACTATAATTTCATGGGATGAGATATAGGGTCTATAATACAGATGTTTTTTCTTTAAAGGGTGGGAAAATATAACACCATTGAATGATAAAGGGTTAAAAGACTAAAATATATGACTCATGTTGACAAGGTTCACCTTTCTTTTCAGGAGCCTACTTGATTAGATCTCCATAATCAATGTTTCTTGGACTGGAGAATTAATCAGGATATGTGACCTTATTGGATGTTTAATATTTTGTGTGAAATTGAGGAAAAAGAACACTAGAAAGAGCATGTGTTGTTCTATGGGGACAATCGTTATTATAATGACCCCTTCCGGCAGGTGGGTTGGTCCCAAGGAGGGTACCCCATGTCTATGGGGCAATAGTTGGTACCTGATAGGATAGCACCTAGAGACCACATTAAAGAGGGGTATATGTTATACCCATGGGGACCCGTTGTTACATAAGGAGATACACTCGAGTGTATAAGACCCTTTTATTTCAAATTTGGAAACTATAGATTCAACTAATTTTTTTGTAGGGTTAAGATATAGGGTCCATTATTGGTATTTTGAGCTCTAATGGAGGTGAACTCAACACACATGGTTTATAAAGGGTTAAAAGAATAAATTATTTGACTCATTTCAACAATGTGGAGATTTGTTTTCGAGATCCTACCTAATTAGAACTCGATAGTTAGGAATTATAGTATTGTATAATTGATCAGGAGGGGAGACCTTTTGGAAATTTCCTAGGTTGTGTGCATGTGTATAAAAAAGAACATTGGAAAGTGTATGTGTTGTAATTTAGGAAAATTTATTAGTTTTATGACCCCTTTTAGCATGTGGGTGGGCCCCAGAGAGGGGACCACATGTTTGTGGGAGAAAATGGTGCTAGATTGTAGGACAAGACCTAACGTTCATGTTTATATGGGTTTTCTATGCTATCAGTGGGTCCCATTTGTTAAATAATTATACACACTCTAGTGGATAAAACCCTTGTATTTCAAATTATCGAACTATATATTAAACTACATTAGCTCCTCTAGTTTTATTTTGTAATAATTCATAAATATAAACTTTGTTTTTGGCGCTAAATTTATTGAGAACTCCATCTCTATATCTATAGTTACATAAGAGAATTCATCTGTAAATAATTTTGGAAAGTTTGGGACTGTTGGGGAATGTTCACAACTAAAATGTTCATCTTCAGGGTCATATTTAAAAGAGGGATCTATTTTCCCAAAAAAAAACAACTAAGTTCCCACATTATTGGACCACAGATCTCAGTACAATGAAATACTTGAGAAATCTCAGTGGGGGTAGTAATGGATACCTACTGATGGTAATAATTGATCCAAGAAATATGGTAAACTAACCAATACATCCCAATGATAACATCAAAGAGGTAAATATTTAAGAAAAGAGATCCCATGAAATCTCTACTTTATAATTGGGGAAGGAACCTGATGGATATCTGGGAGGTGACCACATTTATGTAGGTCAATCAGTGGTACCTCGTGACCTAGGACCTGACATCCATGTTAAGGCATAGTGTTTGTGTTGTCAGTGGGGACTAGTTATTACATTTCTATTTATGGAGGGACCCAATATAAAGTGTAGTGGAACTGATTATGTTGAGATATAGGTTTTACAATGATGAAATTTTCCTTTAAAGGGGGTGGTGGTGAATATTACTCCCCATAATGATAAAGGGTTAAAATACTAAATGATTTGACTCATGTCAACAAGGTTCACCTTTATTTTTGGTAGCCTACCGAATTAGAACTCTAGTTTTCTATGTGTTTATCTAGGGGAAGTGATCAGGATGAGTCACATTATTGGTACATTCTTAGGGTTTGTGTGAGGGAGGAAAAAACACTGAAAAGAGAATGTGTTATCATATGTGGATAGTCATTAATATGATAACCCCTTCAGAGATGTTGGTGGACCCCTGATAGGCGAACACATGTCCGTGGAAAATTGGCGGTATGTGGTGGGTCATGAACTGATATCCCTGTTATGGAATAGTGGCTATGCTCTTAGTGGGGACCAGTTGATACACAAGGAGACAATATCTGGTAGATATATCCCTTGGATTTCAAATAATCTAACTATATCATCAATTATATTAGCTCCACTCATTCCATTTGATAAGAATTCATTGATATATAGTATGTTCCTTGTACTATATTTATCATGAGCACCACCTCCCTCTCTATAGGTGTATAAGAGAAGTCATCTGAATACACATTAGGAAAATCCCTAGAAACTATGAGATATTAACAAATAAGAGTCTCATTTTTAGATTCAATAATAAAAGAATATAGCGATTTCCCAAACTCAAATAATGAAGGCCCCACTTATCAAGACCATAGATCGTATTCCCTTGATACACTTGGGTAATCACATTGGGTTTGTAAAATTCACATACTGATGGTAAAAATTGATCTATTACTTATGGTAAATTATCAAATCAATCCTAATTATAACATTAAAGTAGTAAATATTGAGGACAAAGATATCCCATACATTTTCTACATTGGATATGATGAAGGTAAAAGATGGATATTAGAATCTAGGTTCATTCCACTTTCTAAGATGGGTGTCTTGTTTCACTATATAAATCATGAGATCCATAAGTATATTCATGGAATTCAAAAAAAAATTGATATGAAAAATTTCAAGGACCATTGATCAAATAAATCAGTCGCTATAGACGATATAATAAAAATAGTACATATCATGGTTGTAGGACTTTATCCCACTTCCACTGAGGATTATTTCACTCTTTGAAACTGATTTTAACATAAAATTTGTTTTTTCCCCACCAAAATTATTTGGTTCAGAACCTACTATCATATTTTCATCAGGTTTTACTACAATCCTCTACGTGTTGAAAAACTTGTTCCCCTATAAGTAACTGATATTAGATAACAAAACTTCAATAAATATCCTAGTCATAAATGTGAAAGATAGTTTTTCATAGGTACAATATAGTTTCATATTGTATACCCTATATTTCCAAACTAGTAACAAGACAGATTTCCCATACAAGCTATGCAATCCGTGGGTAGAGTATTTTAGTTTGGTTTCCACATCCTTTATAAAAACTACAATAATTACTCTTCTTTCAATAAGAGACACTAGAATTGGAATCGTGTATGGGTGGTAAACTAGGAAACCTAATCTTTTCTTGACCATTAATTCTATACCATCATCCCTATATCCATCATATAATAAAATATTGAATTATTTACCAAGAAGACAAAGGAATGAATATCTTGGGATAACATCATCAAAAACCACTAATTATTTACCTGTTTATTGAATAAAATATCTCGAGAGAAATGTGAAAGTTCAAAAAAATAGTTAGAATAATCTATCACTGTGTGATCTCAATTTTTAAGGGTTAAGAACCCCTTGAACATTTCCCATGTCAACAAATCCATGAAAAAATATTGAGATAATATAACCTTGAATTATTTCCACTCTAATTCCTCATTATATGTTTTTAAAAACTATAGTATCCCACCATTTATATTAGGGAATTCATGTTTAAAAAAAATAAAATTATCCTGAACAAATTCTATGGTTTTCAATAAATCCAAAAAAAATCAATCTTATCAAAAACAATCCTCTTATTCCTAAGGGTTATTTTTATATATAATGCAATGTGGATTGGGGGGGGGGGTATACTTGGCTCAGTATCTCTTAAAATATATTATAGTGCACTTTCTTCAGCTATAACTTGAATTGGGTTGGCCGTATATCCCATGTCAAAGACTACATGCTCTATAGTCTAAATAAAATATTAGTATACCGGGTGATTATTCCAGGGAATAGTTTCTACAACACCCTCCAAGTCATTCTTGAGATGTTTTATTGGAGGTATGGTACTACAAAACATTAAAAAAATAGATACAAATTCACAAATTTAGTAAAATCCATTGAATTAGAAGACAACTTTTAAATATGTATTTTTATAAAAAAAATCTTAATTAATTTTAATTCATTAGTCAAAGAATTATTTTTCTGATATCTTGTGGCATCTTAATCCTCATTATAACATGATCTATCTAGGAACTCACTTGTAACCTTCCCCCTAAGTCTGAAAACCCATATCTTCTATCTACCTAAACCATACACCAAATAAAAATGAACCTAATCATTTAATACCAAATTTTCATAAATGAATCTAGATTACCCATCAAACTGTTGACCTAAAATATCTTATAAAAATCATGAAGGGTATTCTTAACACCAATATCATATAAAATAGTGCATGGTAATCAACAAATATCTTTGGGAATTATTTTATATACATAAGAAAAAAGATATAAAACATCCATGTAAAATATTTCATAAAAAATGAAAGAAAGAATATAATTTTCTATTATAAGAACATGTCCATGAAATGAAATTTGAAGAAAAAAATAAATTGATCCAATGAAGAACCAAACAAGAAAAACCAAAATCCCCACTCTATGTAGTAATAGACTTTTCATCCAATAATGATACCTACAAAATCCCACACTCTCTATCCCATATACCCACCATCACCATGAAGTTCTTGGCCTTTACATATACCTAAAAATTATGGAATATATATTCCAAATGTTATATTCAACATAACACCATATAAAAAAAACAATATTTTATTGGATTTTTAATACAGAACACCAAGTTTTAACAAATGTCAATAAACTATTAATATTATTATTTAAACAAGATTTTCATAACTTATTAACTCAATTTTTGTGTATGAATAAGAATAAACAAATTTTTAAAATTAATTTTAAAGTATAAATAAAATATATTGATAAATAAACTCTGAATTTTTTTTAAAGTCTATATAATCATCCAAAATACCTTTTCACATTTTTTTTATTTTTTTTTAACAAATAAAAAAATTAATTTTACACAACTATAGAAAATTTATTTGAAAAAATGAACTTCTTTTTTAGAATAAAAATTTCAAAAGCTTCTTAAGATGAATTTTTTGGATTCTTTTAAAAAATTATTTTTTAATGATTAGTGAGAAATACTTGTTTTAATTGTAAAATGTTATTAATTTTTATAAATTTCAAAATTATATTCATTATAACATGGTTTAAAAGTAATTTTTTCAATTACGTTGTTATTAATCCTATTTGGTTCATTTGAATCAATTTAATAATGACTTTTGATATAAAAACATTTAATAATTTTGAAAACCTTTTCTTTGAAAACCCATTTTTTCAGTGCATATGTGGGATTCAAATTAAATTAAATTTGTACATTTCAATTAGTTTTAATTAGAAAAATTTATTCCATGTTATTAATCCCCATAATTTTTATTATATATTTATCTAAAATTAATGTTTCTCTATAATTAATGGTAAAAATAATAAAAATTAATTATCATGATTAAGGTTAAAATTAGTTTATTAGGTCTATTACACAAAAAATATAATGGTTAAATTGAGATAAAAACTTTTCCAACTCCTATTATCTATAACTAATTCTACCTTATAAATTTATGGTATGATAGTGATTCATTTTTTTATCCTTTGGTAATGTGTAAAATGTTAGTATAACTTTTTCTTTCAAAATTTACAAGTGTGTCCTCTCCCCCACTTATAAAAGGGAACCCACTCTACTCACCTATTTACAAATTAAAATACTTATGGTTCTAAAAATACCTACAAAAATACATTTTATAATTCCATCCCCAAAATTATAGAAACATTTTTTGATAAAAAATCCAATATAATGAGGCTTTAGGTATAATCCTAAAGAGGTGGCCCAAAAAGATGTATTGATCTTAACTGAGTATATTTGTTCAATCTATTATTACACCTTTGTAAAATATTACATAATCATGATGAAATAATAATATAATTATCTCCGATATAATATTGTTTTATTATGTTAATTGAATAACTGTAACACCCCAGGTAAATAAAGAATATGACATTTTAATATTTATCCATATTTGTGAATAAAGTATTAATATGACTTTAAAGGGGACGCTATGCTTGATGGCATACCCAACACGCAACAACGAGTTTCTTGGGAATCTTACGTTGCACTCTAATAATAAAATAATATTATTTTAAATGGTAGTTAACAAGTAGCTGTTGTATTGGCGGGAATGGATAGAAATAACTAAAATATGATTATATATGTTTTTTAATGTTTTTACATTTATCCAATAAAATATAAAGGCATAAAATACAGAAATAATTCGATTTTAGGCGTATATGCCCTAGTTTTCACTAAAGGTTCACTTATCGCCTTTTGATGGAGAACCGTCATTAAATATAGTTTTGTTCACTCTTATACAGCCTTTTGGACCAAATAAAACTCTTCTTAAGAATTGGGACATCAAAATTTACTTTGTGTAAATTTTTGGTATCTTTCCGATAAAGTTCATTTTTTAATGAATAGTGTAAAATGTTGTATTTTAATTCAAAACCTCTTTTTAATCTAATTTATTTATATGATTAGATTATCTTTTGAATTGGTTTTAAAGTGAAATTAGAATATATTTTTACCATTTAATCCAATAGTGGTCGTTGGAATTAAGTTCACTTTGAAATCAGACTTAAACTAGTGTCAATCTTTTGATACTCATTGTTTCATAAAAACACGCTACTTGATCTGACAGCGGGAATTAATTATTAAATTAATTAATGTGACTTATATGTTTTGAATTTTGTAAAATAGACTTCATTTTTGAATTCGGAATATCAAATATATCTTAGGGTGAATTTTTGGGATTTTTCTGAAAAACATCAATTTTTGATGAATAGTGAAACCACTAGGTGGTACTTATAAAAACTGATTTTTCCGTTTAAATGAAATTTTTCCATCTTTTTGTTTTGAATTTAAAAAATCCGACATACATGGTTGTCATTAAGAAGTAAAATGTGGTTCAATGGGATAAAAATAATTTTTTGGTGAATAGTAACTTATTAAGTTTTTAATCGCGATTAGAGGTAATTAGTGTAGTTTAAGGTAAAAATAATGTTTTAATAATATGAAATGAACTTGAAACATGTCCTAAACTCATTGGATGTGTCATGGCCGACCAAGACAACCCATGGGTCAACTTGGGGACCCCATGAAGCCACTTTGGTTGGAAAATTACATTAATATCTTTTTATTTAAAGTTAAAGTAAAAATGAGACAAACATGGAATGTTTTACTAAACAAATTTTTACATGGGATTATACAAATCATATTTTTGACTATAAATATTAATTGGAAATATAAAAAGATTTCCTACATCATAGTATTTTTTTTATAATTTTTGGACATTAAATAAATTAAATTATTTATGACATCATGATGATGCAGCGATGACCTCATTATTTAACTATTTAAATAAAATGGAAAGATAATGTAATATATAAGACCTAAACATGTAAAAAACCTATTGGATGAGTGGATTTCGAACCCTTATCACCTTATCCTCGAAATACATCAATGTGGGACCTTTAAAATCCGAAACCCTTTTGAAAATAAAGTAACATTTTGTAACTTTACAAGAGTGCCCCTCCTCTCCTCTTATAAACGGCCCCACCCCTACCTCCTTACCCACACTCCCAAAGCCTTTGGCTCGGCCAAACTCTGCCCATTTTGTTTCTACACTTCCCTATCTTACTCCTTGAAGCCTCACTTTGGGCAGAAGTCTTCCCAAGGAAGCCCTTGAGCTCAAACCAAAGGGAGTTACCCGATTTTAAGGTAATGTCTTCTTTTGAGTCCTTTTGTTTTATTTTGCTTCTCCAACCCCCTAAACTCTTTTTATTTACTTATTTTGTAACAACAACAATATCATAAATATACTAGGATGTTTTTATAAGATTTATTCGAGCTACACTCTCACACAACTACATCAAATGGTTAAAGAACATACAGTTTCTGTGGATGGCGAAATTCTGCCTCCCGAAATGATGATTGTTCAATACTCATTTAACACCTTCAAAGGTGGCCATTATGATGTCACTATATTTATATATGATATATAATATGTTTATGTTTTACTTATTCTTATGTATTTTTCATTTGTGTCTTACCTTTATGGCTTCCATTATGGGTATACGCGATATCTTCATTTTAGGAAGTGCGGACTACCGCCCCCTCAAAGTGATGTGATTCGTTAATGCCATACGTGGGACATATAAAGGATGGATTTAATGTTATTATATATGATATTATATTGTAATTATTATATACCTTTATATCATTATTATTTCTTTTCATTAAAGTATGAGATAGAAATGAAAGTAGCGTTCATGCGTACGTACGGCTTACCGTCTCCATGAACGGTGCATTTCATTTCTTATCCCCAAATGTAATGTACTATTATAAGTACATGTATGTAATGGATATATATGATGAATGATACATCTAAATTATGAATATAATTCTGTAATTAAAATATTCATACCTCTCATTTAGTTTTAATTCCATTAATATGACAAAGAAATGAAAGTAGCGTTCATGCGTACGTACGGCTTACCGTCTCCATGAACGGTGCATTTTATTTCTTACCTATAAATGATTATTTAATATTTTAAATACATGTATATTCTTGATATATATGATATATATGATATCCAAATCAGGAATGTCATTCTGGATATAAAGAACCTTTGACCACACGAACAACATGTAATTGTAAGAAGTCCACTTTCGACTTAAGAACCAAATTCTGACAAAACAATCATTATTAACGTAATGATTACATAATGTTTATAACATGGAAATAAGTGATATAAAAGGAATAATAAGATTGAAAAAGGTTCTTAATCAAGTAGAAATTAACTCAAGTTTATTATTCAGGATGTTAAAGAACGATCGAGTCAAGTCGGCCCCGAGGTAAGGGATCCTACTCCTCTCTTTCTTTTTAAGTACACTCTTTTATGTCATTCCTTTTAAAGATCATCTTTCTTGTTATTGGGATGTTATTTTATATTAATCCTACTATAATTTCTATGTTCATGTGATGAGAGACCCTATTATCTCTCATCAATCCATTTTTGGAAGTTTTTAAGTGGCGCTGTTAGGCTGCCGAGTTTTCGTAAGGGATTTTTCATCTCACTTTTATTCCTGTGAGATTTATGCTACATTTGCCAAAATTTCATTTGAGTGGTGTATGTACTGCCCATTATATTACTCATTGTGTAATATACTTTCTTTTATGAGTATTTACATCAATGTTTTATTGTCCTTCTTTCACGAGGTATATGTTTCGAAAGATACCCATGTCGGTAAGGGAACCTTTCACCCTCCTTTTTTTAAAAGACTTCTTTTGTTATGTCTTTTATTTCACATACTATTATGTTTGGATATGTTATTCTATATCCTTATTTATGTAAATTTTATGTCCAAGTGATGAGATTCCCTTTTTTCTCTCATCAACTCATTTTCTAAATTTTTGAAGTGACGCCGTTAGGCTGTCGAATTTTACCAAGGGAACGTTTTAACCGAATTTCGATTTCTTTGGGTTCAACATGTAGTTATTGAATATGTCATCCTTTTAATATGTGTGAATGGACTTTTATTGTTTTACACTTAATATACAATTATATTGGGTGTATTTATATTTGTCACACATAATTTTGAGATTGATTTATCCTTAATTTAAGGATACCTTCTTTATAAGGGATTTCATCACATTTTACATCCCTATTGAGACTTCATTGTTGTTATGCACCAATTCACTCTTATATGGTGTATATACTGTCCTTTGGAATATTATATCATGAATCCATTTATTCTCATGATATTAAAAAGTTCTGATTAAATGTTATTCCACAATTATTGTATTCAAGTGTCTCTAATTTTGGTAAAACCCCTTTAACCAAAATATCGCTTTAAATGTTTTAATGATTTGTTCTTATTAATATCCATGTTTTCAAAATGGTTTTAAGGATTTATTTATATGGATATTAATGGTTTAAAATGTTAGAAGCTTCAAGGTGGTATGGGACACTTTGATTCAAAAATCTCTTTATTAAATGTTTTAAATGGTTTTGAAAATGGTTTTTTTAATGGATTCATTATTTCAATATCCTAAAATGTTATATTGTGATTGAAATGTGGAAATGTTATATTTCCTTTATACATGTTTTATGTGATACATTTATGTTATGGCTCTTGGGAATTCTTATGAAAACGGGTGGTTCCGTGATAAACTAAGGGCGAGTGAGCCCGATATAGCTCTCCAATGCATTGGGTAACGCAAAGGAGTGAAACGTTAAGGTTTCTCCGAAGAGGTTTAGGGAATATACTGTGATGGGTATTCCAAACATAACCAAGAGGGTTACTCCCTATGTAAGAATGTTATGAATGCCTCAAGTTACCTTTATGTCTTATGTTTTCTATGATTTATTCATGGTTTGATGAGGTATGTTAAAGTGCCTATGTTTTATGGGTAAAGTATGATTTCATTCTTATGTATATATGAACTCATGTTTCCTTTCCATATTTTTATAACCCTTACTGAGATTTTTATGCTCATCCCAAGTTTTTGAAATGTTTTTAACAGGTCAAGGGAAAGGTACATGATGTGATGATAGTGTCAAGGATGTGTCAAGAAAGAATCCATGTTTTATTTTCAATATGTTTCCGTTGATGGGAAGAATGAATATTGTCTTTTATGTGACAACTTTGTTTAAATATGGAATGTAATGCAAGTTTCATGATCTAATTCTCTAAAACTCTAAACCTGAAAAGATCCTCAATGTGTAATCTTGTAATAACTCAAGATTAAGTAAGGTTTAAGGCTGGGGCCTTATAGTTGGTATCAAAGGTCGGTTTAGAAAACTTTAGAGGTTAGGGTATTCTTTAAGCATAAGTGGCATTACCATAATGGTTAGGATTTCAGAAAGAGTCCTAGTTTTAGATAAAGTGAATGAGTAAGTGTATTTTAGTGTTTAACTTCCTCATTATTACATGATGGTTTTGTTTATATACTCACACTGACATTTCTGTTTTTAGTGAATGGATGGATCTAGCAGGCACCAAAGAGACAACAGTTTTGAAGGAAACTATGGTGGTTCTATGATTAAGATACTAGATAAAATGGGGGATTCAATGAGGAAACTCATGGTTGTTCTAAACCAACTATCAAGGAGTCATGATCAACCACTTGAACCTTGGTATGATCTTTAATGCATCATGTACGAGATGACCAATCCATGTGGAAGTTCAGGTAATAATTATAAAGGTAACCATTAGAGTTTATATGATCCTTACTTTTGAGGTAATTATGGGTTATTATATGATATGCTGGAAAATGAAAGGCATGATATAAACTTGAGGTTAAAATATGTTATGATCATTTTTGATGATTTTATCTCTTTTTGGGGAATGATTTAAGAATTATATAGTTTTGGAAAAAGGACAACACGCAGACCGTGTGACAACCCGTCGCGTCGGACAAAGCTGCGGGAATCGAACCCACAACCAAAGTGCGACTGGTATTTATCGCCTACCACTGGACTACGTGAAGTCCCTGGTTAGTTTGACTGATTATTTTTAGTTAGATGATTTTATTAATTAAGAGTAAGTTGATTTTGGGTTATTTATGAAAATTATTAACCTATCATGGAGGATATGTGATTAGGTTAATTACTTTTCAATACGAGACTTTAAGAGAAACTGATATTGTTTGGAGATAAATGTTACGATTTAACTTGGAAGACTATGTGACTAAATCCTTAAAATATTTGGGTTTCAATATTATATTGGTTTACTTTTAAGAATTTTATGAACAAATTGTTTATCGGATGGTCCTCTTTGAACTTTGGGTTTTATTGGACAAATTTTGGAGATTAAGCATAGATTTTCTTTTTAAAGGGTTATCCTTTTCTGGATTATCTGACCTTGTACTAACCTTTCTGGTTTTGGTTTTGGTTAAAGCCTAAAGACATGGGATGTATATAGTTCTCTTTTGTGGATTAGTTGATTCTCTAGAAGTTTATTATAGTACTCTTAATGTGAACAAGTCTCCCTAAATACTCGTCTTTTGGAAAAAATTTGAGTTTGATTAAGGAATCTAGTAAAAGTTGAAAGTCAACATGATAAGTGATTATGTTTCCCTATGAATAAATTCCTCAATAAAAAGTAACTTAGAAAAAAATGTTGTCTATTAACGTTTCCTACTGGGGAACCCAACACCGTTTAACCCATCACAAGTTTGTGATTTTCTTATGGTTAACTTTGTCCTAGAAATGTTTACTATCACTCTCCCTCAAGAACATGAACCTTTGCTTTTTCTTCCATTTCCATGTTTTTCTACATATGGGTTAACTCGGGTGACCTTTGTACTTATCTTTCTTTATTTTAAAGTGATTGTTTTACTGACTCTTGTTCCGATGTGGGACTTTCAAGGATGTTTCCAAGCTCAATTTTAAAAATTGCGAGGACGCAATTCCTAAAAGGGGGGAAGGATGTAACACCCCAGGTAAATAAAGAATATGACATTTTTATATTTATCCATATTTGTGAATAAAGTATTAATATGACTTTAAAGGGGATGCTATGCTCGATGGCGTACCCAACACGCAACAACGAGTTTCTTGGGAATCTTACGTTGCACTCTAATAATAAAATAATGTTATTTTAAATGGTACTTAACAAGTAGCCATTGTATTGGCGGGAATGGATAGAAATAACTAAAATATTATTATATATGTTTTTTTAATGTTTTTACATTTATCCAATAAAAGATAAAGGCATAAAATACGGAAATAATTCGATTTTAGGCGTATATGCCCTAGTTTTCACTAAAGGTTCACTTATCGCCTTTTGATGGAGAACAGTCATTAAATATAGTTTTTTTCACTCTTATACATCCTTTTGGACCAAATAAAACTCTTCTTAAGAATTGGGACATCAAAATTTACTTTGTGTAAATTTTTGGTATCTTTCCGATAAAGTTCATTTTTTAATGAATAGTGTAAAATGTTGTATTTTAATTCAAAACATCTTTTTAATCTAATTTATTTATATGATTAGATTATCTTTTGAATTGGTTTTAAAGTGAAATTATAATATATTTTTACCATTTAATCCAATAGTGGTCGTTGGAATTAATTTCACTTTGAAATCAGACTTAAACTATTGTCAATCTTTTGATACTTATTGTTTCATAAAAACACGCTATTTGATCTGAAAGTGGGAATTAATTATTAAATTAATTAATGTGACTTATATGTTTTTAATTTTGTAAAATAGTCTTAATTTTTGAATTCGAAATATCAAATATAGCTTAGGGTGAATTTTTGGGATTTTCCTGAAAAACTTCAATTTTTGATGAATAGTGAAACCACTAAGTGGTACTTATAAAAACTGATTTTTCCGTTTAAATGAAATTTTGACATCTTTGTGTTTTGAATTTCAAAAATCCGACATACATGGTTGTCATTAAGAACTAAAATGTGGTTCAATGGGATAAAAATAATTTTTTGGTGAATAGTAACTTATTAAGTTTTTAATCGCGATTAGAGATAATTAGTGTAGTTTAAGGTAAAAATAATGTTTTAATAATATGAAATGAACTTGACACATGTCCTAACCTCATTGGATGTGTCATGTCCGACCAAGACAACCCATGGGTCAACATGGGGACCCCATGAAGCCACTTTGGTTGGAAAATTACATTAATATCTTTTTATTTAAAGTTAAAGTAAAAAAGAGACAAACATGGAATGTTTTACTAAACCAATTTTTACATGGGGTTATACAAATAATATTTTTGACTATAAATATTCATTGGAAAGATAAAACTATTTCCTACATCATAGTATTTTTTTTATAATTTTTGGACATTATATAAATTAAATTATTTATGACATCATGATGATGCAGCGATGACCTCATTATTTAACGATTTAAATAAAATGGAAAGATAATGTAATATCTAAGACCTACACATGTAAAAAACCTATTGTATGAGTGTATTTCAAACCCTTATCACCTTATCCTCGAAATAGATCAATGTGGGACCTTTAAAATCCGAAACTCTTTTGAAAATAAAGTAACATTTTGTAACTTTACAAGAGTGCCCCTCCTCTCCTCTTATAAAAGGCCCCCACCCCTACCTGCTTACCCACACTCCCAAAGCCTTTGGCTCGGCCAAAATCTGCCTATTTTGTCTCTAAAATTCCCTCTCTTACTCCTTGAAGCCTCACTTTGGTCAGAAGTCTTCCCAAGGAATCCCTTGAGCTCAAACCAAAGAGAGTTACCCGATTTTAAGGTAATGTCTTCTTTTGAGTCCTTTTGTTTTATTTTGCTTCTCCAACCCCCTAAACTCTTTTTATTTACTTCTTTTGTAACAACAACAGTATCTTCAATATACCAGGATGTTTTTATAAGATTTATTTGAGCTACACTCTCACACAACTACATAAAATGGTTAAAGAACATACGGTTTCCGTGGATGGTGAAATTCTGCCTCCCGAAACGATGATTGTTCAATACTCATTTAACACCTTCAAAGGTGGACATTATGATGTCACTATATTTATATATGATATATAATATGTTTATGTTTTACTTATGCTTCTGTATTTTTCATTTGTGTCTTACATTTATGGCTTCCATTATGGGTATACGCGATATCTTCATTTTAGGAAGTGCGGACTACCGCCCCCTCAAAGTGATATGATTCGTTAATGCCATACGTGGGACGTATAAAGGATGGATTTAATGTTATTATATATGATATTATACTGGAATTATTATATAACTCTATATCATTATTATTTCTTTCCATTAAAGTATGAGAGAGAAATGAAAGTAGCGTTCATGCGTATGTACGGCTTACCGTCTCCATGAACGGTGCATTTCATTTCTTATCCCCAAATGTAATGTACTATTATAAGTACATGTATATAAGGGATATATATGATGAATGATACAAATAAATGATGAATATAATTCTGTAATTAAAATATACATACCTCTCATTTAGTTTTAATTCCATTATTATGACAAAGAAATGAAAGTAGCGTTCATGCGTACGTACGGCTTACCGTCTCCATGAACGATGCATTTTATTTCTTACCTCTAAATGATTATGTAATATTGTAAATACATGTATATTCTGGATATATATTATATATATGATATCCAAATCAGGAATCTAATTCTGGATATAAAGAACCTTTGACCACACGAACAACATGTAATTGTAAGAAGTCCACTTTCGACTCAAGAACCAAATACCGACAAAACAATCATTATTAAATTAATGATTACATAATGTTTATAACATGTAAATAAGTGATATAAAAGGAATAATAAGCTTGAAAAAGGTTCTTAATCAAGTAGAAATTAACTCAAGTTTATTATTCAGGACATTAAAGAACGACCGAGTCAAGTCGGACCCAAGGTAAGGGATCCTACTCCTCTCTTTCTTTTTAAGTACACTCTTTTATGTCATTCCTTTTAAAGATAATATTTCTTGTTATTGGGATGTTATTTTATATTAATAATACTGTAATTTCTATATTCATGTGATGATATACCCTATTCTCTCTCATCAATCCATTTTTTGAAGTTTTTAAGTGGCGCTGTTAGGCTGCCGAGTTTTCGTAAGGGATTTTTCATCTCACTTTTATTCCTGTGAGATTTATGCTACATTTTCCACAATTTCCTTTGAGTGATGTATGTAATTCCCATTATATTAATCATTGTGTAATATACTTTCTTTTATGAGTATTTACATCAATGTTGTATTGTCCTTCTTTCACGAGGTATATGTTTCGAAAGACACCCATGTCGGTAAGGGAACCTTTCACCCTCCTTTTTTTAAAAGACTTCTTTTGTTATGTATTTTATTTCACATACTATTATGTTGGGATATGTTCTTCTATATCCTTATTTATGTAAATTTTATGTCCAAGTTATGAGATTCCCTTTTTTCTCTCATCAACTCATTTTCTGAATTTTTGAAGTGACGCCGTTAGGCTGTCGAATTTTACCAAGGGAACGTTTTAACCCAATTTCGATTTCTTTGGGTTCAACATGTAGTTATTGAATATGTCATCCTTTAAATATGTGTGAATGGCATTTTATTGTTTTAAAATTAATATAAAATTATGTTGGGTGTATTTATATTTTTCACACATAATTTTGAGATTGATTTATCCTTAATTTAAGGATACCTTCTTTATAAGGGATTTCATCACATTTTACATCCCTATTGAGACTTCATTGTTGTTATGCACCAATTCACTCTTATATGGTGTATATACTGTCCTTTGGAATATTATATCATGAATCCATTTATTCTCATGATATTAAAAAGTTCTGATTAAATGTTATTCCTCAATTATTGTATTCAAGTGTCTCTAATTTTGGTAAAAACCCTTTAACCAAAATATCTCTTTAAATGTTTTAATGATTTTTTCTTATTAATATCCATGTTTTCAAAATGGTTTTAAGGATTTATTTATATGGATATTAATGGTTTAAAATGTTAGAAGCTTCAAGGTGGTATGAGACACTTTGATTCAAAAATCTCTTTATTAAATGTTTTAAATGGTTTTGAAAATGGTTTTTTAATGGATTCATTATTTCAATATCCTAAAATGTTATATTGTGATTGAAATGTGGAAATGTTATATTTACTTTATACATGTTTTATGTGATACATTTATGTTATGGTTCTTGGGCATTGTTATGAAAACGGGTGGTTCCGTGATAAACTAAGGGCGAGTGAGCCCGATATAGCTCTCCAATGCATTGGGTAACGCAAAGGAGTGAAACGTTAAGGTTTCTCCAAAGAGATTTAGGGAATATACTGTGATGGGTATTCCAAACATAACCAAGAGGGTTACTCCCTACATAAGAATGTTATGAATACCTCATGTTACCTTTATGTCTTATGTTTTCTATGATTTATTCATGGTTTGATGAGGTATGTTAAAATGCCTATGTTTTATGGGTAAAGTATGATTTCATTATTATGTATATATGAACTCATGTTTCCTTTCCATATTTTTATAACCATTAATGAGGTTTTTATGCTCATACCAAGTTTTTGAAATGTTTTTCACAGGTCAAGGGAAAGGTACATGATGTGATGATAGTGTCAAGGATGTGTCAAGAAAGAATCCATGTTTTATTTTCAATATATTTTCGTTGATGGGAAGAATGAATACTGTCTTTTATGTAACCACTTTTTTTAAATTTGGAATGTAATGCAAGTTTCATGATCTAATTATCTAAAACTCTAAACCTGAAAATATCCTCAATGTGTAATCTTGTAATAACTCACGATTAAGTAAGGTTTAAGGCTGGGGCCTTATAATAACTTTTACCCATCTTCACTTCCATCAAGTGGGAAACAAAACTATTGTTTGTGTGTACGCTGGACTACAACCTTGTATATCAATTTACATTATTTTCAATAAATGTATCCCATATATGTTAATGATTATGTATTTAATGTTTGTATATTAATTAAATATTATTCATTTTTTAAAATTAATATATCATATACATTGTCACCTTACCATTCATGGAATAATGATAACATCATTTTTGTGTATTGTAAACTACCCCCATATGAAGAGATGTGATTCATTTTTTTAATTATCACATCACATAGATGGTATATATAAGTGTATTTAAATAAATAATATTATATTTATGATATATTTATCATTATATAGTTATAAAAAACATTCACCTTCTTTCCATCACGATCATTCAAAAATGGAAATGTTATACATGAATATGTAACACCTAAAATCTACTTGATTGTAACTTCATTATTTTTTAATAACAATTATTCATGGATATTTCTTAAATAATAATTTATGAATAAAAAATATAATTATATCATTATTATTATTCTATATATTATTAAATAATAATCTTTTTTCCTTATTGAACATTCTTTAGTGATTTCAGACATTTGATTCAAACATCGTCAAAACCTCCGACCTCAATCGAAATGATTATTTAATTAAATATAAAATGGTTATGAATATAGTAAAAGGAATAATAAAAATGAAAATGGTTCTTAATAAAGTAAATAATTAACATAATTTTATTTTTTTGTATTATATAGAACACATGTGTCGAATCAGGTTTGAGGTATATGATATCTCTAGACTACTGTTTTCTTTAGGTTATGGCAATTATATCCAAAACTCATTTTCACTATCTATTTATAGATTTGGAAAAATTCATAATTATTAATATATTTCTATCTCATATATACCTATCTAACTATCAATTACTTTTATGGGTTAATACATGACTTATGTTAATTTCTTAAATTCCTTCATTAATGAATTTCCTTTTATAATGATATGAGGAATGATTTTAAAATCTATTTTATTTACTTGGGTAGTTATTAAGATATACCATATGATTAAATTCCTTTATATGGATCACATATATCTTGAACATGTGATGAAGGGTGTGGCCAGATATCACTCTAATTCATTGGCTAATTTTTTGGTCTCATGAGATGTAATATATGGGATTAGGGATTAAACATAATACATTAAAGTAATTTTACCACCATATAATATTTATTAGGAATTCATAATTGACTCATGTTTATGCAATTTTATATGTTCTAACCATATTTTCTATGAAAACATGATATCATGTTACCACGTTCCCTATGTTGTTTATATATTTGATTACTCGTTATCCTTTTATTTTATGATATAATGTTATACCTTTTTACTCACATGTTATGTTTCCTTATCATGTGTGTTACCTTACTGGTATTTTTAGATAACCAATTTATTTTAATTATAACCCATGTTATCCTATGTTTTTTAAGATCTAAAATGTATTTAGGATCTTATTATAAAGAATGAAAAAAGGATTTCTTGTTTTATGTTTCCAATTTATATAATATGAACCTATAATTCTAAAGAAACTAGGCCCCATGATAGTTGGGATGTACCTATTAGATTTTTATGTCTAAAAATAATGTAATAATATGTGTAAAAGTATTACATTTCAACAGTTGTTAAAATGGAAAATATTAAATTAACCTTAAGAATATTGGAATAAAAAACATTAGTGAGAATACTATGGATAATCCTAATGATAAGTCTAAGTATAGGAAAATATTAGGGTATTTTATTGATGGATAGAGTGATTGGTTTCTGAGAAATTACATCCCTATTTAGATATAATAATTTAATGTGGATCTAATATAGTTATACCTAGGGGAAATAACTCAAAAAATGTAAATTTAGATAGACTTGATCATTACATGATGCATTAAAACAAGCAACACTACACGCCTTATTATACACTCTTAGTGGATATGATTTGGAAATTCACACACTCCATATTAACCATTTGGATGTATTTTAACTAGTTATTAGATTAGAAAACCTAATAGGAAAATTACTATGGATAACCAATATTTATACATGGAAACTCATAAATTTGTATATACATGACAACTATAAGTTATTACTTCCATGTTTGTATGTTTCCCAATTATAGGTTTATTAGTTATTTCATTTTCTTATTGTTTATCTTCTTTTGGTTATTGTCATGAAATATGAGAAATTGTTCTAACATAAAACATGATAGGAAATGTGAGGATTTCCCCAATTAAAACACTAATCTTATGAGAGTGGTATATGAGAGCATCAATTTAGTAATGGATACAATTTCTCATGTTATGAATAATAACATGAATCACACATAATTTATTAATCCTCATAATAAAGATCAAGTTATAGTTAGGTATTTTATATGAAAAAGGCATCATACCTTTGGTGGATCTTCTCTTCCCCAATTCACGAAGCACAAGATTAACTCCTTTTAGGATATATTTTCTATCCTCTAATTCCTAGAGAAAGAGAAATTTGTGGTGTTCATTTATCTCATTGAGGAAGAATCTCATGAGTGGTGCACACTGATTAAGAACAAAAATTCCAAAGAATATACTGAGTCCACACAATGGGATAACAACAAGAAAATATTATTTAATAAATATTTTCCCTGAAATCTCTATCCTAAAATAGAGAGGTAATTTATCTATCTAAAATAAAAGGACTATTATTCAATCAGGTTATAAGAGGAAAAATTCACAAGGCTTTCACGGTACACCTTTGAATTTTTCATCAAAAATAAAATAATATTGGATCACTTATTTATTTTATTAAATCCAACTCTATTAAAATATTTGAAAATTAAAGACTGTGAATGTTATGATGATATTGTTCATTTTTACCTCAAAATGAGTTGAATATCAGTTACTCACAGTGGTTTCACGAGGATGGAGACAAAAAAATATAAAATAAATTTTTGTTAAGGGGTATCAATAAATAAATCTCATGTATGAAAGAAAACCCAATATCCAAATTTTCAAATGTGTGGGAAGAATCATCATGGAAACTATATATTGGGGATAGGTACATGCTTCAAATGTGTATAATAGGGGAATAAAAAAACTAGTTCTAGAGGGATATAAAGAATAATGGTAGTGTGTAAGAATAATAGAAGTTTAAAATCCACACATAGCCTACGGTGAAATGTTTTAACTACATTGAAAATTTTAAATATGTACTCCAAATACATAATTCAATGGTTGTTGGATAAAATCATTTAAAACAACCTCTAAGGCTTATAGAAAAGGAAGAGAATATATTATCACTAATTCTGAGGTCGATCCCGACATCGATGTGATATTAGGTATTCAATTTATTCATTCAACAAAAAAATGTACTATTTTATTTTAGTTCTATGAATTCTTTTATATCTAAATTTTTTAGTTGAACTATAAAATAACCACCACAAAACATGCGGGTTGAGCTATATTTGGGAACATTAAATGGATCAGTGGTCACATACCAAATATATAAATCCTCCCTAATCAATTTTTGTGCATATAATAATCCATAAAATCTAATATTACATCATTTATTTTAGTTTTATGTTATCTTGGGAAAGTATTTGATGTAATTATATAAAAAACTATCAAAAGAGGTAGATCACTCTCTATATCCCAAGTCATCAATTGATTCTATTAAAGTGTAAAGGGGGCAATAAATCTACCCTATAATCATATATTATTTTATAAATATTATTTAATTACAAGAAATAATATCTAGACTAAATTATTGTGAAATATGAGAGAATCATGATTTAAGACATTTCTGTTATGATGGATTGTAATAATGCATTCCCCAAAGAGTTTATTAGCATTACTTCTATCTAATAGATTGATTTATCCATTAAAATTATTCCTATATCTCTAACCATATCGAATATTACTTATAGAATACCCTCTATTGAGTTGTAAGTTGTGAAGAAATAATTATAATAGAATATAAAAAAGGGTTTATCTACACAAGTGTTTCACTATGGGGTGTTTTGGACCTCTTCTACAAGAAGTATGGGTCAATGTGCCTCATGATTTATTATTTTTAACTCAAAAAAAATAAAAATAAAAAACATGTATCCCCTCTCATAGATAGAAGACTTGTTCGATCAACTATGTGGTGCCTATTATCTATCTAATATGGACCTTTGATCAGGATATCATCAATAATATGTGAAAATGGATGATATTCCCAAAAAAATATTTTGAAAAAGGTATTGAAATTATGAGTTCATAGTGATTTCTTTAGGACCCACTAATTTTCCAAAAATATTTATTGAAATAATTAATCATGTCTTTTGTGTTTACCTTGAAATATTTGTTGTATTATTTATAAATGATATTCCTATTTACTAAAAATCTATGAAGAACATGAGGGTACTATGAATATTACTCTAAAATATTTAATAAAGGATAATCTATGTGAAAAGTAGGGTAAATGTGAGTTCACGAAGAATAAAGTGTCATTATTGGGGAATATTTTCACTAAAAATGGATATCTACAGACCCTTCTAAGAAAAATAGAATTTAGGATTGGCCTATATCAGTATATGTAATATATATTTGTACTTTCATAGGTCTAGCGGGGTATTATTGATGATTTTTGAGAAACTTCACGTGATTATCAAACAAAGAAACCATGTTAACATAGAAGGGGCTATTTTTTCTTCACTGGTGAATGCGAAGAGATATTTATGGAGTTTAAAAATAGCCTTATCATGGTACCATTCCTCATACATACCTCAAGAGGAAAACATTTTTTTTTGTATATAATGATTCTTTAAAAATGATCATAGGATGAATATTGATGAAATCAACTAATGTGGTATCATATGCCTTAAGGTAATTGAAATATATTTTGTAAAACTACCACACATGATTTGGAGTGGGTTTTTCTGATCTTTGTGTTCAAAATATATTGAAATTATCTATATGGGGAGAATTATGAAATTTATAAATACCATAAGAGCCTCAAATATATATTCACGTACTAGGATATTAACATACAACAGAAAAATATTATTGGAGCTGATCAATGAAAATGACTATTCAATCCATTACTAAACAAGGAAAGATAAAAATGTGTTAGATTCTATAAGTAGAATTGTTCATGAAATTTTATCAACGATAAGAATTGTTAATGATCCAATATAATGTTAATTGCAATGGATGGTCATAAGAATCATGAAGGAATGAACATCATCATTACTTCCTAAAATGATTACCCAATCACCCCTTCTACAGAAGTTAACGTATTCTTAAAGAGATGAGGCAATAATTCATAACAAGGTAGATTCCATATGAAAAGAGAAATCCTTAGAGTTCAAAATTGATGAATACAGAGTCATAAGATTTTGTTCAGAACTATGTGTACTATGAAATATAAAGATAATAAATAACTTCTGAATGCTACACATAACTCGACCTTCATCATCCTCACTTGGAGCATGAAGATGTACCATTATCTCTAAGAGAACTACTATTGGGAAAATATGAATAAGGAGATCACGAAATATACAACAAAGATTCTGGTATTTAGAAAGTAAAAAATAAAAGGCATAATCCTAAAAGGATTTCTTAATAGTTAACCATAACAACATGGAAATGAAAAACATCACTGTGGACTTTTTCAATGTCATTCACAAGAAATCAGGAGGAAAAAATTCCATATATGTTAAAGTGGATCATCTTACAAAGACTATTCACTTAATTGAAATTCAATTGGACATCTCACTCAATAAAATAGAAATGATATAAATTAGATAGGTGTTGATGCTATAAGGAAAACCATTATAAATTGTTTCTAACTATGATATGATATTTATCTTCATTTTCTGGAAGACGCTCAAAATGATCTAAATAAGGAGTTGAAATTCAGTACGACTAATCACCCAAAAACTGACATCCAATGTAAAATGATTGTTTGGAAACTGGAAAACATGTTGAGATCATGTATATTGGAATTAAAAGGATGATGGGATCAACATAATACCCTTTTTGATATTTCATACAATAATAGATTCTACTAAGGAATCCAAATGGCTCATTTAGAAGCCTTTTATGGGAGAATATGTAGAAAAACATTATGATTGGATATAAATGATGAATGAAATTATTTGGGACCTAAAATGGTTCTGAAAATGGTATAAAAGGTTTACACCATTAGGTATAATATTGTAGATTCTTAAAGTGGACAAAAGAGTTATGCTGACAATCGTCAACAAGTCCTAGAGTTTGAGGTCAGGGATAAAGTGTTTCTCTGTATATATCCCTAGAAGAGAGTCATGATATTTGGGAAAAATTGAAATATAATCCCATGGTATATTGGATCCTTTGAAATTATTGATCTCATCGGAGTAGTAAATTATCTACTATCACTCCCACCAACCATCTCTCAAGAATATGTCATATTCAATGTGTCCCTCATATGATAGTGTATTACAGTTTCATCACATGTTCTGAATTCAAAGGTAGAATAGGTGGAATATAATCTCTCATATGAGGAGTATAGAGTTGAGATATTTTATTTTAGATATAAATTAATACTCTACAAGATGACTCACCTGCTCAATGTGAAATTGAGAAACAATATATTTGAAGAGGAAACCTTGGAATCGAAGGAAATAATGAAACATAATAACCCTAACCCATTTCCACCTTGATCTGTTATAAAAAAAATTGAAGAATAAATTATATAAGTGAAGAAGAATGTTACATGAATATAATATTTATTATAAAAGGAATATTGTATTTGATTGTACCTGTGATACACAACATATAGTTTTAATGAACCTCATTATACAATTAATATTATTATTTTAACATAACCATTATAACTATGCTATTAAATTTTATATTATTAATAGAGATAACCAAAATTTTAAATTAAATTATGAAGGATAAATAAAATATATTTATAGATAAGTACTTAATTTTTTGTAATGTACTTGTCGACAATAAACATATTTTTTAATCAAAAAATATGATTTTCATTGATTTTTTTTAACTTGAAATAAAAATAATTTTTGTCCACGTAAATATTTTTTCTGAACAAATGAACTTTATTTTTGGAATAAACATGTAATAATTTAATTATGATGATTTTTTAATTTTTCTAAATAGTTTAATTTTTTAATTATTTGTGAAAGATACATGTTTTTATTGAAACTATCTTTTCATTTAAATCATTAAAACAATTTTATTTTGTTTTAACGTGGTTTTAAAATTAAATTATTTCATTTAGATTATTATTAATCTATATTTTTATCATTAGAATAAATTTCATGTTGAATTTTGATATAAATATTTTTATACCTATGAAAACAAAATCATTAAAAACCTATCCTTTATCACGTCTTTGAAATTAATTTTAAATTAGAATATTATAATTCATTGAATTGAATTTTGGAAAATAAATTTCATATTTTTAATAGTAATTATTAATTTTATAAAATAATTTATGTTTAATTTTTTCATAATTAATATTAAAAAACTATAAAAATTAAGTATTGAGGTTATGGTTAAAACTTGTTTATCAGTGGTTAAACTTATAGATAAGGGTTAAAATAAACTAAAAAATTGTAAAAATATAATTTTATAGGAAAATTTAAACCTTATATAATATAAGTTTCTATATTGAACCATTTTAGAGCCTTTTGTGATGTGTAAAATTTGTGAATAACATTTTATGTTCAAAAATTTAAAGTGTGTCCTCTACACAACTTATAAATGGAACCCCCCCTCCTCTCTAATTTAAACTTTTAAAGAATTTTGGTTAAAAATACATAAATATATATATATATATTCTTTAATTACCTCCCCACATCATATAATACATGTTTTTATTATAAATCTAATCTACAGATGCTTTAGGTATAATCTTAATGTTGTGGTCTGAAGTATATGTGTAATTATAAATCGAACATATTTGTTGTATTTATTCTTCCACCCCCTTAAAATTTTAGTCAATATGTATGATATAATAATATAATTTTATATTTTATACTATGATGTTATTATTTTAATTTTATTCTATAAATAAATATCCAATTCAACCAAATGGGAAATGAAACCATCGTTCATGTTTACCAAAGTCTACAACCTCATGAACTGATGTAATTCATTTTTCATTATATCATATCATGGATGTTCATGGTGAAGGATTTAATTTTTCCATAATCATTAAATATTAAACACTATGTAAAATTAATATATCATATTCCATCTTAATTTACCGTCCATTTACAAATTATAATTTCTTTTCTGTGTGCAACGGACCACTATCTCGCAAAGTGATGTGATTCATTTTATTATTATAGCATCACATGGATGGTAAATATAATTGTATTTTAAGAAATAATTCAATACTTATGATATAATTAAAATTATTAGAGTATAAAAATACAATTACCTTTTTCCATCCAGATCATTGAAAATCAAAATATTACACATGTGTATGAATGACCTACCGTCTCCATGATTGTAATATATTTTATTTTTCATAACCCTAAATCATTTATATTTTAAAAAATAATAATTAATGAATAAAAAATATAGTTATTTAATTATTATTATTATGGATATGATGAAATAATAATCTATTTGACCTTATTCAACTGTCCAATGTTATTTTGGACATATGATCTGAACATCATCGAAACGTCTAACTTGAACCTAAATGATTAAGCAATTGAATATTACATGGTAATGAATAAAATAAAAGAAATATTAAAAATTAAAAAGGTTATTAATCTAGTAAACAATTAATAAAATTTTATTATCAATGAATATAAATATTGAATGTGATGAATTAGGCTTGAGGTAAGGTATCTCTCTAAACAACCCTTTTCTTCGAGTTATGACGAATCTCCCTCTAACTCAATTTCTCTCTCTATTTAAAGTTTTGGAATTATAAAAAATAATATATGTATTCCTCTCACATATATACATTTATAACTATCCATTCCATTTATAGGTAAATATGTTCCCTATGTTCAATTCTTAAATGCATTGATTATGAAATTTTCAGTGATAATCTTATGAGTAAAGATTATGAAACCCATTTTGTTTCTATTGGAAATTATTATTTTGTGTCCTATGATTGAACTAGTTTATGTGGAAAAAATATATCATTATTGTTTTATTATGTGTTAACCCTGATATCACTCCAATGCATTGGTATATGTTTTTTCCTCTTGATATTTCATAAATAGTATTAGGGAGAAATCCAAATCCATTATGAGACTTTTTCAACTATGTGATATTGTCTAGGTAGTTATCCTTAAATCATTTTTATATATTTTTTAAGTTATTTCATCATTTCCTATGATTCCATAAACTTAGGATATCATATTCATTATTTAATTCCTCCATGTTATTACTCATGAGCCATCTCTTTAATGATACCATGTTATACCTTTGACTCACAAGTTATATTTCCTTATCATGTTCATTCCCATACTAGAATTTTTTTCTCACCTATTTATTTTATGTATAACCCATGTAATCGTATGTATTTTTATTATATTAAATTGGTTTAGTATCTCATTATAGATAATAAAGTAAGGATTTAATTATTTTGGTTATTTTTGATTTAATATGAACCTAGTTCTCCCAGAAACAGTTGGCCTCATTATTTTTTATGTTCAAATTGCATATTTATTCTTAGAAATTATGAAATGATGTGTAAAAGGTTTGGGTCTCTATATTTAGATTGTTATCCAAAAAATGAGTGGTATCCCAAAAACTATTCTATAAGTATAATTTAATAAATAATCTAACTTTTATCATTTTAAGGAAATAAATAAATAGAAACATAATTTTCCAAATTTTATATGAGATGTGGATAGAGACAAATTTCTATATAATTTAGAGAAATAAATATATCAAAGAATAGATTCCCAAAATAGTGAATGACTAAAAAAATTAATGAATAATTTAATGTTCCACATTTCGAGAGAAAATCCATAAAATGTTTTTAAAGGCACAATTGGCTAAGCAACTCATCAAGATTACACCATGGGGTAAAACCATTGAGTATGTAAGGTCTTTCTAAACTAGGTTCCCCAAACCTATATGATCAGTTACATATCAAGTGTACATGAAAACTCTCTATGGTTTCAACTTTAAGGCCTATGGAAAGATACCACATGGGTTATTGGCTCCCCATTATATCTAACAATTTTTAGTTAATTTTGAATCATATATATATTAAGAGTTATTAAAAACAATCCTAGAATGATTGTATTATATGTAAAACCTAAAAACCAAGGCATCCATGTGTTTTAGTCATTTCATATTTAAACAATTAATTTGCAGCATTTCAACAAACATTGAAGTTCTCCAATAAAAATACAATGACACAAAAAGGATTTTAACATTCCATTTCATTTCAATTTAAAACCAATGTTCCAGAAACATAGTTTAAATATTTTCATCATTTGAAAGAAATAACATAGAACCATAACATTATTAATAAATAATTAAATAAAAACATTAAAACATGTGCAAGTATAATATATTTATAAAGTAAAGTCAATTTGTGAAACCTCCTACATCAATGGTTATATCTCAAGTGAAAACACAACTAATCTATGAAAACCCATATTATATCTCTCTCTCCATCAATAAATATACATAAATTTCCATTATATTATACCGAAATCCATAGATCTTTAAATAATATTATTTATCTTTCATTTTATTCAATGAGATAAAAGGAGATCTATAAGAGTGATTAAGAACAGATACATACCATTAATTTCCTATATCCAAATCCACATTTAGATCATCATGCATAAACACCAATGTCCTAAATATTTCCCTCAATACATTACCCAAGGTTGAGAACCTGCTATAGGGTGCATTAATATTTAATCATAAGACCAACACATAGAGAATTAATGAGGAGATAGTAACTCAATATGTCATATGTGGACCATGACTCATAATCCTACTAGGTCATTAATACACCAAATATCCCTTTTTTTCTCACATAATCTCACTCAGATCATGTACACCCATGTACACATGTTTCATGTCACACTATATGGGTAATTACATATAAAAGATGTAAAAACAGGGGGCCACCCACCAAATTCATTTAGATATCCTAATTCAATAACTTACTCTAATTCCATCAATGAACACTCTATAGATCAAAAATTATCAAATCCACACACTCATAAAATTAAAATATAATTCATCACTATAAAAAAATTCAATAAATTAATCGTAAGTTTATAAAATAAAATAAATTGTAATATGGTACTACAAAATTACAATAAACTCGGGAAATTAAGTTAAAATAACTAATTAAAGACCGTGGGTACATATTAGAGAAAAATCCACCATTTACCCTAGATTTATTTATTTATTTCACATAAAGTTGATGGAAATTAAGTAACAATCAATGACATGACTTAATGATATCTCAATAATGAGCGATAAGGTGTGATCATCATCTCTCGGTATCCTCTCGACACCACACAAAAATACCTATTTCTTGGGATGTATTTCAGCATTATATAGTAAAATATTGAAATAGGCATGTATCTATGACCACTATAAATTATATAAGAGAATTGAATAATGATATGGGTATAGAAATAAAGGGTTTTATATCTAGATAGGTCAAATAACATGTCCTTAACCACTTTGGATAACCAAGGGTGTAGGGAGGAGAATAAACAATAAGGGAAGACACATTACCTACCGTGCAAAGATGCCAACAAGAAGAATATTAATTTAATTATTATTAAAACTCTTATAAATGATGAAATGTTACCCCACATATGTTTTTTATGAATTTAGTGTTCCACACTAATGTTTTTTGCACCACTAGGTTCCCATTCCCATCACTTGAATCCCAATGGTGATGGTTATCACTGCTAGATTTCCATGAGACATTTTATGTCATCTATATGGTTTTTAGTGGCTACTATTTCATTTCACAATATTCTCTACATTTACCAAATGACTAAAAACCACAACAAATATTTTTTCTCTTATTTTCACCTTTGAAACTTCATTTTGAACATATCAAACACATCAAATATTATTAAAACAATGAGTCATTATAATAATAATTTTCCATAAATTTTATATTGAATTTATATTTATGATTTTAAATTTTTTACAAATTATAGATTTATTAATTTGAGGATGTAAGATGATGGGGAAAGATATGAGAAAATTGTTAAAACTATAACAGATATTATAATGCGTATCCAATAAGGATATATAATGTACTTTTTATAAAACAACGTTTGGATAGAAACTCTAATATCATCTATTTCATGTTTATTTGGATCACACTGGGTGATCGATGGCTAGGAACTGAATACCCAGTGGGTTCCCATGAGGTTTTTTTAGTAATGTAATTTTTTTAAAATTTTTAGTCATACTATTTTGTAATTTAAGTTTATGTACACATATAATAAGTTGTTATTATATATTTTTATATATTTAAATTCTCTCCCTATCTCTTTATATTCTATAGATAATTTCTCCCTAAATTTTATGTGCATTTTTAATCACTTAGTGGAATTGGATTCACAATGGTTTGAACATGGATATAATTATAATTTTATTGGAAAGATTTCTTATTTTAAAATTTATATATTCTATTTATATTTTACACATATAATTTTAAACTCTTTGAAATTATATAAAATGAGGAAGAGTTAAACCTTTGTTTTTTGTGTTTTTCAGTTACTAAGTAAGTGGTAGAAGAACTCTATCATTTCAATGAATATAATTTAGGGTTATTTTTTAATATATAGATTTAAATTATGGTTTAATTAAGTGTGTAAAATTAATGCGATGAAAATAAAATTGAACATAATTAAATTTATTTTAGATGAATTATTACATGTTTAAGACATATTTTTTTAATTGTGATTCAAGGATGAAAATTTTAACTAACATTGAATAAATTTTAAATAAATAGAAGATTAAGTGATTATAACTATGAATTAAATGTAATTATTATTAAAGAAAAAATATTGATATTATTTGTACTAAAAATTAACGATTTTATGTTTTTTGTTTAAAGTGTTTATTTTTTGAATAAGTTCACAAAAAATGTTTTTTTAAATTGTATAAATTATAAAAAAATAAAAAAATAATGTTGAATGTTTTTTATTGTAGTGAAGTGTTGGAATATTTATTTTTCTATAAATAAATTCCTTTAAATTATGATATAGCTTATGGAAATTTGTTATAATAACTATTATTGAGCTATGATGATTTTATAATGAGTAATTTATGTTAAGTAATGATTTATAAATGATAAAAATGATATTTTTTCAAATATAAAGAAGAAATATAAGAGGAATTCTATGTTATTGTAAACAGAGACGGGAAATTTTATATTAATGGGAAAAATTGAGTATTTTCTGGTGTATTTATATTTAAATAATTTTTTAATTAAATTATAAATAGAGTAAATTTTATTTTTGTATTTTCATAGGTTATTGTCAAATAATAAAATTACTTGAGTTGGATAAAAGGGGAATGAGTTTTGTGGTATTTTAATGTAGTTGAAACTTGTATTTGTGGGGTTTTTAAATGAAATATATATTTATGATGTCATGAGTTTAAAATATTTAAAGGGTTCATTAGGTTAGGTGATAACATGTAATGAATATATTTGAGTCATCGGTTTATCTATAACTTATGTTAGGAATGACATTATTTTCATTTCCATATATTATGAATAAATAAATATGACATATGTGTTAAGATACTATAATTCTTAGTTGGTGTTAATATATTCCATGGTAATTGACATATGAAGGTATATGAGGTTTCTATGTGTATTAGCTTACACATAACTCTATATAAATTCTTATCTAATAAAATTTGAATAAATAATTTTCTATATTTTCAGAAATTATATATGAGTTTACTAAATGTAAAAGGATACATGTGTTGTTTTAGTTTTTATTGAGAATTATTGCTCATACCCAATAAATATACAAAAAATGGGAGTATAGATTACATTCCTAGTTATTCATGTAAAGAAAAAGAACCATAGTAGTTGGGAGTTGATTTAATGTGAAATCTTATAGTTGATGTCCTATGTTTTTTGAGAAATTTGTTATTATTTTTTAAATCTTGTTTTTTACTTATTTAAATTATATTTTTTTATATATTTACTTTTTTAATATATATTTTACCTTATTTTGATGTATTCTTTCATTTAGAATTTATGGGAATCAATTTATATTTTATTATAAATTTTATTTAATATTTATTATACATATAGTTTTTGTTTTGTTTATTTTTATATTATATTATTATTGATAATTATATAGTAAATGACTTTCTAAAATATATTTATAGCCTGTGGATTTTTTTCCCAGCCTGTATTGTTCGAGGATTTCACTTAAGTCCATGTTACATTTTTCTATAGAGGCATAATCTTTTTGGTGTAGGACATTACAAATAGATATTAAATTGATTTATTTTTTATGTTTTAATTATTTTATAAAAATGTGAAAAGAAGACTATAGGTGAATATATGATACAAAATATGTTTATATATGACTGGATATCATAACTAGGGTAAAATTCCTTGTTTCCAAGTCATATTAGATTGTATTTGATTGTTTTATAAAGATAATTTGGGGGTTTAATACTTACTCTAATTTAGGTTGATTGATTGGTTATCCATGAAACATATAAATATATAGGTATATAGACTGTGTATTTAAACATGTGAATGTATTTGACTGTTGATTTTATTTTAGATAAATTATTGAATTATCAATACAATAATCGATGATTTAAAATATTGGCTATTTATAATAAATTAATTGACTAAAATCAATGAGAATAACATGATTATGTAGAGAGATTATTTTGATTGTCTAACTAGCATATTTTCTTGTATATAAAATAATTATTGGTAGGTTTATTTGATGATAATTTGATAGTTATTTATAGTACATTTATATATTTAAAACAATTATGGCAATAAATAAGTGTAATTTTGATCCTTGGTAAATGTGGTAGATTTTGATTGGTATTGTGATGGAAATATAGTGGGAGGGTCTGATTATATTCATATATTATGATAACCAAATAATTTAGTATAGAATAATTTTACTAAGAGTTTTCTTAATGTGGTCTGGAACATGAAAGAAAAAACATACCAGGAGGTGGAAATAGTTATCAATATTTTTAAGGACTTTCATTCCTAACATTTCAAAATATTTAGGGGAGAAATAATGAATTATAGTATATAGTATTGGATAGAGAGGATGAATAGTATATTTGAGTTCATTAATATTTTAGATATAAATTGAATCTTTTAGTTTTTGTGATTGGTGGATTAGAATGAAACTAGTAGGATATACTAGTTCAATTGAAAATGATTAAGGGATTGATATTGAATAATATTTTAAACTTCCACTTTGGGGTGTTCTATTTATATATAATAAGGATGGATATAATTTTTGAATTCATAGAGTTCAAGTATGAAATAGGTTTTTTTCATCGATTATACCTCTTGGTTTATAGATATATTTTATTTTGATCTAATATAGGGTGGTAATTATATATATAAAAATAATCATTCTGAATATATTCTAATCCTAGATCTTAATTCTATATTTAGACACTTTTGACCTTATTTTATCATAGTGGTATAAAATGATATTATGGAAAATGATGATATTAGGGAGGAAATAGTGGTTTATTGAGTGTTAGTGGAACTAGAGGTAGCAAGAAGAAAAAAAATTGATTGTCACCACTGAGATAAAGAGTGATTAATGGTTTATATGATGAACTGGTCATCTACTAAATTAATAGGTCGGTTATATTTAAGTTGTATAAATGAGTATGAAATATAAATACTCTAGTAGTATTACATTGTGATAAAAATTAAAATCATTCATATAGAAAAACAAAACATATCCATAAATTATATTAGAAGTTTTGTTAGAGGGGTAATGTTCATGATTCTACTTCGATCAAGAATATTGTTCAGTGGATAGTGTATTGTAGAAAAGTATTAGTTTTATTTTATCTCATAAGATTAGTCATGAGTTAGACAAGGGATCCTGGGTTTTAGATCAATAGGGAAATTAAGTGTAGGGGAGCTCAATTATTTTTTAAAATGAATATTTTTTTAGGTTATCACCATATAAGAGTACAAGATAAATATGTTCCAATAATATCATGTTAAATTAGATATAGTTTTTTATGTTTTTGGTAATTCCATTCTTGTTGATTAATTATAGTTTAATTTTATATTCATTTTACCATTATTACTTTTTCTATTAAATCATTAAAATTACACTTTATTAATATTCTCATGAATAATTTATAGGATGATATAATCCTTATAGGAAAATTTTATAGCCTTATATAATTTTTACGAAAAGGATGGAAATTAAACATACTATGACATTGTGGCCACATGAACATGGTATAGTTATATAGGGAGGATTCCATGTATATTCCAAATACTTATATGTTGTGGAGGTAAATAGATGTGGTATACAATGATATTATTTCCCAATACGATGAAGATTATTTCATGGATCCTAGCATTGTACATTTAATTAAATGAGAACAAATGAAATGTGCACTATCATTCATGGGGTAGATCAGTTCATTGTACACTATGTACAATGGAAGATTTTAGGTCATGATAATGATTTATATTCCATTTCTAAAGGTTGTTCCTTCAGTATATATATAAGTATTTTATTATTATATATTTATTTACAACTTCTAAAAACTTATTAAATCTGATCAAAATTGGTAAATACTAGTTCATCATGATTTATCATACCCTGTAGTTTGATATATAAATAAATATTTTAATATTTTGAATATTTCCTAGAAAAAATATAGTTTTTTATTTTACATAGGAAACCACCATTAATTTTATATATCCACTACATATTAAATCTTTTAATCTATAAGTATTAGATACAAGTCTTCATTTTCCAATAATTCAAGGATTTTTCAATTATTTTGAGCTCTATTTAATTATCTGAATCATGTTTACATTCTAGAACCACTTTTCGAAAGTGATCATTAAATTTTATAGGATTTATTTTCATTTATTTTAATCCTCCATATTTATTTTTAATAATTAAATTATTATTATGTATTTATTTTTTTCATTGGATTATTTCCTTATGATAGAAAAGTTACTGTTGACTTAATCATCTTTGATCATCAGTGTCTAGTCACATAAGGATTGAGAGATCAAGAGTGTAAGGATGAATTCTTAGTTTTATATCAAATCCATTCATGAAAATAGTTTTTTGATTGTCAAACACTTTTAAACAAATATTTTATAACATTACATCATGAATCATTGATAAAAAAATTATTAAGATATAGTATCCAATATCGATGAAAGGATTAAACTATGATTAGTAGTATTGATTCATGTATTTATTTTTATTATTGAACATAATGTACTTATGTTGGTTTATTTCATCAACAAAAATATTAAAATTGAATTTAGTATAATTGAAGTACTTTACCATAAATAACTTAGTTAGTTTTATATAATCTTGCAAAAAATTAATCAAATTAATATTTTGAAAAAACAGATAACATATTTTCCATAAAACGATTATTAGGAATTGATTTATTAAATTTAATAATCAATCAATTATTTAATTACATTATAACATTAATAGATAAGGTTTTCTCAGATCTTTGTCTTTTTTTATGAAGGTATTAATGTTTTTAGGAGAAGTTTTGATGGAAGGAAGGTGAAACATTATCAAAAATTTCTCTGATATTGTTTTGTTGTGAAATGGTGTAGTGTGTTGGGTTATGAAGAGTTGGAGGATGGAGAAGTGTAATTATTGTCCAGTGTGTTAATCCTTGTGGGCTATGATCTCATCATGAGGTGTGTGTTGTGGTGTAGATATTAGACCATGAGTGAAATATCATGTGATTTTAATTTTTTATTATCCTTTAATAGAATAATATATGTTTTATAGCTTGTAATACACTAAAGAAAGAACTAAATTGAAGAATATTTTAATTAATTGAGATTATATTACAGATCATGATAAAATTAATACAATATGATAATAAAATATGAATCATTATTATGAAACTTAAAAGAGGAATAAAAAAATAGGTTAATAAAATTTCCCTTAACATAAAACCCTTATCTAAATTGTTTTCATTTAAGATCATGCTAACGATTACAACTATGGAAATATGGAGAAATATTATAAATAAAATATAAATTTTTATATTGAAGTAAATTAATAATTATTATCAAAATATATTTAACAGTATATATAGGAATGTAATATGCCAAATATACATATGTTCATTGGAGATATATTCATTTCATATAAAAGTATATAATAGTTAACTTAATTTTTTAATTATTATTAATAATTTATAAGAAATATAATTTACAAATAATAAATAATTTGTGAATAAATTAAAATATTTTTGTTTTTTTCATTTCAAATTAATATTCTTATTTAAAAAATACTGGTTTGATTTTTTATAAAAATAAAGGAAATATCTGAAAACAAATGGATTTGTAAAAATAAATTTTTATTAGATAAATAATTTTAAAAGGATGTGATTAAAATTATTTACTGTTCAAAATTAAAACTCTATGAAAGGATTATTTTTTATGTGTTTTTTTATTTTTACCTTAATAAAATAAGTTAAAGAATTTTCACAGATTATTCTAATAAAATATAATGTTTCAATGTATAGTAAATTAAATTAAAACATATTTAACTATAAGTTGATAATAAAAAATTTTAAGAACACTTAATGTTTAAAAATTAATTTTTATATCAAAAGATTATTTATTTATATTAATATTATCATTTAAATGAAAAATTTATCATATTTATAAATTTAACTTTATTGAATTAAGTTAAAATTTTGAATCACCATGTGAACATTAGGTAATAGTGGTAATCTTATATACGTAATAAAAAATAATAACTATAGTAAATAATTAAACAACGTAAAGAGTGGGTAAAAGGAGTTAAATGAAAATTAATTTAATTTTATATTATTAACAATATATATAGGAATTCTATAAGTATATTTCTTATAAAATTCATTCAATAATACATTCCTGACCAATATTTTATTACCTAATTCTCATAACTACAATGTGATTCTATCCTTACCCTTCACCTAACTTATACTTCAAATAAAATATACAATATTTTTACTAATAAAAAAACATCTCTAAAACCCCTCAAAACCAACTCCATTACTACAAATATATATTGAATACATGGAAATGGTTTCTCCCAAAATATAATCTTAGATGTTTGGTAGCTTCTGCCCCCAAGAAAGCTATATAACTCATTAATTTTGAAGGAACCCATTTTTATAAGGAGATAATTCATGAAACTTGGTAACTAGTTCCTTACAAGAGTTTTTAATTTTGTTCCCATTTATACTATTTCTAAATATAATTATCCATTTTTATGATGATAAATTATACAATTATTCTTATATGAAAATGATATTACTCATATATAACTTTTTACAATAATATGTATATAAATATTTCATGTTCATGCTGGGATAATTCAATAACCTACATGGATGAGGATATATTTTATATACTATTTAAATTTTAGAAGATTATAAAGAAATTAACATTGGTAATATATGATATTAAGTATTACTTTATTTTATAAATATGGCTACGGAAGGGGGACAAAAAAATATTGATTATAATAAAGTATCTTTTTTATTAGTAAATTATCATAAGAAGGCCCATCATGGATTCTATTATCATCAAATATACCCAAAACTTCTATAAAATAAAATTGAGACAAAATAAATCATTAAATAATAATAATTCCACTACCTTGAAAATTATTTTAATGATGAAAATATTATGAATAAATGAGGAATTTCATCATCGTTGTGAAATTTACATGATGAAATAGAAATTACTAACATGTGATGATGAAAATAAATAAAAACTGATTAATATATGTTTAATAATTGGTTATAATTTAATAATATAATAAATATGAAAAGTATTATTAATTATAATATTAAAATAATTAATTTTTTATACATGGGTTTAAATAACCTTTTTGGAAATTGGGAGTTAATGTAAGGATTTATTTCTGATCTCACTTTTAAATCAAGACTATTAACGATTATATTTCATTTAGAGAAAATTATATGTTATTTATATCTAAAAGTAGTTATATATTATTCTTCTATAGTTAATTATGTGTTTTATATTCATTATCACCATTTGACTTACCTTTGGTTCACAATTAAAATTAAATGAATACTACAAATAGTGTTGATCCAATATCATCCTATCATATTGAAATCTTTCTCCTTCTTGTTCATAATTGAATTTTTTTATAAATATTCTTTATACTTATATTATTTCATAAAATATTTTTCTATTTCCCTATAATTTAATTACAAAATAATTTTAGGAATCTATTTTAAATGTTTTCTGTAATGGTCATTTTTATTGTCTATATCTTTCATTACAAATGTGTTAAAGGAATATTGTTTTAATGTTTTCCACATAAATTAATTTTCCCATTTTATTATTTATTTTTATTTAAAATGAATCTTCTATAATAATTCATGGTTTTATAAAATAATTTACATTCCCTTTTTATTATAAATTAGTTTATTTTACATTAAAAGTAGTCAAAAAATATAGAGGGTGTCTCTTCTTATTTCTCAAAGTAATTTTTGATTCTCTTGTAAACTATTTTTTATATATTAAAATATCATGAAATTTCTCTTACATATCACTCTGGATACTCTATAATAATACTATCCATATTCATTTTATTTAGGATTATGACTATTTCTTTTGTAAATTTTTATGAAACTCATTTCTTACACATGATTTAATTGAGCTATGATGAAATTATGATTGTTTTCATGTTCATTTGTCACATATATGTATGGTTTATAATTATATGATGGTATTGATGGGAATATGACTCTATTTTATTATGTAAAGTTTTATATATCATAAAATAAATATGTGACATGGGTGGTCATACGAAGTCCTAAATTTTATGGGGTGTCAGTAGTTATCACATGTACAATATGTTAAGGGTTAGTTGTTAGCCTAGCAAAATATGATATGAAATTGTTGGTGGTTAACCATGAAATAAGTTTTTATATAAGAATTTATCTACCAAATTCTTATTTCTTGAAACGTACCTATGTTATTTTCTCATGGATCATGATTATTAACTAAGGTTTCCTCACTCATATGACTCATGTCTTATGTTATTCCAAAATCTATAAGACATGAAACAAGATTTGTGATTTATGTTTTTTTGGGAAATATTATATTATCTTTTTTCCATACACCTTGATTATATCATCATAAAATAATGTTTATCTATGACCACATATTATTAGTGATTGATATATATTATTTCCAACCCTTATCAATTTCTGCACCATATCTTTTGTTTCCATTCCATGGGATATAAAGAAAACAATTATGTATGATTTATATGGACTAGATACTTATTCAAGAAAAAAATTAAATTTTAAAGAAGAATTAAATTTCATGAATTTAAAAATACATTTTAATATTTTTAATTTTAGAGGTTTTGGTCATAACTCTTATATAACAAACCCCTAAAATAAAAAATTTTCACTTACAATTATTGTCTATATATTTCATAATAAAATACTTTTAAAATAAGACATTTTTTCTTTTCATGAAAAATATTTATGATTTTAAACATTAATTAATTATTGTTCTTACACATCCTTAAACCCTAGGAAAAATATTTGAAAATGTGAGATGAGAAAAAAATCTTATTAAGGATAATAAAAGGAGAATAAATAAAAATTTTAATCCATTTCAAAACCATGAGTTTATATAATGGGGTTTTAATTTAACATAATAAAAACTGAAATAGAATAATAGTGTGGTTAAAAATGAAATTAGATTTATTACCTATTTTTTTATAAAAAACATCTAATAAAAAATAAAAAATCATAATCCTGAGGGTTTCAAAGAGAACCAGATAACATGTTAAAATGATTTCTCTAAAAACACACATTTTACCATTAAAAGGCATAATCATTATATTCAAGAAAAAAATATTTATCTTACCTTATAAATTGAAAAAATTAATTGGAAATTCACTTGAAATCATATAAAATATGGGTAGGTTCCCTGGAACATAATACTTAAAGAACCCTTAAAATAGCCCAAACAGGAACACATACAAATAGAATATCCTATTAAATTAATACTACAATGATTCTACAGAGAACAAAATCATTACCCAGTATATTGAAGAGCTATATTTGGCTCAATCATAATAATAAATAATTTACAATGACCATAGCATACATGAAACAAATAGAATCATAAATTTAATTCATAAAATATGATAAATTATTTCATATAACACATATTCAGATGTGTTTTCAAGCTGACATAAAAAAGATAAAAATTATTTTTCATTATAAAATCATTATTAAAAAATAACATAAAAACATAAAATCATATTTTAATTTTTTTTAAAATAATTTTTTATTAATATTATTAAATAAATATGGTCATTAGTACAATAATTAGACTATTTTTTATAAATTATAAAATCAATTATTTTTTAATTTTAATTGAAATTCAAACATTTTACATAAAATATGCAAGAATATTTCATTCAAAGAAATTTATAACAATGTAAAATGAGAGGTAAAATAAATATTTTAATTAATTAATTTAAATATTTACATTTTTATCAAATAATATTTGCATGAAAAAAAATTAGAAATAGATATTCAAGACATATTAAAACTATGTTTTAAGATAGAATATACCTTACCTCAATTTTTACTTTTTAGTTGCAATATTTATCTTCCTAAATATTAATTGTGTTTTACTTTATATACTTGTATAAGAATAATTTTAAATTTCATTATACTTTTATTTGTGAGCCCTTAACCTGTACTTCTGGATTCAGTGCATAAAAATGATGTGTATATTTTTTATAAAGAAAATTAAAAAATAAAGAGAACATTTACATGTTAGGGCCTTTTCCATTCTAGGTTTTGGAGGACTATAAAATACATAAAATATTGTAAAAACATTAAAAGATAAAATAAAATAAATATATTTTGTTGTGTGCACTAACAATTTAAGTGAAGCAAACACCTTCACAAAATTCTAATAATCCTTTGAAAAAAATAAAATACAGGGTGATCATTAATTTTACTATTAAAGGGTTTTAAAATAATTGGTAAGTACATTTAAAAAATTTCATTTGATAATGTAAATACTTATAATATGTTTTCAATGCATTGAAAAATAAATAGTTCAGATTATTTTGAAAACCAATAATTTCAAAATTAGTAATATTTTGAAAATTTATATAGAATTATCCCTTTCAAAATATTAATTTTTTACGTATTAATCATGCTACTTAGTAGGAAATAAGAAAAACCATAATTCCAAATATCCATATCACTTGTGGGACATCATCCCCTAGAGCTCATGGTTTCACTCCCCATACTACATTAAATCATCTAATAGATTAGTGCTAAAAAAAATTTAAATTTTGTTTTAATTGTCATGTATTTCTCTCTAATAACCCAAATCATTTTAAAACCATAGGCAAAATATATTTATATGAAAAATTAAACATAAAGAAATCTTTACACAACACAAACATATTTTTATGAATTTCAGAATATTAAAAGGGTAATTTTTTTTAAAAGGTTGGGGCCAAAGACTCGTTTAATATTAAAGCAAAGCAAATACCTCTTTAACTGGGTAGAGGGAGACCCATTACATAGCCCGAAATCCTAGTGGGAATTTAGCCTGTTACATGACCCGTATGCCCAATTTTTGGCCCAAAGCCCATTCTGTGAATAGTACTGCTACAGTACCGGCGCTGCTACAGTACTGCGCAGTACCCACCGCTACTACAGTACTATGCCGCCGCTACAGTGACCTGCCGCCATTACAGTGCCTGCCACCACTACAGTGTCGCCACTGCTACTGTACGCTACAGTACTGCTACATTTTATATGATTACCATATCAAATTAGGAATGACATTCATGCACGTGAAAGGAAAATTTTCACATTAAATGTTAACATTTATTTAATTTTATTGTAAACAAAATTTACATCGAAAATGATAACTTCTATTAAAATAAAATAGTAAATATAACATGAAAATAAAGTCAAAACACTTTTATAAAAAAAATATTGGTTTTTTTATTGTTTTACATTGTAGATCAAGATAAAATTTGAGAATAAAATTTCTGATATATGACTATATAATGGTTTTATAAAACTAATTTTTATTTCAAGGGTTTTAATATAATCAACAAATTTATGTATTTAAATATATACTTATAGATATTTGAAAATAAATAAATTGATTATTTGATTTCATAGAAGGATTATAAATCCAATCATATATTGAATAAAATAGAAGAATTATTTTCCATAACATTGCCTTGATAAAATAAATGAAATACTAATATCCTCTTATAAAAATATACTTATGCACAGAAACACACCCACACACATATATATATATTAATATAAAATTAAAATTGATTAATTAAAAATAAGACAATCCCTTAATGAAAAACTGGAAAGTGAAACTTACAGCACCTCTTCTACTATGTGGGTCCTCAAACTAGGTGGAAAAGAGGGGGATTTAAGAGGAAGGATGTTTCTCTAATTCACATTGGGTGAAGGATTAAAGAGAAAATTAAAACAGAGATAACATGAAATGGATTTATTCTAGATATGTATGGGTATTCTCTATATGCAAGTTAGTTTATATATGTACATAAAGATGGTCAGTCACAAGCCTGTAAGAGAAGGTTCATTTTTTTATGATGAGTACATCATACCACAAAATATTATACATAAAAAAAATAAAAAAACATACTATTGTTATATTCATCCTATCCATTCCAAGCAACAATTTTTAAACACATCAGTTCACTCACGTACCAAAACAACCCTACAGCAGGAAGCATCATAACCAATAAAAAGTCATAGATTGAGAAATATGTGTGTGGTGGTGGTCGACTAATTTTATTCATAGGGGAAACAATGGTGAGTAATATGGGGAGATAGTGGAGGGTTTTCACTGATTCTAGATTAATGGAGACAATACAACATTACTGGTGCAGATTTGGATGGATGACAGCGATAATGGTCACTAGAGGAAGGTGTCCTCAATAGTTGTTGAGGTGGAGCCAAATATAAACCTGTTCTATTCAAGGTGGTGTGGTTTGATTTCAGGTTAAGGATAAAGTAAACTTGATGAGGTTTTTCGAGATAAGAGAGTATACAACACGACCCTTAGGATTTTTCAATAAAATGTCATTTTTTATTCATTTTTTATCTTTTATTAATTTTTACATTTATCATTTTTTATTATAATCATTTATATTCCTATTAAATGAGAAAAAATTTAATAGTAACTAAATTTATAATTATAATAAAATATACCCCAAATTTCAAATAATAATTTTCATAATTATTAAAATAATTATATTCCTAAATAAAATAATTTTTTTATATTTTAAAATTTTTTATAGAAAATTGTTTATTTGAAATATTTGATAAAAATTTACATTAAAAAAAAACACAATTTATAATATTCTACTTATTATAGTTTATTTTTATAATTAATTTATATTAATTTAAGTATTTATATGATATAAATCATTTTTATGTGTTAAATTAAAATTCTCAACATTATTTCATGATTCAGAAATTTAATAAAATATTAACTAATATTTAAAATCATATTAGTTTTTTAGAAATGTTTAGTTATAATAAAAAATATTTCTTTTGTTTTCAAAATATATATTTATAATTATTTTATAATCCTTTCAAATAAAATGTTAATGTTTTATACAAAAATACTCAAATAAACATATTTATAATTAAATATAGTTTTTAATAAAACCATTTATATAAAATAAGTATATATAAATATTAATTTAATAAAATATTTATAAAAAGAAAATTAAGCTTATAATTTTGGGGAAGTTACATTCTTCACTCCCTAAAATAATTGCACTCTCGCAATTCGTTCATTAGGATTTAGATTCAAAATTTCCATATTCAAGACTATGAAAAACTAGAACTTCTAAAATTCTCTAATATACCAAAAATAGCTAATCTCTAAAGTTTTTTAGACAATCACTGTTATACCAAGTGTGAATCCCCAAACCTCTCTTTTAGTTTCATGACATAAAAATTTTGTGTATTTTTTTAAGGACGACTAAAAAATTCCTAGAAAAATTTACATCCAATGAAAATTGTTATCTAGTTTTTTTTATTAAAAAAACATTATATTTTATCAAAACCATATAAGATAATAAAAATGAATTTTTTATGTGTGCTAACTCTTCAAGAGAAGTGAATGCCTTCGAAAACATTATACTAAACCTATGAAAAATAAATTTAAAACATAGGTTGAGCATTAATTTTCATAGTAAGGGGTTTTTAAATGATTTTTATGTAATTTTAAAAAATTTCATTTGGTAAAATAAATAATTAAAAAATGGTTTCCAAAACATTGAAATATAATAAGTACATATTATTTAGAAATCCATTAATTGACAATGTAATAATATTATAAAATAATTTTGGGGACTTCACCATTTGAAAATAATAATTTTTTTTGGATTAATCATGATACACAGGAGACCATAAGAAAAACCATAATGAAACATAGCCATATCACATGTGGGACATCATCCCCTAGAGGTAATGGGTTCACTCCCCATACAACACTATATCATCCAATACTTTGTGGCCAAAATTTTAAATTTTTTTTTAACAGTTATACTTTTCTTTCTCATAACCAAAAACATTTTTTAACCATACATAAAATATATTCTATAGAGAAATTAATCATACAAAAATAGTTGCATAACACAATGTTATTTTTATGAATTTCTATAAATAACACTGATAAATACGAACTTATAAACAGTTTTTCATATTTAAAATCCATACATTTAAATGATTAATAAATTAAATAAATACTTTAATAAAAATGGTTGTAATGTCAATAATATTTAAGATGGTGTCCATATACAATTATGAGTGTCATTCATGGATGTGTACGGATATTTTTCACATAACATGATAGCATTTATCTAATTTATTGTAAATAAAATTTACGCATAAAATTATAAAATCTATTCACATAAAATAATTATTATAAAAATAAAATAAAATAAATATCCCTTTTAAAATAATAAACTAGAGGTTTGTTATTGTTTTACTTTGTAGATCAAGATAAAATTTGAAAATTAAAATACAGATATATGACTATAGAATGGTATTATATAACCAATTATCCTTCCATAGTTTTAAAATAATTCATTGTATTATATATTTATATATTTATATATATAGCTATTTAAAAATAAATAAATAAATGATTTCATTTATTATAAGGATTATATATCAAATAATAGAGTAAAAAAGATAGAAGTGTTATTTTCTATAACATAGTCTTGATAAAATAAATAAAGTACTAAGATCCTCTTATAAAAATATACTTACATATATACACACACACACACACACACACACACACATACACACACATATATATATATATATATATATTTAAAAATCAAAAAACAATTGATGGATTAAAAAAGACAATCCCTTTCCAAACACTAGGAACTGAAACTTGTATCACCTCTTTTACTACATGGGTGCTCGAACCAGGTAGAAAATTGGGGGCTTTAGGATGAAGTAAGTGTATTTACTTCACTTCAGGTGTAATAATGGAGAGAATATTAAATGGGAGGTAACTTGACAATAGATTTATTCCATTGTTTGATTGGTGTTCCCTTTGTGCAAGTGAGTGTATAAATATACACAAATAGGATTAGAAACAAGTTTGCAAGAGAAGATGTATTTTTTTATGATGGGTATAACAAACCTCAAAATAGCATACGTAAAAAATTCAATCATCTACTCTTATTACAGGATTCCTCTCCACACTAGTCAAAAATTGTCAAACACACTTGTTCACTCACTGATAAAAATATCTCCACAACATGAATATTTTTTAAATATACAAAGTCATCGACCTTAAAATAGTTGTGGAATGGTAGTTGAATATTTTTCACTAGAGGGGAAATTAAGGAGAGTGTTCAGGGGTGATAGTGGAGGGGTTTTTTCCGTGCTAGATCAAAGGAGATGATGTGGCCATACTGCTACTGATTAGGTTGGCCAACAATGGTGGTGGTTTTTGGTGGAAGGTGTCACCAGTGGTGGTTATGATGGAGCTGGACCTCGAGAGGTGATAGTAAAGGTGAAACAACTCTATTTTAGGTGAAGGCGACAAAGGACTCAATGAGGGTTTGAGGAGAAGAGAGTGAACAATGCGACTCTCTACATTTTTCAATAACCATTAATTTTTTAATTATTTTTTTCTTTTCTTATTTTATTTTTTATTATTTATTATTTTTATTGTTTATATTCTTGTTAAATAAGAAAAAATTTAATATTAGTTCCATTTATAATTTAAAAACAAAATATAATCCAAATTTTAAATAATTATTTTCATAATTTTTAAACAATTATATTAATAATTAAATAATTATTTTATATTTAAAAATTTATATTTCTTTATAAAAAATGTTTATTTCAAATATTTGGTAATAAATTTAGTTAAATAAAAAATATAATATGATTTTTACTATAATTTTATTTTTGATAATTAATTTATATAAAATTAAATATTTATAATATATAAATCGTTTTAAGTTGTAAATTAAAATTCTCAATATTATTTCACCGTTCAATAATTTAATAAAATATTAACCAACATTGAAAATCATTTTAGTTTTTTTTGAAACTTTTTATTATATTAAAAAATATTTCTATTGATTTCAAAATAGTTATTTATAATTATTTTATAATACTTTCAAATAAAATTTTGATGTGTTATACAAAAGTAATCAGATAAATAAATTTACAAAGAAATATTGTTCTAATAAAACCATTTTTATAATATACATATTTATAAATATTTATTTAATAATATATTTATAAAAACTAAATTTGTAAAATCCTAGTTTTGGAAGCCACCTAAAGGCGCCCCGTACACGATTAGTCAAATGGCCTCAAGATCGTTTCCCCGAACACTAGAAGCTGCCAACTAGAAATGAGGTCATTGGCTGTGATAGTTGGGATACTATTCTCTCATTGGCAGAGTACACGGTGGAAGTAAACAAATACATACAATAGCGAAAGTAATAATAATGACATACATCAGTAAAATAAGAAAACTGAAGTATAAATTGGAGAACATATATAAAATTATGTATGATACATATGTTTAGGAAAATAGCCAAACAAATCACAATGCTGGGATACAACGGTTCTAAACCAAAGTTCAAAAGAAATCAGATAAACTCCTCAGCATCTCAAGCCATAGCTTGGTCCCATGCACTCCAGCTGCACAACAAATCAAGTACTTAAAGTAGAAGGGTGATTTCCCTTATCTATACCAGCAGAAATATAATCTATTTTGGCCCAAAAGCATGAACCAAACAGGGTGTGAGACTAAATCCCAGTAGGAAACCACCCAAAGATCGGTTTCTAATATTCAGTGAATATATGGTAGGTAAAAGTACAGAAAATAGTAAACAGGAAGGTGCTCAGCTATAACTAGTTCCACAAGTCAAACAATCAATCAAGCATAGTAACCCTCTAGGAAGTGCACACGACCTATCCTCTCTGGTTCAGTATATGAAGACTCTATGGTGAAGCACTCGCAGTCAATTCCCCTTGTTGTCTAAGGTAGTCCGAAACTTTCTAAGGAAGCTCACTGGGTCAATTCCTCTTATATCCCCAAGGTCAAAGAAGCTCTGAGGAAGCTCACTCACTCAATTCCCCTTATAGCTGAGGTCGTTCATAGACTCTCTGAGGAAGAACTCACCATCAATTCCCTTTATAGTCTAAACAGTTTAAGAATAAAACAAAAACACTTCGAGGAATCTCACGCGGTCAGTCCCCTTATAGTCTAATGCAATCAAGGACTCTCTGATGAAACTCAATCGGTCAATTCCCCTTATATCCCCATGTGGTTCTAGGCTCTCTGAGGATGCTCAGTCGGTCAATCCCCCTTATAACCAAAAGTGATCAAGACACTTTGAGAAAGCTCACCCAGTCAATTCCCCTTATAGTCTACTACACCAGGTTCTCACAACCTTATGTAGGTTAATAAGCATAGCAGTGTAATATGACCAAGTAAACCTACAGAACTACTTGGCTAAATAGTCTACAGCATAAGAAGCATGTTAGAATACAACTCTCCATCCTAAAGTAATAGTCATGGAAAACAGTCAAGGTAGACATACTGGCTATACCGGACCAAACGGTCGTAAAAAAAACATGCATGGGAAATACATCCAAAGAATAACAATTATCCCTATTAATATCCAAATTTACCTCTACACAGGCATACATGCATGGCCGGAAAACAACAAGGGTAAAATGTTAAACACGCAATACCCCATTCAAGGGTATTGGTGGAATTTGCACATAATACTCAAAGACATTGAATGGAAAGGCACAAACCACCTACCTTAGGTTTAGGAGATCTCTATATGTGAACCTCACAGTTTGAATCTCCTAAGAACGCTGTATATCTACAAAAATGAATAAAACATTCAATCCACGATAACTTGGAAAAGTGGAGGAATTGGAAAACATTTCTCTAGGAGAAAGGAGAACTCACCGATGTGATTCCAACAAAACTGATGGTGTTTGATTCAGAGGAAGGATGGAAGATTGGGGTCTCTCGAAGATCCGCAGCAGCTCGGTGCCCTCAGATGATCTGGGTTGGGAAGGAGACGGTTTTTTCCGTCAGACGCGACCCCAGTGTGTATAATGAAAAAAACAAACTACATTGCGTGTACTTTTGAAGTAAACGACATGTACTCTCCCTTTCCATACTCCACTTTAAGAGACCTCTAAGTCACTCTCACATGGCTGTGTGTATGGATACTACATGGCCAGCACATGGCCTTCTCCCGCAAGGAAGTACATGACGTGTACTCATAAAGTACACGACGTGTACTCATAAAGTACACGACGTGTACTCATAAAGTACAAGACGTGTACTTAGAAAATTTCCAGAAATTCCTTTTCCTAAAAAATGACCAGAAAAGGAAAAACATACCTGAAAAAAAGATCTGGGTTCTTACAAAATTAATATCATAATTTTTGGGATGTAACATTATTATTCCTTCTGTTTAACTTATTTCCATGTCATACTTAATTACTTAACTCACGATGTTTACATTGTATGTTTTGAGGATGTTTGGTTCAGAAATCAAAAATGACATGTGTAATATTAATATGAGAAATTGTATCGTGATTATATTATTCATAAAATCTTAATCATGTTATAGTTACCATTTTTATTCATTAATTATACTTTTAGAACCAACTGTGTAAGGTTCTTATTAATAATGAATTGTGTTAAAACATGCCGATAGTTGTCCATATGTATGCATGAGAAACATTTCAAATTTTCAATGAATAATAAGGGAAATAAGTTATGTTTTATCATCAATTTTAATAATTATAATTATATAAAAAATATTTAATTATTTTTTTAGATACACATATATATATCATCTATTTGAAGAGGTTATGAAAAATAAAATACATCAGTTTTTGAGGTGGTTGTCTACACCTATGTACGAGCGACATTTTTATTTTTTGATCAATGATAAAGAAATAATTATAATATTTATTTACCAATATATAATGACTTTTATATCATATTTTTTTAGTTGTATCCATTATTATGACCATAAAAAAGGTTCAGTGATAAAAATGAAATACACTATCTTCGAAGGTGGTATTCTTCACATACTCATGAAAGATATTATCGTATTCCATTAGAGGGATAGGAGTTGAAAAAGGGTTATACCATAAATATAATAAAATTATATTACACGTTAGATAAAAAATTTATTATATGATAGTGGTTATAATAGGTTTTAAAGAGTAAAAAGAAGAAATAAAATCGAACTACCTGGTCAAGAACTATACATATTCTTCAGAAAAAATTCCTTAGGTTCATGGGTAAATCCTCTCTAGGAGGGTATTCTGATAAAACTAAGACCTTGTTGGAAGCTGTAGAATGTTGAAAATTTAATTTTTATGTTATTATCCTAAATTATAGGCCCTTTGAGTGTGGGAAATAAAGTATAAGTGGTTTCCTTTTATAAGTGATGGTGAGGGCATGGTCTGAATATTAAAAATGATTAAGATATATTATTTTCGTACATGGTAAATTTGGATCCAAAATGAATCATATTAGAAATAGAGATAATATAGGGTATAAATAGGACTATAAAGTATTATTTAGAAATGTTTTTAGCTAATGTTTACACATGTCATTTATGTTTTGAATCATTCAATATTTTTTACCTCTTACATTGGTAACTGGCTTGTTTTACCAAATTTTTTATTAATAATGAAAAAATGAGTATGAACTGTTAATTAAATTTGAAACACTTAATTACAAATATTAAATCTATTTGTCAAAATTAAATATCTAAATTTCGTAAAAAATAATTTTCAAAATAAAACACATAACATGATGAAAAAAGGATTTCCACCTAAAAGTATTTTTAATTATTATAATGATTTCATACCAAATTAAACAATTATTTTGATCCAATTGATATCCATTTAATTATTTTTAATTAATATAAAATAATTTAATTTAAAAACTAATCTTAAAAATGATACTTTTTAAATAAATGAAAATAAAACACATTTTCATAAAAATCATAATTTCTTATTATTCACCAAAAAATCAAATTTCCTATAAAATTATAAAAAATTTACTTTAAGATAAATTTTACCTCATGATATAAAAAGTATATCCTCTCTCAAATTAAAATTCTAAAAGTTTGAAATTAAAATTTTTAATGGAATAATAAAATTCATTAAACACCATTTAGTTAAAATTAAACTATTTTTTCACTAAGAAATTACCTTGTATTTTTAAAAATAATATGTATCAATGAAATATAATTCATTGATATTAAAAAATAATTAAAACGATATATGATTAACAATACTAAGTTTTTCATATTCTTTCCCCTTCATCGTTACTTTTTTTATTCATTTCATAAACAAGTGGAGATATTTTTTCATTATATCGTTTTCAGATTCCCATGTTTCTTTTTCAATAATAAAGTTTTTTCACAATATATTAACCTGGTGAATTAACTTAATCTACTAAACATTCTATTTATGTTAAATAATCTAAATATGTTGTTCCCCATATGAAAGGTTATCTTCTAACTAAAATATTTTAAGACTCAAGACAAAAGATGCTTATCCTACATACTCCATTAATAATTAAATAAGAATAAAATCATGTACCTGAGACAAACTCAAAGGACAAAACACTTGATAAAAAATGATTCAAATTTATCTAACATTTCATACATTCTAATGAAATAAGAACATCAATTTTCCTTCTTACCAAAAAATAAACACTTTTCCCTGGAGATAATTTAATAGAATCATGGTCACCTACCATAAATGAAATATCAATCCTCTAGTTAACCACATAATGGTTTTAAGATCTAGGAGATTCCCTCACATGTTTTTGAATCACATTCACATCATTAATCATCTTTTCTTCAAATATTCTTCCCAAAAATATTCTTCCACCAACTTCACCCTAATTATATTAAGCCTAATACCACTTCACATAAAATTAATTTAATTTATATATATATACTATAATTACAATTGTTTTTGTATGAAAATTCAACTATTCTAAGATGTTGATTTGGATATCCATGAAAATTTAATGAACAATCTAAAATATTATCCTCCAAATTATGAACTATTAAGTCTAACTATCCTTTAGATTGATGTTGAAATGTTATAGTAAAATTTAATTTATTACCCAATAAATTATGAATAATTTTAACAAAATTGGATGTAAATCAAGGACCATTATTAGAAATAATAGAAATTGATGATCCATGAAGTCTGTCTATCCCTTCAACATAGATTCTATAAATATGATCCAAATACAAATTACATCAAATACTATGAAAATGAACATATTTATCTAAACATTAAATAATAACCCATATCCCATTATTACTTTGACATTTTTTTGTTAATATAGCCACAAAATTAATGTATATATTCTTCAATTTACAATATAGAACTAGAAAAGGTTAAATATTCAACATTAGTAAATTTTTAACCTTTAACATATTAATAAGTCAACCATTTTATGGTAATATTATGAATATATCTTTTAATTTAATCCGATTAGAAATATTTCTCAAGGACTCTATACATATTAGTGATTATATTATGAGCAGAAAATAGAGAGATATGAGTTTCATGGAAAAAATATATTTCTTCAATAGGTAATCACATGACATAGTACTTACAACGATTACTACACTAGCTCATAAAACAAAATATATGAAGTTAATGCTTGAAAAATACATACCCCAATATTCACTAAATAATTAACATAAGGTTCATGTTCTTTTCCCAAATTTTTTAATAATTCCTCTATTTTTTTTTCCTTGATGGTATTAAATAGTGAATTAATAATCCTTAATCAGTTCTAGTAATCTAATCTATCTTATGTTTAATAAATAATTTGTGAATATTTACTTTGAACTATTATGATCAATATATATTCCACATTTTTACTACATATAATTTAGGTCTCTATATTTTTAAAGAAAACACCACAGAAACTAGTATAAGGTCATGTGTAGGATAATTTATCTCATTATATTTCAAATTTCATAAAACGTAAGGAATAACCCAACAATTATGCATCAAAACACCACCATGTCACTTCTAAGAAATACCGTTATTGATAAATATTATCATTTCAAGATAGAAATGCCTAAATGTACAATAAAAAAAATTCTTTTAAATTATTGTAAATATTTATCACATTAATTTTTCATATGAATTAATCTAATTTTTGAATTTTATTAGTTTTTGGGATAGATAGCTGAGAAAATTTTCAACAAACCATCAGTGGTAACATACCAATACAAATAAAACTATGAAAATATGTTACATTTATTGTTTTTCTCCACAATTTAACCACTTTAGATTTTTCTAGATCCATATTTATTCAATTTTAATTAATAGTATGTCCTAGGAATTATATATATCACAATAATAATTCATATATAATAAATTTATCAGATAACTTATTTAATTTTATAGATTGTATAATAACCCTCAAATGTTTCCCATGATCAATTTTTTTTATAATATATTAATATATCATCAATAATAAAAACCAAAAATTTATCTAAGAATGCATAACCAATTTTTTTTCATAATGCCTATTAGTATAGTCAAATCAGTTTTCAATCTAATGGGATTAACTACCAACTCATTATGTCCAAACGTAGTTCGAAATATTGTCTTTGTAATTTAATCCTCTTCACCACCATCTAATGATTCCCAGACCTAATATCAACCTTTGAAAAATACTAAACTTCATGTATAGGATAAAAAAGATATTTATATAAGGAAAATGATACTTATTAATAATATTTACGTTATTCAACACTCTATAATAATTTTAATTCTTCAAGGAACAATCATTATTTTAAAAAATCACCATATATTGAAGTTCTAGGATGAATGGGGTCTTTATCATGAAAATCTTGTAACTAGTTTCTCAATTCCAAAGGTTTTAATTGATCTATTCTGTTATGTGGTTCTCATACTGTATTTTCATTAGAAACTAAGTTAATATTAAATTAAATCTTGAGATCATGTAAAATATTAGTAAATTAATTTTGAAATACATCTAGATATTCATTTAATATACAAACATCACTAATTTGAATATTTTACTTCATTGTTGAAATATTTCAAATATATATTTCATTCCCATATTTATTCAATTTCCTAGCTTCATGATATATTATAAAAGATATGAATTCATTCAGGTGTAAAATCTAAAAATAATTGTGAAAAAAATTATTTATCTCTATAATAATTATTAGCAAGATAAATAATAATCCAATATATATATCCATAATGAGATCAAACTACACAAGTTAAAACACAACAACGTTTATAGATTAGTAATTTTTACTTTTAATAATAGGAATATTTTTATAATTTCTTTTTCCCTTAATTTTACCACCATGAATTTTTACAAAAACATGTATATTTATTTATTTAGTTTACATTTATAAAATTTCCAGTATATTTCTCATAGATAAAGAAATTTTTACATACCAAATCCAAAAAAAATATTGGAATAACTGAAATAAATAAGTAAGATACCAAACACTACGTCATTGTGTATTTAAACATCTAAAAACGTAGTACCAAAGGATTTATCCACAACTATAAGATTTGGATCTTGATTAGTTATATCCATTATTCTTATGCTTAGAAAATTACTCACAAGATGAATTGTATCTATTTCCTACCACCTGGACCACTTTTTCTACATATGTTCAAGAACACATGATCATTAAAAAAGACAATTTCTACCTTCTCATCACATAGATCAAGTTTCTCATAACATTTAAATTAAATATAATCGAATACCCATCAATAAATTTTCTTCAATCCAATGAAAAATGATTAATTTTACTATTATGATCCTAGAGAAAATGTTATATGTACCGTTCCAATCAGGTGAAAATTTAATTATATGTAGACACTAATTCTTCCTACTTCTACCTCAATTCTAAGAATTAACATTCCATCATAAGGCAGATATAATTAGGTTAATGTTTATAAAGGAAAATGTTTTTAAATACCCCCATTTTAGTGTATCAATCTCTTATGTTTCCCTATTATTCATTACAATTTACTACCACTGCTCAACTTCACCTTAAAAATGATAAATACATAGAATTTTATTTTTATCCGATAAATAACCCATGACTCAGAATATCTTATCAATAGAATCAATAAAATCCTTTACAACCACTAAATCATAAGATCCACAACTTATTTGAGGGTTTTGTTTCATTTAATTATCAATTATAAACATATTCCACTATGGTGAATGTGGTTTCTCTGTGACATGGTTGTTACTACTAGAAGTAGCTTTCATTAACTGATCTATCATAGTAATGAAATTCTTATTTAAAATTAAAACCATTCAAGGTTACTAATTTGTATGGATATTATCCTCTAGATGAAATCATACATAATCTTACCTATTTTATCAATGAAAAAACATTCTAAATAGACATATATTAGATGTATAAACATGGGATCTTTTATCTCTCTCTCACGATAACCATATATTATAGATTGTTACCTATACTCACTTATATTATCCTAACCTCTAAAATTATATAAATATTTATTTTATATCAACTAGATGGATTTGATCATTATTTCACCAATAATTTAATTTTTAGACAATAATTCATTTTATTAAATTTCGAAAGACAATTTTAGTTTTATATTTTTACATAACTAGTTCATAACACTTACATAATGAACCAATTATTTATAATGTGTTCACATCAAAACGATGTCCATTTTTTTTCACAATATATACCTTTTAAAATGAAGCACAATTTATTTTTATGAAATATATTTATGATTTTAAACATCACTTCATGACTATTTCTACTCATACATAAACCAGATGTCAAATATTTAATTTTTTTTAATGAGAATAAAAATATCAGTAAGGATCTTGTACACAAAATAAATGAAACTCATTAGTCTATTTCAAAACCATGAGATCATATAAGATAGTTTTACTTAAATATAACAAACTTCGATGTTGAATAATTATTTACTTATACATTAAATTAGAATTACTACCCAATGTTTTTCATAATACACCTTATAATAAAAAATAAATTTAAAAACATAATCAAGAGGTTTTTTTAGAAAACATGAGAACCCATTAAAAAATAATAAAATAATACCCTTAAATATTAGACGACATAATATTTCCTCTAGAAAAATATCATTAACATACCTTTTTAAATAAAAAGGCTTTCATGAAAAGTTTTTTTAGGAATATAAATTTCTTGTTTGTTACTTAGGACTTTATATTTATATAACCCTTATAATAACCATACAAATGGAATAAAATAATAAGTTAATTCTAATATCATTACACAGAGAACAAAATTATTAACCAATTCACAAATGATATATATAGGGCCCATGAATCAATATAAAAAATTAATAGGACCATAAAATTCATGAAATACATATAATGTTGTATATATATCATAAAATTGTATAAAATATTTCATTTAAATCATATGTATATGTTGTTTTATCTTCATGTGAATGGAAGGATAAAAATTATTTTTTATTTCATTATACAAAAATTCATAGAAGAAAGGAAAATATATACTTCTTTTAAGATAATATTAAAAAATGTAGATATTTCTTCTTAATTTTTAATGGTAATATTTTAGGTAAATTCTTCTTATGTTGTATGTGATGAAAAACGTCCCTATTGTACATTGTAATGAAATTAAAACGTTTTGTATGTAACAGGAAAGGTGACTCATTTTGATGACCATTGTAACAAATTAAAAAGAGTGGTATAATAACATATTAACTTCATTTATTTAAATATTTATATATTAATCAAACAATATGTACATTGGAAAAAATTATTATAAGTATATATTCAAACCATTTTAAAACATGGTTTTAAGATAGAATATATCTTCCCTCAAGTCTGAATAGTCTTGTGCATTCTTTATCTTACTAAATGAAAAAATATATACATTGTTTACTTGATTAAGACTATTTTTGATGTTAAATAAGTTTTAATTATTCATCTCAATTCATTCATTACCATTTCATACTTAATCACATAATTGATTAATATTAGTTCATAAGTTTTCTAGATATTTGGTTCATAAGTCCAAAATGAATTCAGTAGGGTGACTATGTTGAAATGGATCATGATTACATTATTTAAATAATATTAATCATTTTATAACTATAATTTCTATACATTAATTATGCATTAATAATTAAATATTTACGGTGGATATGAGAAATTAATTATGGTGTGATATGGTGATGGTAGTTCATACGTGTATAAGAGTAGCATTTCAATTTTTCAAAACATCATAAGGGAATGAAGGTAGGTATTATTTTAAATATCTAGAATGATAATTATTTCCTTAATATCTTATTATCTCTTCATATTCACTTACATATATGAGAAATGTGAGGTAGTGATGAAAAATAAAATATATAGGTTTGTAAGGCAATTAGTCTATATGTACACATGAGGGATGTTTTTTATTATTATGTTTTGTGGTAAATAATTAATTATAATATGTATGTACAAATATATAATGAAATTATATAATATATGCAATATTACTTCATTTGGATCCATTATTATGACCATACAAAATAGTCAGTGATGAAAAATGGAATGAACTGTGTTACGAGTTGGTTGTAACACCCTAGAATGATAAAGGGTCAAATGAATAAGTGATATGACTCATGTAAATAAGGCGCACCTTCCTTTTTGAAAGATTACATGATTTGAACTCCACAATTAAGCATTCTTGTCCATGATTAGTTATCTGGTTGGCTGACCATCTAGATAGTTTCACTGGGTGTGTGTGAGTGAGGACTAAGCACAATAGAAGGGACATGTGTTAGATGTCCTATTTGGGCATGGCGGTGGGCCCCAGGATGGAGACCACATGTATGCGTGGAAACTATTAATACCTACTGAGCTAGGACCTAATGCCCCTCTTAATATATGGTGTCTAGGCTGGACCCAAATGTAACATCTAGTATCAAAGGTGGTACGTATCTTTAAGTGTAGTGCACTTCTTGGGTTGAGGTGTGGGACCATAACAAGGATGTTATGCTCTAAAGGGGGTAGGGTGAATGTAAAACCCTATAATGACAAAGGGTTAAATATATAATTTATATGAATCATGTAAATAATGTGCACCTTCTTTTTTGGGAGCCTACTTAATAATAAATCCACAGTTAAACATGATTTTCATTGAGTAGTGATTATTATGGGTGACCTTCTGAGAAGTTTCAGAGGGTGTGTGTGAGTGAGGAAAAATCACACTAGAAAGGACATATGTTGGCCTATGGGGACTATCATTAGACTGATGACCCATTCGAGCATGTGGGGGGACCTTGGGCAGGGACCACATGTCTGTGGGGTAACTAGTGGTACCTGGCAGGCCAGGACCTAACAACCATATTAAGACAAGGTGTCTGAATTGTCAGTAGGTCCCAATTGTAACAGTGGTAGTCTATAAGTTTTCATTAAAGATGTTTTAATATTCTATTACATAGATATGTAGATGAAAAATTCTTATAACATGAATATATTGACACTAAATTATTTGGTAGATTCTGCTATCACTATATTGTCATGTTCAATATAGTTTTGAAGGAGTTAAAAGAGGAAATAAAATGAAAAATCTCAGATAAGTACAATACCACTTCTTTGAAAAAACTCCTTGGGATTATGGGTAAATATTTCATAATATGTTATTATTAGTTGGTAGTTTGTGACTATTCTAAGAGTATCTTTATATGTTTATGAGAGAGAAGAGGGGTCCATTTATAAGTGAGGGTTAGGACACATTACAATTTTTTCAAAAAAATAAAATATATTAATGTATTACTCAAGACAGGTGGATCCAAAATGAATCATATTCCAATAGGATATAATATAGAATAAAAAATAATACTAGTAAATATGATTTATCCATGTTTTTATGACCTTATAACCCTTATAATTTTAGTTTTAAACCTTTTAACCCATTTTAACTCTTATTATAGTGAATTCCTTTTTTTACAAAAGATACAATTCATAATGATAAAAAAATATGGTTTATCTATTCACACAATTTTAAATTAAATAATAAAAATATAAAATCCATTTTTCAATGTTAAATTTATGAATCTAGAAAAAATTACTTTTAAAATCCAAACATGTAACATGATGAAAGACAATTTTATGGATAAATGATAGAAAATTCCTAAAATCCAATTTATTGTTAAGTGGTAACCAATACATACACAAGATTACATATTAAAAATTAAAAATAAACCAAAATCGATCATCACAACCTTGATCTACAACTACCTTATGTTAAGGACCTTCATGTAAATTTTAAATTAAAAATGATTGTAAACAGTCCACCACGTCGACATTAAACCAAAACATACAATCATACAAAATTTGAAATAAAACCTAATTTAAAAGAAAAAAAATGTTCCTCATAATCTGCATCATGAAATAATTATCCATGAATGTAATCATCATCCTTGATCCACACCTTGATACATATGATCCATCACCGAACAATAGTCATCAAACCTACTCCCCCGCCATACAAGACACTATCCCACCATCGAACCAAACTATCTTATCACCAAAACATCCAAGAACATAAAACCTGGATAATGAACTCAGAATAAACAAAGTAAACAATGAAATAAGATACACAAATTGATAATTTCACTAAATGAGCATCAGATGGATAGAGAAATCACTGAAAATTACACAATTGAAACCAAATCAGAAGACCATATAAGCATTACTGTGAATCTAGAACATTCCTTCGACCAGATTAGAGACCTGAAAATATTCTTTCACCAACTTCACCCCAATAAGATGGATTCTGACACCATATAATTCCTCAAAATGTTTCATATGTATACTGAATTGAAAACTATTTTTACAAGAAAATAAACTAGTAAAATATGTTTTCCCTATATCCCTAGTGATCTAATGAAAAATATAAGGTAATATCTTCAAATATATAAATTGTTCACTTATATTGTCTATAATATCGATGATTAAATGATTTACTAGAATTTCATTAAGTATTCAATAAATTCTGAAATATTTTCTAAAAATTATATTCAAATATAGGTTCACGATCAGATTCAAGAAAATAGAGACTCCATGTAATCTAATTTTCTCTTTTACATACTGTTTTGAATGGTGATCTTATGTCTTGTCATATCGAATAGAATGAGAATGCACAGATTTATTTTAATTATAAAAAATAACCCATATCAAATTATTAACTCGAGATATATTTGGTAATACAAACATGAAATTCATGGATATATTCTCTCATTTCAATTCTATCCCTATAAAATGTTAAATTTAACCCTTCTATAATTGTTGTTCCCCTTTAAACTATTGAAAATTAGAACATTTTATTGTAAAGACTGTAATATCAATTTTACTTCCATTAAACTATTTTTTATGTGGTATCTATAAATAGTAGTTTTGTTTGGAAAAATAAAAAATGGGGGGTTATGAGAAGCACTCAAAAATTATTTCTTCAGCTGTGAATAACAAGGCACACATTTTTTTATGAATCTAAAAAAACATTTTTTTGTCCATGTTATATTTATGAAACACACCTTTCCTGACCAATTTTAACTTTTTTAATAAATGATAATCCTCATTTTGAGCTCTCATATGTGTATTATACAATGATGACTAATCAAGAAACAAAAAAAATTAATTTTCTATATGCACAATTTCTCGACTGATATTAATTAAATCATTAACTAAAGGGTTTTGTTTATTTATATTGTATTTAATGATGCATTATATTTATGACATAAAGAATATAATACACTATTTTATTTTATTATATAGTAATGAGTGTTTAATTTTTAATCCTTATTAAATTACATTCCTCTTCTCTGTTATATGTTTAATTCCCTCTAGATGAAAATATTCTTCAAAATTTTATGATTAGTATATAATTCAAATTCTACTCCTTAGAAATTATGTCTCTATATTTTTAAATAAAACACTTCATAATCTAATTAAATATCATTTATAAAAATATTTTACCATATGAGGTTTTAATTTTCCTAAATCCTAATCCGCTACATGATCATTTTACCTCAAAACACAACCAAGCCCCTTCAAAGTAGAACCATTATAGATAAAAAAATTACCTTTTTTGGATGGCATGGAAAAACTATATCAATAAAAAATATTATTTGGAATTCATAAAAGAAGTCATTTTATTATTTCATCTAGGTTATTTAAACTTTTTTTTTGAGTTATCATAGTTGTTAGGCTATATATCCAATCAAAGTTATAAAAAAACTATCAATAGTAGCCCACTAATCTTAGAAAATGTCTAATCTCTATGACATTCCAAGGTATTGGCCACTCTGAAACCACTTAAATTTTAGTTATGTAAACAATTATACCATCTTTATTTATACTATTTATAATGAAACAAATCTATGAAAATAAAAATGGAAATTTACTAAATTTTATATATAAAATTTTTACTTTTAAGGTTATTTTAACAACCCACAAATATTCTCATTATCATCAATGATTTTTGAATATATATGGATATCATCAATAATAACAACTAAATAGTTATCCAATAACTCATGTAAAACCCAATTTAAAAGTTCTTTAAAAATAGATAGATGATTTTTCAACCCAAATGGAAAAGGAAAAACTCACTATTACCACACCTAGTCAAAAATAATGACTTTGGAATGTCATAATCCTTAACATTAATCTGATGGTGACCAACCCTATGATAAACTTTTAAAAATTAGAAAAATCCATGGACCTAATCAAATATGTCATATATATGAAGAAATATATACTTATTATCAATAGTGATGTTATTTGATGGTCTAAAATAAATTTAAATCCTCCTCAGTACATATTTATTTCTAACAAACCAAATACAATCACCCCATAGTGATATTCTAGGATGAATAAATAATTTATCAAGAAAATTTTGTAACTTATCTTTCAATTAAAAAATTTCAAAAAGATCCATTCAATAAAGAAGTTTTTACATTCTATCAACATTAGGAACTAATTTAGTGGTGTATTAAATCTCATAATAAGGTATAATACTTTAAAATTTATATAGAAATTAATCTATATATTTATTTACTATAGTAAAATCAATAATTTGAATAGTTTTATCCATCTAAACAATATGTGAAATATAAATTTCATATCTATATCTAATCAATTTCTCAGTTTCATTATATATAATCATAGTTATGATTTTATTATTGAATAGAAAAAGAAAATCATTTAGAAAACAACTTATTTAACTCTATAATATATCTTAGCGTGATAAATATAAATCCATTCTATATCAAGAATATAATCAATCATTAGAAGGTGAATCACAATAATATTAATAGGTAAACCCCTTCCACATACAATAATTGAAATATTATTATAATTTATATTTTATTATACTATGATGATTAATTTTATCAAAATGTTATAGATTTATTTAATGATGTAAAATTTATAAATTAAAAGATCATTTCTAAAAAATTAAAAAATGTGTAGAACCAAAATCAAACAAGACATTGGAATAATCTAGATAAACAAATAATTAACCTAATTCCAAATCATTAAATAGTCCAAAATATTCTGAATTAGTCACAAATTATTGAGCCATACCTTTCTTAATCTTATATTGATGACATACATCCTTTATTCATATCTTTAGAAAATTACTCACATTATGAACCATCTTATTAAAATTAAAAAAACTTATTTTTGGATTTTCATTATTTTTATAACCATTAATGTGATATTTTACTTGGAAATCACGATACATATGTTCAAACCTACCACATTATAAATCCCTACCATATTTTATAATAAATAAAAAAGGGTGATTTTTACCATACTTATCACACGCCAAAACATGGTATTTTTACCTTCATATTTCATCACTGGATTCTTCCCCATTTCCGGCCACCTAGATCTCTTTTTATTGTTTCTTTCATAGAACACATTATCATTATAAGACTCCATTTCAAAATTCTTGGCACATAGAACAATTTTCTCATAAAATTAAAATATATTAGATTCAAATTTACATTAATATATTCAATTAAATTCTATATAATATTCATTAATTTTATTATCATGATCCTAGATAAAATTTTGTGTATACTTTTCCAATGAGGAGAAAGTTTCTTCACATGTGGTTGTTGAATCATTTTTCTTCTACCTCAATTCCAGGAATCAATTTTCTATCCTAGTACAAATAGAATTTTGAAAATATTTTTCAAGGAAAATATTCTAAAATTCATCTCATTCCAAGGAATCAATCTCTTATATTTTACATTTATTCTTTTCAATTGACCACCAATGACTGGATTCCCCATATAAAAAATATGTGGCTAAAATTACCTTTTAATACTTTAAAAATTCAATAACTTAAAATATATTTTCTAAAATATTAATCCATACCTATGTTACCCTTATTTCTTACGATAAACTGAATATGGGAGGGTGGTGTTTCATTAAATTCTATAATGTATACATGATCCTCTGTAGTGAATGTGTTTTCTCTTGAACATGGATTCAATCACCATTAATAACCTATACCAACTGACTCATCATATTAATAAACTGCTTGGTTAAAATTCCAACCATTCCATGTTTCTAATTAAGAAGGATATTATAATATTAGTGCCTTTAAACTATAGCTACAATGTTTCTTATTTGAAAAGCAATTCTAAAAAAATAAATATTAAATCAAGTTACATTATAAACTTCAAAACCTATATTGTGATAAAAATAAATTTTAATCATGTATGGATACTTACTTACATTATATTAACCACTAAAATTATAAAAATCTTTATATGATACCTACTATAAAGACATGATACTTATTTAACAAATAATTTAATTTAAAAAAAAGTATTTATTTTTAAATTCCAAAATACCTTTTTAGGTTTATAGTTTTAGATAATTATGTTATAGCTATTATATAAAAAACCCATTCATTATAAAGTATTCACTTCCTCTCAGTGTCCATTTTTTACACAATAAAATAAATTTAAAATGAAACAAATTTTATTTTCATGAAAAATCATCACATTTTTCTACATGACTTCATGATCCATATTAATCATCCTTAAACCCTATGAAAATTATTTGAAAATATGGTATGATTACAAAAATCTCAGTAATGGTCATATATAAAGAGTAAAAGAAACTCGTTAGTCTATTTTAAATCCATGAGATAATATAAGAGATTATGTCTATAAAATAGTAATATTTTTCTCCCAAAATAATTTACTTACACATGAAATTGACTTTACCACCCATGGATTTTCATAGAACATTTTAAAATGAAACATAAACAAAAGATCATAATCATGATGGTGTCTTAATAGAAATTAGATCCTATGAAAAACATTTTCTATAAAATATACCATCTGAAAGAATAGAAAAATTCATTTTGGTGTCTTCGTAAATCATCTTCATATAATACATATAGGAACTAATATAAGTGGAATAAAATAATGAATAAATTGCAACATAATTATCTATATAAGATAAACATTACCCAATGAATTAGACATTTATATTAGTCTCACACATCATCATAAAAATTTCTAAAACCATAACATGGATGAAACAAATAGAACCCTTCATTTTTATTATAAAATCCCATAAAATATTTCCATTAACACATATAATGAAGATTATTTTTCTTCTCATAAAAATAATAACAAAAATACTTTTAAAAAACTCAATATAAAATAAATTCCTAGAAGAATAGAAAATAGTATATTATTCTGAAAAATCATTAAAAATATTATAAAATGATTCTTGAAAAATAATTTTCATGGTTTTATGAAATTATTATCATGTTTTATATGTTAAAAACCATAACTTGTTTAATTTATAAATAAATACAATTTTTTTTATGAAATATGGAATAATATTCTTTTTGACCACCTTTATAAGAATATAAAAGTAGAGGTAAAATTGTATTTCTAATTAGTTTTTAATATATTTTTATATCATTTGAATAATATGGAAAAATATTTAAATTTTTATAAATAAGTCTTTAACACATTTGGAAATTAGTATTTAAGATAGAATATCCCTGACCTCGAGTATGACTTGTCACATATGTTATTTAACTTCTTGGATAATAAATATATACTAATTATTTAATTACTTAAGAATATTTTTTAATTCCATTAAGTTTTTCTTATTTATTTATTTTACTTGTTATAGTTATATATTTTATAACTTAATTGATTAAGTTTGCCTCAAATGTTTTGAGGAGCTTTGGTTCATAAGTCTAAAATGAATTTGTTCTGTAAAATAAGGTCAAATGGATTATGATTATATAATTTAAATAATCATAATCATATTATAATTATAATTATAATACATTATTTATAATTTGATAACCAACAATGTATGTTGGTTATAAAAATTGAATTTTGTTACAACATGGAAACCATAGTATTTATGTACACATGAGTAATATTTCCATTTTTTATAAAATCATGGGGACTGAATTTAATTATTATTTTATCATTACATAATGATAATTATATACTTATTATTATATTATATCTTTAAATACATTAATATATAATATCTATGTGATGAAGAAATGTAAAATAAAATGCATCATTTCGTGAGGCAATAGATTACGCATAAAAAAGAGGGTGGTTTTTATTTTTCGTTGGATGGTACAAAAAGAAAAAGAATTTTTATTTACCATTAAAAATGAAATTTATATCATATATATCATATTATTAAATTTTTTCCATTATTAAGTCCATCCATAAGAATAGGTTATGCAAAAATGAAATACATCATCTTGTGAGGCGGTAGTCTGAACGTATGTATGAATGTATTCATTTTTTATTATATATATAAGTGAATAAAAATTAGATATACCATAAACATAATATAATTACAATATATGGTAGTTATAGATTTTATTTTATGAAAATTTGTAATTTAGTTTTGAAGGATGAAAAATAAAAAATAAAATGAATGCACAATTAATAACTATACATATTCTCTAGAAAACCTATTTATGTTTATTGGTAAATCCTTTCGAGGATGGTTTTATGATAAAAAAATCCTTAATATTTGTGTATGGATGGTGAGAAATGATTTGGGTAGGGATTATTTGTGATATGAATCTTCTAAATTGTTGATTATAGACGAGACATGGTGTCCTTTTATAAGATAGAGGGAGAACACACATGGAATTTTTTAAATGATTAAAATATATTATTTTATTTCTCAAGATAAGGGGAATAAAAATGAATCATACTTAAAAAGGAGATATTTTATAGATAAGATATGATCGTATAATAATTTTTTCATAGGTTTTTAGGTCATTTCAGCCCTTATCATTTTAGTTTTAGTATTTTTATCACATTTTAACTCTTACAATGAAAAATGATTTGTTTTACCAAATTTATTAATCAGAACAAAAAAAATGTGTTTAAGATATTTAGAAAATTTAAACCACCATATTTTTAACATAAAATATAAATTTAAATTTTAGATATCTAAATTTGTTAAAACAATTTAAATTCCTAACATAACGTGGTGAAAAATATTTCTCTAGATAAATTCATTTTTAAGTATAATCATGTTTTATACCAAATTTAAGTATAATGTTTATCATAATGAAATTGATTTTATTATTTACAAAAATAAGTAACTAATGATAAGTTAAAAGTAAACCAAAAAATGTTAATTTTTAAATAATTTAAAAGAGAATACATTTTTTTAAATATTTATTTTATACAATTCAGCCAAAAATATACTTTAAAAAAATGAAAAACTCACACCAAGATAATTTTTTAATTATAATATAATAAATGATATAATTTTTTCTAATTAAATTTATATAATTTTTATATTAATCCTTTCAGTAAAATGGTATAATTCCTGAAACTCAATTTAGTTTGAATAAAATAAATTTTTTGACTGATAAATTACCTATTAATATTATAGTGAATGTTCCTTAATAATATATAATTCATGAATATTAATAAGGAATGAAATTTATATACTATTTATATTACATGGAATTTCACATGATTGGTCTATAATATTATCATGTGTGATTATTATTTGTGGGATATATTGAACTATGTTTGTAAAATAAGTTGGTTATGTTTCATGTATCCAAAGAAATGAAGGCTATCGGTTATGTGGAGTTCTTTATTGTTATATGATATGAATAATATTTTAAAATTATATATTATATATTAATTTTACTCTTATTTTGTATCAGTTAGTATCATAGTGAGTTTTAGTTATTCATAGGGATTAAGTTATAAAGAATGAGTGGATAAAACCTAAAACAACATATGATAAACAAAAGTGATGTAGTATTACCCTAAAATTTCATTATTTGAAATTAATGTTTCATAATTTAAGATATATTAGGACTTATTTTCCCTATTATATTATTTTTTACTCTAATAATTATTTCTTGATAATCATAGTACAATTTTTTATTTTATGCAATAGCTATAACCAAGAATAATCAAGTCAAAAATGAGTGTGATGATTAGTTTAATGATTATACTAATAAGAAGAAAAATGATATGTGTATGGGAGTAAAAATATATCTTTTAAATTATGAAACAAACTTTTCAAAAAATGAAAAAAATATGAATCATTCCAAAATCTCAAACACGATAAGGAAGAATAACTCTCTACTGATCCCTTCAGTAAAAAATTCTAACCCTCATTTTGTTGGTATTCAAATCATTTTATTTTCAAGAAATTGATAAATAAAACATAGAAGATATTCTATTTTCATGATTTATTAGAGTACATAATATTTATTTTATTATTTATCATTTGGATGGTTAATCTGAACATTGGAGGAATCTCATTAGGAATATGGTTAACATGTAATAAATCAACACTATAGAATTGGAATAGTGTGAAAAGATATTTTTTCAATATGTATTTTACTCAAACTATGCGCTCTAAAATAATGATAAATTAGTATATCTTTAACAATAAGATTATGAATCTAATGTAATATTTTAAAAAAATCATGAGCCTCAAAAGGTAAAAAACTTGTTTTATTATTGACCTCAAAATAAAAATTAAAAATTTAATAAATGGATGATAATCCAAGTATCTAAATGAAATTTTAATGTAAAGGACTTTCATAGGTATGAATAAATTGTTAAATGTTCAATCAAGGTGTAAATATAAATTATAGACTCCCATTCTTCTCATGGGTTTCTTACAATAAATAGAAAATGGTCATTCATGGAAATTTGCATGATAAAATCCATAGAGGAAACAAGATTCATCATCCTACATAACAAATATATGAGAAAAATAATAGAAGATATTTTCTTAATAGAAATGAAAATTGCTTTAATTGTGGGAGAGAAGTAAATAAAGTACAAAAAATTAAAAGGGAAATAATTAATTAATATAATAATAAAACTAATGCACCTTCCACACTCCATGGATTAAATTGTACAGATAATGTAAATTACACCAATTAGTAAATCATAAAAGGGTTATTTAGGATAATCGTTGTTAGAAACCGAAAAATCAAAGGGGAAATGGAAAGAATTTAGAATAAAAACTACTGAAGTGGGTCAAGAATTTTAAGTGGTCAAAGTTATACTCAACATCTATTGTAGAACATGAAATTTATTATTTGATTCTGGATATAACTACTCATTAATATATAAAATGTTTTCTAATATAATTAAATAACCAAACTAATGATTAGATATTAAATTACCCGTGGAAACTTTTTTTGTCACGAGGATTTAATCCTATGTCTATAACTCCTCGCCAATAGATGTTTGGGGTAATATTTTCTTACAAATATTATTATTCTTTTTTTAGTAAAATTTGATATGATTCTAGTTATGGATTGTCTCTCTCTATATATAACACATATATATATGACAAGGTTATTTCATATCCTAAATCTACCTATGAAAATATATTGGTTCAAGGATGAGTATGAGCTCCCTATAGAAATTAATTCTATTATGTGGGTCTTAATACCCTATCATGAGGGGTATTCCGATAAAATGTTTGGGTAAATAATCAATATTGAAGATATTCTAATTATGAATGAATATATGGTTGTTTTTAACTATAGATATTTTTTGTTTTCCTTCAAATCACATGTATTAGTATTCAATAGAATTAATACCTAGAGTTATAACAATATCAAAGAATCTTTTTATATTGGCACAAGTTGATTCAGCTGAATTGAAATAGAAACTCAATGAGAACCTAGATAAAGGTTTTATACACCTGATTTATTCATCATGTGGTGTACGATTACTCTATACTAAATATAATGACAGAATATGTGTCTCTATATTTATTATATTCATCTTAGCAAGATTATGATCAATAAAAAATATCTATTACCCTATAATAATAACATGCTCAATAAACTATTATGGACGTAATTCCATTAAATGGTTGACCATTAATGTAGATATAATAAATTATTGTTTAAATGATTGTATTTACATGAGAAATAATTAATTATTTGATATGAACATTAGGATTTCAAAATTATTTAATTTTTTATTACAAATTTAATATTTATATTCATGGATCTAATGAATATATTGTTTATAGATTACCTAGACTAATTGGTGGTAATATTTATAAATTATATTCTTATATATTCCAAGAAAAAAATAGAAATATATACCATTTATGGATTCTACTAAAGACATTGATAAAGTAGAAACCATATAACAAATTTATAAATAAAAATTTATGTCAATAGAATGTAGAATTCTTCGGTTATATAATCAAAAGTGATGGTATATATATGGATTCATCAAATACATATGTGATTGAACAATGGCCCAGACAAACTACTAAAATAGAGATCCATAGTATTCATTGATTCAACAGATATTATTGATGCTTTCTATAAAATTTCTCAAGACTATGAAATCTACTAACAAAGTTAACTTGAAAGTGAGTCAAGTTCCATTGAATATATTAATTTAGAATAATTGTTATGGAGATAAAGATAATGTTGGACACTACAACAGTACTCAATCAACCAAATAATGGATAATGATTTTTGATAGAGATTGATTCTGCAAATAAGGGATTGGGATATATCCCCATGAAAAAATGACATGGTGGTATCTTATGACACATGTTAATTAAATATTCATGAGATAATTATACAACAAATGATTTTTAGCTTGAAATTTTAGTATATTAATTAAAGATATGGAGGAATTTTATCTATGGTTAAAGGTGTGAAATATATACTAATCAAAAATTCATAAAGTATATATTTAAATAGAAAAATATAAACATGAATTAAAGGGGATGGTTGGATTTGATATGGACTTTTAATAATCAATACATAACCACCCTATAAAGGATAAGAATGGGTATGTTTCTCTTAGAAAGAATGATCATGCTATCTTATCCAGAAATGGATTAAAAGAGACCCAATACTCATGTATTTTAAATTTATAGACCTTGAAATCATAAGGTAAGATGAGATATCCTATCTATTCATAATTAATTCTCAACTATCCATTCATGTGAAGATCAATGATTTATAGAAAGAGAATATGAAGCTAAAAAACAATAGAAGGAATATTATATAGTTTATCATTAAGAATAGTGAAATTATAAGACTCAAGAAATGAATATTTGTTCCAGCAATTCTAAAATTGAAGAAGGGGATATTGAATAATTCACACAGACCATCATTCTATATCCATATAAGAATAAAAAATATTTTTAGAGATATCAAGAATCATTTTGGGGGGATAAAATAAATCAGTTGGTTGTAGATTATATATTATGATTCTTGGTTTCTAATAGGTTATGGGTAAACATTTGAATTATAAGGATATGATAAATTTATTAATCATATATATATGGAAATTATAGAAAATCACCATTGATTTAATTGTAGTTATTCTTAATAAAATTGATTTCTATAATATCATTTGGGTTATATTTGACCACCCCATGAAGTCATCACATTTCATCATTATATTAGAAGATTTCTCACTCAATCAAATTTCCATGATATACAAAAAGGAATATTTAAGGAAGAGTGGAATACAACCCTTAATTATATTTGATCAAGATTTAGGGTTCACCTAAAAGTTATGGAAAAATATTCAATAATAATTGGATACATAGTTATGCTTTACCAAATAATATAATCCACAAACTAATGGTTAATCTGAATGGACAATTGAAACATTGGAAGATATATTGTGGTCCTATAAAATTTATTTCAATAGAGTTTTGGATCAAATACATCAACTATTAGAGTTATCTTATAAAATAGTACATATTTTATCAAACCAAGGCAGCATATGAGGCTATATATGGGGAGAGGTGCAGAAATCCAACATGTTACGATAAAGATGGAGAGAATAAGATATTAGTGCTATATTTTTATAAAAAATGCCAAATAAAATTTAAACTATTCAGTAATACATTAAAACTAAACAATGTTAATATAATATACATATTAGTGATCATTGGTGAAATTTGGAGTTTTAGTTTAATGAAAAAGAATTCATTCAAATATCATAGTGGATATGGTTATGCGATTTGATAAAAAGGGATAGTTTAGGCCTAAATTAATTGTCCCCTTAAAAATAATCAATGGTGTGGGGATGGAATCTTATTTTCGTACACTTCCATTATACCACTAAGAAGTTCATTATATGTTCCACATATCACTTTAAATTAAGTACATACCTCACTCACTGAATTTACTAAACTCAAAAATAGTAAAATAGGAAAATGATTTCTCTTATGAGGAATAACTAGTAGATGTGACACACTAACACAAATTACATTATTTATTCTAATGATCCACATAACCTCATGTGTGCCTCCCTATATATAAAATGTCATAGACTATATAAAAGGGTCTAATGTATCACGGGGAGAACAAACCCTCAATAATCATGGTCATCACGAGATAAAAAATGACATAATTATAAAACAAATTAATATAAAAAAGTATATAATACCAGAAAAAACTATAAAAAATTTCATTTCTGGTCACCTGATGATAACAAGGAACCCCCTATATGGTAGGTAAACTCATAAAAGAATAAAAATTGAAATAAATATATAAATAAATAAATGTTTTGCAGTAACTATATATAGTTTACTTGGCATTTCATTCTTTCCCTAACTCTAATCTCTTAAAAAAACATTCACAGGGCCCTCTCCCTTTTTCGGATCCCTAATCATGAAATCTGCACAAACACCAGGATAATTATGCAAGGTGTGAGTATAAACCCAATAATACACCAATAAATAATCTTTAAAATCTGTGCACATGTACATTTAAGTTTATTATGTAATTTAAAATTAACCGATCACCCAAGAATACAATCAATAACATACTGAGGTAACATGCACTGACAAAGAAACCATGAACCAATCCCTACATTCTCAAGTATTAGGATGGATGAATATCAATGTAATCAACTAAATACAATAGATCATGATATGTATCTTTTTCAGATATGAGGATGATTCTCATTATACAATTATAGAAAAAATTTAGGATTTCCATTATAGGAAAGTTTGAATCATTTCATGTGACTACCTGCTCATCTTTGATGGTATAAAGGTATGGAATTCTTAAACAATAGACCCTATATTACATGTAAGGTGGTTACCCATTGGTAGATTATATTTTCATATATGGAAAATCCTACAATGATGTATTTTTTTATTATGAAAAAAATTTCATGATAGGGTGCTAACCATCCTACGTATATCTGGACCTAATGAGTCATGTTTCCAAAACTCCCGCTCAATGGAGTCAATGAAATTTTCCAGGTCCACCTGTAAAACTAAACACTAATATTGTGATTCAAAAATATATAGAAAAATAATATAAAAATAAAAACATAGAAATTAATAATATATCTCAAAAATAAATTTTTGTAAGCTATGAAATATTACTCAATTAATATACAACATAGAAATGATCACTCAATCAATCAAAAATAAGGTCCCACAAAAAACCAATGTGCATTATGTTTACTTATTATGTAAGGGTATCTATAGTAGGTATAAAAAAATAGATATACTATATAACTACAAATAAGGTAAAATATTATAAGAACTACCAACCCCATGTTTTTCAACATCAACATCAATGTTTTATAATAGTGTTATCACTCGAACCACATTCGCACACAAACCGAAACAATTATTCATGTTAATAACTAAAACAATTGATTTGAACAATGTATAATGATGGTTATGTAATGGAATTATATTATTTAATTGATATAATAATGTAGAATCAAATAAAATACCCAAAAAACCACCATAAATTGTATAAATTATCCCTATTGAAAGAAGAGAACTCGCTACTCCGAAAATAGTGACCAGAGAAGAGGAAAGTTAGGTTTTCCATGAGACTAGTTTAAAAAGAAGATATCCCTAAAATAATAAATTATCCTAATATATAGGTTATAAAATTTAGTTCATCAATACCTTACACTGGGTTCACCTAGAGTGTCTGTAATTAATCTATAAAAAAATTTGGATCAAAGGAATGATCAAGAGAAATATGGTGAATTCATTAATCAAGGAAATAATAGAATTGAAATAGCATTAAATACCCATTATTTATGTTCAATTTATTTCCCATTTGAAACAATAAATATAATTAGATAAAAAAATCTTATCTATTTGAGTTCCATCCTAACTGTTACCATTAATTCCACAAAATTTATGGTGGATTGTAACATGGAACCCTCCACGGCAAGGTGCATGATTTTTTATATTCCTCCCTCTCCATAGCCTCCATGATGGAATGATGAAGTCACTATATACATATCCTATAGGATCTCAATCAGTTATCCATGATCTCTCTCTACCATTTTCCATACCCATTTTATATAGGGTCTCATCGATACTAAAAAAACCTTCACCACGAGATTGGTGTTAACTGTTTTGTACCAAAATGGTTCTGAAAAGATCAAAAATGACATAAAATCTAAAAATATTCATTGAATCATTTATCAATATATAAAATTAAATTATAATTTATAAAAATGGTTTAAAATAATAAAATAAATATCTAAGGCCTTACAACATACCCCTCAAATGATTATAAGAATATCTTATAATCATACTTAAACAAATCTATAAATTGAGTTGAAACATTAAGCTCTGACCCTTAAATGATATCTTGGATCAATATATCAATTAAAAGGACTTAAAAAGTGTCATTGTCTTTTCCATAATCAGCTTGTCTCTTCGTTATATATTCCCAACTTAATTCTATACAAAATAAGATTTAAGTTCTAAATAAACATCATCACAAGAGATTGCATGCGTTTGATCAGGGATGTACCTACAAAGCTAAGAAACATGAAAAAAAATCACATCTTCCATGATATCAGAGTGGAATTTCCAAATAGTAATCCATTTAATTGATATGATTAGGTATATAAAAAGGTCCAAAAAATAGTGCTTCCATCTTCCCTTGCTTCTATTGTTTTGATTCCCTACCTGTTGTGAGACATGAATGAAATATTCATTGCTAATAGTGACCTACAAATGTAACCTCCTTTAGTTAGACTATGATTGATGATTGATCTGAGAAATGATCAAATAATTCTTGATCATATGTACTTTCTTATAGGTTTTTTACATGACACTCAGCCCAAAAATAGAATCCTCACATTGATATCCTACAAAGATAAGATATATTAAAGGATATTATAATATATATCGACAAGAAATATCTCACCAAATAAATTATGTGAACAAAAATTAATGTAATGGGATATAATAGAGAAATCCATGTCATGTTTTGGGTAGTTACACTCATGGTTTCATATATAACTTGAACCATAAACAACTAATTGATCCCTATGCATCAACATAGCTCCTTACCCAACACCTGTGGAATCACTATACATAATTAAACCAATCTTATTCTATGGATGTTCCATGACTAGAGTTTCATCAATATCCACTTAAACTTTATAAAATCCTCATAAAACTAATTATTCCAATAAAAAATTACCCATTTCTTAGTAATCGCCATCATCTGTAACGTAAAGTGGGATAAGTTTTGAATGAACTACAAATAGTATCCAGCAAACCTAAAGAAACTCCTTATCTCAAAAACATTCTGAGGCTACGCATAAGACATCACTACTTCGACCTAATCTTTTTCAAAAATATAATTCCTAGTATATCACATGGATAAGAAAATAAATCTCATGGATTTATAATTTACACTTATAAATCATAAAATAATGATGATGCACTCAGATCAAACTCAACCATTTCTTATATATTTTTTGCATGTAAATGAGAACCATGTGAATAAATAAGGATACCATAAATGAATAAAAAAAATGAAAGATTCTAGATATGGATGTAATTTATTATTCATGAGATCCATGAACACTACCAGATCATTCAACAATGGGAAAGGCATGTCATGGAACTCATATAAGCCATACCTACTCCAGAATGCAGTCTTAGGATATCACCCTCTCTAACCCATAACCAATGAAATCCCAAATAAATATCTATAGAGACCCTGATTTTCTTACATTATTTTACATAATTTTAATGATAAAAACATTACACATTGAGGATCCAAATGATTAGTGTATTGGGAAAACTAGGACCATATATAACATTTACAATACAAAACATTTATTTAATTTTTTATTCTATAGGTTCGTATTGAATCTTGTCTTCTCTTAAGTACAAGTAATCACCAGATAATATACATAAAAAGGATGAGATAAAAGCCTATTAATAGGATATATAAGAACATGATACATTGTAACATGGGTTGATAATAATTATAAAATTTTCATAATAACAATGATATGAATCATTTGATAATAGCATGGAATGTGGAAACTCATAAAAATGAAACATCATGTCTTAGTGGTGATCTACCAAAAATAGTTGTGAACAAAGATAGAATCATTTCCATGTATAATTAAATTTAATCATGAGTTTATTCACATTACCCAATGAATTGGAGTGCTGTATATTTCTAGGTGCACCCGTCACTTCAGAACATCAATATTAAGCTATATAATTCTGAGCACACCCATCACATCATAACATTGACATTATCATGCATTCCACATAGAACATATATAAATCTTGGACATAAATAACTCATGGAAATTAATGGGTTTAATTTCATAAATCATACATTAATATACATTTATTTCCCAAATTAATGATTGAATAACATACTTTATACAAGAACCATCAACCTCGAGTAACAAGTAAAAGGTGAGTTTTTGAAAGAGGAGTTATTTTGGAAGACAGTGTGTTTGACATTAACTATAGTGGAAAACATGTATATACCAAAAAGGGAAAATAATTATTAAGAAATTATTTTTAAATAATAATAATAATGAAAATGGGGTGAAAGAGGGAAGACCCAAATAAAGAGAGTAGGGATTGAGAAATCTCTTTACCTTGTGTCCGAAAGAATTATTCAACTTAATGTCCTATATAATGATATTAGATTAATTAATTAATAATTAAAGAACATTTTATACAAGATTATAGATAATTATAGTTTTATTAAGTTATTTTATGATCCATTGGATGAGTTATAGGGTTTAAATTCATTGTTTAGGAGAGTTGTTTTCTTAGTTTTCATGAACGATTCATTTGTGCACATGAATGGAAGACCATGTAAAACATGGGTAAAAATCCTGAATTTCCATAAAATGTAATTAATGATCTTATAGGTGTTTAAATGATCTTATAATAAATTTGGTTATATACCATGAGGATGAATCATTAGATAAAATTTAAGGATGATCATTTTACGATAATTTGGGTGGTTTTTGGACCCCAAAGAACATGTTATGTTTTATAATATATTATTATGTATAAAAGTTGTCTCCAGAAAATAAAAGAAGTTAAAACATACATATTAAAATATATTATCAATGATTTAATGGGTTTATTGAAATAATTTAAGGGTTTGAAAGAAAATGGAAGTGTATCTCCCACGATATAGGTAAATTAACACATCATGGGTGATGATTTCATTTTTTGTATACAGAGAGAGGGGGGTTATAATATATTTTATTCAATTAAAATGATAAAAAACCATTATATCAATAATAATATAGTTATCATGAAAATTTTATAAGAGAATTTTGGGATAAGAGAATAAACGAAATGAATTTTGAAATGAATTTGAAAGAAAAGAGAGAGGAATTACCTCTTGAATATATATTATTTGAGAGCCTCTTTAAGGGATATGTTTTGGTCTTTAAATGAGACGAAGGGATTATAGATTTGGGGGAGGTTCTTGGTAATATATTTCAATAGAATCTTAAGTAGGAAAAATGATTTAGAGGTGTGGGGAAATGGGGTTATGAGGGGTGGTATTTATAGTAGAGGGGAGGGGGTTTTCTTAATATATATTCATTAATTTATTATTTATCAACAAGAAAAGAAATAGTGATAATTATATGACTATATATATTAAAAAGGGATTGTGGGTTCGATATTTGGGTTCTTACATTACTCATGATGTCTGTAATAGTGGATTTAAATTATAATGTATTAATACTATAAATTACTGTATTTTACTGTTTACAAAATTTTAGTATTTCAGAAAAATATAAAAAATTAACCCGAACCAAATATCAACATGTAGAATTAAAAAATTAACTTCATTTTATGATAATAATTTTATAAATATGATTAATTTAATTTTTAATTGAAAACATAATTTACTTGAAAAATACAAACTTTAAAATTAAAAATTCTTTGCTAACGCTTTGAAAAATTAATTAAGGTCTTATAAAATTATCATATAATAATAAAACATCAAAATAATGGTTTATAAATAAAATTTATTAAAATTAAATTTCTTTTAAATTACTAAATTAATCATTAAATATTCATAACTTACAAAAATACCTAAGCTATAATATAATTATATCATATTGTCACTTATAGAATGAATAAATTTTATTTATAATATTAGGGGTAATGTTACTATTCACTTGGAAAATTTACTATCAATAAGGTTCATAATAATATTCATAAGGGTAAAATTATCATTCATAAGGGTATGATACTATTTACCAAAAATTATTTTTTTCTTATCAGACTCCAAATATCTTGCTGATCAGAACTGTGTATGTCAGATTTTCAAAATTAAAATCACAGAAGTGAAAAAATTATGGTTAAAGGTCACATAGAATTTAGTAGTTCATTTAATCATGATGTTTAGTTGTGTTTCATAATGTGATTTTATGTGACATGATTATAAAAAGGGAATTCCATTAATAAAACATTGGGTCATTAAATTCTTCCCCCTAATGAAATTTAACCATCGAAATTTATTTTTGTATAAACATGTGAGGGTATTAATATTCATTGCATCCTCCAGTTCGCAAGTCAATTCTTCATACATATGGTTCCTACAAAAAACTTTGACAAGGTGGGTTTTCTTGTTTCATAGAACCTAATCTCTTCAATCTAGAATCGTCACTAGCTGCTCCTCATAAGAGAGATCATCTTCTAGTTGTACCACATATGAGTTCAATACATGTGAGGTATCTAGTATGTAAATACTTATGAGTGACACGTAGAAGACATCATGAACATGAGCCATATTCGGTGGAAGTTCAATCCAATAGGCCATGAATCCTTTGCGGTTAAGGATATCAAAGGGGCCATTGTACCATGGGATTAGCTTCCCTTTCTTTCCAAACTACATGACTCTTTTCCATGGTGATATTCAAAGGAAGGATTTATCTCCAATATTGAACTCCAAGTCTCTTCAATGGTTGTCATCACAAGTCTTTTTACATCTCTAAGAAGATTTGATATGTTTCTAGATGACTTGGACATTTTATTTCATCTATTTCACAAGATTAGGTATAAGTTGATTTCTTTCTCCAACTTCCTACCAGCAAGTTAGAGTTCTACATCTTTCTCTATACAAAGTTTCATATGGATCCATTTAAATACTCAAGTAGAAGCTATTGTTATATGAGAACTCAGCCAATGGGATATATTGATCCCATCCACCTTTTAATTTTAAAGGGAATGATCTTACAATATTTTTAAGTGTCTGAATAGTCCTTTCAGATTGGCCATCTGTTTGGGGGGTGATAGGCTATACTGAAATTTAATTAGGTACTCAAAGCATGTTGGTAACTCCTCCAAAATTTAGATGTGAACCTTGGATCACAATCAGAGAATATCAAGAGTGGAACACCATGCATTCTCTCCACACCCTTTAAATATATCTTTGCAGGTTTTTGAAATGAGATATCTTCCCAAATAGAGATAAAGTGGGAAGTATTGGTGAGTCGTTCCATCAGAACCCATATCGCATTATTTTATTTGGATTTATTTGGGATACCCGTGAAAAAGTATATAATGATATTCTCCCATTTCTATATTGGTATAGGCAATAGTTTCACCACCCCTTTAGACTTTTGTCGCTCTCCTTTAACTTGCGGACTTATCAAGCACATTGAGATATATTCCACAATCTCCTTCATCATGTAATCCCACCAGAATTGTTCTTGGGGATCTTGGTACATGTTTTTGCTACCAGGATGGAAAAATATATTAAAGATTTGTGTATTGTCCAATATCTCCTTCTTTATCCCAGGTGATGAAAAGACACAAATCCTTTTTCCAAACAGAATCACATCATCATCACTGACATGTAACTCTTGTAGCTTCCCTTTATTTACATCATTCACATTCTTTTTCAACTTTTGATCATCCCATTTTTCATCCCTAATCATATATTGGATAGATTTTTGGGAAATCATTTGGGAAATAAAGGATGTATTCCCTATAATTATAATTTCCAAATTCATCCTTTTCATATCCATGAAGTTAGGGTCTTTCTCAATATGCGACATTGATAGAGTATCAAGTTATTTTCTTCTTAGAAAATCAGCTACATTATTCACCATCCCAAGATGATAGTGAATAAATAAATAAAAGTATTTGATTAGATCTAACCATATCCGTTGGTGCAAGTTGAGATCCCTTTGTCTGATTATACACTTTTGGCTCTAGTGATCGGTATATATGTCACACTTCTCACCAGAGAGGTTGTGCTTCTAGATTTTCAAGGAAAAAATAACAGATGGTAGATCAAGATTGTGTGTCGGTTAGTTCTGGTCATGGATCTTCAACTTTTGTGTGGCATAGGCTATTAAATTTTGATTTTTCATGAGTACACAACCCAATAATTTCTTGTAATCATCACTGTATATCTCAAAACATTCTCCACATTTTGGTAATGTGAGTAGAAGTGCAATGATCAACCTTATCTTTAGATCCTTGAATGTTTCCACACATTCTATTTTCCAGACATACTTCACCCCTTTCCATGTTAAAAAAAGTTAACGGGCTTGATAATCATGGGAAATGTATCATAAAACGTTGATATTACCCTAATAATCCATGAAAACAATGGATTTATGTGACACTAGAGGGTATGGGACATTCCTCAATTTCATTTTTTGGATGGTTTATAGAAATTACCTCACTTTTGATCACATATCCCAAGAACATGATTTGCTACATCCAAAACCAAAACTTTCTGAACAAGGCGTACAACTTCTCCTTCCTCAATGTTTCTAAAAAAAGTCTTAGATGTTCTTAATGTTCCTCCATTCTCTTGTAGTGTATGATAATATCATCGATAAATACTACAAAAAAATTCAAGGTAATGTCTAAAGACTCTATTCTTCAAATCCAAGAAGATTATAGGGGCATCAGTAAGTTTTAATGGAATCACTAGAAAATCATAGTTCGCATACCTTGTATGGAAGGAAACCTTATGAATATATTCCTTCATCACCTTTAGCTAATGATATCCAGATGAAGATCCACCTTTGAGAAGTACTAAGATCCGTGTAGCTGATCGAACAAGTCGTTAATCATAGGGAGAGGATACTTGATCTTTATGGTGATATTATTGAGTTTCTGATAATCAATAAATAGCTACATTGATCCATCCTTCTTCTTAATAAATATAACTCGTCCACCCCAAGGTGATTCAATAGGGCGTATAAACCATTTTTCCAAATTCTCTTGTAGCTATTTCTTTAAATCCACTAGTTTGATAGGATCCATCTTATAGGGATACTATGAGATAGGAGTATCTCAAGGTATGAGTTCCATGGATTACTATACCTCACAATCTGAGGGAAGTCCGTGTAACTATTCTAGAAATACATCATTGTGTTCCCTCACTAAGAGAATTTCTACTAGGTGGATAACTTCCTTTGAATCAACCATTTGAGGAATGTATGAACATTCACAGGGAACAAACACCAACAGTGTTGATGTATTTTTCAAAGGAGATTAATTATCTTACTTTCATTTGCAGAAAACCCTGGGATGGTTTGGAATATAAAAAGATATTTCATTTTCCTAATAGTTAATATGTGCTCTATATGACTAGATCCAATCCATTCCCATTATAGTGTTGAATTCCACCAAGGGAAGTAGCCCACGATTCACTAGAAGAATATTCCCACATAAGCCAACACGAGAAGAGTCCAACACATGGTTTCAAATAATTTTAACACTTGGTGTTTTTAAAAATATCTATACTTTAAGGCTTCAAGGCTAAGATTCTATAGTTCTTGCAAACTTGTAAGTTATAAAGGAATGCATAAAATAGAATAAAATAAGAATTTTTCCATTATTTAGTGATTAGAAAGTGAACCTTGTATGACTTCATTTTATTTCACAACTTTTTCAGTTGTTAGGAAACAAGCCTTCTCATTATCCTTTGTATTTTGTGGATGATTATGCTGATTACCATTGAGTAATCGAGGTTTAGTTCACTCACCTTCAAAGTTCTCTTGCTCTTTATAGTTATTGCATTGTACTATGGGTGGTGCTCTCCTTTACTCTACTACATTCTCATGACTTCTCATTTATTTTTGATACTCTTGAGCTTGGTGGACTTCTCACCCACACTTGAAGAATTTCCCTTGAGGAAATTCCTATGATTCTTCTTAGCACATTTTTTGAAATTTTGGTGGTTGAGTATTCTTTCCAACTTTCTCATTAGATCCCCCGACCTGAAACTCCATTTATAAGCTCTTATCACCATGTCCATGGTAACAATCTGCAAACTCCATCTCCACTTTGAGATCACATCAAACAACTTATTCATACCAACCAAAGTATTGAATTGAAAGAGCCTTTCAAAGTTTTTGTTTTAATACACTATTGAATCTATCAATTTTTCTATCATTTTTAATAACAAATCATGAAGCATACATTGAAGGTCTTGTGAAATTCTCTTCCTAGGCCCTGACAGATTCTCCATCCTTTTTCTTTAACTTTATTAATTCTCTCAACATATTCGTATGAAGATTTTGTGGGAAATAATTATTAAGAAACATTTTCTTAATATCTTTCCTCTCAATATATTGAATTTTTTCTATGGGATTGGTGTTCATAATCAAATCCCACCATAGTTTGTTGGCCTGGTTTCTACTGATTCCTACAATTTTCTAAAATATAAAAGGTTAAAACAAAACATAAGTAAACAATTCAGGAATAAATAATTTATTATTTTGTTAAAGTAACACTAAATAAAATATTATGGGATCCATATTTTTAGAAAATATTCTTGTGTTATAATTTATAATTAGTCTCATAGTAGTGTTCTCACCAAGTTTCAATAATCCTAATTCCCAAATTCACTAAACCATTCCTCTGATGCCAACTATAGAGGCCCTGATTTTCTTACATTAAATTTAAATAATTTTAATTATAAAAAAATAAAAAAATTAAAAATTTAGGATCCAAATGTTTAGTGTCTTGGGAAAACTATGAACATACATAACATCTACAACACAAAACATTTATTTAATTCCTTCTCCTCTAGCTTCTTATTAGCTCTTGACTTCTCCTTAGTACAAGTAGTCACCGGAGGAAAGAAATCAAAAGGGTGAGATAAAAACCAATAAGAGGATAGATAAGAATATGAGATATGTAACATGGGGTGATAATAATAAAAACAACATCATAATAATCATGATAAGAAGAATAAGATAATAGGAGGGAATGTGGAAATTCATAAAAATGAAATATCATTTCTTAGTGGTAATCTACCACACAAAGCTGTGAACAAATATAGAATCATGTTCATGAATAATTAAATTTACTCATGAGTTTCTCCACATTACCCAATCAATTGGAGCAATGTATATTTCAAGGCTCACCCATCACATCATAACATCAACATTGCATTACATAATTCTGGGTGCACCCCTCAAATTATATCATTAACATTATCATGCATGACTAATAGAATGTATATAAATCATGGAAATAAATAAACCATGTAATTGAATGGGTTTCATTTCATAAATCATACATTCATAAACTTCATGTTCCCAAATTAAAGAGGGAATAACACACTGGATACAAGAACCATCAACCATGAGTGAGAAGTGAAAGGTGTGGTTTTTGAAAGAGGAGTTCTTTTAGAAAACATTTTTTGACCTAAAATCCACTGGAAAACATTTATATCCAATAAAATTGAATATAATTATTATGAAATTATTTTTAATTAATAACAATACTAAAAATTTTGTGAATGTGGCAATACCCAAAGAAATATAGTTGGGATTGAGAAAACCCCTTACATTCTGTCCAAACACATTATTTTCCATAATGTCATGTATAATGATAGTAGACACATTAATTAACAATTAAATAACATTTTAATACATTAATATGGATTATTAGGGTTTTATTAAGTTCTTTTATGGGCCTTTGGATGAGTTATAGAGTATAAATTCCTTTTTCATGAGTGTTCTTTTCTTAGTTTTCATGAACTGATCACTTGTACACTTGAATAAGAGATCATGTAGAACATGGATAAACATCCAAAATTTATATTTAATGTTATTAATGATTTTAAATGAGTTTAAATGATATTATAATAATGTTTCTTAAATAATATGATGATTAATCATTAGATAAAATTTAATGATGATTGTTTTAGGTTAATTTGAGAGGATTTTGGATCACAAGGAATATGATTTGTTTTATCATTTAGTATTACGTATAAAAGTTTTTTTCCAGAACATAAAATGGGTTAAAAATTAAATATTAAAATATTTTTTCAACTATTTAACTATTTTATTGACATCCTTGAAGGGGTTCAAGGAAAATTGAAGTGCATCGCACACGATGTAGGTAAATTAACACATCACAGGCTGCAATTTAATTTTTCATAAAAAATAGTGAGGGAAAGTTTAATGAATACTATTAAATTAACATGATATAATACCATTATATCAATCATAATAGAGTTATAATTAAATTTCTATAAGGTAATTTAAGGATAAGATAAGAAAAGAAATGGAATATGAATGGAATTTGAAATAAAAGAGATATGGGAATTACCTCTTGAATATATCTTTCTTGAGAGCCTCATTAGGGGAGAGGTTTTCGTCTTTTTATGAGACCAAGGGATGCTTCACAGGGGGGGAGGAGCTTTGGAAGGTATTAGTTCAGATTTTTGAGTAGGAACATAGATTTATAGGTGTGAGTAAATGAGGTTGTGATGGGTAGTATTTTTTCTGGACTGGAGATTGGTTTTCTCGATATTATAATCATCAATTTGTTATTTCTTCACAAGAAAATAAATAGTGATTATTCCATGACTAGATAAAGTAAAGAGGGAATGTGACTTATAGATTTTGGTTCTTAAATCACTCATTATTTCAAGAATAGTGGATTTAACTTATAATTTATTAATACTCAAAATTGTTGTATTTTACTATTCACAAAAAATTCAAGTATTTCAGAAAAATCACATCAATTCACCCATACCATTTTTTGAGGATTATAATAAAAAATGAAATAGATTTTGTGAAAATTAGTTTCTAAATATTATTAATTTATTTTTTAATTAAAATCATAATTTAATTGAAAAAATAAAAACTTTAAAACTAAAAAATCTTTTCTAACACTTTGAAAATTTAATTAAGGTACCATAAAATAAACATATAATACTAAAACATAAAAATACTAGTTTATGAATAAAGTTTATGGAAATAAATTTTATTTTAAATTATTAAATTAATCATTAAATATTCATTACTTGAAAAAATACCAACAATATAATATAATTATATCACATTGTCACTTATATGATGGAAAAAATTTTATTTTCAAAATAATTAGTAAAGTTCCTGTTCACATGGTTTATTTAATATTCATAAGGGTCATACTACTATTCATAAGGGTAATATTATTATTCATAAGGATATGTTACTATTGAACAAACATTAAATTTATCCTATCATACTCCAAACATCTTACTGATCACAACTGTGTATGTCAGATTTTCAAAAATCAAATCACAGAAGTTGAAAAATTATGTTTAAAGGTCACATAGTATTTAGTAGTTCATTAAATGATGATGTGGAAATGTGTTTCCAAATTTCGTTTTATGTGAAATGATTATAATAAGGTAATTATCTTGATAAAATTTTCAGTCTTTACTAGATCAATCATGGAGAACCACTAGCCACCCCCCAACTAATCCAAGATATCATAAATCTTATGTAAATGGTACCTATTATTAAATTTTACCTCATTAAATGTCCAATATTCTACAAAAAACTGAAAAATTCCATCTTCCTTCATTGTAAAAAACATAAGAGTACCTTGGGGGGTCTTGGTCTGATAATTCCATTCAACACCAAATCCTCATTTTGTACCTTGCGCTCCCTTAGCCAATCCAACACCACTTGATATAGTGGAAATCAAAATTGGTTGTTCTCTTGGAATGAATTCACTATCTATGTCAATTAATATCCCATAATGAAGACCTAAAAATTCATCTAGAAATACATCCCAATAAATATCCACTACTATGGGAAATAGAGATGGATAACGCGGAATTTTTGTGAGATCTAAGCCTACTAAATGTAATTTATCACTCTAAACTGTCTCATGTCTAGACCCATACTCCCTTATTATAGATCCCACTAACTGGAAAACACTATCCACACTCCTCTAGTCATCATGAAAGACACACATATATAACAACATTCGATATGGGCTTGAAAACTAGTCAACTAGTCAATTCATAATATGAAATAAATGTTTTTTATGTTTAATATCTTGATTTTTCATATATTGTTGTACCTAGAAAATATTGTGGGACACTCAGGACACCACTAGTGATGGTCTACATTATTTCTTAAAGGTGTTTCATGAAAAATCAACATCAAAGACAACTTAACAGATAAATATAGGATAGTAATACCTTATAAATATATAAATTAATTTGATTCACAAGTAAAAAAAATTATATAACACATATTTAATCAAGACCATACCTTTGACTATAAAGGGTCCCTCTCCACTGGTAGCTGGAACCTCATCTGTCACAGAAAACCAACCTATCTCCAGAGCATGACCCTCCTAATCCACCATTATATATTGTTCACAGTTCTACTATAGATGAGGACCCTAACATAAACCATAACATGTGATCAGAAAATTATCCTGTGAAATATGATAACAAAATATCTAAATATGACCAGTCATTCATATCGGTGAAATTTCATAGGTGTTTTCATGCATGATGTACGTAAGTGTCCTTTTTTAAAGAGTTATAACACATAATCAAAACCTATCCCATAGAGGGATTAGAATAATCCAAAGTTATCTCCATTGATCTTCATAATATGTACCTCCTTGAAAATCCTCTTCCTATATTAGAATAATAACCAACTTTGACACTCGGAAGCGTAGACAAAAACACACAATACACTAAAAGAAAATATGAAACCATTTCCTCCTCTAGCCCCTTCTCAAAATTTCGGTCCTTATGAAGAAACAAAGTATATGTTCTCAGAAAAAATCCCACAACCTGATATATGAGCTCTATATTTATGCCAAAATAAAACATCTTAGCCTTACGCACCTCATTACTAGCCAAAAAAGGATATAAATATGGAATATTTATAATAAAAGTTGAGTATACAAAAAAACATTGCTCGCTTCTAAATATATATAAATACCCTTGCTCGATTCCATTTTAGCATTTTAGAAATTAATTTCTTAAATAATATCACATTAAAGGACTCTCAAGTAATACCCTAATGCATAAATTATGGTCCCATGGTTCCCCACAATCTCATAGAAGGTTCGTGAAGCCTAAAATTTTCAATCATAAACACTACAATAGATTAAAGATGAACCAGTGGTATCAATCCAACCCTCATTATTCTGAGGGCCACTAGTACCCTAGAATTCTTGTTCATTCCAGAGTTGAATGTCTTGATCTAACTCAACCATTTTCCTATGCACTCCTCCACCCTGAGCAAGTGTTATCTAAATGACTCTGGGATGAGGTTGGTTCACCACCTAAAACTCAAGAGTAGGTATGGGATAATATTAATGTGTATAATTTTACATAGCCTATGGTAGAACATGATTTTCATCCTGATTAAGTTAAATCTGTCATCTTTTAGGCATCATTTTTCTAAAATTCGAAATTTTTTATTAAAATTCCTATAATAACTTAATTACTAAAACACTTAATAAATTTTATGTAACACACAAGGGAGTTTCCTACTAGAATACCTACCCTATGAGACATCCCAACATAAGGTATAACCCCCTCACTTTTACCCAAGGCTCAATAGTAGTCTTATATACCAACATACTAATCATATCCATATATATATAAAATGTAAAAACAAGATCATGTTCAACCAACTAATGTTAAATAAATATATCATCACAAAAGAAAATCTAGATATATCACTAAATATAGAATAAAGGTATAGTCAAAAAAATAACACAAATTATGTTTTTTAATTAAATAACTAATATGAACAATAAAAAAACACACAAATATATATATATATATATATATTAAACATTATACTATGTGTCTAATCATGGTGTTTGAATGAAACTAAATCCCATAAAACTGTATCAATGAATCTACCCTCAGTAACTCGGTGGTCCATTTCACATGTGGTGACAAGGCACATCAAAACTCTTCTATCTGAGTTCCACGAAACCTATATCCTTTCTAAAATAAACAGTAATAAAATAAAGAAATAGACCTTTGAAATTTGATAATATTTTTTAAATCTTTTCCCCGAATTACCTGGTTCGGGTCAGCGAGCAACATAACCTCATGTAGGCCTCCCCAGAAGCAAGAGGCTACTGACTAGCGATGATGGTCTAACATAATGTGGGGAGAAGATTCCCAAAGTAATAATATCCATACAAGAATAAAATTAATATAATTTTTATTTGAAATAAAATAATATAAGAATATAAGGGAAATAAAAATTTTAATGGAATTTTTTATCAGGTCATAGTATAATAACAACTAAATCCAATGTGAAAGTTTAACACATAAAAACAGTACAAGTGAATGAAATAGATTTATACATAAAATCATTGTATAATATATCCATATTTAATTCCCATATTTAATATATTCTCTAATCCAATCCCCTAATCAATCGTTACAGGTCCCTTTCCCATCTCAGGATCCCAAATCATGAAATTTTCATGTGTACTAGGATGTACATACAGGCTGTGAGTTTAAACTCATTATTAAACACAAATTTTTTCTTAATATAGGTGTATTTATATATATGGATTCTTATGAAATGGTGTAAAATTTAAATTTCACCCAAGAATTAAATCTATCATATACCAAATTAACATTAGTTAATCAATCTTCCACAAATCCCAACTGTAACTAAATCATTATTTCACCAAAATAATATCAATGTATTCATCAATATAACTTAGACCAAGACATGTATCTTCATTTTAAATTAATGAATATCCTCATTTCACCTTTAAGGAAAAAAATTATGCAATCAATTAATAGAATGTGTATTCCATGTCATAGGAATACCTACTCATATTTGATGGTAGTCATGCCTAGCACGCCCAAACAGAACAACCTCTCTCATACTCCACGATGTCCCCCATCAGTATATTATACTGGCATATATGGAAACCCTCCCAATAGATTTTGGTTTTACCTTGTGATAAAACTTCCAAGAAAAGGTGTCAACCATCCTATTTAGAGCAATGTATAAGGATTCATGTATCCCAATCTCCCCTTATAAGGAGTCGACTAAAACCTCAAAGGATGCCTATCAACCTAAACACTAAAACTGGTATTCAACAAGTTATGAAAAGAACCACATATAATTAATAACATATAAAGGAATAATTTATCAAAAGAACATATTTACAAAGGCTATGAAATATTACTCAATTAATAAAAAAATATAAACTATCATTCAATCCATCCAAACTAGGATCTCATGGTCACACAATGTTTGTAATCATACCAATAAAGAAAGTATCTATACCCTATGAATAAATAAGAACCAAATATGTATAATGACTAAAAATAATTATTAAAAATGTAAGTACTTATTTGGTCGATTTTTTCAACAACAATGTCAAGATTTTCCAAGAGCATCATCACGCGTACCACGTTGACAAACCAATCGAAACCAACTTGAATGTAAAGAAATACCTACAACCAAATCAAACATAACATACCAAGGATTATAGATGGAATTTATGAAGTTAATATAACCAAGGGGGTATAATCATATCACTTAACCAATAAAAATCACCATCATTGGAAAAAATCAACATGATTGAAAGAAGGGAACATGGTACTCCTACAAAAATGACCGGTGAATTAGAAATTCAGGATTTATAGGGGCATAGATCGACATAAACATGACCCATGAAAGTATGAAGTGTTATATGATATAGTATAAAGAATTAATTTCATTGATTTATTACACAAGGTTAACATGATGGTTCTAAAATTCATCTTGAAAAAATTTCGATCAAAAGAATGATAAAGGGATGTAGGGAGAGTTGATTAATAATGGAATTAATGGAATTAAAATATCATCATAGAACCTTCATTTAAATCACAATAATTTAAGATTTGAAATGATTCATATCCATACATAATTTTATATTTTTTTATTTGAGTTTCATCTTGAACGTCACCACGGACTCCACCATTGTCATGGTGGTATCACACGTTTCATCCTAACACAACCCCCACTATGGTGTGTTTCCTTATTTTTAGTCATTTTATCTCATCATGAAATCTATTATAGTGTAGTGAGTAATCTAGGGTTTTTTTCCCACATAATCATTCCTAGTACTTCACTCCTATGGTCATGCCCTAGTCTAACTTTTTTCTTTACTTTTTTTACCGATGGGATCATGAAGATAAAAATGGATTGCACTGATTCTGTGGTGTTTGATGTCTACATCAAAAAGTTTTCAAAACGTTAAAATGATAAAAAAAATCCCACAATTTTTCAACCAAGCATGGATCATCCAAAAAACATAATTGAGTTGTTGGAAACAAGGATTACCATATTATAAACAAAAAATTTGAGGCATTGGTGTATATTCTTTTGAACGTATAAATTATATACCATTGAATAAGACCTCTCACCTAGTTAATGTTCTATATAAGAATCATGAGATAGAGGAAGCGATATGGGATCATGAAGATGTAATAAGTATAATTTTCATAAATGGTTTTCATCGAATCAATTAAGTTTCAAGGTTGAAACTATTTTAAGGGGGTAGAATGTAATACCTTGCGATTTTAAATATTTAAACTTAAATTATTAAATACCATGTTATCAATAGCTTGTAATATACAAAAAATCAAACTAAAATGAACAATTATATACTTTATTAACATAGAATATTAAAAATATAAGATAAAAGTTTATAAATTATCACAATATAAAGGGAAACATCATTAATAAAAATACAAGAGGAATAAAAAATAAGTAAATAAAAACCATAGTAATAAGAAATCATATTATTTATGATTGTCTTTAAATATCATACCACTATTTAAAACTATATAAAGAAATAAAATATTATAAGTACAATATAAATATAGAGAATGATGAAAATGAATAGGATTTATGACTATAGAAATGTATGTAAGGATATATATATATATATATATATATTAATGTATTAGGACATCTATATATATGTTTGATGGAAATATTGTCATTGAAAATATAGTCATTGTATATATTGTTACCTGATAAGTAAATTGAAGTTACGTAATTATTATACATAAATTAAAGTTAATTTAATTCATTAATAATAAATAATTATAGACTAAAATAAAATCTATTATTTATAATATTTTATTATGATAATGCAATTTTTATTACATATTATTTTTATTATTTTCAAAAAACAATAATTTTTTATGTTCATAAAATTCAAATATATATTCTAATAATAATTATTTCTAAAAATGAATGGTAATAAGATAAATAATTTTCAGGGTATGTGATTTAAATTATTTATTTCTAAAAATGATGTTTTTATTAATGAAATATATTTTGAGGGTTTTATATTTTTTTCTTAATATATTAAATTGGTCAGTTCTAAATGTTGATTATAGTAAAACGTAATTTTAAATGAATAATTTTTTTTATTAAATATATTTTAAATATTAATTTATATGGAATAAAATTAAGAACACCTAAGGATTGAAAAGTTTTTTTCTATTAAAATGTTTTTTCTATATATTACATGTTTTCATTTATAAAATTATCAATTTAGAAATTGAATTAGAATAAATATTTTTCAATTTATTAATTTAAATATCAAAAATATGTAATAGGGATCCTCATATATTTTTTATAGAAAAATAATTAAAGTTGGAAATATTTAAACAATAAAAAATGAAGAAAATTGAGGAAAATTAAAATGGTTATTTTTTTAATTAACATGAAATTTAGACTTCATATAAGACCTTATTATATTATTTATTCAATAATACAAGCATTTTTTACACTTTATTTCTTCACTAACTTGTGATTCCATCCTCACCCTTCACCTAACCTATGTTACAAAAAACAATATCCATAATTTTCACTTATAAATGTATTTCTCATCAACCCATACTATACTTATATATTAACTAGATTATTATATATAATAACTACCCATTTTATACTCATAAAGTCTTATATATTAGTTATACTATATATTCCCAAGATGGAAACCTAAATGCTTCATTCTAAAGGAACCTGTTTCGAGAAGGAGAGAGTTCATTGAACTAAACACCTTGTTCTTCACCATATTTTCAGTTGCCTTATAATATGAACACTTTTTAAATTTCATTATCCATTATAATTAATTTATATTGAAATAATTAATAATATGATAAAATTATACTATAATTATAGGACCTTATACTCTTACACATTCAATTGTATAGCATATTCTCATTTGGGTTAGGTCAACCACTTATATGAATGATGATATATTATATCAGTTGTTTACAAAGTGGATGTGTATCAAGACAATAATTATAGAAATATTTGATATTTTGGAGTAATTTATGTCATGAATACGGTTATTTATGGGTGAAAAAATTGGTCATTATAAGGTAACCTTTTGATATCAATAAATTACCCTAAACATGCTTATCATGGATTCCATTCTCAAGAACCATACCCATAACGTCCTCCAAACGAAAATGGGACACAATAAATCAAATAATAAAAATTATTCCACTAACATTAACAATCTATGCATATTGAACTTGTTATGAATGAATGATTATCAGCATCACCATTGTCAAACATTTTTGAAACAATTACTAACATCTGTTGATGAGATTAACAAAAAAATAATATATGCGTAACAAATTATGTTAATTTTTTAAATTAATATATATAAATATATTTATTATATATTTAACTAAGAAATTATCATTATTATATTGAAGGTTAAATCACATTAATGGAATTCAGGAGTAAAGTTAAAGTTATTTTACCAAACTCACTTATAAATCGAAATTGTTTATGAAAAAGTTTCCATTGAGGGAACTTATATGTTATTTCTCTCTAAAATGATATTTATTTTCTTATAATATTTTTATTTATTATTTTTCAATGTCTTATTACCATTTTACCTCCCTTTGGTTCATAATTTTGTCAGAAGGTTTCTTTCATGTAGATTCGGCCTTATCTCATCTTCCCATTTAGGAATATTTACCCAACATGTTTATATATATTTTAATTATAAATTCCATTCTCATTAAAATAAGGCCCCAGCCTTAAACCTTAATTATTATTGAATTAAATGAATAATTCACATTGAGGATCTTTTCAGGTTTAGAGTTTTAGAGAATTAGGACATAACTATTACATCTCAAAAGATTACAAAGTAGAAACTTCTACTAAGTTTACATAAAATAAAAACTCTTAAAAGAAACATGTCTACTTCCATGTTTTAGGTAGCATGACTTTCCCTTGATCCCATCCTTGACCCTATTCCACGTTAAGTCCTATGAAAAACATTTCAAAAACGTGGTATGAGCATAAAAAGCTCAGTAAGGGATACACAAAGAATGAAAACTGTTAGTTTTTCAAAACAATAAGTAAACCATGTATACTTTATCAAAGTAATACTTTTCACCTTTTCGAAGTAGTAAAAACTCTTCACTGAATAAAATTTCATTACTTACCCTTCTGTAACCAAAATATTACCATAAAACCCATATAAAGATCACATAACATATAAAGGTAACTTGGGACATAAACATACTTAAGTGGAAGAACCATAAGGTCGACTTCCACACATATCACTTAATGGAATAGCCATTCGGCCAACTTCCATACATACTTAATGGAATAGCCATATGGCCGACTTCCATAACCAATGCATTGGAGGTTATAACGTAACCACCCATCCTGGTATTCACGGCACCACCCGTCATATGGTTTATCATGTAACCACCCGTAAAATGGCCAAGTACCATTATAAAATTATAACACATAAAACCAACATAAAGGAATGATAAAATTTCCACATTTCAATCACAATATATCATTTAAATATATTGACATAATAGAATCTTTTATCAAAACCATTTTCAATATCAAAATACAAAAAAAAAGTATATGGTATTTATTTTATTTTAAAAACATTACGACTTGTTGAGGAAGCCAAAGATTAAATAATACTCATGGCGGCGGAAAAGGTCGTTGTCACCACGTACGTAAAAAGAAACATTCCTTTTTGTCATTTAGTAAACAGATTCATAGAAAAAATATTCCTTTTGAATAAACATAAAAGTCAAAGGGTTTTATACACCATATAAAAGAAAGTTGTGTATAAAACAAAATATGCCTCAATGAAAGGAGATTGAGACGAAGTCCCATACAAAGACGATATCCTTGGATTAAGGATAAATCAATTACGTAATTATGTGTGACAAATGAATATCCCAAATATAAGTGGATATTAAGTGTAAAACAATAATAAGTTATTCACACATATTCATATAACGACACATTCAAGGAGTGTAAGTTTATCCCAATGAATCAAAATTGGGTTAAGAAGTTCCCTCGCAAAAATTTGACAGCCTAACAACGTCACTTCAAAATTCAGAAAATGAGTTGATGAGAGAGAAAATGGAATCTCATCACTTGGACATAAAATTTACATAAATAAGGATATATAAGAACATATCCCAACATAATATCTTGTGAAATAAAAGACATAACAAAAGAAGTCTTTTAAAAAGATGAGGGTGAAAGGTTCCCTTACCGACATGGGTATCTTTCGAAACATACACCCTGTGAAAGAAGGAAAATACAACATTGCTGTAAATACTCATAAATGAAAGTATATTACACAATGATTAACAATAATGGATAGTACATACACCACTCAAAGGACATTGTGGCAAATGTAGCATAAATCTTACGGGAATAAAAGTGAGCTGAAAAATCGCTTACGAAAGCTCGGCAGCCTAATAGTGCCACAAAAATGGATTGATGAGATCAAATAGGGTTTCTCATCAAATTAACATAAAGTTTAAAGAAATGGGAATATAAAATAACATCCCCCAACATAACAAATAGGATCTTAAAAGAAGTGACATAAAGGAGAGTACTTAAAAAGAAATAGAGAGGTTAAATCTCTTACGAAAATTCGGCAGCCTAACGGCGCCACTCAAAACATCCAAAATGTATTGATGAAAGAGAATAGGGTCTCTCATCATATGAAAATAAAAATTTCAGTAAGAGTAATATAAAAGAACATACCGATAACAAGAAAGATGAGATTTAAAAGGAATGACATAAAAGAGTGTACTTAAAAAGAAAGAGAGGAGTATGATCCCTTACCTCGTGTCCGACATGACTCGATCGTTCTTTAATATCCTGAATAATAACATTTGTTCAATTTATAATTGCTTAAATACCTCCTTTAAATATTATTATTCAGTTCATATCACATATTATAATGTTATAATAATTGTTTAATAAAGTGAGTTCGTATGAGACGTTTTTGTCGATGTTCAGTACATGAGTAAAAATTGAACTTGTTGGAAAATAATTTTCCATGTAGTTATAGGTACATCATTTCCAAAATAGTGTTTATGTTTTAAATATCATATATATCTAGTATATATTCATTTTATACTATTCCAGAGCATTTGGAGATAAAAAATTAAAAGCACCGTTCATGGAGACGGTAGGCCGTACATACGCATGAACGCTACTTTCATTTTTTGTCATATTAATGGAATTAAAACAAAATGAGATATATATATATATGTTATAATTCCAGAATTATATACATAATATAGATTTAATATATTACATATATATCCATTATATATATGTACTTATAATAGTACATAACATTTTGAGATAAGAAATGAAATGTACCGTTCATGGAGACGGTAAGCTGTACGCACGCATGAACGCTACTTCCATTTCTATTTCATATTTAATGGAATTAAAACATAATGATACATAATAGTATTTTAATTCCAGTATGGTATCATATATAATATCATTAAATATATCCTTTATATGTACCACATATGGTATTAACGAATCAAATCACTTTGAGGGGGTGGTAGTCCGCACTTCCTTAAATGAAGATATCGCGTTTACCCATAATGGAAACCATAAAGGTATTCCATAAATGAAAAATACATAATCTTAAGTAAAACATAAAAATATTATATATCATATATAAATATAGTGTCATCTTAATGGTCACCTTTGAAGTTGTTAAAAGAATGTTGAACAATCATCATTTCGGGAGGCAGAAATTCGCCATCCACGGAAACAGTATGTTCTTTAACCATTAGATGTTGGTGTGTGTAAGTGTAGCTAGAATTATTCTTATAAAAACATCCAAGTATATTTAATTCACTGTATTTGTTACAAAATAAATAAATAAAAAGAGTTTAGGGGGTTAGAGAAGAAAAATAAAACAAAAGGACACAAGTGAAGACATTACCTTAAAATCGGGTAACTCCCTTTGGTTTGAGCTCAAATCCTTCCTTGAGAAGACTTCTGCCCAAAGTGAGGCTTCAAGGAGTTAGAGAGGGATGTGTAGAGACAAAATGGGCTGGGTTTGGCCGAGACAAAGGCTTTGGAAGTGTGGGTAAGGAGGTAGAGGCGGGGGGCCTTTTATAAGAGGAGAGGAGGGGCACTCTTAGAAATTAAGGAAATGTTACATTATTTTAGAATGGTTTTCGGATTTTAATGGTCCCACATTGATGTGTTTCGAGGATAAGGTGATACAGGTTCTAAATCTACCCATCCAATAGGTTTTGGACATGTGTAGGGCTTAGATTTTACATTATCTTTCCATTTTATTTAAATCGTTAAATAATGAGGTCATTGCTGCATCATCATGATGTCATAAATAATTTAATTTATTTAATGTCTAAAAATTATAAAAAAAATACTATGATGTAGGAAATATTTTTATCTTTCCATTGATTATTTATAGTCAAACATCTTACTTGTATAACCCCATGTAAAAAATTGTTTTAGTAAAACATCTCATGTTTGTGTCATTTTTATTTTAACATTAAATAAAAAGATATTTATGTCATTTTCCCACCAAAGTGGCTCCATGGGGTCCCCAAGTTGACCCATGGATTGTCTTGGTCGTCCATGACACATCCAATGAGGTTAGTACATGTTTCTAGGTCATTTCATTTTATTAAAACATTATTCTTACCTTAGACTACACTAATTACCTCTAATCGCGATTAAAAACTTAATAAGTTAGTATTCACCAAAAACTTATTTTAATCCCATTAAACCAAATTTTACTTCTTAATGACAACCATGTATATCCGATTTTTTTAAATTCAAAACACAAAGATGGAAAATTTTCATTTAAACGGAAAATCAGTTTTTATAAGTACCACTTAGTGGTTTCCCTATTCATCAAAAATTAAAGTTTTTCAGAAAATTACCAAAAGTTCACCCTCAACTATATTTGATATTCCGAATTCAAAAATGATGTATATTTTAAAAAATTCAAAACATATAAGTTTCATTAATTAATTTAATAATTAATTCCCGCTGTCGAAACAAATAGCGTGTTTTTATGAAACAAAATGTATCAAAAGATTGACACTAGTTTAAGTCTGATTTTAAGGTGAAATTAATTCCAATGACCACTATTGGATTAAATGGTAAAAATATATTCTAATTTAACTTTAAAACCAATTCAAAAGATAATATAATCATATAAATAAATTAGATTAAAAGAGGTTTTGAATTAAAATACAACATTTTTCCCTATTCATTAAAAATTGATCTTTTTCGGAAAAATACCAAAAATTTACACAAAGTAAATTTTGATGTCCCGATTCTAAATAAGAATTTTATTTTGTCATATATAACACATAAAATTGTCAAAAGGTGGATTTAAAATAGGTTCGCCATCAAAAGGCACTTAATCGACCTTTTAAAGAATATTATAATGTTTACGCTTTAAATTGGATTCATTTGCATTCTTAATCCTCTAACATTTATTGTAAAAAGTAAAAATATTTGACAAACATATATAATCATTTTGTAGTTAGTTCTGTTCATTCCCTCCATTACAACGGCTAGGCGTTAACTACTATTTAAAATAATATTATTTTATTATTAGAGTGCAACGTAAGATTCCCAAGAAACTGGTTGTTACGTGTTGGGTACGCCATCGAGCATAGCGTCCCCTTTAAAGTCATATTAATATTTTATTCACAAATATGGATAAATGTGAAAATGTCATACTCTTTATTTACCTAGAGTGTTACAATTAATCTTATGTTTTTTAAGTTAATTTTCAATTTTCCATGAATTAGTGTATAAAATAAAAAAATGAATCTCTTTTTATCATTTTTTATATTGTTAATTTTCTATTATGATTTAATTTTATTAAAAATGTTTCAATGGGATATTTTTTATTATTTTATTTTTGAAATAATTTCCTTATAATCTATTTCAATTTGTTTGAATATTTATCTTAAAATATTAATTTTTTCCTATGTAATTTTTGTTACACTTCTTTTATATATTTTTTCTTTTGAAATTACAATTTTTAAAAATATAAATACTATTTCATCATATTTTCAAAGAAATTTGTAATTCTTCTATAGAGTATTTTTCATCTCTTTAAATATCATTTAATATTTCTTTTTTTTTTCACTTAGTATATTCTCTAATGATATTATCCAAATTATTTCTTTTGATTTATTATGCATATTTCTCGCAAAAATTTCTTTGAAACCCATTTATTTCACATGATATAATCAGGATTTAATGGAATTATGAATGGTTTAATATTCATGTGTAACACATATGCATTATTTATTATTATTTGGATGATGCCTATGATACACATCTCTAATTAATTTGGTAATTATTTATATATTTGGATATCTAGATATGAAACAAATGTTTACCTTAGTTCTATAATGTTAGGGGTTGCGAGTAGTTATCCAAAGTCCATAATATTGTGGGAAGTTTGATATCCTAGTCCACTATTGTATGAATTTATTGGTAGTTTAATATGAAATATTTTGTGATATATATTATTAAGATTATTCTATATTATTATGTCATATATTGTTACAATGTTATGTTCTCATAGCTCATTATTGTTGACTCATTTTTTACATGCATAAGAAACATTTATTAGGTTATTCCTAAATTATTATTCCATGAATAATGATTTTTTATTTTTGTTTTATTGGGAATGATTATCTTATCTTGTATACATTCCCCTTTATTTTTTTTTCATAATCATATGATTATCTATAATCCCTTATGATACGTGATTGATATCTCTTATGTATGCCCCTTAAAGAACATCTTATCTTACCCTTTCTTATGTTTCCAATCCATAGGTTATGAAAATGAGTATTAAGTATGATATGTCTATAAGGGTAACATGTGTGAAGGATATTTGTGGGTGTTATTGATTAATAGTTTTAAAATAAATTCATTATGTATATATTCTCTACAGACTCTAAATATATAGGTTACAAGGAATGATTTATTAAGATAAATAATTAATAATCATGTAAAATGATTTATTATGTTCATATTTTATGGTCCTGATGTCTTAATTAGAAGTAAGTGACCTTATATAAGTAAATGTGATGTTTTTTATAGTGTAGTTCATATTAGATTCAACAGGAGGGTCCTATAGTTCATATTACAAAATTTGTTTTTAATTATGATCATTTAGGTTGAGGTATAGTGATTCTTGATGTGTTTTTAGTTAATAGTAAATGACGAATATTATTGTATGTATCAACTCAAAATGTCATGGAGTTTTGAGGTGATAGATTTTTATCTCTCTATCTATTTTGAAATCGTTGTTCCATGGTGATGGAATGTCACCATTGTTTATGTTCATAGTGTATCGAGTTAAGATATAAAGGTTTATATATCTTCACTGTGATCATTGAAGGTTCGAGTGTTTTACTGTAACCGTTAGTGTTGCATCAAGACCTTTATTATTAATATCAGTTTTAAAGAGGGTTGTGCCATGGTATGTAGTGAATATCATGCCATGTTTTCAAATAAGTGTTGTGTTTTTATGTAACGTTCCTAATCATTATTAACATAATATTTTCGAGTTTTTTTGTAAATTCAATATATATATTATATTATATCATATTTTACTAAATTAATTTCAAACCTTGGACACTAGTAGCTCATTATGGGATATCTTTGATCATCCTATGTAAGTTTTCCCCTCATCTTTAAGAGATCGGTATACTTGTTATCCATAGTGATTCACTATACTTTCCTTCTTCATTACATATTTCCCTATATTCTAATGGATGTTTTAATAGTGTTATTAATTAAAAATTTTATTTTTATATCATATTCCTAACGTGAGTTGGTTCTCTATAGGTTCTATTAGTATTCCTTCTGATTTATGTTGGTGTGATGTTTCTTCCTTCCTCGTTCTTTGATAATAAATTTATGGATATTATACTTTATTAAAATGTTCAATTTTAGAATTATGATGAACGTTTCTTCATTTGGTGTATGTTATCTATTAACCTAATCACTATAATTAATAAGAATAAAAGAATTTAAATATAAATAATTATTCCCATTATCCTTTTATAAATTATTCTTATTGATATATTTTGATGATTATTCAATGATATTTCTGTTATATAGACAATTTTTATTATATGTAATGTTTTTTATTCTCTATCCATGATTGAATAATCCCATAAATATATGAATAAACTAATAAAATGTAAATTTTAATTAAAATATTAATTATTATGATGTTTATTTTGAATTAACATAAACTTATGAAAAAAATGAATTGATTTATGTTTTTTATAAGGGTAATTATGATATTTATTCAAATTTTCTATTTTAATCCATTTTTTCCTCAATTATTGATTATGGTAGTCAATAATGTGGCAGATATTGTGGTATGGTTGTATTGGATGAGGTTCATTTATTTTTATAGTGTTTAGGTGATGGAATATATAGGTTGTAATATAAAACGGTATGGTATTGTGGTTGTTATGGTGGGTTTTTTCTTTTGGTAACGCAGTGGTTGATGTGTAATTTGTAGTAGGTTGTATAGTTGTGTTTAGCTTCTAGGTGGCATGGAATACATCTATAATTAATATAATATGTATTAGGTAATGTGCGGAAAATTAAATAATATGTGATAATTAATGAATTTTGATGATGGGGTAAAAAATATAAAGGATGGGAAAAATATGTATTATTGATTAAAATAATAATTTGGTAGTAAATATAGATAATGAATTTAATGTGGTTGGAATATGGTAAATCTGTAATTATTAAAGATATGATAAAACGGGGAAAAAATTTATTATGTGGTTTTTTTGGAAATAGATTAGTTGCATACGGTTTTATATATGGGGTTCCATTTTTTAGTGCATGATGGTTGGAATGAAGTGTCATATAAAATTTTTAGAGTTTAGATTGTTCTTATTGCGGGTTGAACCCTTTGGTTGTGATTTTTGTGGATATACTCATTATATTTTCTTTTTTTCCCCGCAAAACATGTAGTGGACCAAACATCTCATGCATACATGTCACCTCATAATAAAAAAATATTCATTATATTTCAAAAATGCATGCCCATAAATATTAATAGTTTAATTCCTTTGGAGACAAGATATACAATATTCATATTTAGTGGATGATCATCAACTTATCATATAATGATCTTCTCTTTTTGTAATCTTCAAAACAAAACCTGCATAAATAATTTCTTCATAACATGGGAAAGAAAACAAAAGAAAGGGTGATTTTAGATTCATAGTTAGGGTAAACATGGAAAATATATAAAATTAACATGAGCATTAGTGTATGGGAACATGATAAAAAAATAAAAACCATACCCCTCATATCAAAGATAAAAATCATGTTTCCTGGAATAAATATTATTATTTCATAAGACATGAATCATATGGTAACGAAAAAACATAATACATGAGAAAATAACATTATCATAATATATTGATTTATGAAATTCACATATTCTTATAACATTGTGAAAATGTGTAAATTGAAAAAGGATAACTCATTAAGTAATGAACCTAAAATTAGGCCCTCACATCAACATATGGACATGAAAATGGGTATGTGAATAACTATATGGACATGAAATCAAGTTCAATACATAAGACAATGAAAATTTCATTAGGTTTAAACATAATAATGTTAACGTTTCATTTGGTTCATGGTTAACATTGTGAACATATAATCAGCTTCATGTTTAAAATATTTAACACATAATAAGGTTCATGCATAAAATATTTACTCATGATTTTTCCGTATTTACCTAATAGATTGTATTGAGATAAAGGTCACACCCATTACATAATACATATAACTTTCTGTCACAAAAATATAAAATATTCGTCATATCATAACCTGTGAAAATGGTTATGGTTTCATAAACATTTCATTATAATATAACCCATGGAAGATGAAGATTCCATAAAAATACTTCTATCATAATCATAAAAAATACATAGAAAAAAAAAACTTTCATTGGGTCATATCCCTCATAAAGATTAAGTAACATCAAAGGATATCATATTAGATGAAAAATGGTTTTGAGAAATCACTTGGAACATTTTTTGAGTAAAATAGCTTTTACAATTTGGAAAACACTTTTTAAAACATATAATATATTTAAAATCATTTTCTTGTAAAATAATCATTGAAACTTATAAAATAATTTTTAAAACATTTATTTTTCCTGATGATGGGAAATTATATTCATGTCGTACACATTAAAACAAAGATTCCCTTAAATTTTTTTATAAAATTCCAAATGGACTTATTTTGAAAACAAAAAGGAATATTAATTTTTAAAAAAATATAAAAAATGTAAAACAAGGGTAAAATAAAATTTAAAAATCCAATAAGAACATTAAATAAATTTTAAAAATATTTTTATAAAATAAGGATATGGAATTAAAAAGGGTTTTCAATCAAAGAGAGAAATAAATTCACATTTATATATAAAAAGCTTTTGGAATAATGAGTACATAAATATAGTAAAATGAATGTAAAACATTTATTATCAAGATAAAAACATAGGATAAGAACATTAACGAGTTTCTCATGAAATGTATCATAATATTTCATTATCGAAACCATAATTATAAACAATCCTGATAAATAATGAGATTGTAACATCAAACCATTTCAACTATGGTGCATTTTTGAATCATAGAAACATTAAATAATAAAATATATATAAACATTTAATATCATATAAATAATTATACTCATGATACTATACTTAAAAGTGTTATTATATACATCTAAAAGAATAATATTTGTGTATAACACAACTTATATCCCAAAGAATGAATTTTGAGACAAAAGCCCCTTACTACTTTGGTAACTTTTGAACAATAAACCCCAAGAAATATATATCCTAAAATGAATATTAGAAATAATAATAATTTTAATGGTAATCATAATTAAATTATATCATGGGAATTATTTTCACCACATAAAAAATAGGTGATATATATGACATGTGTCTCCCAGATGTAAAAAGTGAGACAAAAATCAATTACCATAAGTCTCGACTACTTTTATACACATTCAAGCATCCTATATAATAAATATAATTTTGATATAAATAAATTAAATAATATTAATTATATATATCATACCACATATTATTTACTTTTGACCTTTTATTACCCATTTATTAATAATTCCCTGTTAAAATCACATTTTGGGTAATAAATGCTTAGTTTTTCCTCTATGTTTTGATTTTTTATTTTAATTTAAATTATATTAATCATGGTTAAATAATATAAATAATGTATAACATGAAATAAATATAATATATATTCATAATATATTTATTTATATTAGTCCATAAAATTTGGGGATAGAAAATGAAATATACTATTCATGGAGATGGTAGGTTGTACATATACATAAATATTATTTCCATTTTCTTGAAGAATGGAACAAAAGAAATGTAAATAATTATTAAACTATTAAAATTAATTATTATTTCATATATATCACACATATTATCTATTTTATCCTTATTACCTTCCATAAAAACAGTTAGTGAAAACTGAATTACATCACTCTGCAAGACGGTGGTCCGCCGTACACACGAATGACATTATTGTATTACCCAATGAATGGATGAAAAGTTGATATATGTGATACCATAAAAAATAAGTATAATTATATTAAAAATATCATATTTATTCATTTAATATATCCTTATTACCATCTATTTCAAACAAAAATGAAAAAAAAACATCACCTTGGTTCTTGAGCTGATAGTAAGTGTTATACATGAGACAAATTATGGTTTTCCAAAAATATGGGAGTTAAGAATGTATACTAGTTATTATAATTCAAATTTAATAATAATTATAAAATAAATATTGTATATAAAAATTAATTCAATCACTATATTCATCTATGAGAGGTAATGATGGAAAATGAATAACATCGGTTCGCGAGTTGGCAGTCCACTGTACACATGAATGATGATTTTCATATCTCATTAGATGAAAGTGGATATATATTTAGGTTATTCCATTAACATAATAATATTTAATTATATATAATATACTAGTATTATTATTATATCATATTTTAATAATATATTACGTAGTTAGAAAAAGAAGTAAAAATTGTATAGTGAAAAACATTACCTCTTTTTCAGAGAACCTCTTTAGTTTCATCCTAAAGACATCCAATATTATATTTATGATCTGGGAAAGGACACTAGGATGTGGAGATGGAATTAATTAATATATTTTGGTAGTTATTGGTCGAAATACAAGGTTTCTAATTTTCAATAGTTTAAGAGTGGTGATGGATTTTTATAAGTCTGTTGAGTGGAAAACTTGAAAGTTTTGTAAAGAAAAAAGTTTACCCGCAATTTTCACAAGAAAATAGACTCCAAAATGGTCCATTATCAACCCTGATAGGACATATGGTAGATATATGTCCATTAAATTTATTTTTTACAAGTTAATAGGTCATTTTAACCCTTATCATTTTATTTTAATCCCTGGTAAACCCATTTTAACCTAAATCACGATAAATAATTTTTACTATTCATTACAGTAAAAAAATATTTAACTTATTATATAATATAAAATTATTTATTAAAAATAATGAGTACATTTTTTAAAATATTTAATTCATTTTTCCAAATTCCATTCAGAGAAGAGGTAAAGTATCATTTAAAATTAATCCCATAAATGTGATGAAAACAAGGTTTTCCAAAGAGATAAGTTTCTAATGTTTTGAAAAACATTTATATCAAAATTAAATATTAAACTGACTAAAATAAACTGAATTGGATTACTAGTTATATAATTTAACTATAATTATATTTAAAACCATGTTAAAATAAAATTTTCATTTAAATTATTGAATGGAAATGGATTTTTTTAATATAAAACACTATCTTTTTACAATTCAATGAAAAATTTATATTTTCAAAAAATTATAAAAAAATAACAAGAAAATAAATTTAAAATTGTTTTTCTTAAATTAATTTCATTTTTTCAAATTAATTTTCTATAATTTGAAAAATTAAATTCAATATAAGTGCACAAAATGAAATAAAACGACTTTTCTGAAAAGATAGTTTTTATGCATAAAATTGGATTTATTCTTTTCCCTTATATAGAAGACAAATTATATTAATGTTAAAAATTTGAATTCAAATATACTATATAAATTTATTTAAAATAATTCCCCATAATAAATTTTTTAAATTTATTATGTTAAATGCATTTATTTGTATTAAAAAAATTTCAGTAAAAAAATCCTTTTTTTAAATACAATTGTTTTTTATTTATAATTAATTTATAATCAAAGAATTCATTTTATAGATATTTTTAAACCATAAAAATTTATAATTTAGTTAATATTATGCATACCCCTTATTCTAATGTCTATACGATAATAATCATTTTAAATAAAAAAAATTAAATAGTATGTTATGTTTCATTAAAACCATTATTATGTGTAATAAAAGATAAAATAATTGTTTCTTGTAATGAAAGATAACCTCAGGGTTTTGTGACATAAAAAATATCATTAATGTTAATTTTTTTTAAAAAAAATTAAAAAAAACTGTGGTGTAACATTATACCCCCCATAAAATGAATTTTCCATCAAAATTCATCGCATTGGTATCAATAAATAAGGATTATTCTACCTCATTACATCATAATGATCACACGTAGCTTCCTCCCGATTATTATTCCACCAAAAAAATGTTGACTAGTTGAGTTGTCTTATATTGTATTAATCTATCCATGTGATCTAGAATCACTACTAGTTATTCCTCATATGAATGTTCCTACTCCAGTAGTACAATCTCTAAGTTCAGTACATGTGATGGATCAAGTATGTATTTCCTTATGATAGTTACATGGAACACATCATGGTCTTATGAGAGGTTTGGTGTATGTTCCCAATGATGGCCTACCATCCTGATATGATTAATATTTTCAAAGGGACCCATATATCTAGGGATTATATTTCCTTTATATCATAATCATAATTTCATCCTTTCGATGTTTATTGATTAATTTCCACATCATCTTTTAATAAATGAAATGAACAAGAATTTTTTTATGCCTCAAGCACTAAAAGATCACAAGATCCATAATAGAATGATAATTCATTCCTTCTATCTCTATTAATCATCAAAACAAAAAACATTAACACTATTTTCCCAGTATGTATAAATAATTATATTGTGAGGTAATACATTAATCTCTAAAACAACTTCCAAATATTAACTTAAACCATGTAAAAAATGGTTAACCATAATACCCTTAAAAAATTTATAAATTTATAATGAATATCTTTTAATTTCTACAGAAAAATACCCTAAAAATATGGTAAATAAGGTTATAATTATAACATAACAATTGATTGAATACTATGGACATATATTCTCCTAAAACATGGTAATGACAATAATTACAATAAAATATCAATAATAACATGAATTCCTCCTCAATACTTAAATAAAACCATATAATATTGAATATATTCATTAAGACCAAAAAAATTGTAAACTCCACCAATGATTACATAAACCACTATATCATCAATTCTTTAATTAGTTTCAAGGTAATAAATACTATCTAATTTACTTTATCCATTTAAATAATATCTTGATCCCAAAATAATTATTTTAACATCAAGAACATGTTTAGGGTTATATTTCCCTTAATCATGTATTTTCCATAAAATATAACCTTGACTTAAAATCCCTTTTAAATGTCATTGGTACCATTTAACATATTCTTTAAAATCCCCAATGAAAAACTTCTACAAAAAATTAATTTTATGTTTCACAATTCGTGAATTCCAATACATGAACTCTTTAATAATTATACTTCATTATTCAATAACTAAAAATTCTTGTTTATCTTAATCCATAATAAATCATTTTGTTTATATATAATTTTTAGTCTCGTAATCATTAGTAATGAAAACGTTACTTTTACCACCATTCTGATTCACTTATTGATCTTTCTTCTTAGAAAATTGATTTTATAATGCCTATACTTTACACATATCTAACATTTATACATTGATAATGCCTTATAGATACCATTATTTTCATCATATTTGTTAACCAACATTTTAATTTTTCCTCATAAATCACATTCTTTATGTCATTTTCCACACTCAACACATATTACCATTCATATAAGGCATCCACTTGGGTACTTCGTCCCATATTCTCAACATATAGAAAGCCGAATATTCATTCCTCTGTGGTGTCCACCACTTGAGCACTCACCAAAATATATCCTTCTCTATATTAGTGAGTATATGATTTGTTTATGTTTCATTTTGTCAATTATATATAATGATAAATCATTATCCATAATCATAATATTCAATCTAGTTATCATCCAATTTGGGTTCTCATCAACGCATTGTCTATCACATTCAATATTAACTGAGTTTATTCTTGTTACCACCAATTAAAAGAACCAAAAAACATTGTGTTTGAAATAATATTCATTATGGATAACCACATAGTCATAAAGAATAACATATAGGATGTCTAAATCATGACACCTTCTTTTCAATCTATGACTCCTTAGGTTTAACCTATTTTATCCATGATCATAATCTATTAAAATATATCAAAATGGATTGTAAATAGTTTGTGAATTTCTAAAGAATTTCCCAGTAGAGTGTCAAACAATATGTTCAATAAGTCTCATTGTCATGCAAAAGAAAAAAATAGAGTCCAACTCAATATTTCCTTTTCGAGGTTATTTCCCCAACTCACCTCAATCTTAGAGAAATATCCACTTGTAGTATCTAGATAGAGATGTAATTTTTGCAAAAACACTCACTCTATCATTTGTTATAATAATATGCGGTTTTCATATACTTTGAATTATCCTTAGATGTATCCATAGAATTATCTCTATAAATATATATAGAAACATCTATAGTGATCTCACTAAATTTTTCTAGTCGTAGTCTCTAAAACATAACTAATATTTTACTCTAACAGAAACTATAGAGACCCAAACTTCTCATATTGAGATATCAAATCTTAGTAAAATAATATTCCTTTAATTTCACAAGTACATTCCCATATACCATAATAGGTTAGTTACTTTGGAGACTAGGTACACAATATTCTTATTTAGTGAAATATATTCAACGTCTCCCATAAATATCTTCCCCCTTTTTACTCTTCAAAACGTACCCTTCATAAAACCTTTATTCATAATCTTGTAAAGGAATCATAATAAAGAGTGATATCAAATTCCTAGTAATTTTAAACATGGGAAATAATATAACATAATGTGACCATAAGGGTATGGTAATATGAGAATAACATAATAAAGGCATACCTTACATATAAAATATCAAAATCATGGGTCATGTCATTAATATTGGGAGTTTATAAAACATGAATCAAAATTTAATCAAAGTAAATGATCCATGAGAACATAAAATTGGAATAAAACATATATTTATGGCATCCACAAAGCTTAAAACATTGAAACATCTATAAATAGAAACAAGTTCACTCATTAATTTAAAGACCTAAAGTCACTCCCTCACATAAAATCTTTAGACATGATACAAGTTCCATTAATAATCTTATGGACAAAAAATAAAGGTTCACACATAACACTATGAAAATTTAATCTTATTCATGAATAAGAATTTTAAGATATAACTTATGTTACAAACTATAACAGGTACCCTATTAACTCGATAAATGAAACATACCTGATATAACTTTAAGGTAGTTCTATATCCCCATGGTTCAATGACTAGCACCTGACATCATTCAATATGAAAATGAGAACAAATTTCCTCAAAATAATGGAGAAGCAAGATAGGAAAATCAATATTCATATAAAATAAACTCTACTATGAGTACTATAATAGAGGTTATGGATATGCCATCAGGACCATCCTATGATTGCATGGGAAGCCTAGCCAGACGACCATGAAAAGGTGGAGAACTACTATAATGATGCAGATGCTGGGGAGGGGCAGTTCCTTGTAGATAGTTTTTTTTAATTCCATAAGAACATTGGGTCATGTAATATCCTAAGCCCACAGGCCTTGTAATCTCTAAGCCTACGGGCCTTTTAAGGGTTCCCCTCATCCCTTGAAAGTGGGGTTATCAAAAATCAATAAAAATGAAGGCCTTCAGGCCATTCGGACTAAGTAAACAACACACAACAACCAAGGTTTAATAGTTGGATTCACCTCCAAAATATCATCTCCTGATGCTCAAACCTGGAAGGAGATAATCTAATAACACACAAAGGTACAAGTAGGTTGTGAGATAAAATTTTTAGTAGGGCCTAACCAAGGATTCCATATTAGATTCAAAAATAAATTAACTAATGGAATTCGTTCAATTTTAAAATAAATAGGTTTTTAATTTTAAAGAATATTTAAACAAATCATTTTATACAATTCAAATGATGAAAAACAATTTGAGCAACGAATTTTAAAGTGATTGTATATTTCTGAAAAACAAATTCCTAATTAAAACATTTATATAAGATGGTTTATATAAATCCAGAATGCATGTATAGAAGTTCAATAAAATGGATATATATATATCTTGTAACACCCCAAGCTTCCACGGTACGTTTCCCTTTGAATAATTCAATGACGTGCATTGTACGCAACTTCGAGATTCTAACACACCACAACCAATCAAACTAGCTGTTATGAATAGTAATACATACTTTTTGAAATTTTATGAATTTTATCTTTCGAAATGGACTTCAGTTTTGGATTCTCAATATCTAAATTAGACTAGGGTGAAATTTTGGTACTTTTCGGATAACTTTCATATTTTGATGAATAGTGAAAATTACAAAATTTTAATAAAAAACAACTTTTTTAATCGAAATTATTAATTGTGGTAAATTATTAATTTGAGTGGTTTTAAAGTATATTTAGAATATATTTTTACCATTTAATACAATTTTGGTCATTGTATGAGATTTCACATTTAAACTAGACATAAAAAAGTGCCAATCTTTTGATAGTTATTATCTCTTAAAAACACGCTATTTGTTTTGACGACGGGAATTAATTTTTAAATTAATTAATGCAACTGATTTGTTTTGAATTTGGAAAAATAGACATCAATTTTGAATTCATAATATCAAATATAGATTAGGCCTAATTTTTGGTATTTTTCTGGAAACTTTCATTTTTTGATGAATAGTGAAACCACTAAGTGGTAGTTAAAAAACTGAATTTTTCATAAAACTTAATTTTACCGCTTCTGTGAGTGGAATTTCGAAAATCAGAGAGACGTGGTTAATATCAAGGAGTAAAATGTGGTTCATTGAGATGAAAATAATTTTTGGTGAATAGTAACTTTTAAATTTTATTTACCACGGTTAAAAGTAAATAGAGTATTTAAGGGTAAAAATGATTTTAATATTACCCTAACACATGTCCTAATTATATTGGACAAGTGTATCTCGACCAAAAAAAACCTTATAAATAAAATATTAACATTTAGGTCCACTTGGATTAGATTAGGAAATTTATTATAATTTAATTCAAAGAAGAGTTAAAATAGTTAAAATCAAAGTTTATTTACTAAAACATTTTTAATATAGGGTTACACATAAGATATATTCAATTATAAATATTAATTAGAAAGATAAAAAGATTTACTACGTAATTATATTTTATTTATAATTTTTAGACTTTAAATAATTTAATTTATTTAGGACACAACGATGATGTAGTAATTACCATAATAGAGAAAAATTAAAATAATTGATATTATCAATACCCAAATAAATATAATTGGAAACTTTTATTGAATTAAACTAATTTTCTAGGATAATATTCCATATTAGAATTGATTTAATTGACTTTGTTAGAAGTAATCATTCTGTTATGAGTTTCACAAATATCAATTATTGAATAGTGTCAAAATTGACATAAAAGAGTTTTTAAAACAAATATTATCTAATTAATTAATATTAAATTCCTAAAAATCATAGGTTCGGCCAAACAAACTTATATCATGATATTTGTATCATTAATGGACCACTTGGGGGTCTCTTGGATTTATATAGTAAGTTTATTAACCATATAATATAAAAATACAAAGAGACATTGTAAAAGTGAAACTAATTAACTAAGAGTTAATACTTAAAGATAAGGTTAATATAATGACCCAAATCTGTCTAAATTATATCTGTTGAGTGGTTTTAGACCTATCCCCACCTTAACCTTTAAATAATAAACTTTGGTGCCATTAGAAACCGAATATGAATTTATTATAAAATAATATTTCTAGCTTTTCCAAAGGTGCCCATCACCCCTCTTATAAAAGGGCACTCGCCCTTCTCATTACTTTACACCTTCAAAGCCTTTTGGTTCGTCCAAACCCTACCCCAATACTCTCTCAACTTCCCTAAATACAACCTAGATGCCTTATTTTGATCAGAAATCCAACCTAAGGAGCCTTTTTGATCAAATCAAAAGGAAGAACCTGAAGAAGAGGTAATGTTTTACCACCCTTTTTCAAATTCTTTTCTTCTTCAACTTCTTATTTCTTTGTTATTCCCATTATAAAATAATGAATCCAGTATCTTCTATATACTGTAATATTATTATAAATATGGTACAACCATATTCAGTATTCTATCCATTCTTTGAATGACATGTCACCATACGTGCGTACGTACAGCTTACCGTCTCCACGTCGTGGTGTAATTGTTATTCAATATATTATTATTTGGATGGGAATAATAATGATGTGTAATTAATTTAAATAATAATTATAACATGATAATTATATTTTCTATATGATATAATATCCAATTATATATTATTTTAACATCAAAAGAATGATATTGTCGCTCGTGCGTACGTACGGACTACCGTCTCCACGAAAGCGATGAGATTCATTCTCCATCGTATCCATTCATGTATAATTATCATTTGATGATTTAAAAATATTGTTTAAGGACTTGATATAATTCTGGATATGAATAAGATACAACCTATCCACAACAAACATGGCCTACGTAAGAAAGAATATAAAGGAGAACGAGTAAGTTAACACCTGAAATGACGATAATACTAAGATATTATTAACAAATCAATGTTAAAAGATCATATATGATATCATATTAATGTAAATGATTCTTGTATAATTAAATAAAAATTATTTCACCATTATGCAGGATGTTAACCTACCGTCGACCAAGGAAAAAGTACAAAGTAAGGGGTTTCTTATCTCACTTTTAATTCCGTGAGAATTCCATTGTTCACCACTTATTTATTACATGTGGTGTGCATACTGCCCATGTTTGTATTAATTGTGTAATATACTTTAATTCATGTATATTTAAATCATCATTTTATGATCCTTCTTTAATGTTTGTATGTTATGTATGTTACCAAATCAATAAGGGAATTTGAAATTTCAATTTCCACTCATTCAGGTTTACGCATACTTCATTGATTATTTTACTCCAAGATTATGTGTGAAATCACTATTCATTTGATTATGTCATAATTTCCACTCACCTTTATGTGGATATAATTTTTATACACATAATCATTCCATTCATAAATTCTCAAGTCATCGGTATGAACTTGATAAGAGTAATTTTTACTCAATCTCGATTTGTTGAGATAAACATCCAATGCATTGGTGTTGTTTTTACTAGAATATGTGTGAATGTACTTTGATTGTTTTACACTAAATATCCAATCATTTTTAGTGTATTTATATTTTTCACACATAATTATGTCTTTGATTTATCCTTAACCTAAGGATACGACCTTTATGAGAGATTTCATATCAATTTAAATTCCATTGAGACTTCTTTGTTGTTATACACCAATTCACTTTTATGTGGTGTATATATTGTACCCTGACATAGTATATCATGATTCCCTTTTATTATCATAATATTACAAAGTTTTTATTACCTCAATTATTTGTATTCAAGTTTCTCTCTTTTGGTTAGAAACTTTAACTAAAATACCATATTTAAATGTTTTAAAGACTTATTCTTCTAAATCTTTCTCATTAATGTCCATGTTTTAAAAATGGTTTTAAGGATTTATTTATATGGACATTAAAGTTTTAAAATTAAAACTCCTTTTAAAAGTTTCAAAGTGGTATGGGGAACTTTGATTCAAAAATCTATTTTTAAGTGGATTCTTGACAAATAGTGTGACTTTTAAATGATTTCAAGAAAAAGGGGGATATTTCTCTAAAATAGTTTTGATGATTATTTTCATCCATGTCAATATCCTTCATTATTCTCGATTGAGGTTAATATGATACAATAAAATCTTCCATATTGTATCGAATGAGTTATATTTGACTGTGGATGTGATATTTTTATACCATTAATGGTTTGTGGATAAAGTATTGACATTTCGTATTCTAGTTTTAATACGAATGTTTATGTTATGTTTAAAAATTTTAATATGAGGAATGCATTGGAATTAGTAAGTGCCGGGTGGAGCCTACTATAGCTCCTCGATGCATCGGTAGGTCTCATGAGATAAACTAGTGTCTTGGCACCAGGCCTTGGAAAAATCTTATTTGTAGTCTTGGCACGAGGCCTTGGCTATGTGGTTATGATAGTCTGGCATTATGCATTCCATCATTATGAAAGGGGTTATTGATATTTCATGTGATTGTTCGACTAGTAAAATATCCATGTGAATATGTAAATGGAATTATTTCATTTTATCTTTGCCATATTATGCTGAAGTTCAAGTTTAAAAGTCTTATGTTTTAGTTATAAATTGCTTTAAGTGTTTTTGATTATCTAGGAAAGCTTCTGCTATATTGTTATCCTTAATGAGCATCTCAGCTCACCCCTTTCAATGTTTTATTTTTCCCAGGATGTGAAGAAGTAATTTATGAATGACCTATAGGGATAGTATGAGGGGATATGGAGACAAGATGTTATTGTAGTTTTTTTTACCTTATGATGTAATGTAAGACTTATGAATATATATAGTGTTCCCAAGACTACTAAACTAATCGGTCTTTCGAGACTTGATCCTTTGTGATCATGCCAATGTTATGTAACAATGCACCGACTCTAGGTAACTGGGGTCAGGGTGTTACAGTTGGTATCAGAAGAAGTTTAGTACAAACCTTGGAAGCTAGATTTAGATAAACTCTGATTAGATCACGTAGACCTAAGATGAACTTTGTGGATTAGTATAGAAGAACTTCCTAGAATTTTGGTATTGTAGAGATTTTGTGAGTTTTCCGAGTAATACATCCCTGTCTGGATACGAGCAGGTAGAGGCGGCTCTGGCACAAATGTACCTAGGGGTAAAACCCGAAAACACCGCTTTGATCTAGACTCGAACGGGAACTGGTGCACGACAACAGGCCTTGCTTCACTCTTGGTTATGACACTCCTGGGGGATATGCTTAGGATAATTTAAATTTTATTTACTAACCGATTTTAAGTATTATATATATAAGATGAGATTAAATTTCCTTGGTTAATCCTAATGTGTTTAAAATTGAGAATATGGTGACATGTTAATCTCTAAATGATTTTATGACTACTGTTACTCACAAAATGCTTTCTGGTTTTAGTCAATGGCTGGATTCCAAGGAAGTCACAATGACTTTGAGAATGATGTACAAGGTGGGAACGATGGTGGCAATGAGAAACAAAATAGAATGTTGATAGGTGTAAAATATATTGTCTTTATGCCAAATCAATTTTCCAAAAATATGATCAACAATATATATATTAACCAATTCCCGGACTCAACAAAGAAGAGAAAGGTGATGAATGATAAGAGCTCCAGCAGTGGAGACCATGGAGAAAGGAATCCTCAATTTCCATCATGCAGGAAATGTGGAAGGAGACATCCAGGAAAGTGTCTCAATGGGACAAAGAAATGATTTACGTGCAGGAAGGAAGGACATAATGTGAATAATTGCCGAAGAAAAATGAAGAGTACTATGGAAGAATATAAAAATGGATCCAAGAGTCCATTTATAGTCATTTTCTGTAAATGTAGGGGACCTGGCCATTACCCGAGTGAATGCCCTATTCTATAGGATATTTTCTTGGTCAAAGAAGAATCTATGTGGAAATAAATGGTTGGAGAAATGTTTAAAAAGTATTAGTGCTCCTTTTTGATGGGTTTACTTTGGAATAATTTTCTCTTGTATTTTTAACCCTGCAGTTTTTCATGTGGGAATGATATTTGGGGAAGAATTATCTTTTTTCTTGTGAATATAGTTATAAATAACCATTTGGTTTTATATGATCGTTGGGTTTGAGGAAATTATAAGTTATTATAATTTGGGATGAAAATGCAAGGTATGAGATAAGATTTTTGGTTAAATTATGTTATGGTTATTTTGAGGAATTTATCTCATTTTGGTAATGTTATAAAATATAGTTTTTGAAAAAGGACAACACACAGACCATGTGATAACCCATCGCATCAGACAAAGATGTGGGAATCGAACCCATAACCAAAGTGCGATTGCGATTTATCGCCTACCACTGGACTACATGAAGTCCATGGTTAGTGTGACTATTATTTTTAGTTAAATGATTTTATTGATCATTAATAATTTGATTTGGGATCTTATGTCTTATCAAATGAATACCCTTAGTATAGGAAAATGATTTGGTAATTAAGTGGTAAATGTTATTTTTGAAGTTGTTCTCTTTGTTGTATGGAAAATAGAATAGTATGGGATTTCATTTGAGGAGTAATGGTGGATTTTTATCTATGTTTTTATTGTGGATTTATAGTGATTTGGGTTTTTTATGGAAATTATTAGGTTAATTACTTTTAAGTATGTGAATTTAAGAGTAATTAATGTCATTTGGAGATACAATTTATTGTGGAAGACTACATTTTTATAAGTTTTGAGTTTCAATATTAGTTTGGATTATATTGAAGGATTTTAAGGAAAATTGATTATTGAATTGTATTTATTTAACTTTGGGGTATTGATGGTTTAATTTTAGAAATTAAGATTAGTGTTTTTTTTCTCTAATGGAATATCCATTTGGGGGGTCATCAAATATTATACTAACCATTTTGGTTTTGATTAATCTCTAAAGACAAGGTAAATATATAGTTTATCCTACGTGGATCATGTATTTCTATAGAAGTTTATTCTAGCTCTTTCATTGTGACCAAGTCTTCTTGAATACTCATTGTTCAAAAAATGAGTTAGTGGTAAAAATTTATTAAAGAATGAAACTCTACTTAAAAAGTAAGTATATCTCTTTATGTTCTTAGTCAATATCATAAATTAATTCCTCATCCTTATCTAATGTAACTTAAAACAAAAAAATGTTGTTCGTTTACTTTTCCTATAGGGAGACTGAGGACCGTTTGTCTCAACACAAGTTTGTGATTTTCTTATTGTTAACATTATTTTGATCATGTTTTCTATCCTTCTCCATCAGAACTGAACACTTAGTTTATCGTCCATATCCATGTTTTCCTACATGGAATCCTAGTATGGGTTATCTTGGGTGACCTTTATACCTCTCTTCCTTTCTTTTAAAGTGATAGTTTTATTGACTCTTTTTCCGATGTGGGACATTCCATTATATTCTCAAGCCCAATTTTAAAAAAATTGCGAGGACGCAATTTATTGAATAAGGGGATAATGTAACACCCCAAGCTTCCACGATACGTTTCCCTTTGAATAACTTAATGACGTGCATTGTACGCAACTTCGAGATTCTGACACACCACAACGAATCAAACTAGCTGTTATGAATAGTAATACCTACTTTTTGAAATTTTATAAATTTTATATTTCGAAATGGACTTCAGTTTTGGATTCATAATATTGGAATTAGCTTAGGGTGAAATTTTGATACTTTTCGGATAACTTTCATATTTTGATGAATAGTGAAAATTACTAAATTTTAATTAAAAACAACTTTTTTAATCGAAATAATTAATTGTGATAAATTATTAATTTGAGTGGTTTTAAAGTATATTTAGAATATATTTTTACCATTTAATACAATTTTGTTCATTGGATGAGATTTCACATTTAAACCAGACATAAACATGTGTCAATCTTTTGATAGTTATTATCTCTTAAAAACACGCTATTGGTTTTGACGACGGGAATTAATTTTTAAATTAATTAATGCAACCAATTTGTTTTTAATTTGGTAAAATAGACATCATTTTTTAATTCATAATATCAAATATATCTTAGGCCTAATTTTTGGTATTTTTCTGGAAACTTTCATTTTTTGATGAATAGTGAAACCACTAAGTGGTAGTTAAAAAACTGAATTTTTCATAAAACATAATTTTACTGCTTCTGTGAGTGGAATTTCAAAAATCCGAGAGACATGGTTAATATCAAGAAGTGAAATGTGGTTCATTGAGATGAAAATAATTTTTGATTAATAGTAACTTTTTACTTTTATTTACCACGGTTAAAAGTAAATAGGATAATTAAGTAGAAAATGATATTAATATTACCCTAAAACATGTAATAATTCTATTGTACAAGTGTATCTCGACCAAAAACAACCTTAGGAATAAAATATTATCATTTAGGTCCACTTGGATTAGATTAGGACATTTATTATTATTTAATTCAAAGAAGAGTTGAAAGAGTTAAAATCAAAGTTTATTTACTAAAACATTTTTAATATAGGGATAAACATAAGATAAATTCAATTATAAATATTCATTAGAAAGATAAAAAGCTTTCCTATATAATGATATTTTATTTATAATTTTTACGCATTAAATATTTTAATTTATATATGACACAATGATGATGTAGTAATTACCATAATAGTGAAAAATTAAAATAATTGATATTATAAATAGCCAAATAAATATAATTGGAGACTTTTATTGAATTAAACTAATTTTCTAGGTTAACATGATATGTTAGGATTGATTTAATTGACTTTGTTATAATTAATCATTCTGTTATGAGTTTCAAAAAAATCAATTATTGAATAGTGTCAAAATTGAAATAAAATAGTTTTTAAAACAAATATTATATAATTAATTAATATTAAACTCCTAAAAATATACGGTTCGGACAAGAGACTTATATCATGATATTTGTATCATTAATGGACCACTTGGGGGGTCTCTTGGATGTATATAGTATGTTTATTAACCATATAATATAAAAATACAAAGAGACATTGTAAAAGTTAAACTAATTAACTAAGAGTTAATACTTAAAGATAAGGTTAATATAATGACCGAAACCTTTCTAAATTATATTGGTTGAGTGTTTTTAGACCTATCCCCACCTTAACCTTTAAATAATATACTTTGGAGCCATTAGAAACCTAATATGAATTGATTATAAAATAATATTTCTAGCTTTTCCAAAGGTGCCCCTCACCCCTCTTATAAAAGGGCACTCCCTCTTCACATTACTTCACACCTTCAAAGCCTTTTGGTTCGGCCAAACCCTGTCCAAATACTCTCTAAAATTCCCTCAATACAATCTAGAGGCATTATTTTGAACATAAATCCAACCTAAGGATCCCTTTTAATCAAATCAAAAGGAAGAACCTGAAGAAGAGGTAATGTTTTTACCACCCTTTTTCAAATTCTTTTCTTCAACTTCTTATTTCATTGTTATTCCCATTCTAAAATAATGAATCCAGTATCTCCTATATACTGTAATATTATTATAAATATGGTAAAACCATATTCATTATTCTATCCATCCTTTGAATGACATGTCACCATACATGCGTACGTACGGCTTACCGTCTCCACGTCGTGGTGTAATTGTTATTCAATATATTATTATTTGGATGGGTATAATAATGATGTGTAATTAATTTAAATAATAAATATAGCATTATAATTATTCTTTCTATATGAAATAACATCCAATTATATATTATTTTAACATCAAAAGAATGATATTGTCTCTCGTGCGTACGTATGGACTACCGTCTCCATGAAAGCGATGAGATTCATTCTCCATCGTATCCATTCAAGTATAATTATCATTGGATTATTTAAAAATAATGTTTAAGGACTTTATATAATTCTGGATATGAATAATATACAACCTATCCATAAAAAACACGGCTTACGTAACAAAGAATATAAAGGAAAATGAGTAAGTTAACACCCGAAATGACGATAATACTAAGATATTATTAACAAATCAATGTTAAAAGATCATATTTGATATCATATTAATGTAAATGATTATTTTATAATTAAATAAAAATTATTTCACCATTATACAGTAGGTTAACCTACCATCGACCAAGGAAAAAGTACAAAGTAAGGGGTTTCTTATCTCACTTTTAATTCCGTGAGAATTCCATTGTTCACCACTTATTTATTACATGTGGTGTGTGTACTGCCCATGTTTGTATTAATTGTGTAATATACTTTAATTCATTTATATTTAAATCATCATTGTATGATCCTTCTTTCATGGGTGTATGTTTTTAATCTTACCAAATCAATAAGGGAATTTGAAATTTCAATTTCCACTCATTCGGATTTAAGCATACTTCATTGATTATTTTACTCCACGATTATGTGTGGAATCACTATTCATTTGATTATGTCATAATTTCCGCTCCCCTTTCTGTGGATATACTTTTTATACACATAATCATTCCATTCATAAATTCTCAAGTCATCGGTATGAACTTGATAAGAGTAATTTTTACTCAATCTTGATTTGTTGAGATAAACATCCAATGCATTGGTGTTGTTTTTACTAGAATATGTGTGAATGTCCTTTGATTGTTTTACACTGAATATCCAATAATATTTAGTGTATTTATATTTTTCACAAATAATTATGTCGTTGATTTATCCTTAACCTAAGGATACGACCTTTATGAGAGATTTCATATCAATTTACATTCCATTGAGACTTCTTTGTTGTTATACACCAAATCACTTTTATGTGGTGTATATATTGTTCTTTGACATAGTATATCATGAATCCCTTTATTCTCATGATATTACAAAGTTTTTATTACCTCAATTATTTATATTCAAGTGTCTCTCTTTTGGTTATAAACTTTAAATAAAATACAATTTTTAAATTTTTTAAAGACTTATTCTTCTAAATCTTGCTCATTAATGACAATGTTTTAAAAAAGGTTTTAAGGATTTATTTATATGGAAATTAAAGTTTTAAAATTAAAAATCCTTTTAAAAGTTTCAAAGTGGTATGGGACACTTTGATTCAAAAATATATTTTTAAATGGCTTCTTGACAAATAGTGCGACTTTTACATGATTTCAAGAAAAGGGGGATATTTCTCTCAAATAGTTTTAATGATTATTTTAATCTATGTCAATATACTTCATTATTCTCGATTGAGGTTAATATGATACAATACAATCTTCCATATTGTATCGAATGAGTTATGTTTTACGGTGGATGTGCTATTTTTATACCATTCATGGTTTGTGGATAAAGTATTGACATTTCGTATGCTAGTTTTAATACGAATGTTTATGTTATGTTTAAAACTTTTCATATGAGGAATGAATTGGACTTAGTAAGTGACGGGTGGAGCCCACTATAGCTCCTCGATGCATCGGTAGGTCTCATGAGACAAACTAGTATCTTGGCACAAGGCCTTGGCAAAATCTTATTTGTAGTCTTGGCACGAGGCCTTGGCTATGTGGTTATGATAGTCTGGCATTATGCATTCCATCATTATGAAAGTGGTTATTGATATTGAATGTGATTGTTCGACTAGTAGAATATCCATGTGAATAAGTAAATGGAATTCTTTTATTTTATCTTTTCCATATTATGCTGAAGTTCAAGTTTAAAAGGATTATGTTTTAGTTATAAATTGATTTAAGTGTTTATGCTTATCTATGATAGCTTCTACTATATAGTTATCCTTACTAAGCATCTGAGCTCACCTCTTTAAATATTTTATTTTTCCCAGGATGTGAAGAAGTAATTTATGAATGACCTTCCGGGATAGTATGAGGGGATATAAAGACAAGATTTTGTTGTAGTTGTTTTTACCTTAGGATGTAATGTAAGACTTATGAATATATCTAGTGTTTCCAAGACTACTAAACTAATCAGTATTTTGAGACTTGATCCTTTGTGATCATGCCAATGTTATGTAACAATGCACCAACTCTAGGTAACTGAGGTCGAGGAGTTACATATCTCAAATTTAAAATAGGTGAGAAACATGGTTATCTACGAAATAGTTATGAATGTTCCATGATAAAGCACTCTGAACATTCTATGTGATCATGAAAATATACATATCCACAAATTTCTCGGACACTATATAAAGGAGAATTGTCCTCATCCCATTGGGTGTGTGACCACCTGCATTTATGTTTGTCAATGTTGTATATGTGTTGAGTGTATCCAAATAACTAACAAACTACCTAAGGATTGCATCTACTCTTACACAATCAATGCTGGGAAATTTATTTTAAGACTTATTAAACTTCAATTATATCCCATTACCCCATTTCAAATGCCAATTTTCCATTTGAAACCAAAACATGTTTTAATAAAAAATATACCTCTTTAACAAGATAAAACCACTCAGTTTTGATAAAAAAATTAATCCATTCTCACAAGTTTAAAATCAATACAAAAACAATTTAAAAAATTTCACAATCCCCTTTCATAATAAAATTCAACAATATAAATGAAATAGATTCCAAAAAAATTACAATTTAAATTAAACAATTTCAATCAACCAATTTCCATAAATGCTCCCCCATTCGATTGAATTGGAGGGTTCCACAATTTTCATGCCAAAACCATTTCAAATCTACGAATTCACTAGAATTGGGTTGTATCAAATTAATATAAATATTTTTTGAAAAAATGAATTTAAATCAACAATTGAAATAACTCGAACAACTCAAGGTTAATCAATTTATCCAAACAGAATAGAATCACTTACCTTTTTACCAAAAACCAACACTCATAATAGAACCCATCAGCATGAATGAAGGTGTATAAGGCCCTAAAAATCATCCCAGAAATGAGATCCAATAAGACATATATTTGATCTATAAATTTCAAGATGATCCATTGAAATCCCAAAGGATGAGAAAGAGAAAAAGATGAAGAACAAATATAATGCTTACCCGGGAATCCACACCAAAAGAACAATGATGATTGAATGTTGATCAAAGGACCCCATAAGGGTTGGGGGATCAAATATATCATGGGGAAGGATTTAGGTTGAGAAAAATGATATTCGAGAGGAGGGGGGAAATAGGATCTTAGTCATGGTGTCTATTTAAAAACTACTGACATTATATTACACGATGTGTAATCCCACTAAAATCACGAAATAGTTCAGTTTTATAACTGATGAAAAACATGAAGCTTTTAATGAAAACTGATTAATTAATCAACTCACAATGTGTAATGTCTATTCACATCATGTAATCTGTCATGGTATGGATATTCTCATGGAATAAACCTTATAACAGTATTACCCCAAAAACCTTTACATGGCATGTAACCTAGTTACACAGTGTATAACCCTCCTACATCCTATAGAAACACCCAGTTAAAGCTTATAGTCCATAAAATATATAACTTCACTATTATAGGTATCCTCCAAAACAATTATCAACCCAACAAATTCAACAAAATGGAATCCCATGACAAGTTTAAAGATGTACCTATCAAATCGTTAATAGGATGCTACAACCTCCCTACCATGAAATATTTTTTGACCCCAAAAAGCCTATCAAAGAAGATTCCATGACAAAGAGATGAGTCCACTACTCTCTTATTATTGCCTCACATTCTCAAATTTCATGATTATAAGAACAATTATTCCATTGCACAACAACCAATGGTAGGATCCTCCCATGAATTACCTTATTCTAAGAATCAATTATCCTGACTAGATGCTCATTCAAAGACAAATCAAGATCAATCTCGAGATCAGTCCAGATCAAAACATTATAGTGGCTAGATAAATACTTTCATAGCTATGATACATGAAACATGTTATGTATTGACATTAGCTATGGTATATGTTATAAATGTTATGAAACTTTCCCCACCTTCTCAACAACCTTGAACGGTCCCCCAAAATGAGGATCAATCTTTCCTTGCCTCCTCATATTTCGATGACCCAACATGGGTGAAAAATTCAATGACACCTAGTCAAAAAATAATAACTCCAAAGGTATATAGTGATGATAAACATAAGACTTATATCATCACTGTTCTACCAATATTTTCTGGAGAATTAACTGAATCTTTTTTGTCATCTCATGGACCAAAATTTTTCAAACAAAAGAACATTCATCAATATCCAACCAACACAATAGAGATTTCCAAGGACAAACATATAAGGCCTCAAAAGGATGCATTATGATCACAAAATGGTAACTATTGTTATATGAAAACTCAATCAACCCCAAATGATCATCCCAATCCCCACTAAAGTTGATAACACAAGCATGGAGCATGCCCTCAAGAATATATATAGCTTTCCCCATCTGGCCATCTAACTATGAACGATAGGCTATAATCAAATGGACCTAAGATATTGGTACCTATTAAGGCATTTCAAAAAGAAATATTTCATCCAAGTATCCATATTGGATACTATAATATATGTAACTCCATAAAAATGAACAATATCTTTCACGTACAGATTTCCCGACTACCCAAATATTTTTGTGTCAGGAATGGGTATGAAGTGAGACAACTTCTTCATCCTATCATTCACAGCCCATATAACATTATTATTTTTATAGGTATGAGGAAACCCAGCCAAAAATTCCATAGAGATCTTATCCCACTTCCAAGTAGGGATTTGAAGAGGCTAAAGTAATCCTGAAGGTTTCTGAGGCTCAAAATTAACCTACTAGAATGTATAACAGCGAGAATCAAACTCAAAAATTCCCCATTTCATACCTGGCCACTAGAATTTCCACCACATGTCACCAAACATCTTAGTGGTTCTTTTGTGTACCGCCCACTAAAAATTATGAAATTCCTACACTACATACTTTCTTGATTCTAACATCACAACGAAGTGATCTTGATAGCATAGAACACTCTCTTTGGAGGATGTCCAATGGGAAACTATTTCCCAACCATATAGGGGGTCTATAATGATATAGAATTAATCATTAAAACAATTGATCATAAAGAATCATTTTGAGAAGATCGAAAGTCAACTAAATGATGGATATAAATCTTTATCCCGATTATTCTGAAACCCATTATGCAACTATGCAAAGAGTGCCATCAAATTCAACTCTTCTAAAGATTATTTTAAGTCCTAGGTTGGATGTTTCCTACTAAATGCATATTCAATGACATTACCTTTCCTCGAGGTGTAGGTGATGTCAAAGTCATAATATTTCCAGTACTCCACCCAATTCCTCGGGAAGAGGTTCAAATATTTTTGAGACAAGATATAACTAAAGCTATTGTGGTCTGAATGTACAGTAAACCTTTCTCCAAAAGAGTAGTGACTCTAAATATTATGTTCTTCCATTAGAGATTGAAACTCAAGGTCCTGGGTAGGATAATTCTTCCAATGTTTCCTAAGCCAATGATATCCATTAATAACTATATAATCTCCTTATATAATAATGCAACCCAAGAATTAACCTTATGCATCACAAAAGAATACATAACCCTTCCCGGTCATTAGAATAGTCAACACAAGCCGTGTAGTAAAAAGAAGCTTTAACTCAACAAAAGAATTATGTCATTTATCCTTCCAAGAAAAATTCAGCCCCTCCTAATTTTGAGGATTCATTGGAGATTCCAACGTTGATAAGTCCTTCATGAATTGGTGATAATATCCAGCTAATCCCAACAAGCTGTGAATCTCAATGATATTTTATGGTTGATCATAATTCATAATAGCCTATATCTTCTCAGGATCAACTAATATACCTCATTCATACACCACATGTCCCAATAATTTCACTTCCTGAATCCAAAATCACACATTGAAAGCTTGTAATAAAGTTGGTGATTTATTATTACCCTCATAACTGATCTAATATGATGCATATGATCCTTTTTTGTATTAAAGTAAATGAGGATGTCATCCCCAAATACTTCCACAAAGGTGTCCAGATACTTGTGGAAAATATTTTTTTCCAAATCCATGAAAAATGTAAGAGTATTTACTATACCAAAGGGCATAACAATGTACTAATAATGGCCATACCATCTATTGACACTCCTTTCCATCACAGAGTCTAACGAATGAAAAGGGAAATACCTTAACATAAAGTGATTCATCCTTTTAAGAAACATCAAAAATTGACAAAGGCATGAACAAGGATTTTCTTCAACATGGGCTGCGCAAGTTTCAAGACGGCCGCTGAGGGTACCTACGCGCCACATATTGGGCGCACATGTGACCTGCATGCCCTAAATGATTTTCTCCCAAAGTCTTCAGCAGCCTATAAATACCCCTCGTGGTCCCCCCATTTCATGGACGAAAAATCCAAAAACTCATATTTCAGCTCTCGTCGCCCTAGTCTCTTATTGAAGTCTTTCCAACAACTCTAAGTCAATTTTTTACCTAGAATGGAAGATCTAAAGAGGGAGAATAAGACCTAAGTGTTGAAATTCACCAACAGCTACGCGCCTAAGTGTCCAACCCTTAAGGGAAATGGTCACACTTGCGCGCCACCTTATTCCTTCAATAGAACCTGCGTGCCACACTTTTATAAGCCTTTAGGGATAATACTAAGGTATTGAGCCAAGTATCTCCCAAGTATTACCCTATGGGTTGACAGGCGTGCATATACACCTATGTTGCGCAGGTATACCTGCGCGACCTGGACCTGCGCGCCCAAAAAGGACCTGCGCGCCTACCTCTTTTTGGGTGTCCCTCCCGCTTATTCAGCTCTTTTCTTCAAATCCACATCTCCTCTTCAAAGCCATTTATGGCATGATTCCTTAGTTGGATTCCTAATCTGAAAGGAATTTTGTGGAACATCTCTCCAAACCTAGTGATTTATATATCTTCATATAACTAAGGTGAGAGATTTCGTTCATTCAACCTCATCCTTTAAGATGAGAAGATCTTAACCTGGGCATCCTCCTTAGGAGTAATCCCCAAGTACCCTATACCCAAGACTCCTTTTCAGGAATAAGACCCAGTCTTCAAGTTCCCAAATATGGGAATCCTCCTTAAGAGTAAGCCCCAGTCATAATTCCCCTTAACCTGGGCATCCTCTTTAGGAGCAAGCCTTAGTTCTCAAGTACCTTTAACATGGGCCTCCTTCTCAGGAATAAGCCCCAGTCATAATTTCTCCTAACCAGTCTTAATTTTTTTATTTGGACTTCCTTCTCAGGAATAAAACCCAATCATAAGTCCCCTCTAATTTATGCATCCTTCTCCAGATTAAGTCCTAAGTTAAGTATCCAAATCTCCATAAAGAACATATACCTTTATGTACCTTGTTCTCTGGTTTCTTCCCTGAAGTAAATCATAATATTCATCTATTTGGGAAGTCATACATACATAAGCCCCACATTATTTCATATGATTGCATCTTTCATGGAACAATCATTAGGTTTTACCAATACCTCTTATTTCTCACACCGAGCAGGACTCACGTGATCTTAGAGCATAAAATTAATTATGACATCTTTATTTGAGACATCAATCATACGTCTTTACTCGAATTACAAGGGTTATGATTCCTTTTCTAAACAAGGATACATAGGTAGCCCATCTGTGGGTATGATCCCAACTCTGAAACAATTTATGTCCTTCTGAATGACAATAAACATCAAGTGACTCCCTGAGTGGCTTTAAAACCAGTATGGTTATCATAATAACCAAGAGATTTCTATATAATGTGATGAAGGATACCATTGACTAAGAATCTATAACAAATAAATATGATTCTCTATCGATGAAGAACCTCAAATACATATAAAAGATTCTCTAAATCTCCTACATATCAATCATTGACTGTTAGATCTAAAGGAAATCTCATTTTCATACTTGGTAATTTAATAAGGTTTCATGAACATAACTCAAATCTACAAAGAGTGTCCCAGAGTAGACAATAATTCCCCTCAAAAAGGTGTGATGAGTCCGACCTCCCATCCTCCCGACCAATGCAAATTTTTAAGCCTCATCGATTCATAACTAATCAACACCTACATTTGGAAAGTAGGCCTAAATGGATATAGAATGATTGGATGATTCTGGTTCTATGAACAAACCCATTAGTAACCGATTGAAATGTTTGAACCTTAAACCAATGAGGTCATCCCAATTTCCAGATGGAAATAAAGAAATGGTGAACCCAACGTGAATCCTTAACCAAGTTAAAATTATGTTTTACTTATTTTTTAGGCCCCTATTTAAATTAAATAAGAGGGCCAACAAAACAATAAATAACATATGTGCTCATCCAAAAGATGTAGTGGATGAACTTATCTTGATTATGTATTTTATATCAAACCAACACTCTTTTCCGAGATCTTATGCGTTAAAGAAATGAATTCTCTAAAGTTCACACCTGTGAATGCCTCTGCTGTGAATACGTCTGCTGCTACTCCTGCTGGATCGTCGTCCGTTCTGAGGATGACATCATCAACTCAGTGTCTTCAATGATGGGTATCAAATGCACCGGTTAAGGAATACCGTCAAAATGGTACCATTCTGACTCTGGAGGCCGCTCAACAAGCCCTCCAAGTTAATAATTCACCCTGGTTGTCCAGACAGTGACGACCAGCGATCAAGAAGCAGGTAGTTCCAACAACCGTCTCCAACCATTTCGGGTCGTTATCCCCGAAACGCAGTCACCAGTCACTCCCATATTCTAGGGAGGTGAATGAGAAGGTCACTCAAGGCATTAATTCAAGGAGACACGATCATTTCTAAGGTATCCCATAAAAAAATCACCGCCAGACTCATGCGGTAGTGCTCCCTCAATATGATGAGGGTATCGCCTTCAGGGTTTCGTCTTTGGTTCCTCAGACCTGAGTCTGCAAGACGAACCGCTAGAGGCAAAATCTGGTCAATAGTGAGCAGGTTCTTATCTCTTCCATTTCCGGAGATGTCCACCAACCTAACATGGTGGAAATCAACGAGCGGGCACACACACCCATCCGTTTTAATTCTACTGTCTAGAAGACTCATCTGGAAGCAACACGCCATTCCCGCCAGGCAATTCCGGTGGAGTAATATAGACAGGAACATACACCTGTTTATAAATCATCAGCTAGTCAGCAGGCTTGTCTGACTACATACGATGAAGCTCGACAACCCAATGTGTTGAGAATTGGTAAACAGGCACATACACCTGCTTACATTCATCAATCCTGCCAGTAGTCTTGTCTACTAGTATTGAACGAAGTTCACTAACCACGTTCGGTGGAGTGAAATAAGTAGGCACATACACCTGCTAGTATTGATCAATCCTAACAATAGTCTCGTTTGGTAGCACTAGGAGAAGTCAATTGGAAATCCCCAATGACAAAAAGGAGGTATAATCAACTCTCTTCCCCCACACATGAGTACTATCGGAATCTACTAATAGGAAAAAGAGGAGAGGAGCAGGAACATACACCTACTCCAGACATGGAATGGACGTATATCCTCGTTCCAGAAGCTGAAGTTACCAAGCATATTTTGTCAATGGTGAAAGAGAAAAAGAAAATTCCTGCTCATATTCTGGATGCCTGTCAGAATATTATAATAGCTTCACCAGCATCACAGGGAAATAAATGAAAATCTATCCCTACTGGTGGAGTGACACATCAATATATAACTCTAGAACAGATACACACCTCTGTTCCGGTCCATGAGGGTTGTGGGTCATACTCCCCCATGTCATACGGACAACCAAGTCAGTCACATACACCTGATTTGAGTGGAGATAATCAGCCAAACTTGACTATTTCTTCTGAGCAGGCACATACACCTACCCATAATAACCACTTTTTTCAACAAGTGTTTCGTAAAGTGAGTAATAATATGTCTAAGAAGAAGACCCGTCTAGAACAGTCAAGAAATCAAGAACCAATTTGTAATAAGGCCTTACTCGATGCTGGAATTCTTGAAGCCCTCAGACAATTATCTGTTGGAATTCAAGATTCTACTCTCTCATTTCCCATTATTGGGAACATTAATTCCGAAGGTCTTCATCAGACACTTCCTCATGAAGGCTTGCTTAATGATAGTTCAGTCGATCTTGAAGTTTCATCTTCATATGAGAGCCACAAGAACCCTCTGTGTGGCCAGAAGACCAAGGATAAAAATGTTTCATCTTTGGCTGTAACCCACCATGGTGGTCCTCCCCAGGATGATGAATTTAGCTATGAAATTTCTCTCCGCAATTGTAATTCACATTTCCTAGAAAATGATCCAATGAAAATGTAGTGACGAGAAAGCCATCTTATCTTGAGGCTCATGAAAATGTGAATCCATTCATGTCTGATGCTTTACCGCTAGAAGGTGAAATAATTTCTCACTCAAAAGATAGCCCAGGGTGTAGGTTATTCTCTGAACCACCCCTGGGGCATTCATCTTCTAGTTTGATCAGTGAATTCTCTATCAATCTTGTTGAATCCGATGAAGAAAAAAAGAATCACTGGCTCTGGTCTAATCATGTAGAAGAATCTTCATTTAATGGTAAAGAGGAAGGGATTAATATGAGAAAAAAATTGGCGAAAGTTGAAGTGCAAATCGTGTTTTGGCCTCTGGCAGTCTATCATTATGATATTCCAGAAATGTTGATGGAAGATTGTATTCACAATATTCATCTCAACATGTGGAAAATTATTTGTCAATTGAAAAATAAAATATTATCTAATGATGAATATGAAAATAACTTCAAGATAATAGAAGGGTAACAATGCCAAATTGACTTTTCATCTCTCTTAGTTTCTCGATATCTGAAGGCTGAAAAGAAGCATAGAGCCATTCAACGTTCATGCCTTGGCAGACTAAAAATATTTCTCTAGTTAATTGCCAATGCCCCATATGGTATTCATATCAGGGGATGGGGTGTTCATGGAGCACTGCAGTTCACTGTACTCTCTACTCAATAAAGCCCGCCGAAAATGGTCTCATGCAATGTTATTTCCCATGGATGGCCACAACTAATTGGATTTTTTTGTAATCAAAGGATTTCTCAGGAACATGCCTCAACTAGTTCTTCCCAAAGTTAGGCATACAAAGAACAAGTTGTCGAATTTCTCTTACATAAGAAAAATGAGAATATCGAACATGCTTCTTGTTTAGAGTGAGTGCATCATCAGGTGACAGAAGTGTCAGAAATCATCCAGCGTTCATTTGAGCTAGGTGATTTGAGTGGATACAGGTTGATGCATCCAACCAATTTTCAGACTAAAGTCCACAAGACCAGGAGAGATTTTAATAAAGTCTCAGATATAGCAGCTCGAGAACCACTCCAGCTTTCCGGACTATGAACTCTTTTAACCCAACCCTCAGAATCAACAAATAGGATTCAAGGAGTTGAGCAGAAACAACCGGAACAGCCCTGGTCCACCGAACTGGGGACATTTTCAAATCCTCAATCTCTTCCTCAGAGAAAGTCAGTCTTCTATCGATTAGGGAAGAAGCCACAAGAGGAACACAGAGCGGAATTATCAAAAGATTCCCTCCAAATTATGGTTTGTCAAGAAGTTCTTGAGGGGTCAAATCAACAACAGGCAGTGTTTCATCAAGGACATGGAAAAAAGACAATATCGCAGAAATGTCGATAGAAGCTATGAAATGTGTTATGCATCAATTAATTTCATCAATTCCTTTTTTTCTGATCCCCCAGATGAGGCTCATTAAGAGGGATCAGATGAAGAAGTTCCTGCTCAAGAATTTGTACACACAAACACCAATGAAGAAAGTGTGTGTACACGAAACCAAAGGCTTACCCAGAATCTAGGTATTCCTTCAAGTAATAAACTTCCCCCTCTCTGAAAGGCATCCAAAAAGGGAAAAGGAAAGAATCATGTTGCATTCCACCCTCCCTCTAGAGAAGGCCAATCAATCACACTAGAGCAAAGAGTTACACAACAAGAGAAAGAAATGAAGGAATTGAGGAGTTTGAATGCAGAACTACTTCAAGTTAGTCTTCCTCCTAAGCATGCTAGAGTTAGTCAGCCAATGGAATTTTTTGCGGCTACTATGATGGATCCAGAATATCCCCCTTTATCAGTACACCCACACAGGTCTAATCCTATGGGTCAGATGCAACAACAACCGTTGGTGTTATCATCAGTTGTAGTACCAGCCACCACATATGTCCAAGCTCCAGTTATTCCACCTGCTCAGGTCCAAGCTCAACCAGATGTTTCTCAAAAGTTATTAACTACTATTGAGTCATTAACAGCTCAGTTGGAAGCTATAGAGGGAAAATGTTCTCAAATTCAACCAGAAAAGAGATCTTACCCTGAATGGGTTGATGCAATTCCTCCCCCATAAAATTTTGCAAGTACCAAATTCGCAATTTTTAGTGGTTTGGGAGACCCAGAGAAACACTTAACACATTTTGTTTCTCGTTGGGATCCTATGATGCGAACCCCTCAGCAATAGTATGTAGTTAATCTCAGGTGTTTTGTACAGTCATTACAAGGGACTACTTTTGTTTGGTATACAAGCTTGCAATCCCGGTCAATTACCAGATGGAAGGATCTCCGCCAAATATTCCTTCTTCAATTCAGCTCAATGTTGACAAAGACAATAGTTTTTTATCTTACAAATTGTAAGCAAAGAGATAATGAAAGGGTTTTATATTTCATTACTCACTAGAAGGGGTTAACATATTCCCTAAGCTTAGCACTCCCTCAAGAAGAATTTTTGCCAATCTGTGTGGAAAATTTGTGTGATGAATTACGCACACCGTTGATCCCTTTGAAATACACAAGAGGGTTTAGAGACCTTACTTCGATTGCTCAGCAGATTTAATACTCTCTTACAAAGACTAAGGATAAAACTCATGTAATTCCATCAGCTCTAGGAATGAGAATGGGTAGAGAAGAGACTGCTACAATTACGCTTAAACAAGAACCTGTACCTGCTTCTACTTCAAAAAGTTCATTTTATCGAAGGGCTAATCCTCATGAGCATCAACAACAGAGGCCATTTCGTCAAGACGATTAAAGAGATCAAAGACAGAAACAATTTGAGGAGTTGAAAAGCATAGTTTACTCTTTTCAAAATTAACAGGTTCCTAGTTACTTCATTTCGGCTCTGGAAAATAATTTGGTTCAATTTCCAATGCCCAAAAAAGCCGAACAAGGAAGGAGATGGAGACCGTACCAACTATTTACCATATTATCAGATGTTGGGGCATCCCATTCAAGAGTGTTTTGTCTTCGAAGACCTCCTGCAAAAAATGGTCGACTCAGGACAAGTCAAATTGAAAGGTTCTTCAGCTCTGGTAGCATGTGTTACTGCAACAGATCCAGAGGAAGAAGGCGAGTGGCAAGAAGTCAAAAGCAAATATGTGAAGAAATATAATGATTGGATGGTCAGAAAAATGATCATCTGAAATCATGCCATTATATGAACTCAATTGAAGAAACCAATTGTGTCTTCTGCTATGAATGCCCCAGAAAATCCCCCTTCATCAGAGGGAAAATCCTCAATGAAGCAGCATAATTCAAAGAAAGAAGAGAAATCAGAAGAATATGAGATCATGTCAAAGCCCAATTTGTCTTTGAATATGGTAGATTTTATGTCATCTACTTCAAATCCACAAGCACCACCCCACCAAACGGCACAACCTAAACTGGATAATCAAGCAGAGTCTTCATCGGATGAAGAGTTGATCTTTGGTTCTATTAACATGATTCACCTAACAGATCCTTATGCCAGTCACAGTTTTGATCTTGATGAACCCAAGTTCCTTTTATCAAACAAAGTAATAAGAGAGAATTCCAGAGGTCCGGGATACAAAGGAAGACATGGATATCCTAGAATCCAATATTTCAATTCTACCCCAGCTAGAACTGTATATGCAGTAGAAAATCGTGGCAGAGCCCTTTAGTGAGCTCAACAAGAACAAGCATGTTCTTCCACACATGGCAGATTCAGTCCTGGCATAGTCATTCTAAAGGATCAGTTGGAGGTTACACCTTCTTCCTCTTGGTAGGTAAATAGACCTATTTGGTCTAATTTTCCAAAGCCAGGAGTATTTCCAACTCCTACCCCGATACTAGATGCATCTACTTCTAAATCATCAACTTCTAAGGCACCTGCAAAACCACATGTTCCTATTAGGAAACACAGACCTTTGGATCAAAAATATGACATCTTGAAACATTTGTCCCAATTACCATCCATGTTATCAATTCTGGATTCCTTGAATCTATCAAAGGATCTACGGGAGGCACTCATTGAGGCTTTATCAAGTCCTCAAGAATTCGAAACTAAAATTGCTGCGGATGAAGTCTCCCATGTATAGAATAATCCTACATAATTCCATGCAGTGATATCTTTCATAGATGAAGATGAATATGATGTTGTGTATGGACATATTTGGACTTTTTATTTATCTGAAAAGGTCAATGATGTAAACATCTGAAGAGCATTCATTGATAATGGTTCAAGAGTCAACCTCATCCTCATTCGTACACTTCATCGATTGGACCTCACCGAATCTGATTTATTTCTTTCTATTTTGATGTTGCAAGGATATGATAAAAATGAACACGAACCTCTAGGCGAGATCACACTCAGAACTTAGTTTTGAGATCTTGTATCCAATTCATATTTGATGGTTGTTCTCTATGACACAATTTTCAACATTTTTCTTGGAAGACCATGGCTATATCAATATGCGACTATCCCTTCATTGTACCATCAATGTCTCAAATATTGTTTCACTGGCCAAATTGGTACATTTTATGGGGATAAATCCCCATTCAAAAAAAGTGAATCTCAATACATTGAGACAGAATTATATCACATGGAGGGAATGGAGAAATCCATGAAAATAGAGGTTTCCAAAGTTAATGATCCATATGGTTTGGAAAAGATTCCAGTAAACCCATTCATACATGTGAGTATAGATTATGTGTTGCATATCAGTCAAATTGATAGGATAGACCCAAATCCAAATACTTTTATAGAAACTTCCATAATGTCAATTACAGAAATGAAGCTAGACCGCATGGGAGAAATTGGTGATTCACCAGGAAATGATGGAAGCTCAAATGGAGATGTCTTCATTTCATCCACTGAAATCCATCAAGTCTATACTTCGCCAACAAAGCCAGAAGAAGTTATAGAAATGGCATAGGTGAACGATGATGTCGATTCTCAATCCATCATATCCTCTTTATTACCAAAGGAAGACCCTTCATCATTAATAGGGTCAGAAATGGAAGCCTCTTCTTCAAGATGTTCAAAATTTAACATCTCTCTTGATCCTGAAAATTCTGCTTCATCATCTACTATACAAGTAGAAACAGAAGAAATACCACATTTTGAAGAAGAAGAAAAATATCTCAGGGATGCTTCTCCAGCATTTGAAGAGGGTATCTCTACCACTATGGGTGAACTCAGAGAAATAAATTTGGGTACAAAATAAGATCCACGTCCGACTTTAATTAGTGCGGCCATGACTCTTGAAAAGAAGGAAATGTATATTTCATTTTTGAAGAAAAATAGAGATATATTTTCTTGGAAATATAAAAATATGCCAGGGATGTATCCTAATGTTTCTAATCATCATTTGGGTTTACCATAAGAACATAGAGGATTAAAGAAAGCCGCAAGAAGAACACACCCAACATATGCTTCCAAAATTGAAGCTGAAGTGGATAAGATTATCATAGATAACTTCGTCAGAGAAGTTCAATATCCCAAATGGATGGCTAATATATTCCCTGTGAAAAAGAAGAATGGACAAATTAGAGTTTGAATTGATTTCAGAGATCTTAATCAGCATTGTCCCAAGGATGATTTTCCAGTTCCTATCATAGAACTCTTAATTGATGCAACCGTTTGATATGAAGCACTTTCCTTCATGGATGGATATTCCGGGTATAATCAAATCTGAATGTCTCTAGAAGATGAAGAATCTATAGCCTTTAGATCCCCTCAGGGTGTGTTTTTCTATCGGGTAATGCCTTTTGGCTTGAAGAATGCAGGCACAACATATCAACATACCATGAATCATATCTTCAAACCCTTTTTATGGAAGTTTGTTTAATGTTATGTGGATGATTTGTTAGTTAAATCCAGAAGATGTTCTAATCACTTAGCAGATTTGGAAATCATATTCCACAAACTTCGACAACACAATTTGAAGATGAACCCCTTAAAATGTGCTTTTGGGGTAACCTCTGAAAAATTTCTCAGCTTTATTGTATGACATAGTGGTATCGAAGTCGATCCTAAGAAGAAAAAGTCAATCCTTGGTATGTCACCTCCTCAAAATTTGAAATAATTGAGAGGACTTCAAGGACACTTGGCCTATATTTTGTGTTTCATCGAAAATATGGTAGGAAAAATTTTACCCTTCCCCAAATTGATGAAGAAGGTAGTCACTTACCAGTGGACTAAATAATGTCAAGCAGCATTCAATATTCTCAAGAAATATCACCTGAGTCCACCGATATTAATGCCACCTGTTGAAGGAATACCACTTATTCTTTATGTGATAGCTTTAGAGAAATCATTTGGTGCCTTCCTTGCCCAGAAGAATTATGTCGGGAATGAAAATAGCCTTTACTATCTCAGTCATACTATGCTTGAAGCAGAGACCCGATATTCAAGTATTGAGAAGTGCTTCCTAGCATTAATATTTTCAGTTCAAAAATTAAGACACTACCTAGAACATCATGAGCTCTAATTGGTATCTCGTAATAACCCACTCAAATTCATCCTTAGTCGTCCAATGCTTATAGGATGTCTGGAAATGTGGGAAGTTATTTTGTAGTAATTTGATATCCAGTATGTGTATCAAAAGGCAATATAGGGCCAAGCTCTGGCTGATTTCCTTTCTGAACACCATTCAGTAGAAGATACATCTTTAGATATTGAACTTCCTGATGAAGAAGTATTTTCTATTCAAGATAATATTCAACCATGGAAAATGTAATTTGATGGTGCCTCAAGAATTCCAACATGGAAGAAAATGGAAGATCCTAAATTAAACAAATTTGGGTTAGGAATTGTACTTATTTCCTCAGAAAAGGCAGTGTTACCCTTTTACTTCTTATTGTGGGAAGGCGGTACCAACAATGAAGTACAATATCAAGCTCTCATCGCAGGATTGGAGTTGGCACTTCAAGAACAAGCGAATCACTTAAAGGTGAAATCTGATTCAGACCTGGTAATCAAACAAGTTAATGGGGATTATGCCATTAGAAAAATAAGAGTTAACCCTTTTGTATGATTACGTCAGAGATTTAATGGCAGAATTTCCTTCGGAACCTACATTTTCTTATGTCCCACGATCACAAAATGCCCAAGTTGATGAACTGGATAATATATCCATAGCTCCAGAAGATCCAAATCGGGATGAGAAAATCATCAGTATTGTAAAAATTCATACAATTTCACATTATGTTCAAACCAGAACAGAGGAAATCAATGAAATTAGTCCCATTTCTGAACCATATGGTCATACTATAGGATGTATGACACCTATCAGTGAATACCTTCAAAATGGAACACTTCCACGTGATAGAGCCGAGAAAGAACAAATACGGAGACGTGTGGTAAATTTTACTGTTTATGACAGCCCAGATCACCTAGAAAAATTCTCTAGAAAAGAGGTTTTGATGGAGTTCTCTTCAGATGCATTGATGGTGAAGAGACAATGGCTATTATGAAAGAAGTACATGTAGGAGTCTGTGGTGCCAACCAGTCTAGACATAGACTATCTGATCAAATTTGAAGGCTTGGATACTTTTGTCCTTAAATGATACAAGATTGTGTTTATTTTACGATGAAGTATCATTCATGAAAAGTATGTGCCAACTTCATTCATCAACCCCCAGATTTTCTTCATACAGCTAAATACATAGGGCCGTTTTCCACATGGGGAATGGATATGGTGGGACCTTACCCTTCAGCTACAACCAAGAAGTTTTAGTATATTCTTACTGCTACTGACTTCTTTTACAAATGGGAAGAGGCAATACCTCTCAAAGAAGTTAGTTCTAAAAGCATTGTTAGCTTCATCAAGTCTAACATCATTACCAGATTTGGTGTCCCTCATACCATATTGATGAACAATGGAACCAACTTCTGTTCATCTGAGGTAAAGAGGTTTTATCAAAAATACAACATCAAATCCAACCATTCATCTCGGTATCATGCAGTGGACAATGGTCATATAGAAGACTTCAATAAGAATCTTTCAAATATATAGCAAAATATGGTGGATAAAGATAAGAAATCATGGCATGCTAAATTGTTTCATGCTTTATGGGATTATTGAACCACCACCTGCACCGCTACGCAGTCAACTCCATATTCATTAGTATATAGAACAGAAGCAACCTAGCCCATTGAGGTTCAATTACCTTCGCTCAAAATATCCATTTGTGATCAGTCATCTACATATGAACAATATCAAAAGCAATTGGATGAATTGGAACGATTAGATGAAAAATGATTGTGCACCCTACATCACATGGAAGTCTATCAGAATCGAATAGCACGAGATTTCAACAAAAAACATCATCTTCATTCATTCATTCAGGGAGAATTGGTATTGGTTCTCATAACTCCAATGATACCAGGAAAGAAACCTCCCAAGCTTGAGCCAAAGTGGGAAGGACCTTACTCAATACATAAGGTCTAATCCAATTGAGCTTATTATTTAATCTCAATGGATGGAGAACTCATCACTACTCCAACCAATGCCAAATTTCTAAATAAGTATTTTGTATAACAAAAATACATCATTTTGGTATATGCATATGACCATAAAATATTCGCACCATTGTCCAACATGAAGTTAAACTGTTCCATCGTCTAACATGACGTTAAAATGTATTGTCCCCATACATCCTAGCTACATGACGCTAAACTGCACAGCACCCCAACATCCAAAATGATGTTAAACTGTGAAAATGACCCTTATACGCCCAACATGATGTTAAACTGTGTCCCCATTTTCCTCACTGCAAGACATTAAACTGCATATCCATACGTCCTAGCTATATGATGTTAAACTATACGGCCCCCCTATTTTGTCCTTACTGAATGAAATTAAACTGCATAGTCCCTCCCTAAGTCCTTACTGAATGACATTAAACTGCACAGTCCCTTCTTCGTCAATCATGACATTACACTGTGTATCATTAGGGTTGTTGCTACCTCTTGTTTCTCAAACCGAGTATGACTCACGTGAGTTTAGAGTAAAATTCAACCATAACACCTTCTATGGGCTACTAAACATGTGTAAGTCCCAACACATTCTTTTTAGATCATTTTCCTCAAAAATAACATGATCACCAATTCATTCTTCGATTGAACTATGTGGACTTTGATCCTTGCCTTATAGGATGGGTGCGTAGGCAACCTCACGAGGTTCAAGCCCAAAACCAATATCTTCACATCAGTTCACCTCCATCTCATACGATGTTGATTCGTAAAGCCACCCCCAGAATCAATATCTTCACATTGGTTCACCTTTGTCCTTGTTATATGACATTAAACTGTACAACACTTTTGTCCTGTGCGACAATAAAATACAACATTCTTTTACACCCTCACCTGAGAGGGAATCATTATTTACATTGACCTCCAATCATGTTATATTCTAAAGACTATGTGCATACATGGAAATTCCTGAACCTTTTATCTTGGGTCAAACCATCATTTCACTATTGTCCCCTTTCACCCTTCACTTGTACGAACCGAATCTATATAGAGGGTATTTCAAGAACTACGTGTGGCTTGATTCCGATCCTTATGGGATACGTAGAATTTTTCGAGAAACCCTCGAATCTAGCCCCATGAATTTGGGCCTAACCCCAAATTTTACTTTCAGTCACTTGGCTGAAATGTCCCTCTGTGAAAACATGAATGTTGTATGAAAACCCTGGTCTTCATTCACATCAGGTTAATAAAACACACACTTTGTATTCCTTATAATTGTCCGAGCTCTATGAGCCTAAACTAATATCTCCTACACTCTCATCCCACATGACATTAAACTATATTTCAAGAACTACATTTTTCTTGATTCTCATTCTAATGAGATATGTAGTGAAATCCAGCATCTCAATTCAGGACCCAGCCACAACATGATTATGGTTAGCATTGGTCTGTGTATCTCTACATGATTTGAAAAAATTCCTATTTTTATATGTCATACTCCTAACCTTAAATAATTTCAGATCTCCATAACCCTTTTCTTGACTTCTGGTCACAAAATATTTGAGAATTGAGAGTTCTTTTTCCTGACTATGCATCACATGCCCTTAGGTGGCCTTGCATAAACAGTCTACATAACTGACCTGTCAGCCAAAAGATACTATTATTTGACTATGCAGCCAATGCTGTTAGGTGGCCCTGCATAATTCAACCCCCTAACGGGTTTTTCAAATATTGGTAACTTCATTATTGGGAGAAAAACCACTTTTTGTCCTTATTGGTCTTATCGACAATATGTAAGGATCTGCAAAAAATAGTCACCCTTAACATATTTGTCCCATACTCTTTTTCATGATCTAAATGTATTAAAGTCTATGGTTTATATTTCCCTTCACTAAGTTTGGGTCAGAACTTTGCAGGAGTGACATTCATCTAGTTCTTAGAAAATCTTGATTGGAAATATCTTCTCCATATTCAAGTACCTCTCTCCATACAACAAAATATATGCTTTGGAAAATTTTAATCTCCATAAACTTCCACTGGCTTTTTAGTAGTATAAAAGTAAATTTCGGAGAGTTCTTTTCCCTGAATATGTCGCACGTTCCCTTAGGCAGCCTTGAATAAGTAGTCTACATAACGAACCTGTCAACCAAAAGATACTATTATTTGACAATGTAGCCAATGCCCTTAAGTGGCCCTTCATAATTCATCCCCCTAACGGGTTTGTTAAATAGTGGTAACTTCATTCTTGGGATATACTTCTTCTAATTCCTTTTAGCTCTTATTCATATCAATCCTCAGATTCAAATTTTCCTAAGTCATAGTTTACATGTTTTCCCCCATACTTGAGTGCGGTAATATGTTTTCAGATAAATTATCAAGGAATTGAGTCAACATTAATACATTCGGTCAAAGCTATTCAACCTTAAAAATTAGACTTTCTTTTTATGTCTGACGTGCATGACATTAAACTTCCCAAAAAAGGCAAGGGAACTATGAACAAAAGTCAAGTCACAGCTCACTAAACATAAATTTTGTATGATTTAGGTAATATTGATCAATAAAAAGATTCAATGTTTGTAGGGTTATTTATAATAATCCTAGAAAAAATCAAACTATTCTTACTAGCCCCATTAGCTTAGGTAAAAATTTAAAGTAGGTAGCAAAATAAAATGCAGGCACAAATGATCGAAGATGAAATCATTCTTCATTGATGCACAAGAGTTAGAATGAAATCCATAGATTGAAGTATCTTCTCTTTTCCAAGAACTAAAAAAGGCTATCAACATAAATCATCATTTGATTTATAGCATCCCAAGCCTCATCAGCAGCCACTTGAAGCTCATGCACTCGACCAGGTTCACTCTTTTCAGCTTGATGGAGTGATTTCATGGCTTCAACGATGGCTTTCATACCATTTTTCTGAACTCCTTCTAATGAATTGTTAAGCTAGTCATGTTCCCTAGTAACTGCATCTAACTGTTGCTGACGGTGCATCTGCTGGATGACTTTCTCTTTGATCTTATGCTTCAACTCCTTCAACTTGGCAGCATGATCAGTCTCATCTCGGGACACTGCAGCCTCAAATTCGCTGATATTGGCCGATAGCCTTACACTGGTCAAATCTTGACGGTACTTATGCTCCTGTTCCTATATTAAGATGACTTGTTTTTCCACGGAATGGATCTTTTGATATCCAAAACCACCAAGTCCCAACATAATGAACATGGATGACAGTTGTGGGATCTTCGATGATAGCTCTTCTAGAGGCACTTTAGATATGATCTTCTATATGTTCTTTCATGCCTTGTGTCGTGAAAATTGGAGTGCCTTTTGTACTTCTGGTCCTGACTCAACCTCACTATCACAGGGGGGAATATAATCTAGGATTAATGCACTTAGAGAAGTGTCATGTTCTTCTCCTTCCCCCCTGAAACTTGTTACTTCACATTCTATTCCCGTTGGGGTAGAGACTGAGGCTTTACCTCCAGATCTAGCCACTGAAATTGATGGCCCTCCACAATCAATTGAAATCCTTGGTTATTTTCAAAGGATAAAAAAGTTGATTGGATATATTCTAAATTAAGTACAATTGCAAATATTGTTATCCCTTACCCAACGGTGGATCAACAAGATGAGAAGGCTCATCCCTGTCTATCCTTGCTTCAACAGGATTTTCATGATGAATTTCAGGAAGCTCTGCCATGTTAAGCTCCACTTGAGCTAGTGTCTCTGCAATAGTAGGGTTTTCTATACCCCCTTCAGGCATTGGAAATTCAGCAGCTTGCTCAGATAGAACTGCACATTTTAACCAATCATGGTCAGAGATGTAATAAGAAGTTATTTTAATAGGATGAAGGATAACACTCACATCCAAAATCCTATAAATTACATGGTAATTTAACTTGATCTAAAATATCTTCAAAATATGCACCAAGTTTCATCATTTAATCAAATTATATCTCGGATTCCTGGTTAGTCTCACCAGTGAGAGCATTCGATGTATCTACCTAGAAACCCACATCCTGTAGCCTCTGACCCTAGACATCTTCTTCAGTTAAAATTGCAACATCAGTTACAGTGGACGCCAAATGATCTAGTGCAGGGGTTGAATCTAAAGTATCACCAAATGGAAGTTAGTTGATGTTTTATTCAACATTTTATGAAGAATTGTTAATTTACCAGAAGTAGGTTCTTCTCTTCTTGTAGTAGTAGTAGGAGTGGTACTGGGAACATACGTCGGTTCCTCTTCAGGAGAAGCCAAGCCAGCATGAGCTTTTTATTGTTCAGCAACACCCTCTTTTGTTCTTAAAGGAGGATCAGTCCTCTCCCTCAAAGGGGAAACTGAAGAAGCCCCTTCAATCGCAAGAATTATGAGAATGCTTTTCATGGGTTAAGACTCATGACTATCTGAAGGACTTACCACTACTGATGAAACGTTTAGCTATGGACTTCCTCCTTCGATGCTTTTTCTTCTTTGGATTTTTAGGAGTGTTAACATTCTCCTCTCTAAATACAGGTATTGGAGAGTGAAAATACCTTTCAAATTCCTCATCCATGGCTTACTAGCCTGGGGATACCTCGCCTGGCTCGTGAGGAGATTCATTAGCCCTGATGGCTATACCACCAGGGCTATACTGTGGTGAAGTAACCTCGGTAGTTCCTTTATTTGCAAGCTGTAGGATGAAGAAAATAATTTCCTTGAGTAACAAATATTTTACAGAAATAAAGATTCAAAGAAAATATGGAAAGAAACATACATCTTCAGGATCCACGTAATCGTGGCAGTCCTCATCTCCAGAACCACCAGTCTCCTCAGTGGTGCCACAATCTATCATTTCCTTCACCCGCTTAGTGACATGAATGGAATCGTCGATGACATATATGAGTATATTCAGCTATCTGATGTAAGCCTACACTTCATAGGGATTATCCTCAAAACAGATATCAGTAGAAGCCCAAAGATTCCCTATTCCAGGGATGTGTAGCCCTTCACATAAATCCATCCAGGCAGTTGCAGTATTGTAATATAAACTCCGCCATGTCTGGAAAACCTCTGGTCGTAAATATTCAGCATGTGTACCAGAAGGCTACGAGGAGGGTCCTACAATCCTAGACTTCAGCTTCTTCCCAGCTCCTGCAACTATAGATAAAGGATAAGAAAATAAGAATTGTTTCTCTATAAATTAATGATGATTAAATTTCCCCAATGAAGTAACTCGGTAGGAGTTGATGGAGCTGGTCTCATGATTCTGACAGGAGGATTATATCAGGCACAAGGACTCTTTGCCGAATGTTGTGCCTCATCATCCCCATCTTGGGAATTTGGAGGGTCAGCCCTAGGTGAGGAACCTGGTGAATCAGCTCCAGGTGGTGAAGCATCACCTTCCTTAGGAAGTGTTTCTTTCTCTACAGTTCTTTTCTTTTTCCCCACCTGATAAACCAGACGATTCAACACCCCTTCAGGGTATGATGCTATCCAGTTATCGGCATACCATGTAGTCAAGTTACTCACCACTTTATCAACTGGTAGATCAAACACTTCCCCGGTCTTCTACATAGATGTCAGCAGCCATATTTGTTGGGAAACCATCGGATGAAGCTCTGACCTGACATGCACAGGAGGGGATATAACAGTCTTCTACAGAAACTTGAATTGGCATGCAAATCTGTATGGAGAATAGGCCTCGCATATAATCTCTCCGTCAATCCTAGTGGCCAGTACACCATCTCTGCAATCTGGCATGTATGACCTAAATTACAGGCTAGCTATTCCATCATCAACAAACCACCCGGTTTGAGGGTTTCCATAAGGAAAGAAATTGAATTCCTTGAACATGCTCAGCCTCACCTTCATATCATAGAAGTTAAGGGCTAATGGAGAAACTCCACAAAATTCCTTCACTGATGTCCTAAGGGAACTTCCAGGAACCTGTACTCCATTATGTACATTATATGTCTAGAAATGAGTGGTGATCCATCCCCAAAAAACTTGGAATGGTCCCACTATTCTCAATGGAGACTTACCCATAATGAAATAAAGTATGCTCCTATGAATATTTGCCAAAATTGGGGTGGCCAACCCAACCATTTTCTTCTCAGCCAACTTGGATTCCACAACGAAGTTCCTGGTCCGGACACCTCCCTTAAAATCCCTGACTGGAAGAAGATAAACACTGAGCCACAAGGTTAAGAATCCTTCCAGATGGGTCTTTTTTTGGATTCTCTGATCCACTTAGTACCCCCACTTCTCCAATTCTCCTGCTTCTAGAGTCGGCCAGAATGTGCCAGAAGCACCCCTCTTCTCTATTTTGGGGAAAATAGTAAGATGAGTATAGTTGGGCCACTCCCCCTACTTCCTGGTTAGAAACATATCCATCCAATCCTCTGGATGAATATCCTTTTCGGAATGAGTTTTGCAGGTCTTGGAATTCTTGGGCTGGTAGAAGATTTTCAATGACTCCCAAGCCGAAGCTGGAGTCCTCTCGAAATTATTCCAAGACACCTTGGGGGGATGAGTTCATCATACATATCGCCCAAAATTGGATCCCCTAAGACCTTGTAGACATCCCACAAACAAATGCCTATTTCTCCACGAGTCAGATGGAAAGAATTGGTTTTTGGGCTCTATCAGCTGATTAGCTCCGACACAAACTCATCATTCCTATAGACATATGTCTGCCCAGCCTAGATGACTTAATATATTGCAGCTCTTTTCAAATCCTCAATAAACTCTGCATAGGTTTGTCGCACCCAATATTCCCACATCCAAGTTGTCTTCATACCTCCTCCAGGAAGGATGTCCCAACTCTTCTTTTAGCCTTTTGATTGATCCTTATGAGAATTTCGAAAGATTGAAGGATAAAAATGGGGTTGCATATCAGGATTATGTGGTTTCAGATATGGGGCACAAGGGAAATGATGCATTATGTAGGCCTTCTCCACCGTTACAGTATTAAAAAATTCTCCTCCACTTGAGATATTTTCTGATGAAAAATTGGCGTAATTCTAAAACCAAGAATGTGGGAGATAATTCTTGGCCTCTGGAATATTGACTTCTTGTAGATGACCATGCCCATATAGAGGCAAGTAGATTCTTTGTGGAAAATTAAGATGATACTTCTTCAAGTACATTTCCAAATCTAGGAGAGTGTTGTCGCACATATCATAGTAATCATGGACAACAATGTTCATCATATCATCAATTCACTTGCTTGCCAGTTCATCAGTTGTTCCAATTCTTCTAGGAGACATTGAATCTGCACAAAGGTCGAATAATTAACTCTTAAGTGAGTTGATTTTTCATAACATTTGTGAAGAAAAGTGAAAAAATGGCTAAGGCATTAAGGCGCTCAAGTCCAATTTTGGCACGCAAGTGTAATTGTGTCGCATAGGTTTTTGGCGAGTAGGTATCACCACGCAGGTCAAAATACCTCTGCAGCAGCGTGGCACAAATAGAAGCATTGAAACTGCGTAAAATCAGCAACCTGCGCGACAAGAGAAACCTGCGTGGTGAGAGCTTGAACTGTTCAAAGTCGGGTTCTTTGCGCGAGAATGGACGCATATATATAGTCCAAGGCTGTACCATGCACGGCTCTCACCTGTGAACCACTACCTACGTGCTCTGAACCTGCGCGCCGCGATTCCTATTTTTCTTCTTTACCTTAGAGTCACATCCTCCTTCCTTTCAGATCCAACACTGCGGGGGGAATTTTGTTGATTCTCCTTTCTGTCACAAAGTCTAACGAATGAAACAATAAATACATTAACACAAAGTGATTCATCCTTTAAAGAAACATCAAAAATTGACAAAGGTATGAAAAAGGATTTGCTTCAGCATGGGCCGCATAAGTTTCAAGACGGTCATGTAGGGTACCTGTGCACCCTATATGATTTTTGCCCAAGGTCTTCAACAACCTATAAATACCCATCGTGGGCCCCCATTTAGTGGACGAAAAATCCAGAAACTCAGATTTTAGCTCTCGGCGCCCTAGTATATTCTTGAAGTCTTCCAAACGTTTCTAATGTAATTTCTTACCTAGAATTGAAGATCTAAAGAGGGGGAACAAGGCCTAAGTGTTGAAATTCACCAACACCTGTGCACCTATGTGTCTAAACCTTAAGGGAAATGGTAACACTTGCGCGCTGCCTTATTCCTTCAACAGAACATGTGTGCCACCCTTTTAAAATACTTTAGGGATAATACTAAGGTCTTGAGCCAAGTATCTCCCATGTATTACCCTATGGGTTGATAGGCGCGCACGTACACCTGTGCCGCGCATGTATACATGCACACCCAGGACCTACGTTCCCAAACAGGACCTACGCACCTACCTCTTTTTCGGTGCCCCTCCTTCTTATTCATCTCTTTTCTTCAAGTCCACATCTCTTCTTCAAAATTTTGCCTTTAAAACCCTCTTCAAAGCCATTTATGGCATGATTCCTTGGTTTTATTCATTATCTAAAAGGAATTATGTGGAACATCTCTCAAAACCTAGTGATTTACATATCTTTATATCACTAAGGTGAGAGATTTAATTCATTCAACCTCATCCTTTAAGATTACAAGATCTTAACCTGGGTATCCTCTTTAGGAGTAAGCCCCAAGTCCCCTATACCTATGCCTCCTTTTCAGGAATAAGACATAGTCTTCAAGTTCCCAAATATGGTAATCCTCCTTAGGAGTATTCCCAAGTCATAATTTCCCTTAACCTGTGCATCCTCATTAGAAGTAAGCCAAAGTTATCAAGTCCCTTTAACATGGGTCTCCTTCTCAAGAATAAGCCCCAGTCATAATTTCTATTAACCAGTCTTAATTTATTTTGATTTGGACATCCTTCTCAATAATAAAACACAATCATAAGTCCCCTCTAATTTAGGAATCCTTCTCAGGATTAAGTCCTATGTTAAGTATCCAAATCTTCATAAAGCACATATACCTTTATGGACCTTGTTCCCGAGTTTCTTCCCTGAAGTGAATCCTAATATTCATCTATCCGGGCAGTCATACATACATAATCCCCACATCATTTCTTATGATTGCATCTTTCATGGCACAATCGTCAGGTTTTTCCAATACCTCTTGTTTCTCAAACCATGCATGACTCACGTGAGCTTAGAGCGTAAAAGTAATTATGACATCTTTTTTTGAGCCATCAATCATACATATACCTCATACGTCTTTACTCGAACTACGTGGATTCTGATTCCTTTTCTAAACAAGGATACGTAGGTATCCCATCTGCGGGTATGATTCCAACTTTGAAATAATCCATGTCCTTCTGAATGACAATAAACTTCAAGGGCCTCACTGAGTGGATTTAAAACCTGTTTAGTTATCATAATAACCAAGAGATTTCTATATAATGTGTTAAAGGATACCATTGAATAAGAATCTCTAACAAATACAGATGATTCTCTGTCAACGAAGAACCTTGAATACATAAAAATGATTCTCTAAATCTCTTATATATAAATCTTGGATTGTTATATCTAAAGGAAATCTCATTTTCATACTTGGTAATTTAATAAGGATTCATGAACATAACTCAAATCTATAAATAGAGTCTCTGAGTAGACAATAATTCCCCTAAAAAAGGTGTGATGAGTCTAACCTCCCATCCTCTCGACCAGTGCAAATTCTTAAGCCTCATCGGTTCATAACTAATGAGCACCTACCTTTAGAAAGTTGGTCCAAATGGATATAGAATCATTGGATGTTTCCGGTTTTACATACAATCCTATTAGAAACTGATTGGAATGTTTGAACCTTAAACCAATGAGGTCATCCCCATTTCCAGATGGAAACACCATCTTAGAAATGTATTTTTCTTAATGTTAAATTATTTTATCCTTAACATATGGTAACTAGATTGAAGGTTGATCTTTGAAAACCACTTCTCCCCTTAAAAATGATCAAATGTAACATCAATCCATGGAAACAAATAATTATTCATTATCATAACTTTATTTTTCTTTCAATAATCAAAAAATAATAAAATAAAACCATCCCCCTTCATAGCATAGAGCATCAACACCACCCAAGGTGACACACTCGGGTGTATAAATACTTTCTCAAGAAGATCAACCAACTAGGATTCTGGCTCTTTCATTCATACTATATCTATGTAGTAAGAGGGAATATAAATTGATTGAGTAATAGGAATTACATCAATAGAAATATCAACATCTCTTACTAGTAGAAATATATATAAATTAGAAAGAAACCTCTAGGGAAACTTGACGCAACTAGAGGTATATCTCCACTCAAGGATTCCTACTCCAGATCAAAAGAAAACCCTCATACTATTTCTCCAACTCTAGATAATAATATTCATATCTTCTCAACCTTCCTTCCCATTATCCGTGAAATACAATAGACACAAAACTAGGTGTAGTAATGTAATTCCACCAAAGATAACGATCGATACAAAATTATTGGAAATGATTAAATCTATTCTGAAAACGATGTCAAAAAGTTTTATATCGAGGAAAGAAAATTCCAAGCCATATCGACATCTATTAGTGAGAGGACACCAAAAGGACTATGAAGACCCCCGTCTCTTCTCGTACCAAGGGGTGCAGTCATTTATATTACACATGATAAAATCTCCATAATAAGATTTAGAATATTAACAATATGGGTTGAAATAAATGAATAAGATTCACCAGTATCAAATAGAGAAGTCACTAATGACGAATCTATATTAATGGTACCTCTCATAGTCGCTGGACCCGTATCCATTTCCTCTAGAGACTCTTCCACTATGTGAAGTATCTTTGTTCAGGATACCATTTCTTGGAACACTTTTATACATGAAGAATCTGATTTCCCCACAGCATTAAGAGTACTTGATTACTATATTCCACAACACATAGTAGAAAAGATATGGAATAATCATTGTACATTCCATGAATGTCTGTAGGAGCTACATTTCTTAGGAACCTCAGTGAAAACCATCTTAAAATTTCCTAGCATTACACACTGATAAAAAATAAAAGGACTTACTCTCAGTGTTGTAAGAGGTTTTTAATGAACATTTCATCAAGAACTACTATGAAAATCCTCATGCTTGTTATTTCCCTTGAAGGATCTCATTAAGCAACTAGTATAAAATGGAACTCTCATCAACACTAACTTTCCATGTAGTTGATGAGAGATCCATTTTCTACTAGTTCTAGAATGAGTTTATCCAAGCAAAATAATAAGAATAATAAGTGGATGAAGGATCTACTTGATGTCCCAAATCAAATTGTCGAGCCTTCATCAACTTTTTAGATAGAATGTCAGGAAAAAATTTGAGTGGCTTTCCAAAGATAATTTAATACTCAGTTGTGGTTCTTTCAGCATTCACATGCTTGAAAAACACAACATCCTTGGAAGAAACCATTGAATCAAGATATATTTATTAGATGAAAAGAACCTTGAAGTCTTACCACTATAATACCTCATGTTTCATTTCCGTCACCATCATTCCCCAGCATCTACTACTCAGTCCTTCCAACACTAAGATGGAACACTTTACCTTTATTTCATCGAGTGTCTCCAAAAACTAGAACAAACATCCTATCCTACCCAACTATTCCTTAGGATGATGAGGATCAGTGAGGCCTTTGAAAAACAGTGTCTTATAGTGAAAGAAATTTCACGAATGATTCTGAAGAACATCCCCCTAAGGATCCATAGCTTAATACTTAATGGTGATAGGACGTGACACCTATCCTAAAGTTTGAAAAGTGCACACGGTCACCTCAACTATATTTGGGTATACTGAAGGATTTTCTCCATGTGATTCAGTAGTAGCTTCTTCCAGTATCTGAATCAAATTTCTTCTCATAGATATGATTCTACACAACATCATCATGCAAAAATTAATAAATAATATTAACACTCAAACTATGAAATAAGGTAAATTAATCCCAACATATAGAAAAATCAAAATTTTCATTACACTATATCCAAATCTCAATAGAGAAATACAAGAACTAATACACAAGACATATTTCCTTAACCAACCTTGGAAACTTAAGGTTCATTGAGGTGAGATATGGCTAGGAACTTCATCACAACTACCACCTATGTCCCAACAATATTTGATAATGCATACTAACTTCAAGATAAAAAGTTAAAAAACATTCCCCTTTGATACCATTTTTTACAAACCATCACAAGTACCCTGGAAACCTGATAACTAAGCCATATCTAACATATCCTTAACATAATTCCCAATCCCCATAGGTCATTGACTAGAACCTAGCATCATACAACATGCAAGTGGGAACATATTTTCTACAAAACATAGCGAAAACAAGACAAGCAATTCAAGATGAATACAAATGAAAATCCATTGGGTGTACTATACTAGAATTCAACAATTCATTAATGCCCAGTATAATAAAACCCATGTACCAGAACAAGGAAAAACTACCCAAGTTCATAAGTACACCAATCATAATGTTCAATTCTCAACCACTAGATCCACCTCTAAAATATCTTTTCACCTTGCTCGACCCATGAAAGAGATAATCTGAAAAACCTAATGAAACAAGCAGGGTGTGACCTAAATATCCTACTAGGGTATCAGAACGGATTCTATATCGAATTCCAACAATATATTAACTAAAGGAATGATTTAAAATTTATAATAAATATGTTTTTCATTTTAAAGAATATTTAAACAAATCATGCTATACAATTCAAATGATGGAAAATACATTAAGAAATCACTTTACAAGTGATGGAATATTTCTTAAAAATTATCCAAAATAAAACCTTTATATAAATTTTTTTATGTAAATCTAGAAAGCATGAAATACAGTTCAAAAATATTTTATATTTTCAAATCTCAAATATAAAACAAGCAAGAATCATGGTCATCTACCAAATAGGTACAAAAGTTCTAGGCGAAAGGACTCTAAACTCTCTAAGTGATCATAAAAAAGATGTGAATACAAAAATCCCCCTATGAGATTTAAAACATGACTATTCACCATCCCATCGAGGATATTACCTTCTACAATTATGTTTTATAACACTGTATAATCATATAGTGTGTCTAAATAACTCCCAAACTATCGAAGGATTGTCTGTGATCTTAATTAATCATTAATCGGAAATTTATTTTAAGACTGCTTAAAATACAATTAAATAACAATCCCCCATTTAAAATTCCAATTTTCCTTTTAAATCCAAAGAATGTTTTAATAAAAAAACATGTCACCTTAATAATATAAAAACATATGGTTTATATCAAAAAAATTTAATCCATTCTCATAAGGTTTAAATAAATTAAAACCAAATTAAACCAATTTTTAAATCTATTTAAATAATTAAATTCAAAAATTTAATTGAAATAGAGTCCATAAAATTCACAACATAAAATAAAAATTTAAATAAATCAATTTTCACATACCCTCCCCAAATCAGTGAAATTTGGGGGGGGGTCCAAATTTTCAGTACAAAACCATTTCAAATATCACAATTCATTAGAATTAGGTTTTATCAAATCAATTGAATTAATTTTTGGGAAATTTTATTTAAATTAATAGTTAAAATAAATAAATAAATTCAGGGTTAATCGATTTGGACCAATTGAATGGAATCACATACCTTTTTCCTGAAAACAAACACTTGCAACGGAACCCGACTACATGAATGATTATGTAAAAGACCTCAAAACTCAACCTAGAAATGTTTTCCAACATTAAGATGCATAGATCCATCAATTTCATGATGATATTTTTAAATACCAAGAGAGAAGAAATAGTGAAAGATGAATAATGAAGAGAACGCTTACCCGAGAATCCAAACAATGAAAACAATGATGATTAAATGTAGAATGAAGGAACCTAAAAGGGTTGGGGCAACAAGATTTCCTAGAGAAGGATTTGTGTTGGGAGAAATGAAACTGGTTAGGAGTAAAAAAAGGATATCATATGTGCTTCCCATTTAAAAATTATAATCGGGCTAATACACGATGTGTAATCCCACTACATAGTGTGAAATATTTATGTTTCATAACTATAAAAAAAGTGTCAATATTAAGGAAGAATCATTCATTAAATAACTCACAACATTTAAAGTCTCATCATGTCATGTAATATTTCATGGTGTGAGTATTCTCAAGGAATGAACCTTATCATGGTATTACCCCAGCAACTGTTACAAGGCATGTGGCCTAGTTATAGAATGTGTAACCCTTATACAGCCTACAGAAACACCTAGTTAAAGATGGGAGTCCAAAAAATCTATGACATCACAATTATAGGTATCCTCCAAAATTATTCTCAACCCTACCCATTCAATGAAAACCAAAATTATTGGAAGGATAAATACATACCTATCAGAATAGTAATGGGATGTTACCATTATGTTAATGCATAACCTTGTGAACATTTAAACAGGTTCATGCATAAAATTGTGAAAATATAAATCGGTTCACTCATAACATATACACTCATGAGTTATAAGTATTTATCAAATGAATTAGAGGGAGATATTGTTTCCATGCATCACTAAATATACACATTCGTGTACCAAAATATCATAAAACATTTTTCATATCATAAGTTGTGGAAATATTCTAGTTTCATAGACATTTCATTACACCATAACCTATGGAAAGAGGGATATTTCATAAAAATATTTTTATCTTAATAATAAGGAATCCTGGAAAATAATAATGATGATATCAATGGATTATATCACCAGTAAATATTTAATAAATTCAATGAATGTAATATTAAATGGAATAATATTTGAAAATACACTTGGAACAATTCCTGAGGAAACTATCCTTTCCACATTGAAAAAAACTTTTTAAAAAAGAAAAATATTTCAAAATAATTTTATTTCAAAATTTAATGTTAAAAAATATAAATTAATATTTAAAAAAAATGAAACTTATAAAGGTTGGTTTAACGATTTTATTGTTCTTGATGGTATGGAATTAAATTCATATTGTACTAGTTAAAACAAGTATTCCTTTTATTTTTTAATTAAAATTCCAACATGTCTTGTTTTTAAATGACATTAATATTACAATCATAAAAATTTAAATAAAATTAAAATTGGGTTAAAATTACTTTAATCTATCCCATAATAACCTTAAATCATTTCTGAAAACATGTTTTGAAAATATAGATGTGGAATAAAAAGGGCTTTTCATCTGAAGAGATAAATAAAGTCAGATTGATTTAGAAATATTTTTTTTAAACATGATTACATATAGAAATGAAAATTAATGGAAAACATTAATTCTTAACAAATAACCCAAGTATATGAAAATTAATGGGTTTTATGAGATATAGATACTAAGATTTCATCCCTGAAAGCATGATTATAAACAATGAGATTATAACAAAAACTTTTACCACTTTGGTGGCTTTTGAATCGTAGTCCCCATTATACAATAACATATATTGAAACATTTAGTATCGTGAAAATTATGAGAATAAGGAAACAACCTATTAATGGGCGAGTATATACACCACATAGAATAACATGGGTGCATTATATAACTTATGCCCCAAAGAAGGAAATTTGAGACAAAACTCCCTTACTGCTTGGTTAACTTTTGAACCGTAAACCATAGGAAAGATAGATCATAAAATTAATAGGAAATGAAAATAATATTGAATATAATATGAAAAAAATATATTCATGTTCATTATGTACACCAAATTAATTAAATATGTGGTGAATATGGTTTTTGTCTCATAGAAGTAAAAAGTGAGAAGAAATTCTAATATCATAAGTCTCGACTTCCTTTGCGCACATTAAAAACCAATGTATACTATATAAGTTTATTATAAATATATTAAAAACCCATTAATATATATATATATATATATTATAATATATTATTCTATTATGACCTTTTATTACCTGTTTATTCACTATTAAATGGTAAAATCAAATTTCAAGTAATAACTACTTCGGTTTTGGTGTCTTTTTTGATTTGTTATTTTCAGTCATATTAAATTTATCATTATTAAATTTAAACAAGAATTTTAACCATGATATGAATATCATATATATATTTTGTATATATTTGTTTATAGTAATCCATACAATCTAGAGATAGAAAATGAGAAACACCGTTCATTTAGGCTGTAGGTCGTAGGTACACATGAGTATAGTTTTTATTTACCTGAAGAATTGAATGAAAGGAAGGTAAATAATAATTTAAATTTATACAATCATTTTGATCTCATATATATCACATATATTCATTAAAATAATCCTTATTACCATCCATTCAAAGAGTTTGTGAAAAATGAATCACATCGCTTAGTGAGGTGACATTCCGCCGTACACACGAACAATGTTGTCGTATCCCCCATGAAATAGAATGTAAGATGATATTTGTGATATAATTATTAAATAATATTAATTATTTGAAAAATATTATATTTTTTCATTTAATATATCCTTATTATAATCCAAATAAAACATAATGGAAAAAACATCACCTTGGTTGGTCAGGTGGTAGTCAGTTGTACACAAGAGTGATGTTATTATTTTCCAGTGGGTTTAGTGGTTAGATGGTAGATGCAGAATTATAATTATATAGGTTTTATAAAATAATAAATATTATATTAAAAATTAAATCAATAGATGATAGGTCATAATGGTAAATGAATACCATTGGTTCATGAGGTAGTAATCCACTGTTCACACAAATGATGATTTTATATCACATTTGATGGAATTGGAGATAGATAAAGGATATTATATTAAAATAATAATATCTCAGTATATAGGAGATATTTTTTTATTATTATCATATTAGTAATTTTTTATGAATATAGAATTATAGGTAAAACAAAAGGGCATAATTGTAAACCTTTCCTCTTTATTCGACAACCATTATAAGTTTAATATAAATCCCTACTAGATTTTCCATATGATAACACCAAGAAATATATGATGTGGCGGGGGATGTAGGGAAGAAATTTGGTTTGGTATTTTGATAATTTTTTTATGTTTGAATTAGAGAGCAGATTTGGTACCCATTTATAGATTAGGTTAGTGGTATGCACATAATTTATGAAACAAAAAATGTGTAGCCATGTTTTTCACATGAAAAAGGATAAAAAATGGAAAATTATAGAAACTTATAGTTTATAAGGTATATATATCTCCAATGTTTTTATAAAAAAAATTTATAGGTCATTTTACCCTATATCGTTCTAGTTTAACCCCTAATAAACCCTTTTAACCATAACAATGGTAATTAATTTTTACTATTTTTACTATTAATTATGGTAAAAAATTAATTTTAAATTATTAAATTACTTAAATTAGTCTTATTCCAAATATGTAATATATTTTTCCTAATTTCATTGATTGAAGTGGGAAATTTTAATTTAAAATTATTCCCAGACAGACGACGAAAAAGTTGTTTTCAAAAGAAACAAGTTTTAAGTGTTAAAATAGTTTTTATAAAAACAATCTATGTTAAATTTATTAAAATGACATTTATTTTATTAATATATATTAAATTTTACTAATTTTACTTTTAGATCCATATTAAAATTAAATTTACCTATTTAATTCCTTGAATGAAAAGGCGGTTGTTTAATAAAAACTAGTACTTCTACTATTCACTATACAATTTATCTTTTGAGAAAATTATAAAAAAATCACTCCAACATAATTCTGAAAATGTTCTTGGAAAAATTAATTTCATTCTTTCAATATAATTTTCTAAAATTGGAAAAAATAATTGTTATATAAGTCTGAAAAAGATGAATTTTTTTATTAAAAAATATAGTTTTTAAGTAAACAATTGAATTTATTCTTACGTATTTATAGAAAAATAATAATTTTATTGTTAAGTATGTGATTAAATATAAAAATTAAAAATTAAATTAAATTCATACAATTTTTTTTTTCAAATTTGTTGAGGTGAAATGAATTTGTCTATATAATAATATTTTTTTAAATAATGAGTTCTTTTATTTGCAAATAGTATTAACTTTAATTTCAAATTAATTGATCACCTAATAATTAGTTTTATATACATGTGTAAACTATATATTTTTATAATTTATCTATTTTTTATTCATACCCACCATTCAGACTACTAAAAAATAACTATCATATTAAATAATAATATTTTACTAGTATGTTGTGTTTTGATAAAACTTAGTGTTGTATGTAACAAAAGATAAACATAGTGTTTCATTAAGAAAAGATAAAACCTTTATTGTGTGTTAAAAAATAGAAATTAAAAATTTTATTTGAAAAAATATTTAACAAACTCTGAAGCTGTTAAACATCATCCCTCAAAGTCGGGTTACCTTACCAACTACCATATGAGGACACATGATTTAGGTGTTTTCCCCCAACATCTTGGTTATAAAGGGAATAGATTATTTGTTTTTCCCTCTTCCCCACTCTCCATTTATATATAGCACTAGTAATGGAAAAATATATTTATATAAACCTGGACTATAATCAAATGATGATATAGTATATATATTCTTTATAAAATTATTTCTAGTTATAACATGGTTGTAATTTATTTAACTTTAATAGAGGGATAACGGTATGATTTTAATGTCTTTAATGTTCACATTATCCTAATATGATAAGGATTTTATGTCTAGATCTAATGTGGTATGTGATGGTGGATTTATATACTATGAATTTGATGTGGTATGTGGTTATGTATATGTGTGGAAACTAGAGGAATTATTATAGAGGACATATGTCCTTGGGATGTGAGAGTATAAATATCAGTGGGGATGTCATTGGGGGTTACCTTATTAAAAACTATTATATTGATATTATGTTAATAAAAATTGGATATTATATTAGGTGAGTGGTACTTGGTGAGGATGGGTGATATTTAACCTAATATTGGTGTTACATGATTCTATTATTTATTTGTTATGCTTTAGTATGCTTCTTGCACATTTTCATGAGAGTTTTTGGAGATGATCTTGTATTTTATACTATTATTTTCACCCCTTTGTATATATAATTATTTTTAAAATTAGTGGGAGGTATTTGATGATCAAGATATACATTACTAGCTCAAGGCTTTCATTTTCTATCAAATTCATTGTAATGGGAGTTTTTATTATTATTTTATTTTTGAGATTTTGATCTGTATAAATTAATTTTTTTTAAGACATTGGTTTTATTTTATGTTTTATGGAGTTCATTGATGTTAATATTTAATTATTCATAATATTATGAGAGAAATTCTTACCATATGTTTGCTTTTATACTCATAGTTTTAGTCTCCAACCCATGGCCTATTATAGAAAGTATTCAACGATCACTCTTGTCTTTGATGCCAAACCAAGAGTGGTTCCAGTGGTGGTTGTTCATGAAATATGGGTATAAGATCTATGGATAAGAGTTAGGATAAAGGTTTTAGTTTGGAACTTCTGAGGAATCAAGAATCTATTAGGGAATTATTTTTAGTCAAACCTAAAATGTGATGAAGTAAGGGATACAAGATAGTACATTAGAATTTATGAACATGTTATTTTAATCATAATAAACATGTTAGGTGGGATGATACTATTTAGGGTTTATAAAAAAAGGATATGTACAATCATAATTATTATTTTCTCATATTTTTTAATTAGGTTAATATGTTAAAAATAGAATCAATTTAATTAAATTAACTTAAGTAATATTCCATGTTTCTAGGTTACCTTATTTTGTGTTGTAGATGTGAATAATGATGTTTTTTCACATGTAGTTCTGGTTTTTGTAGTGTAACTAGATGATGTAGTAGAATATTTGAGTTTTTACTTAGTGGAGGATTATTTTTATTATAGTAAGATGTTTCACTTGTTCAAGAATTATATTTTTGTGATACATAAACGGATTGTCTAAGATAAGGATATAGAGTGTTGGTTAGAGGAGTTGGTGATCACCTTTTGTATAATCCAAACTAGGAAGGAGAATTGTATCCAACTAATTATAAATTAGTTGATATTATATGTACATTAGTGGTGGTTTATGTTTCTTATAGAATATTATGATTCAATATTTTCAATAGATGATTTTCAAAACTAGTTTCCTTCTTCAAACCTTAAGGTAAAAAGTATCTAGAATTTATCACCCATTTATAGGTATGTTTTAGTTTGACGGAGCTTAGGATTTGGTTTAATAACATTTTTTTGTTAGGATATAAACATTATTTTTGATGATGAGGCTAGTGATCGTAATTTCTAAGTGATAATTCATCCTTCAATCCAACATTATGCCACATCTTCTACCTTGTATACATACATTGTTGTATAATAAAATTCAGTAGTGGTTGAGAAGATATAATTACAATTGTGGTCATATGAGGAAAGGATTCATAAAAAATTCTTCACAATGGATATGGATAAGTAAGTTCTTTAATTTCAAGGTTTTAAAGGCTCTAAAAGATATGGATTCTAACACATCCTTAGTCTTATTCCCTCTCTTTTGGTGTAAGATGTTTCAGGGATCCGATCAAAATTTAGTTTTTGGTGTTTTTTTTCTTCTAGCGTTCATGGTCATCAGTGATTTATATGAATTCATACCCTCATTAGTTAACATGGGGTAGCTATTCAGCTTCAATTTTATCCACATTTTCAATTTACCACTAACAATTATTAATATGATTGTCAAATAGTATTAAAAATAACAAAGGTATATGGATGATAAATCGTATAACACTTTGAAAACCCATATAATTATGTATATATGGTAGAGTATTTTCATGAATATGGTTGATAGTAGGGTGAGTAATGGTAGTGGGGTGTGGTTAGTTACATTCCATGCAGTTATTAGTACTAATAGGTTTAAATAACTTATGAAGTTATATCTTCTCTAATACTATCTTGGATTCCTCTTATTATTCCTAAAGATTTTCATTCCTTTATTTCACCCACTAGAGTCTGAACATTGGGAATAAATTTGGATATACTTCTGGTGCCCTGGTGATTACTTTTCTCATTTGGGATCAGTCTTGTTTATGTGATATATACCAGAGTTATGATCTGATACTGTGTAAGTATTAGTTATTGAGGTATTTATTCATTATGTGGATATAGTCATATTTTTTCATCCAATGATAGATTCTTCATAGTTCATGAATTAAATTCTCAATTTCATCCTTAAGATATTTATACTCTTTGATGTGGAAGGCTAGTGGATGGTGTTCGTTGGTGGGAAATACTATCAAATAAGTTGTTTGTATTAAAATCCTATTTTATTTTATGATAGATATATTATCATATTTAGTGGAAGTTCATGCTTTAGTGTTTCATATAATTATTAATGAGTTATTGGATGTTTTCTTTAAAGTGGTTTTGATTATACCCCCTCGATACAATATCAAATTTAGGATATAGTTTCAACCCAGTTCCTCGTAAATTTTTATGGATCCCAATTGGGTAAAAATCTATTATATATATGAGATTAGTATTTATATTAATTGTTTAATCTAGAAGGGTTTAATCTGAGTTAGTGGGTCATCATGGTGTTCTCACTAGTTATTATTCCGTGTGTTATATAGTATTTTAGTTTTTTTAGACTACTAATGGGATAATTAAGTGATGATAGAGAATATGTACCTTTTGGGGGTATATGACTTATTCAATCCATTAAATGGATCCATTTGTGTTTTAAAGATCAAAAAATGGTATGGGTATCATCATATGAGGATGAGGGGGGGTATATCTTAAGTAAAAACTTCATGTGTCATTATGGTCCCATTCTGTTCTTAGTTATATTATTTTTTGTGATGAATGTAATATTTTTTCATGAGACTCATGAATTTTTCCTTTTAATAGTTCATGTATCAGTTCAAGGATTTGTTCCTCAAAAGAAAACATGTGTACATAAAGTAATATAATTATTATTCCAAGTATATAAGGCATATTTTTCAAGTCTTGTAGTAGTATTATATATATGGTGATCTATCAAAATACTATTTTGGAGATGTGTGGTAAACTTAATTTGGAATATTGTGTCTTAATAATGGGTATAGGTCAATCCATAAAATATTAATGTAGTAATTTCATAGTAAAACCAAGAATATTTATCAGTTTATAGATTCCTAGGTATTTCCATTCATTATTGGATATTCCTGTCCAATTTATTTTAGTTTTTAGATATTTTAATAGACTTTAATAGAAATAAATAGGTCATTATATAAACTGATTAGTGTCAAGCATCTTTTTACTGCATAAATGATAATCTAATTAGTTATCATATTATTTAGTTTCTAGAGTGGGAGTAATATACTAAGATTAATATGACACTTCTCATATAATTTTGGATTTTTTATTAATAATTTAAAGGTATGTGATCTCATATTGGCCAAAGAGTTTACGTCTACATGAGTGTAACTATTCCACCCATGATCTGGATTTGGTGATGATAGATATTTTCATAAAGATTTAGTTAAATTACTTTATTGATGTTCAATTTATAGTCCTCATAGATCACAAAATATTGCGGTATATTTTCTCACAGTGGGACTTAAACCATTATTAGTAGTTTTATAAAGAGGTTAAAATAATATGATTTTTATATCTCTTATTCCAAGAGAAAAGGGAATGTTGTTATTAATGTATTGAGTATGAAGTCCTAGGGAAATTATTTTGGATATTATACAAATGAAATGAAAATGGATAGTGGTCATTCTTCCTTTCATTTTGGTTTTGATGAAATTGGTGGTTAAATTTTATTGTTTCATTTAACCATGTAATAATCCTTGTTATATATAGTTGATGAATAAAATCTTGGAGATATTTTTTTAAATGATTAGTTTGTCCACATCATCTATTGTGATGCTATGGATGAATGGTTATAGGATGATCAATATTGAGTGTTATTCTAAGAAGGTTGATCATTCCATATGTGGTGATTCATAAGGAATGTGAGGGGTGGTTCATATTGAGTTTCATATCTCAACCATGGTTGAAAATATACTTATATCAATGATGTACCATTCCTTTATAAGTCATTTCTGGTGACTTGGTACTAATATTTTAATGTTAGAGTGTATGTTATATATATTTTCTAAATAGAAGTTGAACGTATTGAATCTTATTAGATGAGGTTTTCTATAACCATACGATGTCCCTCAATTTAAATAGGAGAAAATTTTGATGGATTTATTCACTAGTTTTCCTCAACCACAAGGAGGATGTATTGTTATTTTGGGTGACTATGGACCATCTGATGAATTCAACTAGTTTCTTAGTGATAATGAAGTTTAATGTGGTTGGAACAATGATAAATAATAATATTTATGTTATAGTAAGACTTCAGGGGGTCCCAATGAAGATTTTTATTTTCGATGTCATTATTTTAACTCATGATTATAGGGAGGTCTACAAAATGATTTTGAACCTCAGATGCATTATAGAACTTATTTTCATCCACAAACAAATGGTTAGACTGACCAGACCATTTTGGAACTAAATGAACTATTACATGAAAGCATTCTGGATTTTTGTGGTTTATGTTTGAAGAATCTTCCTTATATTGAGTTTTTCTATTATAATGTCTATCACATTTAAATTGGAATGGCACTATTCAAGGTGTTGTATGGGTGGATTTATGGGTATATATTGTGTTAAATTGTGGGTGGAGATTCAAAATTTTATGGACTAAATTTTAATAAAAGCGCAGTTGAGAGTGTGAAATGATTCATAAGTTTTTTATTGTGTCTTATGACTATCTAAAGTCTTATGTATTTATGTGTAACATGCCTATGTATTTTGACATTACCAAACATGTATTCTTGAAGGTATCCATTAACTATGGTAAATATCTATTAGATCATGTGATTAATCCTTTAACTTAGTTGTTTAGTCCTATCAAGGTGTACAAGCATATTGGTATGGTAGATTTTTAGTTATACCTTATCCCGTAACTAGATTGGGTCTACATTGTCTTCTATGTGTTTCAGATTTAATTATATCTTCATGATGACTCCTTGGTTATAGATTAGGGAGATTTGGATATTGAGAAAGATGTGATATTTTTGGTGTAGCTGGTTAAGAATCAATATCACCAACATAATTTGTTTCATGGTCCTGGAATTCCCTTTGTTTCGGTCTTATGAATACAAGTATTCTTAGAGAATTATATGTGGGAAAGTTATTGTCATATACATTCTTATTATCCTGATATATTTTGAAACTTTTATCATTATGTTGATATTGTTTATTTTTTTATTTAACATAATTTTTTTATCCTTTGTAGTATTTTTTTTCAAATGACGGTTTCATTCCAGATGTTATATAATGGAATCTATTAAACAATTACATTAAATGTGTTCAATATTGTATGTATTTTAATATGGTTATGTGGATGATAAAGAGGCATTGAGATAAATAATAAATATTAAGGGTGTGTTATGGCATGGCCTATTGTGTTGTGTCTTCATGTGTCAAGAGATAGATTAGAGTTTTTTCATGCTGGTGAATTATTCTATAAGGGTTAGGATTATTTCTTGAGGTGTGAGTTATAGTTTAAACATGATACCATGAGAATTGAGTGTCCTTCTATCAAGTTGTTTTAATATGGTAATTATGGGGTTCTTGTTAGTTGATTTGATGAGTCATACATGTGTTTTGGTATATCATGATCATTCGAGTTATAGCATGGTGAGTCATAGGGTAAATCAGGTTAATTTTACGTGAGTTTTGTTATTGTATGGGTCTAATTGTTACTTAATGGATACCTTATTTTTATATTTTTGTTCTTATACATATTTATTCATCATTTAACTATGGTGAATGATTTTTTTCCATAGTGTATGATCAAGGTGTATCTATATGAGACAAAAGGGTTGAATTTTTTCACTATGAGCTTCAGATATACAATTGTTGTGGCATAAACATTGGTGTTACATCATGACCATCATTATTAATATTGATTATAATGTAATATTTCCCCAGTGATTTGGGGGAAACCACAATAAGGTTTTCACATTCGTCTTGTGTTGTATTATGAAAACCCTTGTCAAACTATGATTCTATGTTTATTTTTTTTATTAGAAATTCAAGCTATGTATGAAACTACCTTATATTTCATTGAATTCCATGGAACCTTAGGTAACAAATGGGGTGTTATTAGATATATGTGATGATAATTTTTTGTTTTTTGTTACTCAAACTCAAGAGATCAATCTCATTGAGATCCTAGGAGATTCAATCTCCTTTTATTCATCATTCATTATTTTTTTTTCTCCTTATGGAATCTATAGTTGTGAGATTCCTTCAAATTTGGTGTTGTTGGGTTTTATACATGACAATATGTTTTGTGAAAATATTCGAAGGGTTTTACTATTCCTAGAAGTGTGATCATTCTTCATTCATTGTTCTCATATAGTTAATTTTTTATTCTTTATTTGATGTAAGGGATTAAAATAATATCCTTTATTATTATATATAATTGTGGAGTTAGAATTACTTTGTCTTTATTAAGTGGATGGTATGAATTAGCATAATAAAATTAAATAATCAGAAAATATAATTTAATATAATATATTGGAATCTAATGATCCTAACAAGAATTCATATTATTGATATATGTTGATGATTATTAATTGAAATTTATGATATATTACCTCATCGGTTGTTGTGGAATTATTTTATTGACCTACCTTAATTGATGAATAAACTAAATTTGGTAATAAAATGGTAATATGGAAAGAAAAAATTATATGGTTATTTATTATGCATGAAATTTTGAATTAAAATTAATGTATGATACAAGGTAAAATTAATTTTTTAATGTTCCTCACCCAAAAAAGAAAATTTTATATATTATTAAAATAGGATAAAAATTATTGTATCCTGAATTTTTTTTTTGTTATAATATTTTTCGTAATGTGAAACTAATTCTGCTGGTAGTTTATGTGACCAAGTGAGATATAGAAACCCTAGTTTTTCTTTATAAGGCCCCAACCTTAAACCTTACTTAATATTGAATTAAATGAATAATTCACGTCGAGGATCTTTTCAGGTTTAGAGTTTTAGAGAATTAGAACATAACTATTACATCTCAAAAGATTACAAAGTAGTCACTTATACTAAGTTTCCATAATAATAAAAAACTCTTGAAAGAAACATTTCTAGTTTCATGTTTTATATAGCATGACATTCCCTTGATCCCATCCTTGACCTTATTCCATATTAAGTCCTGTGAAAAACATTTCAAAAAAACTTGGGGTGAGCATAAAAAGCTCAGTAAGGGATACAAAAAGAATGAAAACTGTTAGTTTTTCAAACATCAAGTAAACCATGTATACTATATCAAAGTAATACCTTCACCTTTATGAAGTAGTGAAAAAAACCCTTCACTGAATAAAGTATCATTACTTACCTTTTTGTAACCAAAGGATTACCATAAAACCCATATAAAGAACACATAGAATATATAAAGGTAACTTGGGACATAAATATACTTAAGTGGAATAACCATACGGTCGACTTCCACACATATCACTTAATGGAATAGCCATACGGACAATTTACATACATACTTAATGGAATAGCCATACGGCCGACTTCCATACCCAATGCATTGGAGGTTATAACGTAACCACCCGTCCTGGTATTCACGGCACCACCTGTCATATAGTTTATAACGTAACCACCCGTTAAAATGTCCAAGTACCAATATAAAATCATAAAACATAAAACCAATATAAAGGAATGATAACATTTCCACATTTCAATCACAATATATCATAATAGAATCCTTTATCAAAACCATTTTTAATACCAAAATACATAAAAGAGTATATGGTATTTATTTCATTTTAAAAACATAACGGCTTGTTGAGGAAGCCAAAGACCAAATAATACTCGCGGTGGTGGAAAAGGTCGTTGTCACCGCGTACGTTAAAAAAAACATTCCTTTTTGTCGTTTAGTAAAACGCTTCGTAGAAAAAGATTCCTTTTGTATAAAAGTAAAAGTCAAAGGAGTTTATACACCGTATAAATGAAATTTGTGTATAAAACGAAATATGCCTCAATGAAATGAGATTGAGACGAAGTCCCTTACCTTGGGTCCGACTTGACTCGATTGTTCTTTAACGTCCTGAATAATAAATTTGAGTTAATTTATTCTTGATTAAGGACCTTTTTAAAGTTCATTATTCTTTTTATATCACTTATTGCCATGTTATAAACATTATGTAACCATTTAAGTTAATAATGTTTGTTTTGTCAATATTTGGTTCTTAAGTCGAAAGTTGACTTCTTACAATTACATGTTGTTCATGTGGTCAAAACTTCTTTATATCCAGAATGAAATTCCCGATTTGGATATAATATGTATCATATATATCCAGCATATACATGTATTTATAATATTACATAATCATTTAGAGGTAAGAAATGAAATGCACCATTCATGGAGACGGTAAGCCGTACGTACGCATGAACGCTACTTTCATTTCTTTGTCATATTAATGGAATTAAAACTAAATGAGAGGTATGCATATTTTAATTCCAGAATTATATTCATCATTTAGATATATCATTAATTATATATATACATTATATACATGTAATTTTAATAGTACATTACATTTGGGGATAAGAAATGAAATGCACCGTTCATGGAGACGGTAAGCCGTACGTACGCATGAACGCTACTTTCATTTCTATCTCATACTTTAATGGAAAGAAATAATAATGATATAGAGGTATATTATAATTCCAGTATAACATCATATATAATAACTTTAAATCCATCCTTTACACGTCCCACATATGGCATTAACGAATCACATCACTTTGAGGAGGCGGTAGTCCGCACTTCCTTAAATGAAGATATCGTGTTTACCCATAATGGAAACCATAAAGGTATGCCAAAAATGAAAAATAAAGAAGCTTAAAGAAAACATAAAAATATTATATATCATATATAAAAATATTGACATCATAATGGCCACCCTTGAAGGTGTTAAATAAGTATTGAACAATCATCGTTTCGGGAGGCAGAATTTCGCCATCCACGGAAACCGTATGTTCTTTAACCATTTGATGTAGTTGTGTGAGAGTGTAGCTCAAATAAATATTATAACAAAATCCTAGTATATTGAAGATACTGGTGTTGTTACAAAAGAAGTAAATAAAAAGAGTTTAGAGGGTTGGAGAAGCAAAATAAAACAAATGAACAAGAGAGAATGAATTACCTTTAAAAGTGTAACTCCTTTTTGATTTGAGCCTAAAGGATTCCTTGGAAAAAAATCTGCCCAAAGGGAATCCTCTAGGATGAGGAGAGGGATGTGGAGAGAGTAATTGGGAAGGGTTTGGCCGAGCCAAAGGCTTGAGAAGTGTGTGAAATGAGGTAGAGGTGGGGGCCTTTTATAAGAGGAGAGGAAGGGCACTTTTGGAAAGTAAAGAGATATTACTTTATTTGAAAATGTGTTTCGGTTTTAAAAGGTCCCAAATTGATATAATTCGTGGATAAGGTGATAAGGGTTCGAAATCCACTCATCCAACTGGTTTTGGACGTGTGTAGGTTTTAGATTTTTCATTATCTTTCCATTTTATTTAAATCGTCAAATAATGATTTCATCGCTGCATCATTATTATGTCATATATAATTTAATTTATTTAATGTCTAAAAATTATAAAAAAAATACTATGATGTAGGAAATATTTTTATATTTCCAATGAATATTTATAATCAAAATTTGGACTTGTATAACCCCACTCAAAAATTATTTTAGTAAAACAATTTATGTTAGTGTCATTTTCACTTTAACATTAAATAAAAATATATTAATGTCATTTTCCAACTAAAGTGGCTCCATTGGGTCCCCAAGTTTTCCCATGGCTTGTCTTGGTCGGCCATGACTCACCCATTAGGTGTAGGACAAGTGTCATGGTGTTTTCACATTCTTATAACACCATTTTTACCATAAACTACACTAATTACCTCTAATCACGATTAATGAAAAAAAGTTACTATTCACCATAAAATTATTTTAATCTCATTGAACCACATTTTACTTCTTAATGACAACAATGTATGTAGGATTTTCAAAATTCAATACACATTAGTGGTAAACATTCATTTAACTGAAAAATCAGTTTGCTTGATTACCACTTAGTGGTTTCACTATTCATCAAAAATTGAAGTTTTTCAGAAAATTACCAAAAATTCACCCTAAGCTATATTTGATATTCCGAATTCAAAAATGAAGTCCATTTTACAAAATTCAAAACATATATGTCAAATTAATTAATTTAATAATTAATTCCCGCTGTCATGACAAATAGCGTGTTTTTGTGAAACAATAAGTATCAAAAGATTGACACCAGTTTAAGTCCAATTTCAAAGTGAAATTGATTCCAATGACCACCATTGGATTAACTGGTAAAAATATTTTCTAATTTCACTTTAAAACCAATTGAAATAATAATCTAATCATATAAATAATTTAGATTAAAAAGAGGTTTTGAATTAAAATACATCATTTTACACTATTCATAAAAAATGAACTTTATCAGAAAGGTACCAAAAATTTACACAAAGTAAATTTTGATGTCCCGATTCTAAAGAAGAGTTATATTTGGTCCAAAATAAAGTATAAGAGTGATCAAAACTATATTTAATGATGGTTCACCATTAAAATATGATAAGTGAACCTTTAGTGAAAATTAGAGTATATATGCCCGTAAAATTGAACTCTTTCCGTATTTTAAGCTTTTATCTTTTATTGGGTAAATGTATAAACATTTAAAAACATATCTAATCATATTTTAGTTATTTCTATCCATTCCCGCCAGTACAACGTCTACTTGTTAACTAACATTTAAAATAATATTATTTTATTACTAGTGTGCTGCGTAAGTTTCAAAGAAACTCATCGTTACGTATCCGGTACGCTATCGAACATAGCAACCCCTTTAAAATAAAATTAATATTTAATTAGTAAATATTAATAAATATGAAAATTATTTATTCTTTATTTACCTGGGATGTTACATCCTTCCCCCCTTTTGGGAATTGCGTCCTCGCAATTTTATTCACTTATCAAAATAAGTGGGGGTATTTATCCCTCATAGCATTTTCAGATTCCCACGTTGCCTCTTCAATCACATGGTTTTTCCACAAAACCTTTACCTGATGAATCACCTTATTCCGTAACACCTGCTCCCTGTGGTCAAGAATCTGGACCGGTTGTTTCTCATAAGATAGGTTCTGTTCCAGCTGAACTACCTCTGGGCTCAAAACATGAGATGGATCTGGCATCTACTTTCTCAACATTGAAACATGAAAAACATTGTGTACCTGAGATAAACTCGGAGGTAAAGCCACTCGGTATGCAACTGATCCAACTCTTTCCAGAATTTCGTATGGCCCAATAAACCTTGGACTCAGCTTTCCTTTCTTAACAAATCTCATCACACTTTTCCAATGAGAAACCTTGAGAAAAACATGATCACCTACCTCGAAAGATAGATCCTTCCTCCGGTTATTCGCATAACTCTTCTTCCTGCTCTGAGCTGTTCTCATGTGCTTCTAAATCAACTGATCTTTTTATGCCATCTCTTCTACCAATTTTGGTCCCATCAGCTTCCTTTCACCCACTTCATTCCAAAATGCTGGTGTTCGACACCGCTTCCCATATAATGCCTCAAACGGTGCCATCTGTATACTGGAATGAAAACTGTTATTATAAGAAAACTCAACCAAAGAAAGATGTTGGTCCCAACTTCCCTGATAATCCATAGAACAAGCTCGTAGCATATCCTCCAATGTCTGGATTGTTTGTTCTGACTGCCCATCTGATTGAGGATAAAAAGCTGTACTAAAATTTAATTCAGTACCCAACGACTTCTGAAGGCCTTTCCAAAAGTTAGAAGTAAACCTGGGATCACGATCCGATACAATGGAGAGAGGAACTCCATGTAACTTTACTATCTCTTTAAGATACAAATGGGAAAGTTGATCAAGAGAGAAAGTATCTCGTATAGAAAGGAAATGAGCAGATTTGGTCAAGCGATCAACAATAACCCAGATTTCATTATTACCTCGAGATGTCCTCGGTAATCCCACAACAAAGTCCATGGATATGTTTTCCCATTTCCACTATGGCACTGGTAAAGACTGAAGCATCCCTTTCGGTAACTGCCGCTCTGCTTTAACCTGTTGACATGTCAAACACTTCACAATAAAATCAGCAATGTCTCTTTTCATTCCATCCCACCAGTAATACTCCCGCAGACCTCTGTAAATCTTAGTACTGCCAGGATGAAAAAAAAACTCATTCTTCAACTGTGAATCACGAGGCACACATAACCTCTTCCCAAACCTCAAAACACAAACACAAACTTATCCAATAACTCATGGAAAATGTTATTCATAAGGTCCATGAATACAGGAGGTGCATTGGTTAACCCAAAAGGCGTAACTACAAATTCATAATGGCCATATCTAGTACAGAACGCAGTCTTCGGAACGTCTGCTTCTTTTACTTTCAACTGATGGTACCCCGACCTCAAGTCAATCTTCGAAAAATACTGAACTCCCTGGAGCTGATACCACTTCATTCGATGGCCCAACATCTGCTGAAGTTGTTTCAAATGATTTTACCACCCCTTTATGCTTGTAGTCTAGCTGCATTCCCCCAGTTGAGTTCTTCGTTGGACACTCGTTTTCATAATGACCCATTTCATTACACTTAAAACATTTTACCGTTGGCTTTTCATTTCCTGCTTGATCATCTTCCTTACAGTTACGAGCAATATGACCAGATGTACCACACTGAAATCACTTACCAGACTTGGATAAACATTCTCCGGGATGCATTTTACAACACTTCTCACAGGATGGATATTTGGTTTTCTTACCTCCTTGCTTCTTTGATGAATTCTTCCCATTTTCCTGCCAACTAGACCTCTTATTCTGTTGTTTGTCATAGAACACCTGATCATCGGCAAACTCCATTTCCACCTTCTCCGTACATCGAACAAGTTTTTCATAACTTTTGAACTCACGAGAAGCTAAAGCCCTTCGATACTTTGGCTTTAACCCTGAGTAAAAACAGTTTATTTTACTATCAAGATCTCGTATGAAGTTTGGAGCATACCTTGCCAATCGAGTGAACTTTTCTTCATAAGTAGCCACTGAATCATCCTCCTGCCTCAATTCTAGGAACTGTTTTTCCATCCTAAGACGAACCACCTTAGGAAAATATTTCTCAAGAAACATACCTTTGAATTCGTCCCAGTGAAGATCCTCAATCTCATCACTATCCCTTATATTTTTCACCATCGACCACCACTGATCAGCTTCACCTTCAAAACGGTAAACAGCAAGACTAACCTTTTGATGTTCTGAACACCCCATGACATCAAAAATCTTCTCCAGTGCTTTAATCCACCCTTCATCATGAACAGGGTCAGATGATCCTCTGAATGATGGGGGATGTTGCCTCATGAAATGTTCCACCACTGACATGTTCCTCTGCGGTTGATCTGGCTGATCTCGTGCATGGATACCACCACCATTTATAGCCTGAGTCAACTGTGCCATCACTGCAACAAACTGTTCAGTTCCGATTCCGACCATCTCAGGTTTCTGATTTGGAAGGTTATCTTCCTCCTGATGTCGTCCCAACATAGCTGCTTTGTTTCCTCTGCGGAAAACCATTCTGAACACAGAAATATCTTAGGCGAAGCAACATGGTAATTCATAAATGCTATATCATTTCAATCATATTATAATTTAACACTTTTCTAACTCCTAAAGTTTTCTAAACCGTCCTCTGATACCAACTATAAGGCCCCATCCTTAAACCTTACTTAATATTGAATTAAATGAATAATTCACGTCGAGGATCTTTTCAGGTTTAGAGTTTTAGAGAATTAGAACATAACTATTACATCTCAAAAGATTACAAAGTAGTCACTTATACTAAGTTTCCATAATAATAAAAAACTCTTGAAAGAAACATGTCTAGTTCCATGTTTTATATAGCATGACATTCCCTTGATCCCATCCTTGACCTTATTCCATATTAAGTCCTGTGAAAAACATTTCAAAAAAACTTGGGGTGAGCATAAAAAGCTTAGTAAGGGATACAAAAAGAATGAAAACTGTTAGTTTTTCAAACATCAAGTAAACCATGTATACAATATCAAAGTAATACCTTCACCTTTATGAAGTAGTAAAACAAAACCTTCACTGAATAAAGTATCATTACTTACCTTTTTGTAACCAAAGGATTACCATAAAACCCATATAAAGAACACATAGAATATATAAAGGTAACTTGGGATATAAACATACTTAAGTAGAATAACCATACGGTCGACTTCCACACATATCACTTAATGGAATAGCCATACGGCCAATTTCCATACATACTTAATGGAATAGCCATACGGCCGACTTCCATACCCAATGCATTGGAAGTTATAACGTAACCACCCGTCCTGGTATTCATGGCACCACCCGTCATATGGTTTATAACGTAACCACCCGTTAAAATGTCCAAGTACCAATATAAAATCATAAAACATAAAACCAATATAAAGGAATGATAACATTTCCACATTTCAATCACAATATATCATAATAGAATCCTTTATCAAAACCATTTTCAATACCAAAATACATAAAAGAGTATATGGTATTTATTTCATTTTAAAAACATAACGGCTTGTTGAGGAAGCCAAAGACCAAATAATACTCGCGGTGGCGGAAAAGGTCGTTGTCACCGCGTACGTTAAAAAAAACATTCCTTTTTGTCGTTTAGTAAAACTCTTCGTAGAAAAAGATTCCTTTTGTATAAAAGCAAAAGTCAAAGGAGTTTATACACCGTATAAAAGAAATTTGTGTATAAAACGAAATATGTCTCAATGAAAGGAGATTGAGACGAAGTCCCTTACCTTGGGTCCGACTTGACTCGATCGTTCTTTAACGTCCGGAATAATAAACTTGAGTTAATTTATTCTTGATTAAGAACCTTTTTAAAGTTCATTATTCTTTTTATATCACTTATTGCCATGTTATAAACATTATGTAACCATTTAAGTTAATAATGTTTGTTTTTTCAATATTTGGTTCTTAAGTTGAAAGTTGACTTCTTACAATTACATGTTGTTCATGTGGTCAAAAGTTCTTTATATCCAGAATGAAATTCCCGATTTGGATATAATATGTATCATATATATCCAGCATATACATGTATTTATAATATTACATAATCATTTAGAGGTAAGAAATGAAATGCACCGTTCATGGAGACGGTAAGCCGTACGTACGCATGAACGCTACTTTCATTTCTTTGTCATATTAATGGAATTAAAACTAAATGAGAGGTATGTATATTTTAATTCCAGAATTATATTCATCATTTAGATATATCATTAATTATATATATAAATTATATACATGTAATTTTAATAGTACATTACATTTGGGGATAAGAAATGAAATGCACCGTTCATGGAGACGGTAAGCCGTACGTACGCATGAACGCTACTTTCATTTCTATCTCATACTTTAATGGAAAGAAATAATAATGATATAGAGGTATATTATAATTCCAGTATAACATCATGTATAATAACTTTAAATCCATCCTTTACACGTCCCACATATGGCATTAACGAATCACATCACTTTGAGGAGGCGGTAGTCCGCACTTCCTTAAATGAAGATATCGTGTTTACCCATAATGGAAACCATAAAGGTATGCCAAAAATGAAAAATACAGAAGCTTAAAGAAAACATAAACATATTATATATCATATATAAAAATAATGACATCATAATGGCCACCCTTGAAGGTGTTAAATGAGTATTGAACAATCATCGTTTCGGGAGGCAGAATTTCGCCATCCACGGAAACCGTATGTTCTTTAACCATTTGATGTAGTTGTGTGAGAGTGTAGCTCAAATAAATATTATAACAACATCCTAGTATATTGAAGATACTGGTGTTGTTACAAAAGAAGTAAATAAAAAGAGTTTAGAGGGTTGGAGAAGCACAATAAAACAAATGAACAAGAGAGAATGAATTACCTTTAAAAGTGTAACTCCTTTTTGATTTGAGCCTAAAAGATTCCTTTGAAAGGAATATGCCCAAAGGGAATCCTCTAGGATGAGGAGAGGGATGTGGAGAGAGTAATTGGGCAGGGGTTGGCCGAGACAAAGGATTGAGAAGTGTGTGAAATGAGGTAGAGGTGGGGGCCTTTTATAAGAGGAGAGGAGGGGCACTTTTGAAAGTAAAGAGATATTACTTTATTTGAAAATGTGTTTCGGTTTTAAAAGGTCCCAAATTGATATAATTTTTGGATAAGGTGATAAGGGTTCTAAATCCACTCATCCAATTGGTTTTGGACATGTGTAGGTTTTAGATTTTTCATTATCTTTCCATTTTATTTAAATCGTCAAATAATGATGTTATCACTGCATCATTATTATGTCATATATAATTTAATTTATTTAATGTCTAAAAATTATAAAAAAAATACTATGATGTAGGAAATATTTGTATCTTTCCAATGACTATTTATAATCAAAATTTGGACTTGTATAACCCAACTCAAAAATTATTTTAGTAAAAAAATTTATGTTAGTGTCATTTTCACTTTAACATTAAATAAAAATATATTAATGTCATTTTCCAACTAAAGTGGCTCCATGGGGTCCCCAAGTTGTCCCATGGCTTGTCTTGGTCGGCCATGACCCACCCATTAGGTATAGGACAAGTGTCATGGTGTTTTCACATTCTTATAATACCATTTTTACCTTAAACTACACTAATTACCTCTAATCGCGATTAATGAAAAAAAGTAACTATTCACCAAAAAATTATTTTAATCTCATTGAACCACATTTTACTTCTTAATGACAACCATGTATGTCGGATTTTCAAAATTCAATACACATTAGTGGTAAACTTTCATTTAACTGAAAAATCAGTTTGCTTGATTACCACTTAGTGGTTTCACTATTCATCAAAAATTGAAGTTTTTCAGAAAATTACCAAAAATTCACCCTAAGCTATATTTGATATTCCGAATTCAAAAATTAAGTCCATTTTACAAAATTCAAAACATATATGTCAAATTAAATAATTTAATAATTACTTCCCGTTGTCATGACAAATAGCGTGTTTTTGTGAAACAATAAGTATCAAAAGATTGACACCAGTTTAAGTCCAATTTCAAAGTGAAATTGATTCCAATGACCACCATTGGATTAAATGGTAAAAATATTTTCTAATTTCACTTTAAAACCAATTGAAATAATAATCTAATCATATAAATAATTTAGATTAAAAAGAGGTTTTGAATTAAAATACAACATTTTACACTATTCATAAAAAATGAACTTTATCAGAAAGGTACCAAAAATTTACACAAAGTAAATTTTGATGTCCCGATTCTAAAGAAGAGTTATATTTGGTCCAAAATAAAGTATAAGAGTGATCAAAACTATATTTAATGATGGTTAACCATTAAAAGGTGATAAGTGAACCTTTAGTGAAAATTAGAGTATATATGCCCGTAAAATTGAACTCTTTCCGTATTTTAAGCTTTTATCTTTTATTGGGTAAATGTATAAACATTTAAAAACATATCTAATCATATTTTAGTTATTTCTATCCATTCCCGCCAGTACAACGGCTACTTGTTAACTAACATTTAAAATAATATTATTTTATTACTAGTGTGCTGCGTAAGTTTCAAAGAAACTCATCGTTGCGTATCCGGTACGCTATCGAACATAGCAACCCCTTTAAAATAAAATTAATATTTAATTCGTAAATATTAATAAATATGAAAATTATTTATTCTTTATTTACCTGGGATGTTACATTCTTACATGACTATTACATCCTTTTAAAGAAAAATAACATTATATAATTACAAATTCTTGATCAAAAGTTTTAGTGTATTGATAAAATTAAGCTTAAACATAACTTTTACAAAAAAAACATATTTTTTAATTTTTTTTATCTCTATCTTCTTAGAATTCCAAAATTCTCTTTATTATAAGTAATTAAATTAGGATATACACCAATGAAAGGGGTGAGCTAAAATCCCAATAATAGGGTGAATAACAGACATGAATCAATATAGCATGTGTGAGAATAATTATCATCATCATAACATAAGAATATATTTTTTTATCAACATTATGAGTGAAACAATGGATAAATTCATTGAATGTAGAAATTCATAAAAATTAAATATCATTACTTAATGGTAAAATACCTCACAAAGTTGTTAACAAAGATAACATCATGTTCATGTATAAAATATGTGCACAATCATAACATCATCATTATGAACAAAGATAGAATCATGTTCATGCATAGTTCACATTATCTCATGAGATACATCAAATTACACAATTATTAGAGGAATGTATAAGTTTGGTCCCACCCATCACATCATAACATTAAATAATCATGTATGCCACATAAAATACATAATAATCATAGTAAAAAAATAACCCATTGAAGGGAATGGTTTTCAAAATAATTTCATAATTAATTAATTCACGAATAAAACTTGTGGTTCCAAAAAGAAAAAGGTAAAAACATACATGGTATAAGAATCATCAATATTGAGTGAAGAAGAAACAATCTCAAGAGGATTCAATATTTTTTTGTCAAAGAAGCATTATTTTGTTAAAATCATTATATTTTTCATAAAACCAATTTTGATACATGTATATCCTAGAATAGAAAAGATAAAATAATGAAATTATATTTAAGTAAAATTCAATGAATATTCATATGGAATTATTTGAGAAATGTGTAAGACCCAAAGAAAATGTGTTAGGTTTGAGAATCCAATAACATAAATTCTAGGTTTATATCATCATTTTTACAATTCCTAAATATTAAAATTATATTTAATAAAACATTGATTCGTAGGTGAATTATAGTAATTTTGAAAACTAATTAAAAATAATCACCATTAGATAATATTTATTAATTTCCATTGATGAAATTGATGTTTTTTTTATATTATCTTTTTCTTAAAAATTTTCCACTTCAATTTGATTTCTCTATTTTCATAATGTAATTTATAAATTAGTATAATTAATTAAATAAGCATATAATTCATATAATGACATGTTTATATATTATACATAGTTAATATTATACATCCAAGAGTATTTTTATGTGTGATGACATGGAAATGTCTCCATATGGGGTTAACTGACCATTGACAGGACATTATAGGGAGAGTGGGAATGAGAATTTTAAAATTTATATATATATATAGTATTATGATACTTACAGTGTGATAAAATCATTAATATAATATTAATTTAAAACCTAATTAACTAATTTTAGGTATTTTTAAAATAGTTGGTATAAAAAAGAAACAAAATAGGAAGAATAAAAAAAGAGAGAGGAGTTGATCAGAACATATTGAATCCTCAATATAGATTCTCTTGTACAAAACTATAACTCCATCAGGATTAGAGTTAGATTTCTCCATAATGTCCATACATATTCTATGGTTCTTGAGAGGGGGGATTTGGAAGATATTAATCTTTTTAATAGGTGTTATGAGTGGTTTTCCTAGGGGAGGGAAAGGTGTTATTTGTACCATAAGAGAGGGGTATTTTTAGAATAAAATATTTAATAAAATAATATATAAAAACTAAAACATGTAATCATGAATTATTGATCATATAATTAATATATATTTATTATATAATGGGTTTAAGGATTTAAATAATCTTTATAATTAAAATTAATTAGTTTATTAAAATTGAAATTAGAAAGAAATAAAAATTGTTATTTTAAGGAATCAATCATGACTTTTGCTTTTGGAATTTTTTTTGGTTTTGAAATTGTGTTTATCGTATTTTAATGAACCATTTATGAAATTAAATATAACATGGTAGCAAATAAAATTAAAAAAAGGATAATTTCAATATTAAATCATGAATCATATAATTTAAGATACACCAATTATGTGAAAAACTATATTTTTACTATTCACTAAAAAATTGTTGTATTTCAGAAGATGACAAGAAATTAAACCTTGGAAAATTTCAACACATTGATTTAAAAAATAACATACATTTTATCCAAATAATTTTAAATAGTAGTTAATTTTAGATTTTAATATGGAATTATGGTTTTTATGAAATAGTTTAAAATATAGTTTATTAAAAATGTCCTTATATTTTCTTCGAGTCTTTTACCATGGTATTTATATTTTAGAACTAAAATATTCATATTTATATTTATTATTAATAATAAATATTATGTATATCCTAATTTAATATTTTGAGGTATAATTACTATTCCAACATTCGTGTTTTTACTCCCAATGGTCAGGTTAATATTCTAAAAGGTCACATTACAATTCCAACTGTTACATTACCTATAATAAATACAACTTCATTATATAAATAAAGATTAAAAAAATAATCTCAATGATATATATATCCATTTTCAATAATGTTTCTTATTTTAATCATATTTTTCCTCTTCTCTATAGTGTTTACAGTGGGTGATGATTCAAGTTGATTGGGGAAATCCATATTTTCCCATTTTAGCTTTTTTTAAAAAGAATATTTTATAGTTTCATTTTTTCTACTTTCAATTTTTTTCATTTGTGATTAATGTAATTGTATTTAGTAATTAAACAAAGAAATTACTAGTTTCTCTATATTTTGTATGTGTATAATATTATATAGTATAACAAAACAAAGATTTATTCAGGAAAAAAATATTACTAATAAAAATTGGGTCATTACATGAGATCCCTTCCTATACTTTTACCTCCTATCCCATACTCCACCATATTATCCTCCTGGTATAAATGTGTAATAATTAAATTGTGACTCAAGAGGAAAACCATACATTCCAACTAGAGAGAAGTTAGTCTCTATGAAAGATGTCGTGCTCCACATATAATGGCTTTCACTATCATAGTGGAGTAACATTACATCCAAAAATAATTCCACACTTTCTCCAATTTAAATATAACTTAACTGATAACACCCTTCATTTGAGCTTCAAGAGATATTGAAATACCAAAAGATCTAGAGAAAGGAAACCAGTAATCCCACCATTATAATCATAAAATGTTTTACCACACCCTGAGGGACTAGTGTTTCCTTTTAAAGCACCATGTGAATTAATTTTCATTTGAGCTAATTAGGGAGACTTCTAAAACACATCAATAGTTCCATTGGGTGGCTTGTGATAATCAGAAATTCCCAAAAACTTGAGAATCATTAAGTCTCAAACAATGTTGTCACAGAAAACTCAAATCAATGAGTTTGAATCATTGACTGAAACCATTATCTTCACCAACACTAAACATAGAAGAAAATGGTTCTCTCATATATCACAATTTTGAAACTGAACTAGATCACATACAAAATATGTTCCATATCCATGAGGAAGAGGTTTCAAATCTAAGTAGAAAAGGTGATCCTAATGCAAAGATGAAAAGTTCTTATAGTGAGCCCGTGAAATTTCACCTTATCTTAAAAATATCAAAGATATCATTCCATGTTACATGGTGATTTATTAACAAAGGAATTAGTGATCCATATCCTCCCAGTTTTTATTATATAACGAACACCAGGATAAAGGTTAAATACTAAAATATTGCAAAGCATTATCAATAAGAATTCTATTATGTCTCACTCTAAAAAATTTGTAAATCAAGAATTCCTTATCTAGTATTTTTTAAATTAGTTATATTTAACATGATCCAATAAGATACCTTATAACTATTTTGGTAGAAAAATTATCCTGTCATAATTCAAATCCTTATAGGTTCCCAAACCAAAACAATAACACATGGTGAAAAAGGATACTCTTAATAAATCATTTAACCTTATCCTAAATTAGTTGTTTAATGTTTTTATAGAAATATTTGATTGAAATTTCAGAATTAGATAATGAATCAAAAGGTTTAAAGTACTGATAAATAGGGTCACCAATTCAATTATAATTCTAGAATTTTAGAGGGGTGGTCTTGTTAACAATCCATCTTGAGCAAGTAATAATATATTGGTAAGATTATTTAACATCATGCTAAATGGAATAATCTATGTAGGAAATATTTAATTGCATAGCCTTCCCATGAATCTATTTTTAAGATATATTAGAGCATTTGAATAATTTTTTATATTATTACAAGTAAACTAGGCTAAGAAAGATTCATTAAAATCATTTATTTCTTGATTCCCAATCACCCACTATTAATATATAGGAAAGATTTTTTCCAATAGACCGTTACCATTTTCCTTTCCAATATATTCCCACACTAGAAAAAATTTCAATGCACACATTGAGATGATTCAATATTCTCTTGGGAAACCTATATATAATGTAAGAATAAACCAATGAAGAAACAATTGTAAATTTAACCAAGAAAATTCTTCCTTCCATTGAAATATTCCTACCATTCCATGTTTAAATTTAATTTTTAATCTGAAAAAATTGAAATTAATACATTTTATTTTTAGTTGGAATTCTTTTGTTTCAATTATTTTTCCAATATTTATCCATTCCATGTCTTTGGTTATGTATTGTATTTGAAAATAATTGTGTTTATATAGTGGGATGGTTTTGTTGGTTGATGTTGGAACATTTTGACACTATTTTCTTAATTGTATGGATTTTAGTTTTGATGAAAATATATGCGGTTGATTATGTAGTGTTTTTATTGAATTTTGGTAGTGTAGTGGTTGATGTGGCTTTGGGAGGAGGTTGTATGGTTGTGTTATAATTACCCATTGGTATGTAATACTATCGTAATTAATTGAATTTTTAAATGGTAAGGGGTTGGAAATTAATAAATGATGGGATGCTTGTTGAAATGTGATGGCTATGAAGAAAAGTAAAGGTATGGGAGGATTTTGAATTTTTGATTAATTGGAAGGTATGACATTAAATATTGATAAAAGAATTTAATATGGCTTGAAGATGGTAAATATGTAATTAAAAAATAAGTTAGTAAAATTGTATTTTATTTATGTTTTGTTGTTGTTTTGTGTAATTACAGTGGTTAGGTACGATTGGTGGGTTATGGAAGCATTTATTGGAGTCTGATGGTGGAATGAAGTGTAATTTATAGGTTGTGGTGATTTATTCTAGTAGTGGTTTTACCCTTTAGTAAGATTTTTTGTGTCTATACTCATTATATTTTCTAATAATTTTATATACTCCACCATTGGAGTTGGGTAATATTACTAATTCATATATTTGTATATGGTTTCAGGGAGTTTGTCAATATTTAGGTTATGAAAGGAATGGAAAAATGATTGGTCCCTCTTTATTTCTCTCCCTTTCTCTCCCATAAGAGGTAATATGGGTTGTGATGCCTCAAGAAAGGTATATACATATGGTATTTAATGGATTGAGGACATATTATATATATATTTTTATTAACATGTTTTCGTTGTTAGGACATGGTTACATGGTGGGGGACATACATGAATAAATGATTGAATGAGCTTAATTTCCTTCATATTTTTCTTAAATATTGTTATGACAATGTGATTTATATTCTGGTGTGATATGTGATGGAAGATATGTGGATTATGGTTTTGATGTGGTATGTGATAATATGGATGTGTGGAGTTAGAAGGGATTGTAGCACATGACATATATTGTTGAGCTGTAAGAGAAACTAGATCAATGGGTATGTGGTTATGAGGTACCTTCTTGATATATATTATTTGGAATTATATATTCATATTCCTTGGATGATTTATTATGCAAGTGATCCATTGTGAGGTTGGGTGATAGTTAACTTGATATAGGTGTGAGTTGGTTTTGTTGTTTTTTCATTAGGGAATTAGTATGTTTCTTCAACATCTTCATGAGATGTTATAGGGTTGAATATACTCATAATAATTATATTCTCTATATTTTATATCTATATCAATTGTTTAAATATATAGGATGGATTTTCATAATTGAGTTTGAAATTACTAGATTGAGGCTTGGAGTTTTTATCAACGTCACTCTCATAGGAGATTATTTTTGTTTTTCATTTTTAGATTTTATTATCGATGATATTATATTAATTTTTGGGGTATTGGATTTATGTTATATATTATATATCTTATTTGTGGTTTTTATTATATTTTACTGGGATTTTGAGGACAAATCCTCCTATGTGTGAATTTTCATTCCTTCGGTGAATGTTTTCAAATTGTTGCCTATTGGTGGTGGTATTTTGTTGTTAAAATAATATTTATTATCTTTATAGATGAGAATCAGTGGGGGAGGTCATGGAAAAACATAGTTTTAATTTATCTTGATCCTTTACATTTTCAAATTAGGGGTTAATAGTAAGTCAATAGTTATCTCTTTAATAACTCTTTATTATTTTTGGTAACAATCTCATACAAATATAATTATCCAATGAAGTAGTTTTTTATGGGTCAATAACATATTAATGTTATAAACCTTTTCCACGCATTATAATTAATTATTCTAGTGTTCAGTTAAATATTTTACTTTTTTTTCGGAGATATGGTTGAATTTTGGATCTTTAAAATACTTATTTATTATCATTCCTCTCTTCTCATATTATTAATTTTATAATTTTTATTCTTAATATATGCATGGGTTGTGTTTTTTTCATTGAATGTTATTTCAATTTATGAACATGAAATTGACCACCCAGTCAAGAATAATTGATTTTATATAACCTTTATAGTAAAATCTGAATATTGAAAGGTTCATTTCATCTCACTGATGATCAAGTATATAAATAAAAAATATCCAAGATGCATGACAGGATGTTATTAGAAATGTTTCTAATGAGGTACTCCAACATAGAGAGAAAAAATGAAAAGTGATAGAACCATCATGTAAAATATTATATTTTCCATTGATGGGATTCCTTATGTATTATTCTACCATCGATTTAGGTAAAAAACATTAATATCAAACTGGGTGTTCTTAAAATGATTCAAAATATGAGTCAATTTATAGTAATGAAAAATAAATATATTCATGTAAATTTATATATCAATTTTGAGATATGTGACACTTTCATATATATTAAAATATCCATAAATTAAATATAGATTTTGTAATTCTTTATGTCCTCAAGGATTGGATAAAATATGGGATAAAAGTTAAACTATATAACGACTTCTATATATAAGGCATATTGAAAAATAAATTCATTGAAAAATACTTTTCAATGATGAGGATATTAAATTTGTGTAATAACACTCTAAAAACTATTTTGTAATAGGAATCATATGGATTTGAATCCTAGGATATATTAAAGTAGTTTTTATAGATGTTTCCACGACATTGAGTTAATATTTGGATACAAAGCTAAACATTTTAATATGAGTTATATCCACCATACTGAGTCATGATCCACACCATATCTAATATAGAACACATACTAAAAACCCTTTCTATATTATCTTAATTAAACAATGAAATCTCTCATAGCTCTAGCATATGAAAAAGTTATAGAGGGACATTGTGCTGAGGAATTCATCAAATGGATGGGAAAGCCTTCTTCGCTACCCTAGTGGTATTTTATTCCATTAATCTTAACAATTTAAAGTTAATGGAACTTACTCAAACGTCACCAATAATTCCCATCATATTTCACAATATTGTGACATGTTTACATGGTCACAAGTCTACCAATAGTACTGATATTGATCAATGGATCATCGTCCATTAGTTTAAAACTATGTGAACTATAACTATCCCCATAAACAATTTAAAAAATCCTAGAACCAAGGTTGGATATAGAACCCAGAGAATTACAAGATAAAATCAATGGAATGTGTCCAAAACTTCAATTCAAACCAATGTACAAAAAAATGTAATCCTAAACCATATGACCCAAGAATATTTTTACAAGGTTAACCAGCCTATAAACCTCAATTAAATCATCCTGCCCTATTAGTTAATGCATAATAACATCACTTACCCTTGAAAGAATCCAAATAATAGATGATAATTACTCATATTCAAAATTCTTATAACTGTATGGTAAACCAATAAAAATCATCAACAAATTATAAATCCTATATTCAAAACCCTTAAAATAAAGTTATAGAAATTATAAACACATTACCTAAGAGATTACTAGGTACAAATATGGGTACAATAAATAAATAAAGTGAGGTTTTTTTATTTTATAAAACTACATAAAAGAAACATTCTATATGAAATAAAGACAACAGATTATTAAAATAAGGTAAAAAAAGAAAAAAATTATGAGAGACGTGATAATAATATAGAAGATAAAAAATGAATATGGAAGATAAAAAATCTAGAGAGGAGATTCAATAATATATGAAAAATTAACAAAATAAAAGGACCCTTACAATCCTCCTATATCATTATTATATATAATGAGGTAACTAATAAAGAATATAAAATATAAAAAATTAGATAAATTTATGAAAATCCATATCAACATATCATTTAGTAATTTTATCTTTCAAATAATGGGGCATGGAAAACAATTTCCAACATAAATTCAAAAAACAATTGAAGGATCATAGAGTCATTTCATTAATTAAATAATCTTTTTCTATTGTTAAATGATATATACATCCAACTATAAGAGATTACAAAAAAAATCCATTCAATTTACTATTGGATCATGTACATTCAGAAAGGTGTTATGTGACTTAGTATATATTTTCAATATAGAGACCCAAAGTTTGTCTTAAAAAATATTATACTCTGAGACTAAACAAAAATGGATTCATTGTAACTCATATCCCATTTAATGACATTTTTTATGGAATTCCTGTATACATTATGTTCAAGGTATAAAAAATAATCTTTCCCACAAAATTTGTTATCCTTCATATGAATGAGGAAGTGTATATTCTAATTATCATTTGGATACCACTCCAAGTTATGGGTAAGTCCTTGATATATGTTAATAAAGTATTATTGATTTTTTTGGGTGATGAATACATCACCTCCAATCATCAGAAATTAGCTAAGCATGGAGATGATTCAGGGGACTGTCATTCCATCTATTCTACTAAATAGTAACCGAGCATCATGAGTTATCAACATGAAGAGGGTGAAAATGTGATGAAAAAATATATTATATTGTGTTTATATATTATTATATTAAAAATTTATAGGATGTTGGAAATTATGGAGGTTTATTTTGGGACGAACACTTATCAATGGAGTAATGTATAGAGTTAATCTCTTTGATCATCAAGCCATTAATGTTGGAATTTAATCCACTTCAAAAAATAATAAGGTACACATTTCTTGGAGAAAAATATAGTTTACTGATTATAATAAATGCGGAGTTGATAAATAATAAAAATAAAAAATGGTGTCAAGTGCTAAGAAAAAGGAAGAAATTAATTTATTAGTGTATCTATAACACCAAATAAATTTACCCATCCAATTATAAAAAAAGGAACTACTAGGGGAAGTAATTAAACCTAGATTAAAATAAAAAATTATAATTACACATCCAATGAAATTATTATTGAAAAATGACATCCGTAAACTCCTTAATGTGGAAATTATATTTTCAATCTCAGATAGTGTATATTCTAACACACTTCAAGTCATATTGATGAAGGGAAGAATGAAAATGATCATAAATAACGAAAAAATATGATTTAGACAAGTATTATCATATGTTAAAGAGTATACATCAAATAGTATAAGCTAAATGGTACAACATGGAATGAACACTTTCCACCCCAAGGACAAAATGTTTAAAAGGTTATCCAACCATGAGTTCTGTAGTTGTTTTGACCAAAACTTTAGTTTCAACCTGATACTAGGGGATCTAACTGACCAAAATAGAACCAAATTTACTTTCCCACGCATAAAATTCACTAATAACCACAATTAATTAAGTATGTGTTATATACTAATTATTTATTAAAGGTGTATAACACATGTTTTTAATCAATAGTGGATAATTTTCTTGATATTTTGAAGCATGGGTTATCAATTTATGGAAATAATTTATATTTTAAGTACCCATTATAGTTATTTAAATATATTTAATAAATCATGATAATTGATCAAGAATTCATTGGAATCATTGAGAATGTTTTTGAGATTATTTTATGATATTGAGAAGGAATTGAGTTGATTTCAAGGTGATTTAAGTGATTCTGAAATAATTTTCATTTATTGAAATAGGTAATTTTGGAAAAGTTATGAACTAAACATTTTCATAGAGTTTTCAAAATGGGTTAGAGTTAATTTTAACTTCGTAGGATTCAGCATTGAGAGAATTCCTATTTTTTCAATGTCATGAACTCTATATTAAACTTCATAAGGGTAACTAGGACTACTAAAGGTTGTTATAAGACAATGTAGAGTTCAACTATATACTTCAAAGAGTTAAATTAAATTTTTATGTTTAAAATTTTTAAAATTTAATATTGTTGTTATATTTCTTATATAATTCATATCATTAAAACAATTTTTATGTTTAATGCTCATTGTGTACAAAAAGTATATTATAGATTTTATATATTTTGTTCATTTTATGATGTTCTTAGGGTTGAAATAGCCCTAGTATAACTACAAAATTTATTAAACCTTAGTAGGATGGGTAAAATAACTAGGGAACTCCATAGTGTTCGTAATTTAGAGGTTATATGTAACTTAATATCTTATATTCAACCCTATGAAAACTACAGTTTTCAACTAAATCTAAGAAGATAGAAAAAAATAAATCAACACAGTTTGGGGAATTAAAAGATGAAATTTTCTAATGTTTGGAGGTTAAATCATAAAATTATTTTTTGATATTTAATTATTATAATATCATAATTTTTTTCAAATAAATTATTCAATTTTTAATTTAAGTGGCATCAAATGAGATTTTAAAAGATATTAAATGAGAAGATTGTGGGGGTTAGGGATTTTTTAAATTAGAATATTTAATACTAATATCCATATTAAATGATTTAATTAGTCAAGGAAATAAATTTTACTTAATATTTATGGGAATTTCTATATTTTTTGGGAAATATTTTTCAATAATTTTTTAGAATATAAAATGATTAATTAAATAAGAGATTTTTATTGAGAATTAAATGGATACTCCAAGACTCTTCTTCATTGAAGAAAAAATGTATCAAAGAGAGAGAGTATACTGATGATCATTAACCTACACTAAATTTTTTATTTATGACTGGTTCAAGGAAATATGAATGAGTTACTAGTAATATAATTTCTTACTAAAAATGAGAAATAACATCACCTCATGTGTTCATGCTATCATGAATGATTTGTACATTTTGAATTTGTGAGAGGAAGGTCGACCTGCTTCTTCTATATTCTTATTTTTTGTAGTTGATAAGTACTTTTTATGATAATATTTAATTACCTTATATTTATTCATATAGAGATGTATTTAAAATCTTGTTCACCATTTGGAGTGGGGGAATAATATTTAAGATTGGTTGTTCTACTATAAAAAATTCCACATTTTTGTTTCTATAGTAAAAGTTCATCGATGAATATTTCCATTATTTTTTACAAGATATATATATGCTTATAAGAGTAATGGAATAACACTAACCCTCCATTATAATCAATTTCATTTTAGTGATAATCTCTATATTTGAATATTTTTCAGGAATAGAAAATGTTGTTCTCTCATATTGTTATTTAACCTTATAAAATCCTTGTGTGATATGAATTATTTTATATTACAGATATAATCCATGTGTGGGAGAGTTTATATTGAGATAATCATGAATTTAATCAGTCATAGAGGTTAAATTTTGAATAATTTAAAAAATATGTTTTCCATTGATTCATACCCCACCCCCACAGTATTCCAAATGACCTAGCCCCTTAAAATGATATGAGAGAAAACCAGGTTCCCTGAGATATCATATTTTCAAAGATAATAGAGAATATGAATGTAGTAAAAATTAGGCTTATTATTTTTGATATAAATAACATTAATTATCAAAATAAAAAAAATGATTCCTTTTTTATTATCTCAAGGTCGAGATGCTTTTGATATTGTTACTATATGTTTTCCCCCACTTGGAATTATTCTCCAATGTGATTTTGTAGAAAAAAGAAACATAGAGGTATATGCGAAATAAAAAAATTATATTCAATATTACTTATAAAAGAAATATTATAATAATGTTATTTGAGTTATTAATCAAAAATAATTATGGGACAAGTTAGTTAATATGTATAAAAATGTTAAGATTAAGCAGGCCAAACTATAAATTTAAAGTGATAAATTTAACGATGATAAATTGGAAGATAGTAATATTTTCAAAAAGAATATAAAGAACCTTCCAGATGTATTTGATCCAAATATTTTAGCTACTAATGATAGTGAAGATGATTCCATTAATGAGTTACACAATACTCTTATCAATAATGATATACGAAAAAATAAATTTTCTAAAAATAAGGATAAAAAATAAAATGAATTTAAATCCATAAACAAGTTTATAATTGAACAGGATGGAGTTAAACCCTTAGGTGAATCTGGTGAGGATTAGGATATTGATACAAATCACAAGATAATTATGTCATAAAAGACAAAGATATTTTCTAGATAATTTTGTGTAATAATTCTAAAGGATATATAGTGGGAGATCTACCAAATATCTTGAGAAAAAGGAACAAACATTTTGGAACATTCCAAAGGGTTAAAATCACATATAGTTGTCATAATATGGTAAACATTTTTTCCACCAAGCCACTTGAGCTGATAAAATTTGATATCTATTGACCCATGAGGCTGAATTCCACTCAAGGATATTTTAATTTCATCACAATTACTGATTAATTTACTTGGATGGCCAATACTATGTTGATAATGTACAAATAACATTTAGCTGGATTGATCAAAATAATTAGATGAATATTTGAAAAATAATTCTGAATTTCCATCAATGAATTCATATCATAAAATTTCATTGTGTTATTAAGAAGTAAATTTGAGTCATATATTGAAAAAATACATCATCATGCACCATTATATCAATCCATATGCACTCCAACAATTTAGTTCCAAATAGATAGAAAATATGAGTTTGGTATAAATTTCGAGAACCATTTTTCCTAAACAAAAACTCTCAATTTCATAATATAGGGAGGATATTTTTCTAGTTTTACATATTCTAAAAATGTTATTTCTGATAAAAAAACTCCATAATATCCTCTTATCATATGTGGTATAAGAATAATTCTAGTTTGGGATACCTTGTGGTGTTTTTTATTCCATTAATTATAAAAATTAAAAGTGAAAAGCATTGGAAATTTGATGAGAAGACTGAGGATGGTATGTTATTATGTTACTTATCTTGATGAAAGTGATACATATGATATAACAGATGTATTCATAAATTGGTGGAGTATTATGATGTTAAAATCATTGAAATTAAATCTAAAAATAGTGTTCCAAAAGATTTATTTTGTTAATTTATTATGAAAACAAGAATAATTATAAGCAAACAATGGTAGAGTATATTGATATTAACCCATTCATGTTAAATTTTTTACTTTGATCAATAATATGATAAGAAAGATAATACAGAAAGTAAATAATAGAAGTATAAAAAGTTGAATAATAATGCAGAAGAAGAGAATATGATTGTAAATAATGTTTTTGTTCAAACAAAAAATATACTAACTTTTGAATGTAAAACTACTACAATATATCAAATTGAAAAAAATTTATTAGTTTTAGCTATCTTTAATAAATAATGGATTGGATATTTGAATAAGGAATTGTACCAAATAGATAAAAATGAATCATGGGATCTTGTTCCCATACTATATGAAAAAACCTCTATGGGGACTGAGTGGGTGTTTTGTAATAAATTTAATAAAAATAGATAAGTCCCAATGAACAAGTAAATTCACATAGAAAAAGTTTACTCTTAAGTTTACAGGGTTTTTTGAATAGATATTTACTCTAATTTTAAGGTTAGAAGACATCATAGTATTCCTAGATGCGGAATCTTATAAGTAGTATAAAATTTATTAAATAGTTGAAAAATACAGCTTCTTGAATAGTGATCAAGATTAAGAAGTATATTTTGAGAAGTATGATGATTTTTTCCATGATGGTTATGGTTCTAAATTTTGAAAACTAAATAAGTTTATATATTTTTTGAAACAATCCCCCATGGTCTAGAATTAAAGTTCGTATATTTACTTAAGATAACTGAGATTCATAGAATGATCATTACATAGTATCCTTTACAAAAAATAAATATTTGAAATAACTATAATCGATATTTCATATTTTAATAAAATAATTTTTATAGGTGATCAAGAAGTTTATTGTAATGAATTTTATAAATAAAATAAAGAAATAATTTGAGATGTTAATTATATTAGAATGAATATAATTGTTAGGGTTATATGTATTTTAAATATAGGAGTTTATCATTCATTCAATAGAAAAATGTGCAATGTAATTTTAGATAAAAATCAATATGAGAGAATCGAAGCTAGTTTATACACCTATAAAAGTATATTTAAAAGTGTCCAAGGATGTTAGAGGGGAAAATGAAATTAAATAATACTTAATAAAGTATATTGATGTCCATCTATTTCTTATTACTAATAGATATAAAATTTTTATTGCATTGAGTTTGTGTGTCAGGTATCATTTTAATCCTAAAAAATCAGACATAATAGTTTTCAAGAGACTGGTCAAATACCATAAAGAGAATTTTAGATTTGGGATAGTTTATAGGAATCAATGGAATTGGAATCTATTAAGTTATACAAATTCATACTGGGTGGAATATTTTAATGATAAAAACACAACATAATGAAGTTTATTTGTTTTATGGTCACATTAAGTACCCGATTGTTTGAATAAATTATTGATTTTGGTGTTTGAAAATATATGACTTAGATGAAGTAGAGTATTAAATATTTTAAGGTAAAGATATATAGTCCATAAAATATTTCATGTGATAATCAAATTTATTTTTTTATTTCTAAAAATCATATTAAACCCACAAGATCTAACCACATTGACATAAAATTTAACTTTCTATAATAGATGGTGGCCAATGGAAACATAAAATTTGAATTCATTCTTACTAGAAACCAACCTGTTGATATTTTCACAATAGAAATGTACAATTATAGATTTGTGACTCTAAGATTAAAAATGAATTTTTTTCCCTCCCTTATCTCTTAAGGTATAATATAAGTACCCCAAATAAAATTGTACTGTGTTTCCAAAAGTGTATAACATATGAATAAATAATTTACAAATTGGTAGAATAAGTCCCTCTATTTTCTATTTTTTATAAGAATCTATGAGTTATTTTCATCATGAAAAGGGGGAAATTAATATAATAATGCTTGAATAAAAGGGTTGTTCATTAATTTTACTTTTATAAACATTTTTTTCACCATGGGTTGTATTTTTCTCAAAATATGAAATTATCATAAAGTTTGTTTTCATAATTCTTTTCATGTGTGATTAGAATTGATTTTATTACTCTTATTGAGTTGTAGAGTTTTGGAAAGTGTCGAACAAGTATTAAAACATATGAAAAGTGGGAGATTGAATTTCCAATGAGAAGTGTTGAAGAGTGATGAATATGATTCCATCAATGATCGGTAATTCCTTATAAATATTGAGAATGTATCAAAGAAGGATCTGAGATCATGGCCATCACTGCTTCCTTTGGGTACAAAGACTCTCTTCAGGTGGAAGGAATGGGTATGCTCACAGGCCTCTAATTTTGAACTGAATTCCATATCGAATGGGACATAGTTGAAATGGAATCCATGATTCTCCACAACTCTTTTTGTGAAAAAAATCACTCTTTAGGGACCATATCTTAATGTATCCATAAATTATCAAGATATATCAATACCAACATGGATATCCTCCACCCCTAGCATGAGGGAAATAACACGTCAGACTTTTTGGATTCTTTTTCTTCACATAACTGGCTGGTTGTCCGTTACTCTGACATGGGATCTTTTCCCAATGAGTGTTCTAACATTGTTCATGGGGATGTGAAAGGCCTCCATTACATCTTTCCCCAATATCCCCATATTCTCTTTTCTCTAAGATCATATTTCTTTGGTTTTTTTCATGTGTTATCATTTGATTTCATTTATAAGCCTTTGTCCCCATTTTTCTACTAAATAAAAAAAGATTGGGAGAAGGCTCTAAGTTCATTTGAATGTTCTTTAGGTTACACTAAAATAAATTTTTGTTTATATAAATTATGAATTTTTTTAAAATCTATAAAACTATATATTTCATAATGTTTAAAATATTTATGGATTCCATTTCCCCTTCATAGAGTTCATCACTAGGTATAAGTATATTTTTAGTAAATTCATTAACACTTGGATAAACCTTGTAAGGGTTAATATTGGGACTATGTAAAGTTGTTCTAAGATAGTTTAGAGTTCAAATAAAAACCTCATATAATTGATATAATTCATTAATTTCAAAACTTTATATAGTTTAATTAGTTAATAGAGTTACTTGACACTTTATAGGGTTCAACCCTATGTGAAATTTTAAACTTTTTTGGTATATAAGACACTTTATAGTGTTTTCATAATGTGTTGAGTTTATGAATTTAAAATAGTTTAAAGAATCCAATGATACTTATAAGGTTCACTAAAAATTATAAATATGGATATAAATATTGGGGAACTATATTGTCATGACCCGTCCTCAGGGCCCGTGCCGTGACTACCACAAACCCGCCTTCCATAGGCCAGCGGCTGACGACTAGCACCAAAGGCGTAAATCTCGGTATCTAGGAAGGAATAGACTTTATAAAACATAAACACAATCAACCAGAGTAAAAGCAGAAGTAATACACTAAGTACAAAAGAAAGTGCTAAAATGTAAATGAGCCAGAATACAAACCCAACAGAGAAGTACAACTACAACTGAACGAAAAACAACAGAAAAGACAAATAGCTGGAAGATAGAAGAATCTCTTGGGGAATCCACCTCAGATCCTTCCTAAAGGGTAAGTACATATAGCCTCCTCATCGATCTCTCCCACCATCCTCCTCTGATTACCATCTCGTCGTGAAGTCCACCTCCGTGTACTGACTCTTCGTGAGGTCCACCTCCAGGTACTGTCGAGTCTTCAAACACTCGATCTCAGTCAGCGCAGTCCGTCGTCTGCATCCAACACAATGAGGTGTGGGCATAGCCCATGAATGGGTGAGTATAAGATACTCAGTATAGACCCTGATACCCTCAAGGTCTCACTAAATCCAACAAGGATAATCACAAAGAAAGTTCTCAACAGATAACCCTTACTTAGGTATAAGCTCATACTTATACCTAAGTTATCAAGTAGGCCATCTCAGCCACGAGATATCACACAGATATGAAGTAGAGGGATAACCACTACTTAGGTATATGCCCAAACATATATGAATGTTATCAAGTAACCCATCTCAATCATGAGGAAAACACAAAGGTCATTGACTCATCTCAAACCAGGATTTTCATTACTGAAACCGAAACTGTTGAAGAGCTCCTCCTCTATCGAGTACACTGATCCTGTCACGACTCTGAGGCGCTGCTCACTAACCTTAGACTGCTGAGGTACTCCTCCTGTCGAGTACTGTGGGTCAGCCACCCAAACATAGTAGTGCTCCCCGCCAGGGTCTGCCACCCAAACACAGTAGTGCACCCCCCCCTAATAGCCTGCAGAGGTACTCCTTTTGTTGAGAACCGTGGGTCTACCACCCAATCCCAGTAGTGCTCCTCGCCGTGGGTCTGCCACCCAAACACAGTATTGCTCCCCACTAGGCTATACCAATCACTCCGACTCGAATCAAACAAGAAGAAATCAGGTCTCATCCAGCTATACGGTCTCCGTACTCCGTACGATCGTCTCCGGGAGGGTCCGCTCCACGAGCAACTAGTCGATACTCCATGTATCACAAAGTCCCACGAAGAAGTATCTCAACGGACCGACTCGTCAAAGGGGTCTCAACGCAACAGACAACACGTCAATCGGACACCCTGTCTGTGAGTTATTAGCCTTTTTGTCCCGGGGGCCCGGTTGGTTTCGTGTACGAACCAACCCAACCATATCTCAAATATACACCGAACTCTCATATGGTAAACTCAAAAGGACCGTTTCTCAAAGTGATCACCAACGCCGCTAACGGTTCGTCAAACGGATGTTCGGTCTGAAAGTTATCATCTTTTCTGTTCTAGGGGCCCAGTTGGATTTCTGGTACAATCCAACCCGACCATATTCCAACTGCGTCCAAACCTCAGGTGAAGTATACCAAAAGAACCGTCTTATCAAGAGGAATCCAAAAAAGTATACGGCACGTCAATCGGACATCCGTAACTCATGTTATAACCGTTACCCACTATTGGAAAACTAACATATACCAACGGTTTGGAATTGTTATTATAGGCCTCCAAACCTTTGGTATAGCCTATACCAATGGTTTGGAGAACCGTTGCCAAGTAAGCCATTGGGATAGGTCTATACCAATGGTTTTTGGAAAACCGTTGGTATAAGTAATATGAAAATCTATACCAACGGTTCCATAAAACTGTTGGTATATGTATTTCAAAAAAAAACATTCACTGGGATTTGATCCTAGGACCCCTAGTTTATCATTGAATGACCTAACAACTAACCTAACATGACTTTTGTGAACATAATTTCATAAATATATATATTTTTTCTCATAATTATTTAAATTTTTATTTATATAATGTTCTCGGTAAAAGATCCGATAAAAAACAAAGGACCTATACCAACAGTTGTCAAAATCGTTGGTATAGGCCTATACCAACAGTTTTGACAACCGTTGTTATAGTCCTTTGATTCTGGGGATGACATTGGTATATTTTTGACCTATACCAATGTTTTGGCCAAACTATTGGGATAGGTACCCACCCTTTCTCAATGGTTTTGGAAAACCATTGGGAAAAGTGGCCACAAAGTGGACTTTTCCCAATGGTTTGGCCAAACCGTTGGGAAAGCCATACCCTTTCCCAATGGTTTTGGCAAACCGTTGGGAAAAGTGACCTCAAAGTGGGATTTCCCAAAATTTTGTACAAAACATTGGGAAAGGGGACCTACACCAAAGTTTTTTACAAACTGTTGGTCTAGAAGCATTGGTAAAGGTCAGATTTCTAGTAGTGTTCGTTCCGAGGGCCCAGTTGGTTTCAATTTTGAACCAACCCGGCTATACCCATACTTCTCTGAAACCCTGAGTGTAATATACCAAAATGACCGTCTCGATCCAAGGAACCCCGCGCACCTAACGGTGAATTGATCAGAGGTCTGTAGCTTAAGATATCAACGTTTAACTGAAGAAGGTCCGAAAGTAGAGGGTTTGGGTCCAGTCCAACCCGCCCAATACCCCCTGGGTCGGCCCGGATTGGGTCGGCCTAACCCGGGTTCGGGTCCAGCCCGGCCCGGCTGGCGTGGCCCGACCCAGCGCTGGCGGCCCAGCCCGGCTGGTTAAGGCTCGGCCAGTGTGGCTAAGCGGACGCGGAGCAGGGGGTGTTGTTCCCCCCCAGTTCATAGTGAACCAGCACTGCTTTAAAGCCACGCCCCCCCCCCCCAAAATCCGGAACGTCTTTGTCGTTTCGGTCTGCCATCGCCGATCGTTGGCTCCACTACCGCCGCTTTCCGTGAACCACCATACGCACTCTGGTGGTCAGTTTCACCCTCCGTCTGTGCCTAAGGTCACTATGGGACCCAAACTTCACTGTGGAGACTTCAAATCGCCATTGTGGCCCGTCTCGTCATCGCCCGTCAAATCGCACATCAGAAAATAATTTGTGGAGGGTTGTTGGGCCGTGTTTGTTCGACCCACACCCTTCACGTTAGGTGTTATCAATTGGCAATAATCAACACATGATTTCAACAACTTCACAAGGCACAATTTTAATCAATTAAAATTGAACCTAGTTCCCAACAATACACTCGTAATTAAATATTCCTGTCCCACAAATAATAACATTCGAAGATCAACTTGATAATGAGTTGATCCGCATTCTTTGTTTAGAAGGGAACAATCACGAGAATATTAACATTCTAAAAACAAACCCCTACCTCGTATCGTTCGTCGTTCATTGACGATATCCTGAAAGGGAAAGGACATCGGTTCGTTGACGTCGTCGCATGGTAAGAGGTGATGGTGATGATAATCATTGGCATTTGTAGTTTCCTTAAAGACCTTCGATCCGGCCCGAGCATTGTTCGTTAGAAATCCAATGGTTGGAGAACCGTTCTTCGTAGAGGGAGGGAGTCATTCTTCGATAAAGAAGAAACGTTCTTTGACGAGGAGGAATTCACTTCTCTTCCTTCCTTCTTCTTCTTCTTCTCACAAAGTCTCTCTCACTCTCCCCAAAGTCTCCACACAACAATCCCAACCCAAAATAAAATAAGACTTAATCTTATTTTATTATAACATTCCAAGCATTCAAAACTTAAAATTAAAACTCTTAGTTAAATTAATTGAATAGGTTTAATCAATTAATTTAATGTGAGTTGGCATGAAATAAAGAGGGAGCGAGGGTGAGTTACACAATTAAAGATGGAGTGAGGACTTATACATTAATTACAAGGGGTTTAAGGGGGTTTGGGAAAGTGAAGGGTTGGGAATCGTGTGGGCCCCACCTCACCTTAATCATCACTTAGTTAGTTAGAAACTAGTGGTTCCACCCCAACTTCCACACTTAGGATACAACCACTTAAGTTGGGAATAGAATTTGTACCACAAATATTATTCAATTCTTTATTAGCTCCCAAATTTTAACAACTCCTCTCGAGAAAACACACCTTTGGTAAAGGTCCTCTTTCGCAGATACCGGTTCCATGAGTTCATCGGTGCCCTCAGATTTCAATTCCGAGCACCAGTTCAAAAAATAGAAAACCTTGCTCGTTTGATCACTGAACGTACCCGAGCAAACCTTCGGAAATTGATTCCGGGCACACCGGGCCTCAGAATCAGGTGCCGTCAGAAACTGCGGACTCGTAAAATTCAAAAGAAATTAAGAAAAAATTTCCTTGAAATTTCCGGGTCTTTACATTACTCCCTCCTCAGGGATTTATTTCCCCGTAAAGCTTCAACATACACTAAGGAAAACAAAGTGGTACTGAGCATGCATCTGAGCCTTCCGCTCCTGTGTGCTCTCCTGGAGGTTCTCGTGCTACCAGTGAAAGCACACCAGAGGAATCGACCATCCACGTAGGACCCGCTCCTGTCGATCCTCGATCTCCACTGGAACCTCCGTGCATGTCACCCTATCATCAATGTCCAACTCCCTATGGTCGATGATGTGTGAAGGATCGTGCACGTATCTCCTCAGCTGATATACGTGGATTAAATCATGCACCCGGTGAAACTATGGTGGAAGTTTCAAGAGATAAACCACCTCGCCTACCCTGCTGAGGACCTAGAAAGGTCCGTTGAACCTCAGAGATAACTTTCCACCTCAACCACATCTCCATAAACCTCGTCAAGGTGAGAACTATATAAGGACGTGGTCGCCATCCTCAAACTCTAGAGGCCTCCATTTACTGATTAGAACTGAAGCAAAAAACTCATGTTGCCACGAGGGTAAGGTTGGCCGACTCAAGAGTGATCGACCGCACCCTCTTATGCATGAGTTTATCCTGCGCTGCCTGGGGTTTCTATTTCACCGACCTAGGAAAACCCATCCCAACGTTGTAGATAAACCACAACCTTTTGGCCTAATACATTCAATCTGGGTATGAACTATGAATCCAATCCATACCCAGACCAACATCGTAAGGCCACGACACTACCACCAAGAGATTCTAAATGAAAATTTCTCCTTGAGGGTCAGATCACACTGTCGGCGTAAGTGTGATTATCAAGTCTCCTCCAAAAGGTATCTCCAGACGTGAAGATCAAGTCAATGGCTTACTAGAAACTCTAGGTCTGGGACAAGATTTGTGGAAGAAAGGAATGATTCGTGTCAATGTCTGTTGTAACGGTAGATAGAGGTTGACACAGAATGTCCCTAGAATCATTCTTAGAGCCATTGGGTAACACTCCTTGACTTCATGAAGCTACTCTTTTTCCCTACCCTCTAGTTCCCTGAACCTTGCGGGTATAACAATGGCAGGTGGTTGTAACATGTTGAAATGTCCACCACCTCATGCTGCTCTCCTAGCTCGGCCTCCAAGTCTGCTGATCCGCAAACTCAAATGTCCTTAACACTTCTTATTCTTGAAACATTTTACACGCCCGAGTCTCTGAGACTGGCGCCAGTTTCCTGTTTCTTACTGCACTTTACAATCTTCATCTGCTCCTAGATGATCTGCACCTTCTCTGTCGTAGCGCATACCATCTCTGGTCGGTAAGAATTTTTTTGACGTGGTAAGTCGGTCAATGACCACCCTTCTTCGCCTACGATCTGTAAGAGCTGCTAAGATTTCTTCATTGCCGAAAGGATAAACTTGGTCTCATCCCCTAGATGAACCACACCCATTGTCTAATACAGTCAATCCTAAAATGAATGAGACATTCATGCCATGGACGATGTCTTAAGGCCTCGACGTTACTACCAAGAGATCCAACCGTCACTCTCGCCTCCAAGAGTCGAGTCACACTGTCGACATCAGTGTGAGGTCACTGGGTCTCCTCCAGTAGAAATCTAAAAAGTGAGGGTCAAGTCAACAGTTTTAACTGGAACCTCTCAGTATCAACCAAACAAAAGGATAGGAAAGTAAACATCACAAAGATAAGTGTCTTTTATTACTGCAGATTGAAGTACAAAGACACAAATGCAACAACAACATGGAACTTAAATCACTAAGAACAAAAAGTCATCCACTAGTTCCCTCTTGTCCACCTGCTTCCGGAGCTCCACTGCCTTTTCCACTGCTCAGATGTTGCTCAATCACCTGCCGCTGCTTCTGTCTCAGTGGCTCCTCCAATGCCTGCGGATAAACTATGTGGGGAGTCGGACAGTCACGTGCCATGTGATCCTTCCTGCCACATGCATAACACTTCCTGCTCCTCGTATGGCTGGCTCTGTTTCATGTGCCTCGCACAGCCAAACCTGTATCCCGAGGTTGCCCACCTGCTGTTATGGTCCTCTTGGACCCCTACATCATCTGTCTACTGTGTACAAATGATTTAGCTGCTGATGGAAAATCCTGTGGCAAAGGAAGCAGCTCCTGAGCATGCTCGGAGTGTAGAGTCACTGGTATAAACTCCACCCTGAAGAAGGTCTCGAAGTCTCCCCAGGTGAAGGTCATCTCATCGCAAAACTAGAGCATCTGGCTCCACCATCTGCCTACTGCTTCATAAATGAGGCTGGTAGCAAGGATCACCATGAAGTCCGCTGGTGTACCTACTATCCTGAAGACTCTCACCACAGCCTCCAGCCAATCCTTATCCGCCTGTGGGTCCGTCTCTCCCCAGAACCTGGGTGGCCTTAGGCGCTGGAACTCGTGCAGCGTGCTCATGTAGCGTGCATCGCCTGCTTCTGGGGCCGATGGCATCGGCGGCCCAACGTATGGTAGTACTGCTGGTGCCTCAACTGAAAGAGGGCCCTATACTGAGGCCTCGTCACTCGGCGGGCTGTCAGTACATACATCTCTCGAGGCTCTAGGTGCTCGTCCACGGAAATGCATCCTAAATTAAACAGATGTGACACAATCAAATGATTATAACTAGTGAGCTGACCTTGTTTGAGCTGTTTTATGGGAAAACCTTTGAAAATACACACTCAATTAGTGTTTTTGTGCACTGAGTCGGAAATCAGGAGTCAAGGTCCTGGTGTATGGATACGTCGTCCACCCGCACCAACACTGGACTCCCTGAACTGAAAGCCAAACTCAGTACCCTTAACACTATTTCTTCACTGAAAAGAAATATCTGAGTTATAAGTTCTGCGGTAGAACCGACTCATCTTATACCAATTTTTCACGACCCATCCTCGGGGCCCGTGCCGTGACTACCCCAATCCCGCCTTCTATTGGCCATGGGAAGGCGACTAGCACCAAAGACATAAATCTCGGTATCTGGTACGGCATAGACTTTATAAAACATAAACACAACAAACTAGAGTACAAGAAGAAGTAATACATTAAGTACAAAAGAAAGTGCTAAAAAGTAAATGGGCCAGAATACAAATCTAACTGAGAAGTACAACTACAACTGAACGAAAAACAACAAAAAAGACAAATAGCTAGAAGATAGAAGCATATCTTGGGGAATCGACCTCGGATCCTTCCTGAAGGGTAGGTACAGATAACCTCCTCATCACTCCCGCCCACCATCCTCCTCCGAGTATCGTCTATTCGCGAAATCCACCTTCGGGTACTGACTTGACGTGAGGTCCACCTTTGGGTACCATCCAGTCTTCGAACACTCGATCTCAGTCAGTGATGTCCATCATCTGCATCCAACACAACGAGGTGTGGGCATATCCCATGCAGGGGTGAGTATAAGATACTCAGTAGGGACCCCGAGACCCTCATGGTCTCACTAAATCCAACAAGGATAATCACAAATATATTTCTCAACAGATAACCCTTACCTAGGTATAAGCCCATACTTATACCTATGTTATCAAGTAGCCCATCTCAACCACGAGGTATCACACAGATATGAAGTCGATGGATAACCACTACTTAGTTATATGCCCATACATATACGTAAGTTATCAAGTAACCCATCTCAATCGTGAGGAAAACACAAAGGTCACTGACTCAGCACAATCCAGGATTTTCATTATCGAAACCACAACTACTGAAGAGCTCCTCCTCTGTCGAGTACACTGATCCTGTCATGACTCTGAGGCGCTACACAAGTCACTCTGACTCGAATCAGACAAGTAGTCATCAGGTCTCAGCCAGCTACACGGTCTCCGTACTCCATACGCTCATCTCCGAGAGGGTCCTCTCCATGAGCTACTGGTCGATACTCCAAGTATCACAAAGTCCCACGAAGAATTATCTCAAAGTACCGCCTCATCATAGGGGTCTCAACACAGAAGACAGCGTGTGAATCGGACGCCCGGTCTGTGAGTTATTATCCTTTTCATCCCAGGGGCCCGGTTGGTTTCGTGTATGAAACAACCCAACCGTATCTCAAATATACCCTGAACTCTCATATGGTAAACTCAAAGGTATTTTTTCTCAACATGATCACCAACGTCACTGACGGTTCGTCAAATGGACGTTCGGTCTGAAAGTTATCGGCTTTTCCGTTCCAGGGTCCCGGTTGGATTTCGGGTACAATCCATCCTGGCCATATTCCAACTGCGTCCAAACCTCCGGTGAAGTATATCAAAAGAATCTTCTCATCAAGTGGAATCCAACAAAGTCAACGGCACATCAATCAGACGTCCGAAACTCATGTTATAACCATTTCCGTTCCGAGGGCCCGGTTGGTTTCGGTTTCGAACAAACCCGACCATACCCATACTTCGCTGAAACCTTCAGTTTAATATACCGAAACGATTGTATCGATCAAAGAAACCCTACGCAATAGATGGTGCATTGATCATAGGTCCATAGATCAAGATATGGGTGTTTAACTGAAGAAGGTCCAAAAATAGGGGGTTTGGGCCCGGTCCGACCCGGCCCAATACCCCCTGGGTCGGCCCGAACTGGTTCGACCCGACCCAGGTCCGGGTCCGGCCCTGCTGGCGCGGCCCGGCCCGACCGGTTGAGGCTCAGCCAGCGTGATCGAGCGATCACGGAGCGGGGGGGGGGGGGGGGGGGGGGGTTGTTCCCCCTAGTTGACAGTGAACCGGCACAGCTTTAAAGTCGTGCCCCCCCAAGATACGGAATGAATTTTCCAATCCGGTCCGCCACGGCGCGCCACCGCCGCTTTCCGCGGACCACCAAATCTGCACTGGTGGTCCGTTTCGCCCGCCGTCTACGCCTAAGGTCACTAAGGGACCTGAACTTCACTGCAGAGACTTCAAATCGCCATTGCGGCCCGTTTTGTCATCGCCCGTCAATCCGCACATCAACAAACAATCTACGGAGGATTTTCGGGCCGTGTTTGTTCAGCCCACACCCTCTGCTTTAGGTGTTATCAATTGGCAATAATCAACACATGATTTCAACAACTTAACAAGGAACAATTTTAATCAATTAAAATTGTACCTAGTTCCCAACAATACACTCATAATTAAAAATTCCCGTCCCGCAAAAAAAACATTTGTGGATCAACTTGATAATGAGTTGATATGTGTTCTTTGTTTAGAGGGGAACAATCACGAGAATATTAACATTCTAAAAACAAACCCCTACCTCATGTCGTTCATCATTCATTGACGATATCATGAAAGGGAAAGGACGTCATTTTTTTGATTTCCTCGCAAGGTAAGAGGCGATGGGGACGATGGTCATTGGCATTCGTCGTTTCCTCAAAGACCCTCGATCCGGACCAAACGTCGTTCGTTGGAGATCCGACGGTTGGAGAACCGTTCTTCGTCGAGGGAGGGAGTCTTTCTTCAACGAGGAGGAATTCTCTTCTCTTCCTTCTTCTTCTTCATCTTCTCACAAAGCCTCTCTCACTCTACCCAAAGTCTCCACACAAAAATCCCAACCCCAAATAAAATAAGACTTAATCTTATTTTATTATAACATGCCAATCATTCAAAACATAAAATTAAAACTCTTAGTTAAATTAATTGATTAGGTTTAATCAATTAATTTAATGTGAGTTGGCATGAAAAAAAAGTGGGAGAGAGGGTGAGTTACACAATTAAAGAGGGAGTGAGTAGTTATACATTAATTACAAGGGGTTTAAGGGGGTTTGGGAAAGTGAAGGGTTGGGGCTTGTGTGGGCCCCACCTCACCTTAATCCTCACTTGGTTAGTTAGAAACTAGTGTTTCCACCCCAAATTAAACACTTAGGATATAACCACTTTAGTTGGGAATAAAATTTGTACCACAAATTTTATTCAATTCTTTTTTAATTCCCAAATTCTAACAACTCCTCCCAAGAAAACACACCTTTGGTAAAGGTCATCTTAAGAAAATACCAGCACTGCAAGTTCATCAGTGCCCTCAGATTTCAATTTTGAGCACCAGTTCAAAAGATAGAAAAACCCGCTCATTCGTTCACTGAACATACCCGAGCCAAACTTCAGAAATTGATTATGGGCACACCGGTCCTCAGAATCAAATGCCGTCAAAAATTGCGGTCTCGTAAAATTCCAAAGAAATTAAGAAAAAATTTCCTTGAAATTTATGGTTCTTTACATATATAGGGGTTTTCTTCTAGATGGTACAAGATACTTCATAGGGTTCAATCATCCCTATGAAAACCATTGAGTCTAACTATCTCCATGAAGATCCATCCAAAATAAAATCTTATTATTTGAAGAATTAATTGAATAAATGTTATAATGTTTTAAGATTAAATAAAATAAATCTTTTTTTATATTTATTTCATTAAATATCATTAGAAATTGGTTAAAACCGAGATTCAAGTAAAAAAATGCGGGATATTAAATGGGATTTTAAAAGTGAATAATTGAGAGGTTCACAGAAACTTTTTCATAGAAAATTCAAATTCATATATTTGAAACCATTGTACATAGTTAAATCTATAACTATTAAATGAATTATCCTATATCCAAACATTATAAGACTTATTTTTAATTCATTAATAATTCTTTTTATTAAATTTATCAGAATATAGAAATGTTTAAATGATGAAGAAAATATCTTCTAGAATATATGGGTGAAGTAAATACTCTTCTCCATAGAATAAATTTTTTATTGAATAGATAAAAAAAGAATAAGATAATTGACCAACACTTCAGAAAGAATTTCTTACTAGGTTAATGTCAGATAATTGATTTTTTGGTCATCTAAAAACTTCTTTCTATGGTTGTATAAGATCACTATGTGAACACATGCTATCCTACTTGAATTTTTAATTCTATATTTTTTAGAGGAAGGAAAAAATTATTCAATTATATTCGTAGTATTTTGTGGGTCAAATAATTTTAGGAAAAATATCTTATTTCTTTATGTTTTGGAATTTAGTGATATATTAAAGATATTTTTTACCATAATGATAGAGGGAATAATCTTGAAGATTGGTGGTGCCATTATAGATAATAAAAATATTTTTAATTGTGTAATGTTGAAGGATAAATAATTTACATACTTTACTCTATCTAAATACATCCATTCAACATTAATTGTATAAGATGGAATCTCCCTTGTAATCACTTTACTTTTTGTGATGTTATGGGTCTTGGAGTGTAACTCGAACCAGGTAAGGAGTGGGATCTCATATTATGGTCAAACATTGTAAAATTATTATGTTATGTGTATTATTTAATATTACTATTTCACCCAAGATAATGAAAATAATATTTTATGAGTTTAAATACATTAATGGGTCAATAAGGTTTAATTTGAAATAATTTAAATAAAAAAAATTTCATCGATTAACCCCCCCCGCCTCAAATGGTATTCCAAATGGCCTGGGAAATTTTATTTTAATAATATTAATTTGTTACAAAACATATGTGAGGAAATTGTCTCAGAAAAAAATTGATAAAAGTTACATTTTATGTTTTATGAAGGAATTGTTTTTTTAACGTAACATCAAAATAAGGAATTTAGTTCAATTAAATAAATATAAAGTTATTTTAAGAGGTTTTATACCAACCTCAATGTAGTAAATGTAAATATTTATCTGATATCTTGAAATTTGATGCCATTTTATCATATTACAAGATATCTTATCCCTTCATTGATCTTTTTTTAAAGAAATTATCAATCGATTTTATTGTATTTTTTTACAAAATCCTTAATTATTTGAAATCAAATTTATGGTAGCCGCAATCAAAATTTCTCATAATTAGGAAAATAATTTTCCATTGATGTGAGATATAAGTGATTTCTTTATAATAGTTTACATAGATAATGGCTCAATCAAATCATTTATAATATTTATTATAAAAAATTAACATTTAAATATTCTAAATAAAATACACTACTATGAATATAAATATTTTGACTATGATATTTTTTTGATAACTTTGGATAAAATTTACTATTATCTAATGTAGTTACCTATACTGATCATGTATCCATAACATATTTATTGACCAAAATGAATTTGAATACATGGATAGTTTTTTGGATTTTTTTCTACAAGATTATGATTTCACGATGAATGAAAAATAGGGGTTAAATAATGTTGTTTTTGGTTATTTTCAATGTTGAAATTGAATTATATAGAGTGAAAAGAAGATAGAGACAATTATATTGAGATCTTAAATGATAAGCTTGTTTTTTTAACTTACATACTCGTCCATATATTACTAAAAATATAAATCATTTGGAAATAAGAAAAATATATTTTTAATTATAATACTAAAAAATATTTTCCTAATTCGAAACATTATTTTTGTGATCATCCCATATCTTTTAAATAGTTTGGGGTGAAATTTGTCCATGATGTGAGCCCAAGACTAGGGTGAAATTAATTCAATAATTTTTTTTCATTCAATACAAACTAGAGGACATAATTGACCAAAATAAATAGTGAATAAGATATTTTAAAGTGTTTGTTTTTGAATTAATCATCAAAAATATGTAACAATATTCTTGTGCAGTAGGGACTAATTTCTAAGTACTAGAAGTCCTAAAAATAACAATCAGTTGCTTCAATACCTGATCATTCAAGTTGAAGTGTTTAATGTACGAGGAATTGATTTCATGAGACTATTCCAGAATTAGTTTAACAACACATACACTATTATGTGTCAAAATGGGTGTAAGACGATAAGAAACATGATAAATAGAAAATTTTGAAATTTGTTTCTTAAGGAAGAATATATCTTCTTAGTTTGTAATCCATTTATTACACATTTTTTGATTAAGGAACTCATTATAAAAATGACCTTTTAAGGGAACTATTGATGAATTATGATCTTTTATATATTATAGACACACGTTACTACAAATAAATAACTGTTCTAGTTAAATAATCCATCTAGTAGATAGATTAAATTAAATAGAATACCATAATATCAATAAAAAAATATTGGATAAAATGTTTGCTGATTTCTTATCAGCATACCAGACAGTCCTTAAAACAATAATTAATACATCCACATTTAGTCTCATCTATGGGTTTTAAATTCACTTATTGGAAGTGAATGATTATAGATCTTATTAGTTCTATGAAAGGTCAATGTTGAACAATAATATTCTGGGAATAATATGATGTTATAGCTGGATGAATTAAAATAAATTTAAAATAATTATTATAATAATAAAACTATATATATAGAGGAAGATAACAAGTACCATGAATGTAAAATATAAGAAGGTATTTATAAAAACATCCTAAGAGGGATTAATTTACTCTATAAAATTTATAAAAAGAGGGAAATATATGTCTAGATATAGAATTTAAATTAAATAATAACTATGAGGTAACCAAGATTTTTTTTCAAAACCACAAAAATGTTTTATATTTGTATGAAAAAAAAATTATTTTTGTTATAATATGATTAGTAATAATTATTAATGTGTGCTGATAAGTATCTTATAAATAAAATACCTCCAAGTTAAATCAATTATGAGAAGAATTATAGGATGAAAATAGTGTAATGGAAATGGGAAGAAGAAAGGTAAATTTTTTATAGGAAAGTCACACTATAATGAGATGTTACCTAAACCATTTCATTGTCATGTTAGTTCCCCTATAGAGACTAGGAAAACCTTATATAAAACCACTATTTACATTTTGAATATGTTTCCCCAACTAAAAACACACCTTGAAATATTTTTATTATTATTTGGAAATATAGAAAAACAAAAGTGTTAATCCTCTTAAAGATATCTTCTTCCTTATCTAAAATAATTATAAAACATTATTTCTAATTTTTTACCAAATTAAATTCTAGTAAAAACCTAAATCATTCTAAAATATATATAAATAACTTGTAATAAGTTTTATTCCCCATATTAATGTGATCCAAAATCATAAAAGCTCCAAGAAGACAAACTGAACTCACTGTGTGAAAATGTAAGATCTTTCTAAAGGATTTCAAATAGTGAAAAATGTTTATTTTGAATCATAAATTGAACAATAATTTAATATATTTTGGAACAGAATATTACAATAAATTGGATGAACTCCTTCATTAAAAAACACAGTAATAAAAAAAATAAGACTTGATTGAAAAAAAATGAAATCTAAAGTGTTTCCTTATATCGCACCACCATAATCGCCTAAAATATTGTCATAAAATGGAAAATTTAGCTCCCATATCTCCCTTTATCCCCCATGGATATAGTATATAATGCTCAATGCTATGAAAATAACACACTTGTTTTAATTTCTCCCTATTCTTCTATAAGACTTTTTTTTCTAGGGCTTTCTCATTTAGAGAAATTGAGGTAAAGTTATTTGAATTTAATACTACCCATCAATCACATATCAGTAAAGTTATCATGAATTTAAAAATTCATATATGAATTATCTGGGATCAATCCATAGTATTAACTCTCATCATGGACATAAGAGTTTAAAGCATTAAATATTCACATTCAAGGAAATAATTTAATCTATTTTAATTCATCCCCTAATTCTCCCATTATAAGTGACTATATTTCCATTATAAATGATTCCATGATGATTGGCCTTTGTGAAATCCTGTAATCACTTATCCATCAACCTCTCTTAAAAATTTCACAAAGTATCAATATTAATGCTTTAGAATATTCATCATATGAAATTCTTCATCATAATAGGTGTATAGTCTAATTATATATATTAAGTCATATGATAAATCCAAACAAAGTATTATGATTCTATGTTTCATATTTTTGGAAAATAAAGAAAAATATTATAGTAGAGGATATAGACTTATTATTCGGTAATAATACTTATGTTCAAGATTCTGGAATATATGAAAAAATATTACGATATAATCAAAATTCCAGTGATCAAGATCCACATTCAAGATATAATAATATTTTCACATTTCAATAAAAAATGCATTATTTTTATTATAAAATGAATAAAACCTTGACATGATTAATTAGTTTACAAAATCATCAAAATCCATTAAAACAAAATATTAATTCATTTTTATTGAAATTCAAAAAATATCCATGTAAACCAAAATTGATGAAAATTAGCTCAAAACACAGATTAGTGGGGATTTAATCCTAGAGATTTATATTATACATACTAAAAAAAATCTCTATAAACTCCCCTACAATTATATCTTCAAAAAATATACAAGTGAGGAACAAAGATCACACCTAAATAATTTCAAAACATTACCCCATGGTATAAACCCATTAAATACAATGGAATTAAAAATTATTATGAATCTGAAATAAATATTCTTAAAAATTCTCTAATTGTTACATTAAATCCAATTCTAGTTCATTTATCATCCTATTCCACAAAAAAATTACATTACATAATTTTTTCCTCTTCACAAAAAATATGGACTTACAATAGTCATTCTCATTTAAATAAATACAATATTATTTAAATGTTTGATACACTCCTAAATATCCACCATAATTGAGTAATGGATTTGTGTTAAATAATTTGGGATTGTTTAAGGTTGTTCTCAGTCATTAGTTTTCTAGGCTTTAGATGTAAAAATATTTGGGACCGAACAAATATTGTTTTTATATATTTGATGTAAAAAATAAAAAGAAGGTTTTCATTTAAATGTGGTATCTTCTTATTTTCTATGAAAAAAAATAAAATTCTACATCTAGAAAATATTAATGGTTATTCTAAACCTTTATTTATTCAGTAGAATCTTGATTTTATTCCATAATAATTCACTTTATAATAGTGCTATAAAAATTTAGTTAAGATCCAAATTTCATAACAATCATGTGATAGTGAAGTGAATATAGGAAACTTAGAGTTATAAAATGTTATGTGAATTTCCCGAACTTTTTTAGGAATCAAAGAGACTTATTTCATAATTAAAAAACATATTTATTTTATTTTTCAGTATGTATAACTCCAATAGTATTTTTTCACTTGAATTATCCAAAAAATATGCTCAAACATCTTTACTACGACATAAATATTTAGTAGAATAAGTTTTGTAGTGAAAAACATCTTAAAAATATTATTTTTCCTCTCATAGTACCCTAGATTTATGTATCTCAAAATAAAATAACTCTCCCACACATTAATTCAACTAAATCATGCAATTTTTCTTCTTAGAGTATAGTGGATGGGGAAAATGGAATATTGTGTGGGATAATAGTAGGCCACTAATGGATTCTAATTGGATCACTCAGATAAAATGTATAATTATAAAAACATAAAAAGGTTATTATTGAAATTGTATTCTAAGATAATGAAACAATTTCTTCCATCATTTTAAACACATCACTTCAAACTCAAAGGTTCTGAATGAAGTAAATAAAACATTAGTTGAGAATGAATTGTTTGGTTACCTCAATAATTGAGATGAATTGGAATATGATATAAAAATAATTTAGAGACATCATAGGTATGTTAATTTATAATTAAAATAGTTTTTCGAGCATCATATTTAAAATTTTAGTGGTCTTTTCAATATATTCCAATAGTTTTAAATTTAGATCATTGTTATTTTAGATTTTATTTAAGCTCGCTTAAATGGTAGAATCATCTCAAAAATTATCTTAGTTTAAAATTGATATTTTTTTTCAATATAATCTTACAATTTCCAAAGAATACATTAAAATAAAAAAAATACACAGAAAAAGAATTAAAAATAAAAAATAGAATTATATAGAAAAAACAACTTAAAATAATGTAAAAAACAAAAAAAATCATAAATAGAACAAATATGTTTCTAAACCCAAACTTACTAAATGAAATTTACTCATTTTGTTGAATTTAATATAAAAAATTAGAATAAAAAATTTTAGAAAAGAAAAAAAATAATAATTAGGAATGACATGGCCTGGTGTTTCATTTTTATTCAGCTTCTTGGATGTGGACTACATCTCCTAGACATTCTTGAAATTTTTATTTTAATATTCTAAATACTTTACATTAAATGTAAAATTTTTAATTGTTTGGTTCATTAATAAAGATATCATAAACCTGAAGAACATGAGTAACAATGTAATTTCCTTGCTAAATTTCAGCAAATTTACCTAGAAACGGCTTCAATTTGGAGTAATAAAGAAACACATTATCTCCCGCACTAAAGGATTTTATGATTATACATTCATAAATAAGATAATTTTATTTATTCTTGTATATTGTATCACATTTATAAGATTGTTTTAATTTCTTTCTTTCCTCTATATGAATAATGTTATTTATTTTCTAACAGAAAATAAATTCATGTCATATGTATTCTCAAACCAAATTTTTTTTATACTTTCTAAACTAGAATTTGAATTTTTTCCCATAGTATAATATGAAGTTTGGAATTACAATTGGTATTTTAATATCTTTTCTATAATCCCTAATATAATTATTTGGTTATAAACTCCAGTCCATTCTATTTGGGTGGGTAGTTTTCTCAAAAATTTATTAGATTTATCCTTTTTATATTTCAAAAAATCCATTATTTATTGGGTTAAAGTGTGTTGAAACACATTTATTGACTCTGTATTTATTCAACATATATTATAAGGTTACATTATCTAAGTGGGTTACTTGATCAATAATCAAAATTTTGGGTAAACCGAATATGGAAAGAAAACATTTCCTTTATAAATTTGGAAATAAATTTTATATCATCAACTTTTATAGGACTAACTTCTATCCATTTTGACATATAATCCATAAAAAAAAGTATGTAAATGAATATAAAAACATTTAGAGAGGTTACCTTTAAATACATTCTCCATACCTTAAATAAATCATAGAACTAGAGGGATTATTGTGGAATTTGATTTAATTCAGAAATATTTCTTTGAAATTAGAATCTCTTATATGTTTTTCAAATTAAAAAAAAATGTCAAAATGGAAGGATAATATAACCCAGATTCCAACACATTCATAGAATTTTTTTTATATCTTAAGTGTCCTCTTCACCTTAAAGAGTGAAAAAATTATAATTTATTAGATTTTAGATTTTTTAATGCATCTTCTTATCACCAAGTCATTTTCAATATTCCACTAATAAGGGTTGTCCGAGATGTAATTCCATGAATCCCTCACAAAAAAAAAATTATAAAACCAATGGAAAATTTCACCAATATACATGTAATTTTCTAACTCATTAATCTATGGTATTTCATTCAAAATGGAACATAATATTTATTCAGGAAAATTGCTTTGATAGGTTGACAGATCTGAATTTTTTATTCAAGAATGTGGGAAATATGATTATATGGACAACCACTATATTTTTAGTTTCTTTAATTTCATTTATATCAGCATAAATTTAATTAAAAAATATAATATATCTTAAATTCCTTTTTTGGAATATTTATTTTTCATTAGAATATTTATTTTTGAATGATCTGTAAAGAAAATCAATTTGGAACCCAATAATTAATATGGAAACCTTTCTAAATAAAATAAAATAAACTACATATTCTTTTTAGTTTATATTTAATTATATTTTTTTTGATCTAGAGTTATATATTCATTATATATCACATGGTATTTCCTTTCTAGATTTTCACTTAAAACAGACCAAGTAAATAATTATAAGCATTAGTCGTGATTTTAATGGGTAATCTCAAGTTTGGTAGTATTTAAAATGGGTGGGGTTAGAATTTTGTATCCCCTCAATGGTTTTTTAAACATATAATCCAAAAAATAGCGACTCTTTTTAATATAACCTAGACAATGGTACTTCAGTTTTACTAGTGTCTTTTTTTAATCATCTATATAATCTAGTATGACCAAGGAATGATCACATGTATCTCACGATTTTTGGGTTGGGTAGGGAATCAGTTACTTCAAGTTTGGACTAATAAACTTTTATTTTAGGTTAGGAAACAACATGATTGATTAAAATACCTTTTTTACCATGAAATTATATTTTTCATAATTAACGAAACGATTATTATCAATTGAATTTTCAATAACATTATTTGAACTCTTTAGATAACTTTCAAAATCTGATTCATAAAAAGTAAATTCATTCATATAATTCCATGAAATTCTATATAAATTAATATAAAATACTCATTGAACATATTTTAAAATTTATTGGTGAATTCTAAAAAATTATGGGAATTATCCTATAATAAAATATATCAATAGAATTTTTTTCACTTAATCCTCTAATTCAATATCTGTTTCGGGTATATAGTAAATACATCAAGGAATAAATATTAAGTTTATCTATATATACCTTCAATTATTTGATATATGATTATAATTGGGAAATGATCCTTCCTAGTGACTATGTATATATTTCTATAATCGATACATATTCTCAATTTTTTGGATGTCTGACAAGGACTATCTCTTAAATTTTATTATTTAATATTTTAATGCTATTGTTATTATGTATAAAATTAATTTGGCTATCCCATTAGATATTAGAGATGGTAAATATGAATATAGTATCCAATAATGTGTTTCATTATTTCTTAAAAGCCTCTTTTAGAGATGGGTTTAGTACCCTTGGAAATTATCTCATAAATCTAGTATTTTCTTCTAACAAAATTATATTCATGAATGTTAAAGAGTAGACACTAATGAGATTAGAAATCATCAATCCTATGGTATTATTATATTATCTATGGAATCCTAGAAAATTATTCACTTGGTATTTTGGTATCTCTTTATAAATAATACTAGGGAATTTCTAATTCTCACATAAGAAAGAATTTTGAGGCATTCATGAAGCAATTTCAACTCTAATTCAGGTGGGAAATTTTCATTGATCAAGTATAGTTTATATGACTGTAAAATAAAAACTTCATCTTCTAATTCACTATAAAAATAATATTTTTGTTCTATTTTATGGGAATTATGTTGTTGGATAGTTTTTTTACTAGGTATATTCTTAGAGACAATTTTAGGTTCAAGGAATATATAAGATCTTAATTTCTAGAAGCGTGGTTATCAATTTTACCAACCTCATTAGTTATTTATATTAAGTTATTAGTTTCCTTGAATTAATAATAATAAGGATCAATAATTTAAGTATAAAATAAGTATGGTTAAAAACATCAGTAGTATCATATGAATTATTTTCTTAATGGTCAAAAAATTATTCATTGGTTTCACGTTATAAATTATTAGCTTCTTCTAATAGTAATAATAGTCATAATTTTCCAGGTAGTCAATAATTTCATAGAGATAATATATATTAGTTTTAATATCATGGGTTTTATATATATCAGTTTTAGTAGTATGAAATTACACATTTTTAAAAAAAAATTGTGGTTCATTCCAATAAATATCATAATAAATATCACTTGAAAAAAAATAAATCATGTTTACTTGAGAGGTCTAATAATAATAAATTAAATTATTTATTTATTGAAAAATATTAAATTGAAATATCACTCTTTTAAACTCTAATTAAAGGGTTTATTTATGACATTAATTATTGATGTATCATTTTTTCAAGAAATCTATTCCAAAAAAGAGTGGTATATGGGTGATAAATCTATCATTTTTGTAACTGGGACATAATATTCGAGTTGGAAAACATAAATTGTTACCTATACCAATACATATTTAATGTATCTAGTAGGTATTTTTTATTTATTTTGGAATGTTAAATGAATATTCCATCAATTTTGAGTTCCCTAACTAGTAATGATGAATAAAATGAGTGTGGAATAACATTTATAGAATCTATCAATTCATTTATAACATCATTGATCTTAAACTCTCCTATAGTAAATGGGATGGTTAAAGTTAATAGATTATTTCATTAAATAATTAATGAATCATAAATCATGGAATATAATTTTATTCCTAAATTTACTTTCTCTCCTCTATGTAATTTTATTTTATGGAATCATAATTATTTAACATTTTTTGAAAACTATGGAATATTTTTAATAGCAACTAAAAATGAGATATTTATATGTAATTTTTTAGAGGCTCTAATAATTATTCATAATATTATTTTTTATCAATTATTTTCTCTCAAGGACTACTCATATGATAGATAAATGGTATTTTGTACTTTCGTTAAAACTTTTTATCACTGATTTGTGGAATATAAATCATTATATCATTCTCCCATATTTCAATTTATTTTGGAGAAAACTCTATTCTTGTTCCATCTATTTATCTTTTAAATGTTGTTATGAATTTTTAGTATATTTGGAAAATGTATCAATATCCATTGTAGTTTTCTCCTATATATAAGTTTTTAAAACATGTTAAAGTGGTTTGGTTTTCTCTTGAATAATTTTGGGTTCAGATTCAACCTTGTAATTTTTTGTTTTTTGGATTATCGATTTGGTTCCAATCATAAGTTCAATAACACTAAAATTTTCCATTCCATTATCTGTTGTATTTACTTAGTGTTTTGATGGTAATAATCCACTCATTTTATTTCACACAATACCCACATTAGTAATAAATTGGTTTATTTTATCTATTAATGTCTTCAACATGTTTGATTATTGTTGTGAATTTTTGTGGTGTTGCCTCATTATTTATCCCAAATATTTTACCATATTGTTTTCATATTTAAAAACATGACTAAAAAGTTTGAAATTTATTCCATGTTGATAATTATCTTTCTTATTTAGGTAACTAGATTGATAATTACTTTATTACCCTTGTAAAAATTTGTTTGGTTGTTTGAGATTACTAAATCTATCTTAGGTTTCATTATTCCATACTTTATTTTTTGTAGGTTGAAAGTATATTTTTTATTGTATTGAAATTATATTTCTATAAATATATCATTAAAATATTCATAATGCACATTCATTTAAAGGCATTAGTCACTAAAATTATCATTTGATGATAAAATTTCATAGTTAACTTATACTTAAAAATTTAATTAGGTATGGTAAATGGATATGGATTGTAAGAAAAAATCATTTTCTAAGAAATAGTGGTAAGTTCACTAAATTTAATCGAAATAAGGTTATTTTTAGAATTTTAAATTTCTGATTCTTGGGCATATTTCATGTAAAAGTACCCATCTGCCAAATTATTTAGCATTTTGGGAAATGCTTGCAATTAAAAATCAATTTGTCACAAATTTTTTGATATATAATGCTCTTATAGTAGCATAATATATCATACACCTATTATTAGTACACAATCATTCATAAAAACATTAATTTATAATTTATTCACTTATTTGGTGATGGGGAAACTAAAACAAAATTTCTTGAATATTTCTTAATATTCATGAAAAATATTCTCCTTGTGATTTCCTAATTCCATAATTTTCTATTCTAATGAAAGTTTTTTTAGAATCATGAAAGTATTTTTAAAGAAATATATTTATAAAATCATTATAAACTTGAATAAATGTATAATTTAATTAAAGAATAATTTTTTTCTAATACTCTTATAAAAAACAGAAAATCTGTATGATTTTTTGGATTTATATTTATTCCATTGGGTTTCATATTGACAGAAAGTTGAATGAATTTTTAATGGTGTTTTTTGGATATTCACCTTGTAATCCACTTAATTTTTTTATTTGTATAATTAATCTTGGATTTATTTATAATAAAAATGGTGAATCATGATATTATACAAGTCCTTGTTGATTGTATTCCTTAGATGAAGCCAATTGATTAATAGTTATACTTTAATCCATTGATACATTAGGTTCAATAATGTTTCATTTTGGTGTGATTTTGGTTGAATTGAATCAATTAAACTAGTAATTTATAACAGTCCTATACCAATTTTGGTAAATTATATCATGTTTGATATCTAAAGGAAATTAATTGGGGTTATAATTTATGTACTTATAAAAAAATTAAAATCAACTTAAGAAAAATCCCAACAATGGTTCCATTTTATAGAATGAATATTATCATGGGATATATTATCAATAATGTATCCAATAAAAATTAAATATACTAGTCCCTTGGTTTGTTTCTTATGGTGGTTTTTAGACATAAGTTTCAAATAATAACTTTGGTTTTTATGTTATTCCAAACAAAGACTCCAAATTGAAGATTTTTAAAACCTAATGAATATATATTTAAGAAGAAATTGATTGTTTTGGAATTAAAATTGAATAAAAATAAATGTTTGAAATATATATTTAAAATGTAGAAGTCATGGTGAGTTTTAAACCACTAAACACTCCCTTATTCCTTGTCTAAAATGAAAATATAAATTTATTTATCAGTTTTTAACCAAATATGTCCAAGTAAACACCTAAATATTCATAACAAGTACCCCAAGATATTTTTATATGTCTCTTTACCTTTAGGAAATTGATTAAAAATATCAAATACCTACATTATGGTGAACCTAATTTAATTCACTATTCATAGAGGCCATAACATTAAAATAATGTTTAAATGATGAAAAAGACTACTTTACTTTAAAAAATAAAACTAACATTTACGAAAATTTAAGACAAAGTAATTCAAGAAATAAAAATATATACTTAAACAAAAAATAATAGTTATATAAAAAAATAAACAATATATAGTGAAAAAAATCATTAAATTGTTTTCCCTTAGACCACATTCAGCTAGAATTTTTTCCAGAAATGGATAAATTAGGACCCATATTCCTCCTACTCCCTTATATATATATAGAATAGTTTTTATAAAAACTATAAACTCAGAAAACCTATCATGATAATTCCTTTATCTTCTATAAGATTTACTTTTTTACAATATTATTCCTCAATAAAGTAGAGTGATATTTCATTGAAGTTGATTCTAGCCATTAATTACTTCTTTTTTATTATTATCATGTATATATAAACTCATTCTTTAATTGTACTATTGGAATTCATAGTAGTTAATATATCATAATGTGTGCATAGGTTTAAAGTATTATATAATCATGTGCATGGAAAGTAATTTTTTTCTTTTATTCTTTTCGTAATTCTCCCACTAGCAGTGACTCTTTATCTCCTCTTTAAATGAGACCATGATGATTTGACTTCATGAAAAATTGTAACAATCAATGCATCATCCAAAAATGACAATTTCACTAAGTTTTGATCATGATTCTTTAGTAGATTCATTATATTAATTTCCACATTGTAAGACTTTTGTAGTCTTATGATTAACGAAAAGTCATATAGTCAGGGCGAAGAAAGTCTCAAGATTCTGGGCATTTGATTTTTGGAAAAATTAAAAAAGTAATAATATGGATAAGGAAGGATTTTGATAGGATTATAAGATTTCTTTTCAAGCTATATAGAAATATGAAAATTTATTATGATATTTCCAAAATTATTACAATCAATATTTATGTTCAAGATGTAGCGAAATTTTTACATTGCAATATCAAAAACCAAATATTTTTCAAAACACAGATAATAACATGGATTGATCAATTAATTAATGAAATGATCCAAAGAATATAAATTTAATATATTAATCCATTTTTTAAAAAAAAATTTAAAAATATCCTTCTAAACCAATTGTGGTGAAAATTAACTCAAAAAATAAAAATTGTATGTGACTTAATCCTTTAAATTATTATGAAAACTATCTAAAATATCATCAATACCATAACTTAAACCATGGTCTATGTGTTTGTAAAGGGCTATGATTTTCAACACATCATGTTAAGAGCCTACATATTGTTTTTTGAAAAATTAATAACCTTATGGAAATTAAATGTCCTATTTTGTACCCCATTTATACCTAGCCTCTTCCAAAATCCTTCAACCTAGAACCAAAACATTTTTCCTTGTTTGTTCCCAAACATTTTTTTGTCGTAGATTAAAATCAACCCAGCCTAAACCATCAAATCATGAGAAAACAAAAATTTTCATTTCCTCCATCATTTCCTATTTCTATTTCACCCAACCACACAACACCCACTTAAATGACTATTTTCCAAATAAATATGGTAGATAAAGAGTTTTACCATATCCAGGACTAATACAACATCATTTACACTATGTATTTTCATTTTCACATAGAAATTAAACCTACCAAGATGTAGTAAAATGGTCATGTAATTGTCCCTATGCCCAAAATATAAATATGAAACCTAACACTTTTTAAAAGCATAGCCCTAACCACCTATACTATGCATAGTCCCCATTTCCCCTCACCATATTTTGAAACACTCCATAATGTTCCCATGTACATGGAATTATCCCTTCCATTTTTAAAAAATAGTATAAGTTCAATCGTCATGATCATTTAACCCTTTCCCTATCACCCATCCTTCGACCTCAATATCTTAAACATCCCACAACATTCATCATAGAAAATTCAACCAACCTTGCCTTCTCTAATTCTCTCTTAAATTTAATCTAATCATAAACATTTCCTATTTTTCATTCTTGAATTGTTGAACAGCATTTACCCATATCCCAAGTCCAATTTTAAAAACACTCAACCCAAGTTGTGTTCCATGGTTGATTCCTAAAAGTTTTTTTATAGGATCATTATTAAAATTATATATTTTAGAGATTTGATAATTTTAGTGTATTTCATCATTTCTTAAGAAATTATTATTGGTTTCATTTCCACAAAAAAATTTCCCCTCTTAAGCTTATATGAAATATTTATCCTTCAATTATTATAATATTTTTGTTCTATTTTTGGCATTATATTTTAAATAGTAATAACTTTGAGATCCCTATTATTTTATTTGAAGACAACATGGTTTGGATACTGATGACTTATAGTTTTATTTTTCCAATTATAATTTGATTAAATTATTAATTTGTATTGCTTAGATATAATTTTATAATTTTTTCATAGTTTTGTTTTTAAGTAGGATGTAGGTAACCTCTCTTATTTCTTACTATTTCATTTAGTATATTTAAATAAATTTTAGACAGAAATTTTGGTTTAATGATGTTTATTAACATAATGTGATAAAACTTATGATCAACATAATGATAATTATTTTAAATAGATTATTATGTGTTTAAAACAAATTTTTCTTGTGATTTATTCCTACTAATTTTAATTAACAATGTCTAAATGTTATATAAATGGAACATTTATTGAAAATGATTATAAATTTTATATTATAAATATTAATGGAATTTAAAATGAGATTATGTATAATGAAAAATAAATATTAGAAGTTTTATGATGATTTGAAGTTTGGTTTCTTATGATAAAAGTTGAAAACATTAATATCTGTAATAGGGGTGAATTATGTAGATTTAAAAGAGTGGAAATTATATATTTTGGTTTGTGACTATGTGTGCAATTATTTATTTTACAGTATAAAAATATATTTAAATTGGGTGAAAACTCATGGAAATAAGTTAGAATAATTAAGGATTGTTTATAGCGATTTTGAAATGATGTAAGTTTTTAAGGAATGATTTATTAATTATTAAAATTATATTTTATTAAATATAATGAATAAATTTAATGGGGATACTTTATTATTGTTTAAAAATAGGGGAAATATGAAATTATGATAATAAATTATATAATTTTAAATATATTTAGATTTATTGAATTTTTTAATTAATTTATAAAGTAATTAAATTAGATATTTCAATTTTCATGAGATTTTGAGAATAATAAAGCTATTTGAGTGGAATAAAAAGGATAATGGGTTTGGAATTGTTGTACTAAAATTAAAAATTATATATTTAATGTTTTAATTTAACTCATTTTTCTAAAATTACCAAGGTTCCATCAGTTATTCTATAACCTAAGATGGTGATATATGAGCCATAAGTTTTTCTAAGACTTATGTTGTGTCTTTTGAGTGGATAAATATCCACAATTCATGAGTTCATTGAAAATAAACCACCAAAAGAAAAATGTTGCATCCATTAGAATATCACCTCCACAAAACTCCATGTGAAGTTGGAACACTAACATCATCGACATAAACGAACCAGAAAATATGATAGTTTAATGCACCCTAAATCACTAAACATTAAGTTTTTAAAAAATATAAATACATTAATAAAAAAAGAAATTAAATACAGAAGAATAAAAAATATTTTTGGTTTAAATGGTATTTATTTTCATCTAATATCCATAAGAGAATAGTGTAATGATATTATTTATTAAGAAATTAATATATTGAAATAAGGGACTTATAATCCACATAGAACATTATGTAAAATGATATCTTTACATTTCAAATTAATTTATACTACGCATAAACTACTGGTCCAAAACTCCATAAACTGATGAGTCTAATGGGTGATCTAGTTTCACTAACATCCTAAAAACACTGGCCCCCATCTATTCACAATAGTAACCACCAATATCCAATAAAAATAATTAAATTTATTAGATAGTTTTAGTAAACTAATAATATCACCATTATATCATATAACTATCACCACTATAATCCAAATTCTCTGAAACTAAACACATTCATCAAAAATTCCTTATGATCAATATATCAATTATTGATGCCACACTTGAAAATCCCTCTCTCAGTGGAATAAAACATGAACTTATAAAGAACTGAATCTTGAAGTTTAAATATAATTAAAAATCCTATTACTCTCCCATATTAATACTAAATCAAGGATCACCCAGATCATCCTCCAACATTTAGATAAATTTCAACTTCTTATCCTTCATTTTGTATACAAATAGCGATTTCCACTACCTTCTGGTCACCCTAGTCCCACTAAGAAATGGTGGGGTTGAAAAATTAATGGATCAAAACCATAGTTAATATATCCACTAAATTTCACCTTCTACAAATATTTTATATTACTAACTCTCCAATCTCAATAAAATGACGAATTTAATGGTAATTTAGGTTCATATTGTTAGTCCTCAAAATGAGACAAAGGATTCAAAACAAATTCAATTGCATAATGATCATTATAGTAAAGTATTCCACATTCTATAAAAATTAAAAATTTCCATAGAATACCCCTCAATAAAACCATTTCATTTTTTGAAACAGTTACAAAAATATATTCAACTTCTATTGTATATATTCAAGATACGAGGTGTAACTTGAACATTAATTTAATTTTCATTCCACTAAATTTAAACACTAATTAAATTTTACATTATGAAGTATTTAAATCATCCATAAAATAAGAATTGTTATGACCATTATATGGTTCAAAATACCTAAAAAATATGTTAATATATTCCATTGATTCAATTTATCTAATGGTCCACATCATGGTTTCCATGTTTTTCCACAATTTAACAAAAAATTGCTTACAGATCCCACTGTAAATATAAATTCATAGTGAGTTCAAACCATAAAATATATTAAACATAATTTTTTTGAATAAAGTGTAACTTTATCCGTGTATGTCACCTCGTATTTAATTCATGGTTCTTTCCCCTTAGATAACATGAAGTGATCGGACGTAAGAGTTTAAAGTGACTTATATATAGGCATTTAAAACTTCTTAATGACCATCTGAATGTAGTACCTTTGATGTAAATTTAAACTCATGATGATCCTATCTATTTCAATACTAATTTCTAAAATATTATATGAAAATCCAAGATACATTATTTCATAATTTATTGAAATAATTTTCTATAAATCTCAGATCCATTGAATTCATGTTCCCATAAAAACCACATTGTCAACATACATGGGGTACATGATAAAGTAATCATCTATGAAAAACATATTATAGTGATAGTGATATAAGTTACTTCCCATGAGACCCTCTTAGACCATAAAAGTGTCTAATTTATACTTCCATTAACATGGATAACATTTCAATACGTAAAACATACTATTACTCTTAAACACCATATACTTCATCTAATTCGCCTCAAAACTTGTTGGCTACATCATGTAAATATCTTCTTCCACATCACCATGAAAAAAAATGGTATTTACATATATTTTTTATAAACACAATTTATCAAAAGAAACTAAACTTAAAACCATTTAAATCAAAATTTATTTAATAAGGAAAAATATCATAGGCTTTCACTCCCCATTTCTGTTAAAATCCGTTCTCCACTATCATAACTTTTTACATTTTACATGTGTCTACCTATTACCTCAACTAAAATTTCTACTTATTCTATAGTGTGTTCTTTCCTAAAGGAAGTTTCCTTTTAACTCAAGTTTCATTTGAATATAATGAATCAATTTTATATTCCATAGTTAAAATCCTCTTGTATAAATCATTGAGTGATGATATATCTTCTAGGCTTCTAGGTTCTCTTACATTCATTAGATTGATATAGTTCCAGTCATGATCTTTTCTTTGTACTAGCATTCTAACTATAGATTACCTTTATAAAATAACCTGTGAATATTATTCTTTAAATTATATATTTAATGGTACCTTAAATTATAGTAACTAAACTTTTTTACTTCTATCACATGCCTCTGGAACTCAAGATTATTCAGGTATATCTTTTTCTGAATTATTTTCCAGACAACTTTTTCCACTATCTAAATTCACTCGAACTATCAAACTTCTAGTTATTTATTCCAAACAAACTCTGGTATAACCTATTGAATATTTTCACTCATCTTTGGAATCCTCTAAATTTCGATTATTCTATAAGAACATCTAATTAAATAGAAATTCTCATGCTCAAATGATCAATGAATAGTTGATATCCCATAGGCAATGAAAAACGTTTTCATCTATATATCCCTAAAAATATAATATTTTTCCTCCAAAATTTCCTGAAAATTCACATTAATATGAATGTAGAATAGACATTATAAGACATTCAAATTGGTGAGTTTATTCTTATTTACCATACCATAATTTATTTTTAGTTTCATACAGTACTGGTATCGATGGTCTTCGATTGACTAAGTATGCAGCACAATTTAATTCTTTCATCTATATTACTGTAGACATTCTAAAATGAAATATCATGTGTCATTCTTTATCTGTTAGTATTTTATTCACCTATTGATCCATATCATTTTCTTCTGGTATATTAAGAATAATTTTCTCATTTTTGATTTCTAATTTCTAATAATATATTTTTTAAATCCCACCTATTGTATTCAAAACTATTTCTTGACCTGATATATTTAAACCATCTTCTATAATATTTATCAACCATGTATTTTAATTTTCTGAATATTTTAATCACATCATAGTCATTCTTTAGAAAATATACCCACACATTCCTAATTGAATCAATAATAAACATGAAAATTTTTAAATATCCTTTAAAATATTAAACTAGGTGTTGTCCATGAACATTAGTTGTAATAATTTCAAGATTCTAACTCTGAGGCTTACTTTCATTAATATTAAACGATAAATTCCCTGATTTCATAAGTATAAAACTTCCACAAGTTCTAATTCCCTTATGATCAGGCTTTAGAAAATAATCTTCACATATTCTTAGTTATCTCGTTATCCAATAGAAATATGATTTTTTTGAAAACCTAGGATTTTCCTTAGTATTTATATAGGAAAAAATTCCATTATATATCCAAATATCTTCATCTCCATTTATATAAACATCAAGATACTCATTATATAACAAATGAAATTTGTTGAACCATCCAAAAAAATAATTGGTCTTTCACCTGTACTTCTATGTGGGATGTATTGATGCACATGAATAAAAAACCCATGATTTTATATAGAATCAACACTCAATAAAAAATAACATTATCTTTCACTAAATTCAAGGAACTTGAAAATTCGGAATCTTGCCACCAAATTTCACTCTATGGACATTATAGTAATTCTCATGATGCACCTTCTTATATAAATTCTTGTAAGTTGGTATAAATTATGAAAATGTTCCTCTAATTTAATCTCTAAAATTCTCATATTTCTTCTAACCCAAATTATTAATTTTTTTATTATCATCTAAATTATAAATTTAATGTATTTCTAGTTGATACCTTGAATTTACTTCATTTGATTTCTTCATTCAAGATAAAATTATATTCATGTTACTATTCTATATTTTATTTAATGGTATAATTACTTACATCATTGACCATCAATTTCCAATAATTCAATAATAATTATAACATAATTAATTCCCATAAAACATCATTTTGAATTTCATTGACTCAAGTTTACTCTAAATAATGATAAGGTCATTAACATGCTCTATATCTATTATTACTTTCATGAAAATAATGCTGAGAAACCTTTGTATCAAAAATAAATTTTTTAAAGCCTTCGGATTTTCATACATGTCTATCAAGGTAGCCTTAAATTCAATAGTTTTTTTTCTTATTTCAGAGTTTGAAATCAACATTCCCTTCCAACTACATTCATATCACACCAAGTACCTTATATTAGAACCATTATTGTTCATCTTGATCCATATTCCATAGTTTTACATAAGTTAATAAAATTTAAATGTCTTTATAAATGGGATAATTAATCGTTTTCAACCATTAGAAACCAAAATCATTTCCATAAAAGTTATCAATGATAATATTCACATTTTTTAATGCCATTATTCAGATGAATAAACTCCCATTAAATAAAATAATTTCAATGTAGAAAAATAAATCACTAAAATATGAGTATTATATGTATAATTCCATATCCATAAACATGATCAGATTCCTGTTTTTGTGAGGATAACCAGGTATAATTCATGGTTTCACCCAAAATAAACTAACAAACAGAAGATATTCCTTCCACCAGAATTTTAATGATATTATACATCAAGTGTAATTGAAATTCCAACCTCAGATACATAAATGAACTAGAACAGAGGAATAATAACTTCACCATAAATCACCAAAATTAAATTACACCTCAAAACACACACCAAACCATAAAAAAAAGTAAAGGAAAACAAAAATACAAATAAAAATTCTATTTTATGTTGTTTTTATTTTCATCTTATATCCATGGGAGAACAATAAAATGATATTACGTCTCTGGAAATACAAATATCACACTATGTTAAATGTCATCCATGTGATCGCTGTGAAAAATGGTCTTTTTACAAGTTAAAGTATTGTAAAGTAGACATCGACATGTGGGGGACACCTATAAATAGATGATTACAATTTTAAATCTAGTATAACCAACAACCTACAAACATGGTCATCCATTTAGTCATGAAAAAATTACCAATACCCTATTTAAATCCTAAATGTGACTGGATAATTCCATTAAACTGAGTTCATAACCATTCTCCTAAATACACATCAACACCATGATCAAAATTCCACTAAAATCATCACTTTAATTAGAAACTAATTTTGATCAATTTGTTAACTATTGATGTTACACTAGAAAAACCAACTTTATTTGAACTAAAATAAGATCATATAATGAACTAAATCTAGAGACTTAAATAGGATTCCTAATCCTAAAAAGCAATGGGAGTAATTTATATTCCTTGAGTTTTTAATAATTCTATATAATCTAAGTGTTTGGATATTATATATCTTGGATATTGTTAAGATCATGTAGCAACATTGGTCGGATATTGTATATGGGACATCTAGGTGATTGGTTATCACATTACTATTAATAAATTCATGCTTAATATGATTTTTTTAAATCATTTAATATATTTATAACATTTAAATATAATAAAAATAAATAGTATTGGATTCTTATTGTTTTAGTTCATTCTGTCAAAAATTATTTCACTCAATCTATATTAATGGATCTCATCTACATTAAAACAACATATTTGATGATGAAATGAATGAAAAGGTTCATTATAATAATGGGATAATTTACAAATAAATACTAGAGTTAGTTTTATGTGTTTTTTAGATATGTTTAGGTGATGTTCACATATATTATTCTAACAATTTCAGTTTTATTGTATGTAATATTTATATTTGGGTCTTATATTTGTCATTGATTAGATGTATACATTTTTAGGGAATCTATGAGATATTATTAAAATTTTATTATGGTTTCCATTATGATTTTTTAGTGTTTATATTTATCAAGTTGTATATTCTAATGTCATATTCTGATGATAAATTAGTTATTAAATAGATTCATAAGTAATACATGTTAAATTTCGATTCTAGTTACCAGCCACTAGTGGCTAGGGAGTGTACATAAGGGATTTTGACGTTTCCCTATGGATACACATTAATTCTAGGGAGTAATCACACAATAGAAACTATTTTTATATCGATATCCAAAAACATAAAATTTCACAAGATTTAGTTTATCAAGAGTCTAGTTTTTCTCTAGCTATATTGACACCCAATGACATGAGTCATTATAAAAATAACTTATGACACATTAAAGATGAATTAGATATTCAATTTATTAGTTTTCATTAATATATTGGGAGTTAAAAAATTCTAATAAGGGAAAAGATACATTTATCATGTAGTATCATATTAGTGATATTCATATAAAAAAATCAGGAAAAAATAGATATGAAATATATAATTCACTTTTCATGTGAAAATTAAGGAACATAGTTTTTCTTAGACCTTCTATTCATCAAGTGATTAGATATATTTAGTGGTCAAAAAGGTTGGGAATCGATATGGATATTTAATTTTCTACATATATACTAATTTCATATATATATTTAAATTTCTAAACTTTTATTATTAATTTTAATAATAAAAATTGAATAAAATTTTGTTAGATCATTTGATAATGATTATATTAGATTAGAAGGATATGAAAATGAACATATATTCAGTATATTTGGTGAATGAGAAGAAGGTAAATACAAAAGGTAAAATGGTAGGATCAAATAGAAATTTGACAACATCATCCTCAAAAGAAAAAAATGATTCAATGGGAGGAAAATATGCATAAGATTTCATTATTTTATTATAAAAAAGAAATGTCGACAGAAGAAGATCTAAAATACAGTGAAGAAGAAATGGGAATCTATATATATTCCCATCATTGAATGAAATATTTATATTTATACTAATTATTTATTTAATATTGATTTTTTCCCTAAATCTGTATCCAAATACAAGAATGACGTGGATTGTGAAAGATTTTTAACGGAGAAGTGGATCTTCAAGATAGTAATCGTGTTGGTATTTTATTATAATATATACAATATTAAATTCCCTATTTTTTTGGTATAATAATTATTATTTTTTCAAGATATTATAACATGAATTTATTTACTAAAAATGTTATTTTAGAGTCTGGTTTAGAAATAAATATTTTTTTATTTTATTTTTTGGAATAAAAAGTTTTTTATTATGAGGTTATATAGGTTATGCTATGAAATATATAAATAATGGCCTATATACACTTGTGTTAGGAAAATATTATATTATAAATAAATGAAAAATTAAATTGACATGAATCATACCACACTCCATTGTGATATTGTATATTTTATATATAAACAAGAAGCCTATAACATTATTACATCAATAAGTGTATTTAAAACCCTTTTAAGTATATAAGAGTTGTTTATAAGTTAAAATAATCAATCCACCTTTCAAAGTTTGTAGTTATAGGGCCACATGTAATATAGAATTAGTAAATACATGTATATGTTAAAATGTTATAGTATAATATATAAATTGATTCCCATTATTTGACACATTAATTGAAAACATTTGTATATATCTATAGGTAAAATTGTTAATGAGAAAATAAAATTCTATTTAGATGCTTAAGGAATATAATAAAGAATTAGGGGATAAACATTGAAATTATATAAAGATAATTTGATCAAATAGAGACGGGAATATTTTAGCAAGTATTCCATTGATTATTTAAAGTAGCTATGGATAATATCTCAACTCACTCCCCATTATACACCTCAATGGAAATGTATAAATGAAATAAAAAAATAAAAACTTGTTAGACATGGTGAGGTGGATAATAATTTAGGAAAATATTTAATTATCCTTTTAGGGATATGCATTTCAATGAATGTCATAAACCCTTAACTATATTTCAAATAAATTGGAAAAAAGAATCTCATTCGGGTTAAGGTATGTTAAGAAACTCATTTTGTCACATATTTATATATGCGGATGCAAAGATTTTGTTTTTCGAAATATTCATGTATAGGTTTTAACTGTGTCTTAATTAAATATTCTAGGAAAAAACATTGATATTTCCAATATAATCTCTCATATAGAAACTTTATAGTTAAGATATAGGATATATTTCATAAAATGGAGAACATCTTGAAAAGATATAGTGAGAGAAATATAGATGTATATGAATTCAAAAATCAAGACCGTGTTAATACTACATTAGTGAACTAAAGTTATATTTTATGTCTAAAAATCCTATAAAAAAAATTAATGCAATAAAAATTTACATCATTATTGGTGAAGGTTAAATTTATCTAAAAAATAATTTTAAAAATAAAAAATGTCAAAGAAATATAATATTTTAAAATTTAAAGAAAAGTATAAAAAATTGAAAAAACATTAACATGAATGGTAGATAAAATGATAAAAAATTATTTGAAATTTAAAAAATAAAAATTATATGTTTTTATAATTTCCATTATTTAAAAAAAACCCCACATAATTCTGTTAATTATATATTTTGAGTAGTTTTATTGAATGATAGAATCAATTAATTTGAAAAAACTAATCACTATTTTAAGATATTTTGGATATATTTTTTGAATTTTTAATTATTTTTTTGTGAAATATTATTTAGTTATATTTTTTTTACTTTCTCTGATAATTGTTTAAAAAGTAAAATTTATATTTTTGACTAAACTAACTAAATTTAAAAAAGTTAAAAACTAATCCCCAAGAAAATAATTATAATCGATTTTTACATCACATTTAAAACAATTACTTTAGAATAAATTCAAGATCCAAATTATTTTCAAAAAAACATTTATAATGATAGTGGACAATTATTTTAAAACTTTAATTAACCTACCCCAAAAAAACCTATTTTAATAAATTAAAACAATGTATACTATCAATTAACAAAAAAAAATTATTTGGGAGCATAATGAAAAAAAATTCTATCTTTTTCATGATATTTTGAAAATCAAAAACAAATATTGTTGAAAATTGGAAAGGTCAATATTTTAATCAAAATATCCCAAAAGTTGAAAAATTAAATCACGATAATATTTTTTTTAACAAATATTATTTTTTTAACTCAAGTATTCATACAATTATTCACCATTTAATTTCAATTTGAAAAAAAATTTGATTATAATTCATAATGCTACCAAAATTATGAATTTCCAAAAATTGGTTCAATTTTTGATTCAACGTCAATTTTTTTCAATGAATAATTTGAATTAATTTTTTTTTAAACCATGGGGATTTATTTTAATATCTAAAAAAAATAATTTTTAACCATTTTTTGTCCAAACCATGACTTTTAAAATGAATTTATTTTTTCCCTTGATTTAAAAAATAGTTTAATGAAAATGATAGATTCAATTATGTAATTTTAAATTATTAGGTATAAATCTAATTTATAAACATGGAATAATATTTTTTAGAGAATTAATAAAATTTACTAGAGTGGGTATTGAGAAATAACATATGGTTAACTTTTTTAATAGAAAAATAAAACGTGGATTGATGTAGAGAGGTGGATAATATTTTTATTGATGGAAATATGTTGTTCAGAAATGGAGTTCCAATTTCCATAGTATCCATAAATATGTTATTGAAAGAAAAATATGTAATTATAAATGTACATTTAGAGAATATTTGGTCTATATAGTAAACTATGATTGACTAGGGGGTCCATGGTTTGCATATAAATCGATGGTCTAGATGATGATTAATGTAAGAATATATTTATTGGGAGTAGTTATTAATTATATCACTTATAACTTGATAATTTCTTTCTACTCTCTATTCTAAGTTATTTTAGTTTTTATCGAATGATTTAGGGATTATCCCAAATCATATTATATTCATTCTATTTGTTTATTATGTGGTTATGGTTATTCCATTATATTTATACTATTTATATACTATTTTATAGATACTTGTTTTTTATTGATACAAAGTGGGTCATTTCCTTATTTCTCAGATAATTTATTATTGAGTTACTTTAGATACCAGGTCATTGTTCCACATTAATGTTTTTGAGGGTGTATCTATGTTTTGGTCTCAAAAATTAGTATCTGAGTTTGTGGTTATGGTTTCATCATGTGGTCAAGATATTAAATCATAGTCTGGGAGGATTAAATATTTATAATAATTTTTTATGTTTTTTCCATGAATATAATTTTTTTATCTAGAGTTATTTTTAGTATTTATAGAGTAAATAGAGGAAAATAATAGTATTGACCCTCTTTATTGAAATTATTATGAATGTTAGAAGATCAATACGGATGATTATTTATATCATAGATATTTAAATATGTCATTATTCAATGTTAATACAATTATGATTGGGAAAGGTGAATGGTGTAATCTTTAATGAACGGTACATTTATTTGTATATAAAACGTTATCATGGAATGTTACTTTTAATATATCGGACATTAATAACACATCTAAATATATGTCTAAGGTCACGAAGAATAAAAAAGGAGAGTGAATGGATGATCATGTGAAGAAATTAAATATGATCATAAGCTCGTTGAATTTTTTGAATGTTATGTTCAATTCTAGAGTGTGGTAATTTATCATGATATCATTATTTCTAAAATATTAAGATGAAATAGTAATCACATTAAATATGTCTAGTTAAATGTCACGACACGTCCCTTGGGGCCCGTGTCGTGACTAACCCAAGCCCACCTTCCATAGGCCAGGGGCTGGAAACTAGCACCAGAAAGGTGTATCCCTTAAATAGGAAGGCATTTCCTTTTTAACCTATATAGACACATAGTCCAAGAACGCAACAAGGAGAAACAACACAGACTGGAATGTGATAAGATGCAACCACAAAGTAAACTACTGTAGTAAAAGAGTGTTGAAAGTAAAAAGGGGCCTGAATACAAGCCCAACTATAAAAGTAAAAGTATGTCTGGAACTAAAATACAACTAAAAGAAAAAGTAAAAGTGCTAATGGGTCGTCCTAAAAGGTTCATACCTGTAGGGTAAGTAGAGATCACCTCCTCAGAAATCCACATCTATCAGTCTTCTCTTGTCACGTTATGCTGAATGATCAACCTCCAAGCACCGTCCAGTCCTAGCTCCCTTAACCTTGATCAACGTTGTACGTTGTCTACACCAGACACAACAAGGTGTGGGTGAAGCACTTGTAGGGGTGAGTATAACATTACTCAGTAAGGATCCCAAGACCCCAGTAGGTCTCCTAGAGTTCCACAATAGAAAAAACACAAAGCAAGACATCAACTCTATTTAGGTATTATCCCATATATATACCTAAGTTATCAAGATATAATCATCTAATACATGAGGTAAAGACACCCCATAGGTAACACCATGAAGGTAGAAGTACCACAGAGGTAACAACATGAAGATAAAAACATGAAGGTAATTCCAAGAAGGTAGAATTACCACATAGGTAACACCACAATGATAGAAGTACCACAGAGGTAACAGTATGTACACAATACCACAAAGGATGAAGTACCACACAGGTAACACCATGAAGCAAGAAGTACCACATAGGTAACACCACGAAGATAGAAGTACTAAATAGGTATCGCCATGAAGATAGAAGTACCACAAAGGTAACAACATGAAGATAGAAGAACCACACAGGTAACACCATGAAGACAATACCACAAAGGTATAAGTGCCACATAAGTAACACCACAAAGGTTGAAGTACCACATAGGTAACACCCCGAAGTTAGAAGTACCATAAAGGTGACACCGCGAAGATTGAAGTACCACACAGGTAACACCACAAAGATTAAAGTACCACACAGGTAAAAGACTCAACTGACAATCAGGTATAACATAAGTACAGAAGTAAAGATTATTAGTCGTAAACTAGATCATCTTATTCTATTAAAAAATAGAGTTACTGACCCACACAGGATTGATAGGTAACTAACCCATGCTGACCCACATGGGATTGATAGATAACTGACCCCCACTGACCCACACAGAATCTGACCCACACAGGATCGGTATGTGCTGACCCACATAGGATCTAACCCACACCGGATTTATAGGTAACAAACCCTCGATGACCCATGCAGGATCGATGTTCTTCTGTCACGTTTCTTCCTTCCACATGTTTCCTCGCACCCAGTGTGCTCGGGTTCCGTAGAATCTACCCCTCGAGATATTGGTCGTACCTCGACCACCACTAAGATTCAAAAAGGCATAACCCAAAGGACCTCCATGTCGTAAGGGTTTCCACATGATAGAATTCACATCAATCGGATGCTCCGTCTGTGAGTTATAAGCATTTTAGTTCCAAGGGCCCAGTTGGATTTGAGTTTAATCAAACCCAGCAAAACTCCAACTTTCTCCAAATCTCAAGTGTATTATACCAAAAGCATCGCCTCGATCCAAGGATCCAAAAACTATATAAGACTTGTCAAAAATACGTATGGCTCTCAAGATATGCCTCTTTAAGTGTTCCTAGGTTTGGTTGGGCCCGGGTCCGGTCCGACCCGGTCAGACTGACCGGACCTGACTCGGTCTGGGCTGGGTCGGGGTGGACTCGGCCCACTGGTCAAATGTTTGGTTCAACCCACAATAGGGGCGGCCTGCAAGGGTGTACCAACCAAAATGGGCCTCCCAACAAGGGGGTGGCCTGGCTCGTGTGGGGCGGTAGCCCAGTTCGGGGCGGCAGCCCACTGGGGTGGCGGCCCGCAGGGGTGACAGCTCGAATGGGTCATAGCCTGATGCAAGGGTGGTGGACTGCTCTGAGGGTGATGGCCTGGCCTGAGGATGGCGGCCCAGTGTGGGGATGAAGGCCCAGTGTGAGGGCTATAGCCCGGCTCGAGGGCTTCGGCCTGGCTCGAGGGCGGCGACCCTGTGTGAGGACGACGGCCGGGCTTGAGGGTGGCAGACCGTCTCGAGGGCAGTGGCCCAATTCAGTCTGACATGGGGGGGTGTAACCCCCCGGTCACTTGGATTCCCGAATGACCTGGAGGTCATTCGGTTAGAAAAGATACATCACTGTGTGGGAATCGCTTGATCATCGAGGAACCTGTCGGAGGTGGGTTCGGCCTCCATCGCGGCTTCGGCCATGGCTTCCATTCCTCAGCGGCACGGTGGTCACACCACCTTCCTTCCAATGGTCGGTCATCATATCGGCCACCTCCTCCATTCACCGCGGCAGATGAGTCTTGGACCTCCCCTTGCGGCGTACGTTGACATGCTCTCGGTCTTTTGAGGTGGTGCAAGGAAAGAAAAATATCATAGGGTTTGGGAAGTGATCGTTAGGCTCGCACCCTCCACATTAGCTCGTAATATAGAGGATATTAATGGAGTTATATAAATAGTTGTATTGGGCACAAGATTGTCCCCACATGAATCCCGACAATAACCACCTGCAAAGACGAATGAATCGCGGGTCAACCCATTAGTTGGTTGACCCGCATTCTTCGTATAATTTCATGAATGGGGAAGAGGGAATAAAAACATACAAATGAAAATACCCCCTACCTGGAAGAGACGTTCGCTGTTGACTGTCGATGGAACCTCCTTCATTGTTGTCATTGGTCAGTGACTCATTGTCCCTCATCACTGCTCATTGGAACCAGTCTTGTCCTCTAGGTGGTTGGAGTCGCGGTACTTTTCTAGGGATTCATCACTTTGTGAAGCCATGCCAACAACCCTCCCCAAGCTCAATAAAAATAGGATAGGAGAAGGAGTTTGCAATGCTTAGGGAATTACTGAGGATCATTTAATTATTGAACCTCCCAAATTCCCAATGATGCAGTTACAAGAAAAAAAGAGTCAAGACATTTATTGGATTGACATGTCACCGGTCCTGCCAGTATCGTTCATCCATTGGAGGAAAGAAAGAAAATAAAATATCAAAACATGTTATTTTATTAATCTTTCAAATGTTCACAAAATAACTTTTTCACCCGACCTACTGTGGTGAAATTTATGCCTCCCTTAAGCGAATCTTGGTGCTGCAGATTCAATGGTGCCCTCAGATTTATAATCTAAGCATCAGTTCAAAAGATAGAAAACGTCACTCACGCATTTACTGAACTTACCTGAAAAAAAAAGTTTGGAAAATTATTAACAGTCATCCTCAACTCTTTCCTGTTGAGATTAGGCTTTTCCTAAGTGAAACACACCCCCAACGAACCCAACGGTATTCTCAAATTTCAAATATGAGTTACCATTTAAAAGTTATGTATTTTACAATAAAATAATTTCCACTTAATTATTTTATTTACGACCAAAAACTAACTTTCACTAGTGGCCCGTGCCGGCCAATGATATTATCTGGCTAAAGAAATAATACCCTCACAAGTTCATCGGTGTCCTCAGATTTTTAATCTGATTTACCATTCGTGAGTTATAAGAATTTGAAAAATAAAATTATTTTATTCTATTATTTTATTTACGGTTATGCCATTTTCAGGTTTTCTCATAAGATTTCTATAGAGACCCAGCCTTTTCTTTCATTACTATTACATAATTTCAAAGATAAAAAACATAATAGTATTACACATTGAGGATCCAGAGGTTTAGTGTCTTGGGAAAACTAGGACTACACATAACAAGTACAACATCAAGCATAAACATTCATTTAATTTCTTCTTCTATAGTTTCTTATTAGCACTTGTCCTCTCCTTAGTACATGTAGCCACCTGAGGATATACATCAAAAGGGATGAGCTAAAAGCCCAGTAAGAGGATAGATAAGAACAATACATCATGGGGTGAGCATAATCATAACATATGCAAAAGATCATGAACATGAGAGGAGCATAAATAAAAGAATTGAAATGTGGAAATGTATAAAAATGAAACATCATGTCTTAGTGGTTAACTACAACACATTCTTGTGAAAAAATCTATCATCTTGTTCACACATCATTTCACATTTACTCATGAGATTCATCACTTTACCCAATGCATGGAGCGCTATATAATTCCGGGCACACCCATCACATCATAAAATTATCATTATCATGCTTGCCACATAGAACACATATCAAAAATGTACATAAATAAACCATGGAATGGAATGGGTTTCATCTCATAATAACACATTCATAAGCTTTGGGTTCCCAAAAGAAAGAGGGAATAACATACTTGATACAAGAACCATCAACCTTAAATGAGAGGTAAAAGGTGAGATCTTGAAAGAAGAGTTCTTTTGGAAAACATTTTGATTTAAATAAAAACCAGTGACAAACATGTATATCCCAGAAAATTAATGTAAATGATTAAAAAATGATCTTTTAGGAGTAGCCATATCAAAAATGGAGTGAAAGTGGGGGAACCCGAAGGAAGAAAATTGGGTTTGATATTTCCCCTTACCTTGTACTCGAATGCCTCCTTCTCTTTAATGTCCTATATAATGACATTAAATTCATTAATTAGAAATTCCAGAACCTTTTATACATTAATAGGGTTCATTATGGTTTCATTATTTCATATTATTTTCCTTTGTATGACCTATAGAGTTTAAAAACATTGTTTGGGGATGTTCGTTTTTATGGTTTTCTTGAGTGGTTCACTTGTATTCTTAAATTGATGTTTTGGTAGATCATGGGTAAACATCCAGAACTTATATTAAATGTTATTAATGATATTACAAAAGCTTGAATGATTTTATAATGAGTTATATTATATCCATGTGTATGAATCATTAGATAAGAATTAAATGAAGATTATTTGGGTTAATTTGAGCGGTTTTTGGATCACAACGAACTCGTTTTAACTTTTCACTTAGTAATATGGACATAGGTTATTTCCAGAACTTAAAATAGAAAATAATACATATAAAATATTCTGTTTCAACCATAAAAATGGTTTCATGAACAGATTTGAAGGTAGAAATGGAAGAAGAGAACATGTTGTTTTGGAAGGTGATAAATTTAACACCTCATGAACAACGTTCTCTTTAATAAAATAAAAGGAAGAGGGAAAGGGTGTGGTGTGATATTATATACCATTAGAATCATAAGATTATAGTATATATAGAATTCTGGAGTTACAAAACAATTTGGATGAAGATAGGTGGGGAGAGATCTTGAAAGGAACTTGAACTTGAAAGGAAAAAAATTAAAGGAGAAGAGGGAGGGAAATTACCTCTAGAATATTCCTCTTGAGAACCTCCTTAATGAAGCTAGGATTGGTCTTTTGATGAGACAAGTAGATTTTGGACGTTGGGGATGAGCTAGGGAAGGTGTTTGGGTAGAGTTTAGAGAAGGATTTGAGCTTGAGAGGTGTGAGGAAAAGAGGGAGTGAAGGGTGGCTTTTATAGTGGAGGGGAGAGAGGTTTCCTTAATATAAAATTGATTAGTTTATTAATTTCACCTAAGATAAGGAATAGTGAGTCTTGGATGACAAATAATAGTAATTTTATAATGTAATCCCGAAACAATTGGGATTACATCAGTAGAACATCATCAGTGACTCAATTAACACATTATTTAGCATTTATTGTGAATTATCGGATTCCACTATTCATAAAAAATTCAAGTAGCTTAGAAAAATCTCAAAAATTTACCCCAACCATTTTTAGACGTGTAGAATCCAAAAATGAAGTCAATTTTTTAAAAATAATTTTCTAAATATTAATAATTTAATATTTAATTAAAAACATAATTTACTTAAAAACAATTTTTTAAGATTAAAACTGATTTTATAGTTCTTTCAAAAATTACTTAGGGTCTTATAAAATTATCTAAAAACTATTAGACATTGATTCAATAATTTATGAATACATTCTAGGGAAATAAATATTCTTTTAAATTAATTAATAATTAATTATTAATTATTTATGAATTATAAAATACCAAAAACGTTTACTAAGGTCAAGTTGTTACTTTCTAAGATGTCTAAATTTTATTTTATTATTCATAGGTAATGTTCCTCTTATATAATATTCATAAGGTTCATATTACTATTCATAAGGGTAGGTTACTATTCATAAGGGTAGGTAACTATTCGCAAAAAATTATTTTTGTTTCATTAGACTCCAAAAACTATCTTGAACACAACCGTGTATGTATGATTTTTAAAATTCCAAACATAGGGGTGAAAAAATTATGTTTAAAGGTCACTTATCACTTAGTAGTTCATTATTTTGTGTTTTTATGACATAAATATAAGTAGGCAATTTTCCATTGAAAAACTTTGGGTCATTACATTCTTCCCCCCTTAAGAAATTTCACCCTCGAAATTTCACTTTACACAAACAGGTGAGGGTACTTCTCCTTCATTGCCTCTTATGGTTCCCAAGTTTCTTCCTCAAACTTATGGTTCCCCCACAACACTTTGACAAGGCGGGTTGTCTTGTTGCGTAGAACCTTATCACTTCAGTCAATAATTTTTACCAGCTGCTCTTAATAGGATAGATCATCTTCCAGCTACACCACCTCTAAGTTTAGTACATGTGAGGGGTCTGGTATGTAATTCCTCAGTAGTTATACATAAAACACATCATGAACTTGATCCATATTCGGTGGAAGTACCAGAAGATAGGCCACGGCTCCTATACGGTCAAGGATCTCAAAGGGGCCAATGTACCTTGGGATTAGCTTCCCTTTCTTCCCAAATCGCATGACTCTCTTCCATGGAGATATTCGAAGGAATATTTTATCTCTAACGTCAAACTCCAAGTCCCTTCTACGGTTGTCAGCATAGTTCTTTTCCCGACTTTGAGTAGCTTTGATGTGTTTCTGGATGACTTGAACCTTCTCTTTCATCTCCTGCACAAGATCGGGTCCAAGTAGCTTTAGTTCTCCAACTTCATCCCAACAGGTTGGAGTTCTACATCCCTTCCCATAAAGAGCTTCATATGGAGCCATCTGAATACTCGAGTGGAAGCTATTGTTGTATGAGAACTAAACCAATGGGAGGTGTTGATCCCATCCACCTTTGAATTCTAGAGGGCATGCTCTAAGCATATCTTCGAGCATCTGAATAGTCCTTTCAGACTGGCCATCGGTTTGGGGGTGATAGGTCGTGCTGAAATTTAATTCAGTACTCAAAGCATATTGAAGGCTCCTCCAGAACATAGATGTGAACCTTGGATCATGGTCAGAGACAATTGAGAGTGGAACACCGTGTAGTCTCACCACTTCCTTCACATATATCTTTGCAAGTTGTTCAAGTGATTGGTCTTCCCGAATTGCGATAAAATGGGAAGTCTTGGTGAGTCGGTCAACCACAACCCATATCGCATTATTCCCCTTTGACGTCTTCAGGAGACCTGTGAAAAAGTCCATAGTAACATTTTCCCATTTCCACATTGGTATAGGAAATGGCTACATCATACCTTTGGACTTTTGTCGCTCAGCTTTACCTTGCTGACATACCAAGCACCTTGATATATATTCCGCAATCTCCTTCTTCATGTCATCCCACCAGAAGTGCTCTCAGAGATCACGATACATCTTGGTACTTCCAGGATGGATAGATAAAGTTGATCTATGTGAATTATCCAATAGCTCTTTCTGTATCCCGGGTGATGAAGGCACACAAAGCCGCGTTCCAAACCGAATCACACCATCATTGTCAATATTGAACTCTTGCAGCTTCCCTTCAATTACTGCATTCACCCTCTTTTGTATCTCCACATCATCCCTTTGTGCTTCCTTAATCTTTTTTCGGATGGATGGTTGCACAATCATTTGGGAAAGGTAGGATGTATCCCCTTTCTATACGATTCCAAAATCCATCCTTTGCATATCCAAGAAGATAGGGTCTTTCTCAATCCTCAACATGGATAGAGTAGCAGGTTCTTTCCTGCTTAGAGCATCAGCTACCTTGTTCACCTTTCCAGGATGATAGTGAATAGAGCAATCGTAATCCTTTATTATCTCTAACCATCTCCTTTGACGCATGTTGAACTCCTTTTGTGTGAATATATACTTTAGGCTCTTGTGGTCGGTGTATATGTCAAACTTCTCTCCATAAAGGTAGTGCCGCCAGATTTTCAAGGCAAAAATCACGGCTGCCAGCTCTAGATCATGCGTCGGGTAGTTCTGCTCATGGATCTTCAACTGTCGTGAGGCGTAGGCTATCACATTATCATTTTACATAAGTACACAACTCAAGACTTTCTTTGAAGAATCATTGTATATCACAAAACTTTCTCCACTTTTCGGTAGTGTGAGTACCGGTGCAGTGATCAGCCTTCTCTTTAGCTCCTTGAAGCTTCCCTCACATTCATCAGTCCAGACATACTTTACCCCTTTCCGTATTAACTTATTTAGCGGTCTTGAAAATTGTGAGAAGTTTATCACAAAACATTGATAGTACCCAGCTAATCCAAGAAAACTACGGATTTCTGTGACACTAGAGGGCCTGGTCCATTCCTCAATCGCCTTTGTCTTTGAAGGGTCCACAGAAATTCCCTCACTTGTGATCACATGTCCCAAGAACGTGACTTGATTCATCCAAAAGTCACACTTTCTGAACTTGGCATAAAACTTATCCTTTCTCAATGTCGCCAACACAAGTCTTAGATGTTCTTCATGTTCCTCCTTGATCTTGGAGAAGATGAGAATATCATCAATAAACACTACCACAAATTTGTTGAGGTAATGTCTAAAGACTCTATTAATCAAATCCATGAAGATTTCAGGGGAATTAGTAAGTCCAAAGGGCATCACCAAAAAATCATAGTGCCCATAACTTGTACGGAAGGCAGTCTTCTGAATATCTTCCTTCTTCACCTTTACCTGATGATATCCAGAACGAAGATCCACCTTTGAGAAGCATTGAGCTCCTCTTAACTGGTCGAACAAGTCATCAATCCTTGGGAGATGATACTTTTTCTTTATTGTGATCTTGTTGAGTTCCCGATAATCGATACACAGCCGCATGGTTCCATCCTTCTTCTTCACAAAGAGCACTGGCGCACCCCAAGGTGATGCACTAGGGCGTATAAACCATTTTTCCAGATGCTCTTGCAGCTTCTTCTTTAACTCCTCCAATTCGATAGGAGCCATCCTATAGGGGAACTTCAAGATAAGAGTAGCTCTGGGTATGAGTTCAATTGAGAACTCTACCTCATGATCCGGGGGAATTCCGAGTAACTCTTTGGGAAATACATCGCTGTATTCCCTTACGATGGGCATTTCCGCAAGGTTGGAACTTTCCTTCAACTCAACCATTTGGGCGAGGTATGCTTCTTCATAGGGAATCAACACCCACACCATTGAAGGATTTTTCAAAGGATATTCATGATCTTCCTTGAATTTGTAGAGGATCATGGGATGGTTCGGAATATGAAAATATATTTCCTTTTCCTGACAGTTGATATGTGCTCTATATAACGAGAGACAATCCATTCACATTATAGCGTCGAATTCCACCAAGGGAAGTATTACGAGATTTTCTGGAAGAATCTTCCCACATACGTCAATAGGAGAAGAGTCAAACACCTGGGTTGAAATGATTGCACCACTTGGTGTTTTTATAGATATCTCTACTTCAAGGTTTCGGGTCTTTGATTCTATAGTTCTAGAAAACTTGCAAGATATAAAGGAATGCGTAGAACCAGAATCAAAAAAGACTTTTTCTATTCTTGAGTGAATAGGAAGTGTACCTTGTACGACTTCATTATCATTTTCCACCTCCGCAGTAGTGATGACATAAGCCTTCCCTTGTTCCTTTGGCTTTGGTGGTTGTTGGCGCTGATTACCCTCGAGAGCTCGAGGTTTAGTGCACTGGTTTGAATAGTGCCCTAGCTCCCTACAGTTGTAGCATTGAACCACGAGTGGTTCTCTCCTTTCATCGGCAACATTATCCTTCCTTTTCATGTCTTTTCGACACTCTTGAGCTTGGTGTCCTTCTTTCCCACACTTAAATCATTTCCCCATACCTTTGAGGCAGTTCCCATGGTGCAACATCCCACATTTTTGGCATGTGGGTCGTTGATTTTTCTTACCACCTTTTTCACTAGAACCACCAGCTTGAAACTCCATCTTTCTTTTCTTATCACCATAGCCATGGGACCATTCTCCAAACTCGATCTCCACTTTGATATCACACCGAACAACTTCTTCATAACACCCAAAGTCTTGAATTGCAAGAGCCTTTCGAAGATGTGGTTTTAATCCACTAAAGAATCTATCAATTTTGCTATCATTGTTGATAACAAAACCCAAAGCATACCTTGTGAGCCTTGTAAAATTTGCTTCATAGGTTGTGACAGATTCTCCTTCTTTTTTCTTGAGCTCTATGAATTCTCTCTCCATCTTCGTGCAAAGAGTTTATGGGAAGTAATTATTAAGAAACATTATCTTAAAGTCTTCCCATTCCATCTCTTCAATTTCCTCCCTTGGCTTGGTGTTCTTAATCAAAGCCCAGCATTGATCAGCTTCTCCATCTAGGTGATAAATGGCTAGAGTCACCTTCTCCATCTCAGAACAGTGAAGAACATAAAATATCTTCTCCATGGAGTTGACCCACTGTTCCGCAACTAGTGGATCAGAAGATCCACAAAACGTCGGCGGTCGTTGCCGCATAAAATATTCGAAAGCAAGTTGCTCCCTCTTTGGCGAAGGAGGACGTTCCCCATTATTATGGTTATTATTCATAATCCGAGATAATTGGGTAAGAATCGCCATGAAGTTTTGAACTCCACCACCAAAATCATTGGGGATTTCATTTGGTAAATCGTTGCATTGGCCCTCGTAATAGTTATTGGCCTGATTCCTCCTGGTTCCCACCATTTTCTAAAATATAAAAGGTTATAACAAAACATAAGTAATCAAGTCATGAATAACTTATTCATTTAAACAATTATACCAAAACCATAACATATGGGATCCCTAGGTAAATATTCTTGTGTATATATTTGTACTTATTCTTATGCTATAGGTTTTCTCTAAGGTTTAGTAATCCTAATTCTCAAATTAACTAAACCTTTCCTTTGATACCAACTATAGAGACTCAGCCTTTTCTTTCATTACTATTACATCATTTCAAAGATAAACAACATAATAGTATTACACATGTAGTATCCAGAGGTTTAGTGTCTTGGGAAAACTAGGACTACACATAACAAGTACAACATCAAGCATAAACATTCATTTAATTTCTTCTTCTATAGCTTCTTAGTAGCACTTGTCCTCTCCTTAGTACATGTAGACACCTGAGGATATACATAAAAAGTGGTGAGCTAAAAGCCCAATAATAGGATAGATAAGAACAATACATCATGGGGTGAGCATAATCATAACATAGGCAAATGATCATGAACATGAGAGGAGCATAAATAAAAGAATTGAAATGTGGCAATGCCTAAAAATGAAACATCATGTCTTAGTGGTTAACTACCACACATGATTATGAACAAATATAGCATCTTGTTCACACATCATTTCACATTTAATTATGAGATTCATCACTTTACCCAATGCTTTGGAGCACTATATAATTCCGGGCGCACCCGTCACATTTAAACATTCATATTACGCTATATAATTCCGGGCACACCAGTCACATCATAACATTATCATTATCATGCTTGGAAAATAGAACACATATAAAACATGTACATAAATAACCCATGGAATGGAATGGGTTTCATCTCATAATAACACATTCATAAGATTTGGGTTCCCAAAAGAAAGAGGGAACAACATACTTGATACAAGAACCATCAACCTTGAATGAGAGGTAAAAGGTGAGATCTTGAAAGAAGAGTTCTTTTGGAAAACATTTTGATGGACATAAAAACCAGTGAAAAACATTTATATCCCAGAAAAGTAAATTAAATGATGAACAAATTATCTTTTAGGAGTAACCATATCAAAAATGGAGTGAAAGAGGGAGAACCCGAAAGAAGAAAATTGTGTTCGAGATTTCCCCTTACCTTGTACTTGAATGCCTAATTCTCTTTAATGTCTTGTATAATGACATTATATTAATTAATTAGAAATTACAGAAACTTTTATACATTAATAGGGTTCATTCTGGTTTCATTATTTCATATTATGTTCCTTTGGATGACTTATAGAGTTTAAAAACATTGTTTGGGGATGTTCGTTTTTATGGTTTTCTTGAGTGGTTCACTTGTATTCTTAAATTGATGTTTGGGTAGATCATGGGTAAACATCCAGAACTGATATTACATGTTATTAATGATATTAAATAATCTTGAATGATTTTATAATGAGTTATATTAGATCCATGTGTACGAATCATTAGATAAGAATTAAATGAAGATTATTTGGGTTAATTTGAGCGGTTTTTGGATCACAACGAACTCGTTTTACCTTTTCACTTAGTAATATGGACATATGTTATTTCCAGAACTTAAAATAGAACATAATACATATAAAATATTTTGTTTCAACCATAATTAAGGTTTCATGACCAGATTTTAAGGTATAAATGGAAGAAGATAACATGTTGTTTTGGAAGGTGATAAATTCAACACCTCATGAACAACCTTCTCTTTAATAAAATAAAAGGAAGAGGTAAAGGGTATGGGGTGATATAATATACCATTAGAATCATAATATTACAGTATATATAGAATTATGGAGTTAAAAAAACAATTTGGATGAAGATAGGGGGGGAGAGATCAAGAAAGGAACTTGAACTTGAAAGGAAAAAAATTAAAGGAGAAGAGGGAGGGAAATTACCTCTAGAATCTTCCTCTTGAGAACCTCCTTAAGGAAGATAGGATTGGTCTTTTTATGAGACCATAAGCTTTTGGACGCGGGGGATGAGCTAGGGAATGTGTTTTGGAAGAGTTTAGATAAGGCTTGGAGCTTGAGAGGTGTGAGGAAAAGAGGGAGTGAAGGGTGGCTTTTATAGTGGAGGGGAGAGGGGTTTCCTTAATATAAAATTGATTAGTTTATTAATTTCACATAAGACAGGGAATAGTGAGTCTTGGATGACCAATAATAGTAATTTTATAATTTAATCCCGAAACAAGTGGGCTTACATCAACAGAACATCATCGGTGACTCAATTAGTACATTATTTAGCATTTATTGTGAATTATCGGATTCCACTACTCATCAAAAATTCAAGTATCTCAGAAAAATCTAAAAAATTTACCCCAACCATTTTCAATGCATAGAATCTAAAAATGAAGTCAATTTTTAAAAAATAATTTTCTAAATATAATTAATTTAATATTTAATTAAAATCATAATTTACTTAAAAAACAGTTTTTTAAGATTAAAACTGATTTTATAGTTCTTTCAAAAATTACGTAGGGTCTTATAAAACTATCTAAAAACTATTAGAAATTGATTCAATGATTTATGAGTACATTCCAGGGAAATAAATATTCTTTTAAATTAATTAATTAATTAATAATTATTTATTTATGACTTATAAAATACCAAAAACGTTTACTAAGGTCAAATTGTCACTTTCTAAGATGTCTAAATTTTATTTTATTATTCATAGGTAATGTTCCTCTTATATACTATTCATAAGGGCCATATTACTATTCATAAGGGTAGGTTACTATTCATAAGGGTAGGTTACTATTCCCCAAAAATTATTTTTGTTTCATTAGACTCCAAAAACTATCTTGAACACAACCGTGTATGTTGAATTTTTAAAATTCCAAACATAGGGGTGAAAAAATTTTGTTTAAAGGTCACTTATCACTTAGTAGCTCATTATTTTGTGTTTTTATGACATAAATATAAGAAGGGAATTTTCCATTGAAAAACTTTGGGTCGTTACAAGGTATGTGCTGACTAAACATAAGTCACACCTAGGATAAACCCACCATCTTGAGCGCAACAGGACCCTCATATTTCTGATCGGAGTAACCATTTAAGAGTTATTCCACTTTTTTAGGAAAACTATTTAGGTGTGCTAATTAAAGCTTAAAAAACATCAACGGATCATTCCAGGTGCTCTGGGCCTCAGAATCACACACCATCAGATTTCACAGTCTCGAAATAATTCCATACAATTAAAAAAATTATATGGAATTTCCAGGACATTACATCCTCCCCGCCTGAGTGATTTACATCCTAGAAAGACACAATATAGGCTAAGGAAGAAAATGGGGGTACTGAGCACATATCTGATCCTCCCTCTCCCATGTGCTCTCCTAGAGGTTCTTGTGATACCATCGAATGCACACCAGAGGTTTCGACCACCCATGTAAGACCCACTCCTGCCGATCCTCAATCTCTACTGGAACCTCCGTAAGCATCGTCCCATCATCTAAGTCCAGCTCGCCATGGTCGATGACTTGATAAGGGTCATGCACATATCTCCTCAGCTGGGATACGTGGAAGACATCGTGCACCCACTCTAACATTGGTGGTAGTTCCAAGCGGTATGCCACCTCTCCAATCATCTGAAGTGATAGAAATCATCCAATAAACCTCGGTGATAACATGTCTCCTTGGCCAAATATCTGCAGTCCTCATCGAGGGGAGACTTGTAAGAAAACGTGGTACCCCCTCCTAAAACTCCAAAGGCCACCATATCTTGTCGGCACAAGACTTCTACCTACTTTTTGCAATCTTCACTTGATGAAAAGTGATACATCATGATACAAACTCTACCACTGCTTTCTTCATCCCTGACCACCAGTACTAGTGTCAGAGGTCCTGGTACATCTTTGCCACTCCAGGATGTACCACTAGAGGGGACTTATAGCACTCCCTCAAAACTTCCTCTCAAAGCACCACCGGTACCATACTACGTCCTCTGAAGAGGATGACATGATCCCCACCTTCATAAAATCGTTCAAAAGATTGTATTGTGGATATCTAAGCACTTCGGGCCTCACATTCAATGACCCAAGTTGTTCCTCCTGAATTCGCTGAGGAATTAGGGGAGAGACGGTCATAGATTAGAGGTAAGCTGCTCTGCCTTTATCCAAGATGGATATCCGAAGCGAGACTAGATGATCTGATGCCCCACTCAGCAGCTGTTGACCAGAGCTCTTGATAGCACTTCTTCGTCCATAGGAAAGGCTTTGCCTTTTTCATCAAAGATGAAAACAGTGTCATTACCCTGATAAATTCTGGGTCAAAACTCTGGTAGTACTCAGCCAAATAAAAGGTGTCTCTCCCTTCATGGAGGTAATACTGGAAACTTATTTTGAAAAGATTTCCCCACACACTACCACTACTATTGGGAACTAAAAACTCAAAACTCCAGCTTCCACAAGGGTAAGGATGGCCAACTCAAGAGTAATCGGTTGCACCCTCCTATGCATGAGTTTATCTTGTGATTCATGGGTTTCCTTTTTTTTCTGACCAAGTAAAACCCCATTCCAACATTGTAGATAAACCAAAAACTTTTATCCTAATATAGTCAATCTTAGTATGAACTATGGATGTCCAGTCCATACCCAAAGTAACTTCGTAAAGCCTCGACACTGCCACCAAAAGGTTCCAACTAAGACTCTCACCTCAAGGGTCTGATCACACCATCGGCGTAAGTGTGATTATTGAGTCTCCTCCTAAAGGTACCTCTAGACGTAAGGGTGGACTCAACAGCTTAACCAGAAACTCTAGGTTTTGGAAAAGTTTCGTGGAAGGAAAATTATTGGTACCTACGTCTATTAATACAACAACTATTAGTAGACAAAAAACGTTCATTGAATCATTCCTAGAGCCCTTGGGTCTCACTCATTGACCATATGAAACTACTCCCTTACCCTGTCCTCCAGCTCCCATAGCCTGAAGGGGACCACAAAGGGGGATGGTTGTAACATATTGAAATGTAAACCTCCTCATGCTGCTCTCCTAGCTCTGTTTCCACATCTGCAGCCTTGCAGATTCATATTTCCCTAACACTTCTTCTTCCTGAAACATTTTTACATGCCCAATCATCTCAAACTAGCATCAGTTTCTTACTTTCCCACTACTAACATTCACTGTATCTGCTTATCCAAAGAACATTCAACTGCAATGGTTCTCTCTAGCACCCTAACATAGGTAGGAATGAATAGAGGAATAGTGCTGGCTCGAACGTCCTTAAACACACCATGCTCGGATTTCCGTGCCCCGAATCACTGATCATATTGTATTCATTGAGTACCAAGAATGGTCAGTACACCCTGATGAATACTCATCTACTGACATGTCATCCTGCTGAAGTTGTAGAAGCTCTAGGGAACTCTCAACCACCTCCTCAAGCTAGTCCTCAGCCGTCTACAAGTCAAGCTCGCCTCAGAACCTGAGGGGCATCTGATACATAAACTCGCATAAGTCACTAAGCCTAAATGTGTCCTCTATCGGTATTGCCGGTTGTAACTACTTCCCAATGGGTGATGGTACTACTAGTACACCACTCGAAGGTTCCAACACAGTAATAGGTCCTTACACCGGAGCCTCATCGCTAAGTGGGCCGTCATCATATAATCTCTCGGGAAACATGGGTGGCTGTCTTTGTGGAAGAATCCTGCTAAAAAACAGGTGAACCATGGTCATTATGTTATACCTGGTGAGCTGACTCCAAAGAAATCAAAAAAACTTTTCAAAAACACATGCAATCAGTGTTTTCATGTACTGAGTCGAATGTCAGAATTCAGGGTCCTGGTGTATGGATACATCGGCCGTCGCGCCAACACTGGACTCCTCGAACTGAAAACTATACTCATAACACTTAACACTATTTCTTCATAGAAAATATCATAGTCATATTTCTTCAGTAGAACCAAACTCCTATAATACCACTTTTTTCGGAACCGTCCTTTGGGGCCCATGTTGTGACTACCCCAATCCCGCCTTCCATAGGCCAGAGGCCAGCAACTAGCACCGAAAAGTCATATCCCTTAAAAGGAAATGCATTTTGCTTTTTAACATGTATAGACACACATTCCAAGAACACAACAAGAAGCAACCACATAGACCAGAACACAATAAGATGCAACCAAAAAGTAAACTGCTCTAGTAAAAGAGTGGTGAAAGTAAAAACGGGCTGGACTAAAAGCCCAACTATAAAAGTACATGTACATATTGAAGTGTAACACAACTGAAAGAAAAAGCAAAAGAGTTACTGGGTCTTCCTCTGAGGTTCCTACATTTAGGGTAGGTACAGATCACCTCCTCAACACTCCACGTCCGTTAGTCTCCTCCACATCACATTACGTTGAATGGTCCACCTCTGAGAACCGTCCAATCCTATCTCCCTCAGCCTCAATCAACGCTATACATCGACTTCACCAGACACAACAAGGTATGGGAAAATCCCATGTAGGGGTGAGTACAACAATACTCTGTAGGGACCCCAAGACCCTCGTACATCTCCTAGAGTTCCACAAAGGAAAAACCACAAAGAAAGACATCAATTATACTTAGGTATATGCCCATACATATACCAAAGATATCAAGATTTACTCATTTCATACATGAGGGAAGGAAACCACATAGGTAACACCACGAAGGTAGAAGTACCACATAAGTAACACCATGAAGATAAAACCATGAAGGTAACTCAACGAAGGTAGAAGTACCACATAGGTAACACCACAAAGATAGAAGTATAACAAAGGTAACACCGCGAAGAAAATACCACAAAGTTAGAAGTACCACACAGGTAACACCATGAAGATAGAAGTACCGCATAGGTAACACCATGAAGATAGAAGTACCCCACAGGTAACACAACAAAGATTGATGAACCACACAGGTAACACCATGAAGACAATACCACAAAGGTAGAGGTACCACAAAGGTAACACCATGAACATAGAAGTACCACATAGGTAACACCACATTGTTAGAATTATCACACATGTAACACCACGAAGATAGAATTACAACATAGGTAACACCATAAAGATTGAAGTACCACACAGGTAAAAGACTCTACTCACAATCAGGTATAACTTAAGTACAGAAGTACATATGATTTTTCATAAACTAGATCATCTTATTCTGTTAAGAAGCACTACTGTTAACCCACACATGATCAATAGGTAACTAACCCCCTCCGACACACATAGGATCGATAGGTAACTAACCCCAACTGAATCACACAGGATCTGACCCACACAGGATCGGTATGCGCTAACCCATACAGGATCACTAAGTGTTGACCACACATGATCTGACCCACGCAGGATTGATAGGTAACTAAACCCCACTAACCCACATAGGATCAATGTTCTTCCTTCACATTGTGGCATGCCACAGGTTTCCTCACACCCGGTGTGCTCAAGTTCCGTAGAATCTACCCCTCGAGATATCAGTCATACCTCGACCTCCACAAAGCTCCACAAAGGAGTAACCCAAAGGACTGCCATGTCGTAAGGGTTCCAACATGATAGACGACGCGTCAATCGGAATCCTGGTCTATGAGTTATAAGTGTTTTATCTCCGAGGGATTGGTTTGATTTGAGTTCGATCTAACCCAACCGTACTCCAAATTTCTCCAAATCTCCAGCAGACTATACCAAAAGGACCATCTCGAACCAAGGATCCCAATTTTGTAGACGGTTCTTCAAACAAGCATTCGGTTATCAAGATATTCCCCTTTAAGTGTTATTATGTCCGGTTGGGCCCAGTTTTAATCTAACCCGGTCGGACCGACCCAGCCTGACTCAATCTGGGATGGGATGGGGTGGAATCAGCCCGCTGGGCTAGGGTGAACTCGGCCCGCTGGGCCGATGTACGGTCTGAACCGCAAGTACGGCCCGAACCGCATGGGGCGACGGCCCGCTAGGGCGGCAGCCCAGTTCTGAGCGGCGGCCGACTGGGACGGTGGACCGCATGGGTAGCAGCCTGCTTAGAGGGCAGCAGCCCGACCAGAGGGGGGAAGCTCGAGGCCAGGGTTGCGGCCCGGCGCAAGGGCAACCACCCAGTTTGTGGGAGGTGGCCCGGTATGAGAGCGGCGACCCGACTCGACGGCGGCGGCCCGGCTCGAGGGCAGCAGCTCGGTGCGAGGGCTGGGGCTTGGCTTGAGGAGGCGGCCCAACTCGAAGGTAGTGTCCTGGTTCAATCCGACGTGGGGGTGTAACCCCCAGTCACTCGGATTCCCAAACGGCAAAGATGCCATTCGGTTGGCAAAGGGGAGGCACCGCTCAGTCTTCTTGGCTTCAGCCGCGGCATCCATTCGTCGGAATCATGGCAGTGGCACCACCTTCCATCCCGTGGTTGGCCATTGTGTCAGCCACCTCCTCCATTATCTTCAGGTGACGAGCCATGATCCTCCTCTTGCTGTGTACATTGATGTTTTCACAGTCTTCCGAGGTGGTTCAAGTAAAGCAAGATGGTGGAGGGCTTAGGCTGGGTTCATTAGGCCGGCACCCTCATCGTAATATTGAGGGTATTAAGAGAGTTCAATAAATAGTTTATTGGGCACAAGATTATCGCCAAAATATTTCCCGCAGTAACCTCCCTCAAAGACGAATGAATCAAGGGTCAACCCGTTATTCGGTTAACCTGTGTTCTTCATATAATTTCATTAATGGGGAAGAGGGAGTAAAAAACTCACAAACAAAATAAACCCCATACCTGGAAGAGACGTCCACTGACGGCAGTAGATGGAGACTCCTTCATCATTTTCATCGGTTCATGACTCAGTGGTGCTCATCACTACTCTTTGGAAACAATCAATTCCTCTAAGTGGTTGGTGTCATGGTACTTTTCCAGGGCTTCATCACTTGGTGAATTCGTTCCAACACCCCTCCCTGAGATCCATATAAATAGGATAGGAGAAGGAGTGTGCAATGCTCGGATTTCCAATATCAGTTACCATTTAAATATTTTGGATTTTACAATAAAATAATTGTCACTTAATTATTTTATTTACGGCCAGAAAATGACATTTACTTGTGGCCCACACCGGCCAATGTTAGTATCTTCCTAAAGAGAGCATACCCTCATGAGTTCAGAGGTGGCCTTGGTTTTTTTAACCGAGTTTCCATTCTTGAGTTATAATCATTTGAAAAATTAAATAATGTTATTTAATTATTTTATTTATGGTTATGTCATTTTCAGTTTTTCTCACAGGAATCCCGTGCTGACTAAACATAAGTCACGCCAAGGTTAAACCCACCATCTTGAGTTCAATGGTGTCGTCATATTTCTAATCTGAGTAAGTGTTTAAGAGTAATTACACTTTTTTAGGAAAACTTCTTGCGCGCTCTAATTAAAGCTTAAGAAAACTTCAAAGGATCATTCTGGGCACTCCGAGCTTCAGAATCGCATGCCGTAAGATTTCACGGTCTGAAAATAATTCCATATAATTAAAAAAAATTATACGGAATTTTAGGGACATTACATTCTCCCTACCATAGGGATTTACGACCCCGAAAGCCAAAACATAGACTAAGTAAACAACTGGGGGTACTGAGAACGGATATCAGCCTCTCGCTCCCATGTGCTCTCCTAAAGGTTCCTGTGATGTCAGCGAATGTGCACCAGATGTATCGACAGCCCAGAAAGGACCCGCTCATTTCAATCCTCAATCTCTAATGGAACCTCTGTAAACGTCACCCCATCATCTAAGTCCATCTCTCCATGGCCGATGACTTGATAAGGGTCGTCAATGTACCTCCTCAACTGCAATATGTAGAAGACATCGTGCACCGACTCCGATCGTGGTGGTAGTGCCAAGCGGTATGCCACCTTGCCAATCCTTTGAAGTATAAATTTTTTTTCGATAAACCTCGGTGATAACTTGACACCTCATCCAAATATTCATATTCCCCATCGAGGGGAGACTTGCAAGAAAATGTGGTACCCCCTCATAGAACTCCAAAGGTCTCCGTATATTGTCAGCATAAGACTTCTTCCAGCTTTGTGCAGTCTTCACTTGCTGACAAATGAGACATCATGATACAAACATTTCCACTGATTTATTCATCCCTGGCCACCAGTACTGATATAGCAGGTCCTGGTACATCTTTTCCACTCCAAGATGTACCTCTAGAGTGGACATATGGAACTCCCTCAACACTTCCCCCCGTATTGCCATGGATACCATAGTGTGTCCTCTGAAGTTGATGATGTGATCTCCACCATAAAAAATCCTTCAAGAGACCATCCTGTGGATATCTAAGCACGTCAGGCCTCACAGTCTACGTCACAAGCTGTGCCTCTCGAATTCGCTGAGGAATTGGGGTAGTGACAGTCATAGACTGGAGGTAAGCTTCTCCACCTTTATCCACAAAGGATATCTGAAGCTCGACTAGCCGATCTAAGGCTTCACTCAATAGCTGTAGACCAGATATCTTGCCGACACTTCTCCTACCACAGGAAAGGCCCCCATCTTCTATTTCAAAGCTCAAAAGGGTTCTGCTACCCTGGAGAAGTCTGGTTCAAAACTCTGGTAGTACCGAGCCAAAGCAGAAGTTTCTCTCCCTTCAGAGAGGTAATCTTGGAAACATCTTTTGAAAGATGTCACCACACTCTACCACTACTGTTGGGAACTGAAAACTCAAAACTCATGTCAGCCTGAGGGTAAGGCTATCCAACTCGAGAGTGATCGGTTGCACCATCCTATGCATGAGTATATCCGGTGCTTCCTAGGATTCCTTTTTCACCGACCAAGGAAACCCCCATTCCATCATTGTTGATAAACCACAACCTTTTTTCCAAATACATTCATTCTGAGTGTGAACTATTGATGTTTAGTCCATACCCAAACAAACATCGTAAGGAATTTATGCTACCACTAAGCGGTTCCAATAGAAACTCTCACCTAAAGGGTCAGATCACACCATCGACGTAAGTGTGATTATAGAGTCTCCTCTTAAAGGTACCTCTAAACGTGACAGTCAAGTCAATGGATTAACTGGAAACTCTAGGTTTTGGACAAGATTTGTGGAAGGAATGATTGGTACCTATGTCTATTAATATGGAAACTATTAATAGACACAGAAACTTCATCGAATTATTCCTAGAGCCCTTGGGTCGCACTCCTTGACCATATGCAGCCACTCCCTTCCCCTGTCCTCTAGCTCCCAGAGCCTAGTGGGGACCAAAAAGGGGGTGGTTGTAATATATCGAAATGTGCACCACCTCATACTGCTCTCCAAGTTCTACATCCACATCTTCAACCTTTCAGATTCATTTTTCACTAAAACTTCTTCTTCTTGAAGCATTTTTACACACCCAAGTCTCTAAGACTGGTGCTAGTTTCCAACTTTCCCACTAATAACATTCACTAGTTGTATCCGATCTTCCAATGAACATTCAAATGCAAAGGTTCTGTCTAGAACCCTAAAATAGGTAGGAATGCATAGAGGAATAGTGTTGGCTCAGATGTCCTTAAACACAGCATGCTTGGAAGTCTGTGCCCCGAAGCACTGGTCATATTATATTCATCGAGTACCAGGAATTTTTGGTATGCCCTGATGAATACTCAGCTACTGACATGTCATCCTTCCGAAGCCGTAGTAGCTCTAGAGAACTCTAATCCACCTCCTCAAGCCATTCCTCAACAACTTGTGAGTCAGGATTGCCTCTAAACCTGAGGGGTATCTGATGCTGGAACTCTCATAAGGCACTAAGCCTAAATGTGTCCTCTACCAGTACCACCGGTTGTAACTACTTCCCAACGGGTGGTGGTGCTACTATTACACCACCCAAAGGTGCCAACGTAGTAAGAGGGCCCTTCACTAGAGCGTCATCGCTTGGTGGGTCGTCATCGTGTACTCTCTCAAGAAACCTATGTTACTATCTTTGTGGCAGTGTCCTAAAATGGAATAGGTGCGTCATGGTAATTAAGTTATACCTGGTGAGATAAATCCAAATAAATTAAAAGAAGTACTTTTAAAAAACACACGAAATCAGTTTTTTTGTGCACTGAGTCAGAAATTAGAATTCAGGGTCCTGGTGTATGGATACGTCGGCCACCGCACCAACACTGGAATCCCTGAACTGAAAAACACACTCATAACACATAACACCATTGCATCATAGAAAAGATCAGAGTCCTAGTTATTTGGCAGAAATGAACTCCTCTAATACCACATTATCACGAATCATCCCTCAGGGCCTGTGTCCTCACTACCACAAGCCCGACTTCCATAGGCCAGGGGATGGAGAATAGCACTGGAAAGTTGTATCCCATAATTGGAAAGGCATTGAATTTTTAACATGTACATACACACAGTCCAAGAACACAATAAGAAGAAACCACACAAACTAGAACACAATAATATGCAACCAAAAAGAAAACTATTTTAGTGAAAGAGTGATGAATGTCAAAAGGGTCCAGATGAAAAGACCAGTTGTAAAAGTACAAGTATGTTTGGAAGTACAATACAACTGAAAGAAATGGAAAATAGTTAGTGGGTTGTCCCCAAAGGTTCCTACCTGTAAGGTAGGTACAGATCACCTCCTCATCTCTCCATGTCTATCAGTCTTCTTCTCATCATGTTATGCCAAATGGTCCACCTCTAATCACTGTCCAGTCCTAGCTCTCTCAGCCTCGATCAATGATATACGTCATCTGCACCAGACACAACAATGTGTCGGACAAGCCTGTGTAGGGGTGAGTATAACAATACTCAGTAGGGACCCCAAGACCCTTGTAGGTCTCCTAGAGTTACACAATGGAAAACCCACAAAGTAAGACATCAACTCTACTTAGGTATATGCTCATACATATATCTAAATTATCAAGATATACTCATCTCATATATGAGGGAAGGACACCACATAGGTAACACCATCAATGTATAAGTACCACACAGGTAACACCATGAAGATAAAACCCCAAAGGTAACTCCAAGAAGGTATAAGTACCACACAGGTAACACTGCAAATATAGAAGTACCACACAGGTAACACATAGAAGAAAATACAACAAAGGTAGAAGTACCACATAGGTAACACCACAAAGCTAGAAGTACCACTCAGGTAACACCACGAAGATAGAAGTACCACCGAGGTAACACCTTGAAGATAGAAGTACCACACAGGTAACACCACAAAGATAAAAGTACCACATAGGTAACACCACGAAGACGATACCACAAAGGTAGAAGTACCACATAGGTAACACCATGAAGATATAAGTAACAAAAAGGTAATAACACAATGTTAGAAGTGCCACTCATGAAACACCATGAAGATAGAAGTACCACATAGATAACACCACAAAGATTGAAGTACCACACAGGTAAAAGACTCTGCTCAAAATCAGGTATAACTTTAGTACAAATGTAAAGATGATTAGTCATAAACCAGATCATCTTATTCATTTAAGAAACACTGTTTCAGACCCACACAGAATCGATAGGTAACTAACTCTTGCTGACCCACATGGGATCGTTAGATAACTGACCCCCACTGACCCAAACTGGATCTGACCCACAGAGGATCAGTATGCGCATACCGACATTGGATATCTGAGAGTTGACCCACATAGGATCTAACCCACACCAGATTGATAGGTAACTAACCCTCACTGACCCACACAGGATCGATGTTCTTCCTTCACGTTGTTGCCTGCCAGAAGTTTCCTCGCACCCGGTGCACTCGTGTTCCGTAAAATCTTTGTCTTGAGATTTCATTCATACCTCAACCACCACTAAGCTCCACAATGGTGTGACCCAAATTACCACCATGTCATAAGGTTTCCAATGCGATAGACAATGCATCAATCAGATGCCCAGTCTGTGAGTTATAAGCGTTTTAGGTCCGAGGGCCTTAATGGATTTGGGTTCGATCAAACCCGGTTGTACTCCAACTTTCTCCAAATCTCGATTGGAGTATACCAAAAGGACTGGCTCGATCCAAGGATCCCAACTCTATAGATGGTTCGTCAAATAGTCATCTGGTTCTCAAGATATTCCCCTTTAAGTGTTCCAAGGTAAGGTCGGGCCTGGGTCCGGTCTGACCCGGTCGGACCGACCCGGCCCGACTCGGTATGGGCTAGGCCGGGGTGGACTCAGCCCACTAGGACGGGGTGAACTCGGCCTGCTAGGCTGATGTATTGTCCAGAAAGCAAGAGGGGTGCCCGCAAGGGCAGCCCAGCTAGAATAGGATGACTGGCAAGGGGGGGCAGCCCACATGGGGGCGACCCTCAAGGGGGGGGGGGGGGGAGGTGCTGCTCGGCCAGAAGAGGACGGCCCGCAAGGAGCGGCCTGGCCCATGTGGGCCGACAGCCCGGTCCAAGGTGGCGACCCACTGGGGTGGCAGCCCGCTGGGGTGTCGGCCCAGTCTAAGGGCAGCGGCCCACATGGGGAGTGGCCCGGTGCGAGGGCGGTGGCCCAGGGAAAGGGCAACATCCCTGATGAGGTCGGATGCCCAGTTAGGTCCGATGCGTGGGGTGTAACCCCCCTGTCACTCGGATTCCCGAATGTCCCAGAGGGTGTTTGGTTGGAAAAGCGGCGGCACCATGTGGGTGCCACTTGGTCACAGCAAAACTCGCCAAAGATGGGTTGGGGAACCCCCGGAGGCGGGTTCGACCTCTACCGCATATTCCATTCGTCGACGGCACGACGGTCGCACCACTTTCCTTCTCATGACTGGTATTTGTGTTGGCCGCCTCCTCCATTCACCGCGACTGACAAGCCGCATACCTCCTCTTGCGGCATACATTGATGTGGTCACGGTCTTCTGAGGTGGAGTAAGGAAAGAAAGAAAGAATAGGGTTCGGGCTGGGTTCGTTAGGCCCATACCCTCCGTGTTAGCTCATAATATGGAGGATTTTAAGGGAGTTCAATAAAATGTTGTATCAGGCACAAGATTTTCCCCACAAGATTCCCCGCAATAACCTCCCACAAAGATGAATGAATCAGAGGTCAACCCATTAGTCGTTTGACCCACGTTCTTCGTATAATTTCAAGACTGAGGAATATTGAATAAAAAACGAAAAAAATAACCCCTGCCTGGAAGAGACAACTGTAGACGACAGTCGACGGAACCTCCTTCATCGCTGTCGTTGGTTCGTGACTCGGTGGTGCTCATCACCGCTCTTTGGAACCAGTCTCATCCTCCAGGTGGTTGGCATCGTGGTACTTTGATAGGGCTTCATCGCATGGTGAAGTTGTGCCAACATCCCTTCCCAAGTTTTATATAAATAGGATAGGAGAAGGAGTGTGCAACGCTCGAGGAATTAATGAGGTTCATTTAATAAATGAACCTCTCGAATTCCCAATGGTGTAGTTTCATGAAAAGAAGAGTCAAGCCATTTATTGGCTTGACTCGTCACCAGTCCCACCAACTCTATTCATTCGTTGGATAAAAGAAAGAAAATAAAATAACAAAACATGTTATTTTATTAATATTTAAAAAGTCCACAAAAATAAGTTTTCACCCAACCTACTATAGTCATACTAATGCCTCTCTTAAGCGACTCCCTGTGCTTCAGATTCAATGGTGCCCTCAGATTTTTAATCTAGGCAACAAATAAAAAGTTAGAAAACGTTGTTCACGCGTTTAGTGAACGTACCCGAAAAAAAAGATCATAAAATTATTAACAGTCACCCTTGAACGTTGTCGGTTGAGGTTAGGATCTGCCTAAGTGAAACATGCCCCAGCGAACCCAACGGTACTCTCTGATTTCCAATCAATGTTACCTTTTAAAAGTTATATATTTTATAATAAAATAATTTTCACTTAATTATTTTATTTACGGCCAAAAACTAACTTTCACTGGTGGCCCACACTGGCCAATGTGAGTATCTTCCATAAGAGAGCATACCCTCACGAGTTTAGAAGTGGCCTTATATTCTTGATCCATTTTACAATTCATGAGTTATAAGCATTTGAAAAATAAAATAATTTTATTTATTTATTTATTTTATGGTTATGAAATTTTCGGGTTTTCTCACAGGAGGCTCATGACGACTAAACTTAAGTCGCACATATGGTAAACCCACCATCCTGAGTGCAACAGTTCCCTCAGAGTTTTGATCCGATTAACTATTTAATAGTTATTTAACATTTTTAGTAAAACTTCTTACGCGCCCTAATTAAAGCTTAACAAAACTTCGGCGGATCATTTTAGATACTCCGAGCCTCGGAATCACGCGCCGTCAGATCTCGCATTCTCGAAATAATTCCGTATAAATAAAAAATATATACGAAATTTCCAGTACATTACAATAAAATACTATATTTATAATTAAATATATCATTTAATTAATTCTAAATGAATATATTTAATTCGAGTTCATAATTGTACTAGAAAATATCATTATATCGATGCTAGAGAAAGAGTTACTAAACAAAAAAGTCATAAATAGTGAATTAGATCAAGATAAAGGATTCAAGGAGAATTGAAAATTTTGAATCATACATAGTGTAAATGTGGGAAGGGAGGGAAATTAAAAAATTACTATTAGGATTATAAGTTAAAATTTGGAGGATGATTTACAATTAATATTATTAATAAAGGTAGAAACAACTTATTATTGAGTGTTAAATTCCCATTGGATTCATATATCATTGACTGTAGAGCATTATTTTTCTCTACATAATATATATAATTTAGGTATAATTATTTCTATATAAAGTTCATTAAGGTATAACTTATTTATAATCAATCTCTCAATATTATAAGGAAATGTATTGATGATTTTTAAACAAGGAACTTATGTTTATTATAGATATAAAAATGCATACACAATCCTAGATTATGGAAAAAAATTATTTTTGAAGTTTATAATAATAGTATATTACTATGTAAACATTTTGTATATGGTTTTTGTAAAATCACAATAGTTTCTAAAGTGATTCAAATTTTTTTAAAATTTCAAACATTTAATTTTATGGGAATATCGATCAGGACAGTAGTTTTTGAGTCATCTTCACAAGATACTGATTTATGGAATACCAATTTGGGTCACATGAGTGAGAAGGGAGTGACAAACTTGGTTACTAAATGAATATTTAAATTCAATAACTAAATGTTTTTAACATTTGAATATTATATCATTAGAAACTATAAAATAATTTCTTTTACTATGCATGTATGGGTACCCAAGTCTAAAAAATTAGATATTGTAAATACTAATGTAAGTGGACTATATCTGGTATAGTCTCATGGTGGTTCACTATACTGTTTTTTTATCATCAGTGATTCTACATGGAAAGTGTGGGTGAAATTTCTAAAGAAAAAGTCACATGTTTTCAATGCAATCATTAAATAGAGATCCATAATGGAAAATTAGATTAGTTTTAAAATAACATTATTGAGCTAAAATAATTTTTTAAAGTAAAATAATAGATAATTCAGGAAATTTTATTGAAATAATGTAATTTGGTTCAAAAATATAGTACCAAAGATAACACTATATATAATGGTGTGGATAAAAAATTAATTATATCATTGAATGAGACTATCCATAGAAAGAAGTTGTATTTTATATTTCTTAATCAATTTTTATTATAGGTAATGAATTTTATAGTATTTTTATCAATAAAATCTAATTTTTATTAATAGAGAATTATTTTTCCAAATAAATGGATTAGTGTTTTAGTAGATTCCCTATATTTTAATGTCTTTGACATAATTTCCTAAATGCATATTGATTCTAGAAAATGGTAAAATCTATAATATAATTCTAAAACATGCTTCTTTATGAGATATGAAAATGGATATTTTCGATTTTTTCATTTAAATATTGAAGAATGGAAAATAACTATATGTTTTAATGTCTTATTTTGTAAATATTGAAACATAAAAAATGTATTTTTGAGAAAAGAATTAATATGGAAGGATTGGGTGGAACATAATTGAATTTTGGAAATACTTGTTAGTTTAGGGCATACTAATTATCCCTAGGATTTCAAAAGACCTGATATATTTATTGATGGTAAACTTTTAGAGGTGGAAGGGATGTCAGATGTATCCTAATGTTTAATTATTTTTTAGGAATATAGTGTTTATTTGGGAAGATTAATTTTTCAATATATATAATTGATGGTATGTAAAATATTCTAATAGATAAAAAATAATCTAAAATAATATGAGAGGAAAAAATTCATAGTGACTCAAAATAAATCTAGATATTAATGAATAAAGAGAAGAATTCATTTCATGTGAATGATATAAGGGTGTTGGAGTGTCTACCAATGTGTACCCAATCACTTTAGAACAAGTGGATCTACTATTTGAAGTAAAAAAATTAAATTGAAGAAAATAGTAGCAGTAAATTTTGTTTCTAAAGGGATTTAAAAATAGTAGGGACTAATTTCAGAAAACAAGTCATCACTCAGGTGTTGAAGTAAACATCTATCAAAACAATACTTATAAAGGTTATAGTTGATGATTTATATTGTGAGGAATTGTATATGAAAATTAAATTTCATCATAGATATTTGATGGTGTAAATTTACATAGATCGGCAAGAATATTTCCAATTAAATAGAAAATAAAGATTTTGTGTGAAACCTCAAAAAAATTATGGACTGAAACAAACTCCCAAATAATAGAATAATATGTTCGATGCTTTCAATAAAGAGAAATTTTTTATCGGATATATTGTTGGTAAATTCTATCAATATAAGGTATTTTGGGACAAATATTTCATTACATGTTTCTTATATGTGGAAGATATACTCTTCGAAAGTCTAGAGATAAACTAGATGTTAATACTAATAAGAGTTTGTTAGAACATTTGAGAATAAAATTCTTGGTGAAAAAAGTAATTCCTATAAATATGATTAATAAAGACTTGAAAACATAAGTTTTTAAATTGTATTAGCCTACCTATTTTTATAGGTCTTGAAATGAGTTTCACAACCACTGATAGAGGATTTGAACCAGTGGTCGAAGTAAAAAACTTTTATCCTTTTTCTTTATTTACATGTTAGTTCCCTAATTTTTCAAGTTAGTCCACAGATCACATGAAAATCCAAACAACAATAAGGATATAGATGATAAAAATATGGTGATTAAATACAAATTTATTGCATCATTTGGATACATCCTTATTGAATGTCATGACCCGTCCCCCAGGGCTCATGATGTGACTACCCCAAGCCTGCCTTCCATAGGCCAGGGGCTGGCGACTAGCGCCAAAAGCATAAATCCCTAAGCTGAGAAGGCATTTCCTTTATAAATTGTAAACACAAACAATCAGATTATAACTGGAGCAAACAATAAGTAAAAAACAGTATACAAAGAGGAGTACTAAAAAGTAAAAGGGCCAGAAATACAAGCCCAATAGGAAATTACAAGTACAACTGAAAAGCAAGTACAACTGAAGAAAAGTAAAGCAGGTGCTGGGTAATCCTCCGGGGTTCCCTACCTAAAGTGTAGGTACATATAGCCTCCTAATCCATCTACGTCTTTCAGTATCCTATGTGTACTGACTCATCGTAAGGTCCACCTCCGGGTTCTATCCAGTCCTGCTACTCTGATCCTCAGTCAGCGATGTCTGTCATCTGCAACCAACACAACGAGATGCGGGCATATCCCATGCAGGGGTGAGTATAAAGATACTCAGTAGGGACCCCGAGACCCTTAAGGTTTCACAAAAACCAAAAATTATAAACCAAAAAGTATGAAATCAACAAATAACCCCAATTAGGTATATACCCATACATATAACTAAGTTATCAAGTAATCCATCTCAATCATGAGGTAAACTCAAAAGTTACTGACCCAGCTCAATCCATGATTTTATTCTAGGGGTAGTATCAAGTAACATTTCTAGTCACACTGTTAGAACCTCAACTGATTTAGTACTCCTCCTCTATCGAGTACAGTGGGCCTTCCTCGTCACATAGAGGTGCTTCCCACTTTCCTTGGACTGCTGAGGTACTGCTCCTGTCAAGTACTGTGGGGTTGCTGCATCACACAGAGGCACTCCCCACCGTGGGTCTTCCGCGTCACACAGAGGCGCTCTCCCTCATAGCCTACTGAGGTAATCCATGTGTGTGAGTACCATGGGTATGCCACCTCACACAGATGTGCTCCCCATCGTGGGCCTACTATAACAACAAGGCACTCCCCACTGGGCAAGTCAAGTCACTCCGAGTCGAATCGGTCAGCAGACGTCAGGTCACAGCCAGCTACTAGGTCTCTACACTAAGCTCGCTCATCTCTGGGAGGATCCGCTTCATGATCTGCAGGTCGATACTTCAACTATCATGAAGTCCCACGTAGAAGTATCTCAAAGGTCTGCCACGTCATAGAGGTCTCAATGCAACTAACGACGCATCATTCAGACACCCGGTCTATGAGTTATTAGTTTTTTAGTCCCGGGGGACCGATTGGATTCGTGTACGATCCAACCTGACCGAATCTCAAATATAGCCTGAACTCTAGTGGGGTATTCTCACAGGGACCGTCGCATTCCAAGAATACTAGCACTGCTGACAGTTTGTCAAATGGACATTCGGTGCCAAAGATATGGCTAAAGAAAGTAAAGGGTCGGTAATGGGCTTGGGCCCGGTCCGAATCGGTCGAACCAACTCGGCCCAACCCAGAATGGGACGACCCAGTTTGCGTCGACCCGGTTAGACCCGCAAGGTCTGACCCATCCCGTTGGGCGGGTCAGCTTTCTAGGTTCGGCCCGATCTGCTGGGCCGGGCCCAGCGGATTGCGGGGGCGGTTCGACACGGATGACGCCATGTAGGCGGCTCGACCCGGAGGTCGGGGATGGTTAGGCCAAAACAATGTGAGGTGCGGCTTGGGTGGCTCAGCTCCAAAAGATGATCCGGTTCGGCCAGCGACGCCACGAGGGACCCCACGGGCCGGCTCGGGTTGCCAGCGCGGCTCGGCCGGAAGCAGGAGCACGGGCAGGCTGCGCGGGGCGCTGGTCAGGGTGAGGGCTAGACGGAAGGGTGCAGGGACGGCACTGGAAAGGCGTCGGTAGGGCACAGTTAGGCCATGCGGGGTTCCAGGTAGGGCGCAGTCAGGATGCGCGGGGCACAGGCAAGCCGGCAGGGCGCCAGGTAGGCTGACACCAGGGCGAGCGAGGCGCAGGCAGGGTGCGGTCAGGCCGCAAAGAGCACCGGGCAGGGAGACGGTAGGCCACGCGGGGCGCGGGCAGGACGGCAGGGCACCGGGCAGGCCGTGCGGGGTGCCGGAAGGCCGCGAGTAGGCGGGCCGGTGGCAACCGGTCAGAACGCGAGCAGCGCGGTCTTTGCCATTGCCTCTTTCGAAGAACACCACAAGAAAGAAAAATCGACAAAGGATGTAAGGACATGTCATGTTGGCTCGCATCCCCCATGTTTAAGGTAGTATCAATTGGTTCATCAAGGAAAGAATATGTACATCAATTAATTACATCACTTTTCATCGATTCCTTTCATTCGATAATGAGAAGAAGAAAATAAAAGCATCAACATGCAATAACCCCCTACCTGGATTGTTGGGCGTCGATGGTGATGTTGGGGGAAGAAGACGTAGTCATCATTCGTCGTGTCCGCTACACACTTCCACTTCCAAGTTCATACAACGGTTGTGGAAGTGGCTCCACATAGGTCAGTGTCCGGGGAAAAAGTTGAAGAAGGATCGTTGTCGACGTTCTTCGTTGAAAGAACGTGTTCTTCCTTCTTCGTTGGGAGGATTCTCAATTCTCCCAATAATCCTCCTTCCCAACCTTCACCCAAAGTCCAAATGGAAATAATAGAAGAAAGATTTTGTCTATTATTTTTTTGGCACAACAATTCAAATTGGAGAATTAATTTAAGAGGCTCCCCCTAATTAATTCACGAGAGTTGGCACGAATTAATTAGGGGAGATTGGTATAAATTAAAAGTTAAGGGAGTTTGATCCATTATGGTGGGGGTGGTCAAGGAGTTTCTTCCAATTTAATGGGGAGTTGAGGAATCAAGAGGCTCTCCCTCATTAATGAGGGAGAGTTGAGAGGTTTTCCCCACCTCCCATTAATAGGGGGATAATCCCCATGTGGTCCCCAACACATTAATCCTCTTATGGGAGGTTTAGTTTGGGTGGGCCCCACAACCATAACCTCTCATGAGAGGTTAAGGTGTGGTGGCCCCACCGCCAACCTCCATGAGGAGGTTTTATACACCACACACTAAATGGAGGCTCAAATAAAATAACGTGTAGCTACACATTATTTTATTATAATTTTCAATAAAACCCAAAAATTAACTTCTATTCACGACTCACTGTCGTCGAAGTGAATGTCTCCTTAAGCGAAAACCAGCACTGCGAGTTAAATGGTGTGCTCAGATTTCAATTTTGAGCACTACTTCAAAAGTTATAAAATCATGCTCGTATGTTTTCTGAACATACCCGAACAAAACTTCGGAAATTGATTCCGGGCTCACTGGGCCTCAGAATCATGCGCCGTAAATTTTCGCGGACGCGTAAAATTCCCATGTATTTAAGAAAAAAAACTTCTATTGAAATCCCAGATATTTAAATTCTCCCCACCTCAGGGATTCACATCCCCGTAAGATACAACTCGATCTTTGAGAACAAATGGGGGTACTGAGCACGCATTTGAGCCTCCTTCTCCCATGTGCTCTCTTGGAGGTTCTTGTGCTACCAACGTACGTGCACTAGAGGTATCGACCATCTATGAAAGACCCACTCCTATTGATCCTCAATCTCTATTGGAACCTCTTTGAATGTCTCCCATAACTAATTTCCAGCTCCCCATGGTCGATGATGTGAGAAGGGTCATGCATGTATCTCCTCAGCGGGGATATGTGGAAGATTTCATGCACCGCATACAACTGAGGTGGAAGAGCCAGCCGGTAAGCCACCTTGCCTACCCTACTGAGGACCTCGAAAGGTTCTATGAATCACATAGATAACTTGCCACCTCATCCAAACTCCATAAACCTCATCATGGCGAGACCCATTGAAAGATGTGGTCTCCATATTCAAACTCCATAGGTCTCCGTATTCTATCAGCATATGACTTCTGCCTGCTCCGTCCAGTCTTCATCCACTTCTGGATGATCTGAAGCTTCTCTGTGGTAGCCCATACCATCTCTGGTCCCACTAGTACTGACTCCCCTGGGTCTGGCCAGCACAAGGATGATTTTCAAGGTCACTCATACAATGCCTCGAAAGGTTCCATCCCGATGGTGGAGTGATAGGTGTTGTTGTATGAAAATTACACCAAAGGTAAGTGATCTGCCTAGATGCAACCGAAGTCAAGGACACAAGCATGTAGTATTTCCTAGAGGGTCTAAATGGTCCGCTCGGTTTGACCATCTATTTGAGGATGGAAGGCAGTGCTCAGACGAAGCTGCATCCCGAAAGCCTCCTACAACCCCTTCCATAGCCGGGAAGTAAACCGTGTGTCAAGATCGGAGACAATAGAATAAGTTACTCTATGTAGCCACAAAATCTCTTGCATGTAGAGTTGTCCCAAGCTCCCTACATAACCCTGCTCTCTGATCGATAGGAAGTGGGCCGACATGGTGAGTCTATCGATGATCACCCAGTAGAGTCATGACCCCTAGATGTACGTGGAAGACCCGTCACAAATTCCATGGATATCCCATACCACATCCACTTTGGGACCTCTTAAGGTTGAACCAAGCCTGTTGGTACCTGGTTCTCCACCTTCACTTGCTGATAAGTGAGGCATCGAGAGACAAACTTTGCTATTTCCTTCTTCATACCTAGCCACCAATGTTATCGTCAAAGGTCCTGGTACATCTTTGCCACTCATGGATGTACTTCTAGAGGGGATGTGTGGGACTCCCTCAACACATCCTCCTAAAGTGACACTGCCACCATAGTACCTCCTCTGAAGAGGATGTTGTGCTCCCCATTTTTATAAAATCCATTAGGTTCCTGCTCTATGGATATCTGAGCATGTCATGTCTCGCAGTCAGTGTCCCCATGATGTGCTTCCCTGACTTGCTGAAGAAGTGGGGGAGTGAATGTAAGAGACTATAGAAAGGCTGCTCCATCCCTATCCATAAAGGATATATGTAAGGCAACCAACTTCTCTGTCTCCTCTCCTAGAAGTTATATACCAGATCTCCTACTAAGTGCATCTACAGCAACGTTCCCTTTCCCAGGATTATAGACTATCTCATAGTCATAGTGATGGAGGAACTCAAGCCAATGCCACGGTCTCAAGTTCAAGTCCTTATGGGAGAAGATATAATTGAGACTCTTGTGATTAGATTAGACTGTGAAATGCTCGCCAATTAGACAGTGCAACCACATCTTCAAGGAAAAGACCACTACTGCTAACTCCAGGTCATGGGTAGCATAGTTCTGCTCATGCTGTCTCAGCTACCAAGAACCACACGCAATCACTGCTCACTCCTGCATCAGTACACACCTGAGTCTGGTCCCTGATGCGTCATAGTATACTACATACCCTACGCCTTCCTCTGGAAGCCTCAAGATGGGGGCACTAGTCAACCTCTGCCTCAGCTCCTCAAAGCTTTGCTGACATATCTCCGACCACACAATGGGTTTTCACTTCTTCATCAAGGCTGATAGTGGTGATGCAACTCTGGAAAAGTCTGTAATGAATCTCTATTAGTATCGAGCCAAACCCAGGAAACTCTGCACCTCTATCACACTCATGGGTGGCTCCCAAGAAAGTACCACTTCAATCTTCACTGGATCCACTGCAACTCCAGCCTCTGAGATGACATGTCCCAAGAATTGAACCTCTCAGATCCAAAACTGGCACTTCGAGAGCATACCATAAAGCCGATGCTCACAAAGTGTGTCCAGTACTACCTGAAAATGCTAGGCATGCTCCTCTTTAGTATTCGAGTATATCAGAATGTCATCAATGAAGATTATGACAAAGCGATCGAGGTATGGCTGGAAGATCCTATTCATGAGACCCATGAACACTGCTAGATCGTTGTTTACACCGAAATGCGTAACCAAGAACTCATAGTGTCCATACCGACACCTGAAGGCCGTCTTTTTCACATCCTCATCTCAACCTCTGAGTTGGTGATAGCCTTATCTGAGGTCTATCTTCAAGAACCACCATGCTCCCTTTGTTGGATCGAATATATAGATATGTATGTCTATTAGATGGAACAATACAAGAGGGGGGGGGGTGAATTGTAGGTTTAAAAACCTTTGAGTTTTATCAACTAAGAGATTAGTTTAAATACAAACACCCACAATTGTGTTGAATATAAAAAGGTATGATGTAATGTAATACTAATGCAATGTAAAACAATTGTATTCAAGATGAACACAATAATCAAAGTAATACAAAGATGAATGATTCTACCTTAAATCATATAGAATCAATCAATACAATATGTAATAGAATGATTGTAATTTAAACAATTACAATTGAATATGTAAAGAAGAAAGGAAACAATACAAATTCCTTTCTAATACAAGTAACAACGGAAATGTAAAAGAATTACAATTCTTTTAACCCAAAGAGAAGGGTTATCCTTTCACCTAGGATAAAAGGTCTATCTCACCAACACCTTGGTGAGCCCTCGATACGACGATCGGCACGTCTGTCTGCCTATCCCTAGTATCCCTCGATACGATGATCGGTACATATGTCTGCCTATCCCTGGCAGCCCTCGATACGATGATCGACATGTCTGTCTGCCTATCCCCGGCAGCCCTCAATTTGAAAGTTCTTTCATAAATATCGGTTGCTCATAAGAAGGCCTGCAACAAGATGACCAAGTGGTCGTACAAAACAGAGAGCTCAATTAATGATCATGAGATATCAATTGAAGATATAAGAAGGTTGTCAAATGAGATTGCAGTTGCTTTCAATAAGCTTGACAGAGAAACGGTTGAAAGGTTGAATCTTTTGTCTTCTCAACAAGCCAATGTTCCTTTAGTGTAAGACTTGCAAGAGAGAAACACTAGGTCGGATGAATCCCTTCCCTTGCAACTCCCCTGGCTGTACCCGCAGCTTGAGAAGCTCCGCGGGAGCCATCTGATACGCTGGTGTAGATATCAGTGTCATACCGGGGTACAAGTAAATGTAGTAGTCCACCTCTCTGTGAGGAGGTAGTCATAGAACATCGTCAGGGAAAACATCTGTGTACTGGTCCACCACTACAGGATAGCTCAGAATATCCACATCTACTGCTCTGAGGGTAACGCAGGCCAACTGATTAGTGTTCGGCGGCACCCTCCTCCGAGTAAATCTGTCATGCACTACAAAGGTCCCTTCTCGCAGGTGAAGGTGGACCTAATCCCATCCGTGCGGACACACCACACTTTACGCCTAATATAGTCGATCTAAGAATGGACTGTAGATAACCATTCCATACCAAGATGACGTCGTAAGGCCTTGACGTCGCTATGAGGAGACCCCAGCCGAAGCTCTCGCCTCCTAGAGTAATCTCACACTGCCAGAACTAGAACATGATCATTGAGTCTACACCCATTGGATTCTATAGCCGTAAGGATAGATCCAACGGCTCCATCGGAATCTTCGAGCTCCAAACAAGGGCGGTGGAAATGAAAGAATGATTGGAACCTATGTATATAAGTACTGCTGCTAAGGTAGAGTAGATACAGATCGTACCTCAAATCAACTCCGGAGTGTGGCGATCATAGGCCTCAACTGCATGGAGATGATCTCTCCCCTATCCATATGCTCCCTGTGGTCGAGGTGGAACTACTGGTGTTGGTGGCGGTAGAACCTCAAAACGTTATCCACAGCTAGCTACACGGCCAGCTCCTCTGTCACATCCTCCTGCTCCCAGCAGACTGCCTCAATCGAATCTCTACCTCTGCCTGGGAGGTCCCTCAACTGTCTGGTGATCATCTGAATAGCGGGTTAGTCATTCTCGAGCCATGTGACCCTGTCCGCCCCATGAGTAACACTGCCTGCTCCTAGCATGTATGTCACTACCCCGGGTGCCCCGCACAACTGATCCTGAGTCATGCAGTCGTCCACCCGTGGGTTTGGTCCTCTTGGTCCTCTACCTCATCTGTCTACTTCCATGTGTAGAAGACTCTACTGCATGTTTACTAGTGGTGGGTCTCACTGCTGGACACTGCTCAGTAAGGAAACTCTCCACTAGGAGGGCTCTCTCTAGCACCCCTGCCTGCATCGGGATGCTGAGTGAGAACATCGAAGACCTGATCTCTCACCTGAGCCCCTGCTTGAAGATCTAGGACCTAAATAACGGGTCTTTCATCATATCTATTGGGTAGCGAGAGAGTTCGGTGAACCTCACTGAGTACTGAGCTACTATCATGCTACCCAGCTGTAGAAGAAGTTGCTCCTGTATCCGCACCGCACAAAGGGTGGCTGGGACAAACTCTGCCCGAAACTGGCTGTCGAAATCTGTCCATAGTAGCGTCATCTTTTCATACACCTAGAGAATCAGGCTCCACCATTTTCCTATTTCTACTTGAAGGAGACTTGCGGTTAGGATCACCATAAGGTCTGTTGGTGTCCCTACCAGTCTGAAGACTCTAACCACAACCTCTATCCAATCCTCAGCCGCCTGTGGGTCCGTCTCTCCCTTGAACATGGGTGGCCTCTGGAACTGGAACTCTTGAAACGAACTCAAGAATACTGAATCATCTTCTTCTAGGGCTGATGGCATTTATGTACCAATGGGTAGTGGTACCGCTGGTTCCTCCTCTTGAAGAGGGCCCTGCACCGAGGCCTCATCTCTCATTGGGCTATCTGTGCGTACTGCTCTTAGGGCTATAGCTGGTCGTCCACGAGGAGACATCCTAAAAGAAACAGATGCGACACAGTAAAAAGATTATACCTGGTGAGATGACCTATTTGAGCTGACTTAAATCAAAAAAAACTTTTGAAAACACACATGAAATAAGTGTTTCCGTGAACTGAGTCGGAAATCAGAAGTCAGGGTCCTGGTGTATGGATACGCCGGCAGCTGCACCAATATTGGACTCCCTGAACTGAAAACCACACTTAGTACCCTTAACACTATTTCTTCACAGAAAACAAATATCAGAGTCCTATGTTTTGCGGTATAACCGACTCCTCTGATACCAATTTTTCATTACCGGTTCCCCACGGCCCGTGTAGTGACTACCCCAAGCCTGCCTTCCATAGGCCAGGGGAAGGATACTAGATCCAAAGGAGTAAATCCATAGATGGGAATGAATTTATTTATAAATTTTAAACACACACAATAAGAGTAAAACCAGAAGAAAACACTAAGTAAAAATTGTATACAAATAGGAGTTCTGAAAATTAAAAGGGCCATAAATACACGCCCAACAGGAAAGTACAAGTATAACTGGAAAGAAAGTATAACTGAAGAAAAGTAATGAAGCTACTGGGTTGTCCTATGGGGTTCCATACCTGAAGGGTAGGTACAGATAGCCTCCTCATCACTCTACGTCTGTCAGCCTCCTCCGTGTACTGACTCTTCGTAAGGTCCACCTCCGGGTTCAGTCTAGTCCTGCTACTCTAATCCTCAGTGAGCGATGCCCATCATCTGCAACCAACACAAGGAGATGTGGGCATATACCATGTAGGGGTGAGTATAAAGATACTCATTAGGGACCCTGAGACCCTCAAGGTCTCACAAAAACCAATAAGGATAAACCACAAAGGATGAAATCAACAGATTACCCAACGTAAGTATATTCCCATACATATACCTAATTTATCAAGTAATCCATCTCAATCATGAGGTTAACTTAAAAGTTACTGACTTATCTTAATACAGGATTTTATTCTAGGGGTAGTATCATATAACATCCCTAGTCACACTGTCAAAACCGCACCTGATGTAGTACTCCTCTTTTATCGAGTGCAATGGGCATGTCGCATTACATAGAGGCACTTCCCACTATCCGTGTACTACTGAGGTACTCCTCCCGTCGAGTACTGTGGGTCTGACGCATCACACAGAGGCGCTCCCCCTCATAGCCTGCTGAGGTACTTCACGTCTCAAGTACCATGGGTCTACCACATCACATAGAGGCGCTCCCCGCCGTGGGTTTTCCGCGACACCAAGATACTCCCCACTGGGCTATTCGAGTCACTCTGAGTCGAATCAGTCAGAAGTTGTCAGGTATCAGCTAGCAACTAGGTCTCTGCACTAAGCTCACTCGTCTCCGAGAGGATCTGCTCCACGATCTATAGGTCGATACTCCAACTATCACGAATTCCCATGTAGAAGTATCTCAAATGTCCTCCATTTCCTAGAGGTCTCAATTCAACTGATGGTCAATTATATGCTTTGTCTGTGAGTTATTGGATTTTTAGTCCGGGGGCACAGTTGGATTCATTTACGATCCAACCCGACCATATCTCAAAAAATACCTGAACTCTAGTGGGGTATTCTCAAATGGACCATCACGTTCCAAGAATACTAGCACCGTAGACATTTTGTCAAACAGATGTCCGGTGCCAAAGATATGGCCAAAGAAAGTAAAGGGTCGGTAATGGGCCGAGGCCTGGTCCAACCCGGTCGGACCGACTCAACCCAACCCAGACTAGGCCGACCAAGTCTGGGTCGACCCAGTCAGACCCGCTAGTTCTGACCCGACTTGTTGGGTGGGTCATCTCACTAGGTTCGGCCTGGTCCGTTGGGGCCGACCCAGCGGACTGCAGGGGCGGTTCGGGCCAGAGGTCGCCACGTAGGCAGCTCGACCCGGAGGATGGGGCCAGTGCGGCCATCACCACATAAAGCACGACTTAGGTGGCTCAGTATAGAATGTCGATCCAGTTCAGCCAGTGACACCACGAAGGACGCCGCGGGCCGGCTCGGGCGGTCGATGCGATGCGGCCGGTTCTGCCGGGATCCGGGGCGTGGGCAGGCTGCGCGGGGCGCCGGGCATGGTGCATGCAGGCCGGAAGGGAGCCGTCATGGCACTTGGGGCGCCAATACGGCTCCGGAAGGCCACGTAGGGCGCCGGTCAGGGAACGGTCAGGCCACGTGGGTCGCAGGCAGGACGGTAGGGTGCCGGCAGGGCGCGCGGGTCGCCGGCACGGCAGTGGCAGGCCGTGCGGGGCACCAGGCAAGGTGTGGGCAGGCCGATAGGGCACCAGGCAGGTTGTGGGTAGGCCACGTGGGGCATGGGAAGGCTGCGAGTAGGCGGGAAGACGTCTGGTGGAGGCCGGGCAGCGCGCCATTTGTCGTTGCCACCTTCGAAAAAAACAACAAGAAAGAAAAATCGACGGAGGATGTCGGGACAAGTTAGGTTGGCCCGCATCCCCTGAGAATAAGGTGGTATCAATTAGTTAATCATGAAATGAAAATGAACAAAAATTAATTACATAACTTTTCATTGATTCCTTTCATTTGATGATGAGAAAAAGAGAAGAAAAGCATCAACATGCCATAACCCCCTGCCTAGATTGTCGGACGTCGACGGTGAAGTCGGGGGAAGAAGACGTAGTCGTCGTTCGTCATGTCTGCCACACAATTTCAATTCTGAGTTCGCACGATAGTTGTGGAAGTGGCTCCACATAAGTAGGTGTTCGAGGAAAAAGTCGAAGAAGGATCGTCGCCAGTGTTCTTCGTTGGAAGAACGAGTTCTTTGTTCTTCGTTGGGAGGATTTTCTCTTCTCCCAATAATCCTCCTTCCCAACTTCCACCCAAATGCAAAATGAAAATAATAGAAGAAATAATTTGTCAATTATTTTGTTGAAACAACAATTGAAATTGGAGAATTAATTTAAGAGTCTCTCCCTAATTAATTCACGAGAGTTGGCACGAATTAATTATGGGATTCTGGCACAAATTAAAATTAGGGGAGTTGGCTCCATTAAGGTGGGTGTGGTCAAGGAGTTTCTCCCCATTTAATGGGTAGTTGAGGAATCAAGAGGCTCTACCTCATTAATGAGGGAGAGTTGAGAGGTTTTCCTCTCCTCCCATTAATAGGGGGGTTAAGCCCCATGTGGTCCCCACCACATTAATCCTCTATTGGGAGGTTTAGTTCGGGTGGACCCACCACCATAACCTCTCATGGGAGGTTAGGGTGTGGTGGCCCCACCTCCAACCTCCATGAGGAGGTTTTAACCACCGAACACCAAATGCTGGCTCAAATAAAATAAGGTGTAGCTAAACTTTATTTTATTATTTTTTTCATGAAAACCCAAAAATTAACTTCTATCCTCAACTCACTACCGTCAAAGTGAAAGTCTCATTAAGAAAAAATCGGAATTGTGAGTTCAACGGTGCCCTCATATTTAAATTACAAGAACCGCTTCAAAAGTTATAAAATCCCACTCGTACGTTTACTGAACATCCCAGAAAAAAAACATCAGAAATTGATTTCGAGCACACCAGGCCTCGGAATCAAGCGCTGTAAATTTTCACAGACTCATAAAATTTCCATGTATTTAAGAAAAACAAATTTCCACAGAAATCCTATGTCTTTACATTGAATAATTTTTTAAAATAATAGTTACCAACTAACCACATTATTATAAATAATGAAAGAATGAAAGAATCTATTAAATGAATAACCCTAAAATCTTATAAGAATTCCAGTTACAATTAAAAGGGAAACATATCAGCAACAAGAAATATCTCTGCCTTCTTCCATATTCCTCAACTATATCCATACCTTATATATAGGTTTACACCTAGGTTATTTTTTAACGCCAATCATAGATGGGTAGTTTTCTCATGAAATCATCCAATGAACTAATTTATCAATATCATCATCTCTTATCCAGTATCATGAATGATCGATTTATGGAGATATTTTATATCACTATATCCTCATTAGAAATCCTGGTCAATCGATGATTATTTTATCTACTCAGTTATACTTATAATACATATTCATTAAATCATATATCAATTTCATCTATTTGACTGTTGTAGTTTCCAATTTTGAGTCATTATTTAACCCCTAAAAGATAGGGAATATGATTTCAATACGTTATGAAATTAACCGTATATCAGAATGACCTGAAAAATCATATTTAATGAATGAAGTTTTAACATGGTATTCTACTTCATGGTGCATGCATTGGTCAATGTACATATCCAAAAATATAAGTTTAAATATCACTTTGAATCTATCATCAGATCCTCCAAATATTCTTTTGAATTATTGAATGACCATGTAGCCTAAGGTTTGGAATATATATCTCTTCATGTAATAACCACATTGTATAACTATGATATTGTATGAAATATTTTTTATTCTTTAAAAAAATCAAATTCTTTGATGGCTTGTGTTGCACATGAAACCGAGTTAAAACAAACCACAATATACTATTCACAGAATGGCAATTTGGCCAAAACATTAGGCATACGAGCACAGGGTACTGTAGCAGCACTGTAGTGGCATTGTTGCAGCACTGTAGTAGAGGTGGCACTGTAGATCAATGGGTACTGTAGAGGCGGTAGGGCACTGTAGCAGCGGTGGTACTATGCGGGTACTGTAGCAGCCGAGTTACAATTCACAGAATGGCAATTGGGCCAAAAAAATTGGGCCTACGGGCTATGTAATGGGCTATAACCCCACTGGGACCTACGAGCTATGTAATGGGTCTCCCTCTACCCAGTTAAAAGAGGTCTTTGATTTGCATTAATAATAAAATGCGGCTTCGACCTCAACCTTTAAAAAATATATATAGAAATTAAACTAAGTGGAATGAAAATAAAAAACCAAAATTTTAAAATTATTTATAATAGTTTTAAATAAACAAAATATATCGATAAATAATTACTTAATTTTTTTATAATATTTAAATACTTTGAAATTACATTTCTTCTCAAAAAATTGATTTTCATTACTTTATTAAACAAATAATAAAAGTAATTATTTACCCTGTTATAAAATATATTTTAAAATAATTAATTTTTTAAAATCAACATTTTATCTTAGGTTGAATTTTTTTGAATTTTTTAAAAAGTTTAATTTTTGAGGAATAGTTAAAAATAATAATTTTTATAATAAAATATATTTTCTTATAAAGAATTTAAAATGATACATATTTTTTTGAAATTTTTTAAAAGTAAAAATCTTTTAATTATAATATTATTATAATTATTAAAAAAAATTCATTGGAGTCATTTTCATGTTGAATTTTTGTGTAAAAACATCTTATATTTATGAAAACTTTCTCATTGTAAAACCTCATGTTTATCACATCTTTAGGTTTAATTTTAAATTAAATTGGGCCACTTATATGAATTTAATTTAGATAAATATAATCCATATATTGATTCAAAATATTTAATGTTATATAATTATTTCATCTTAATTTTTTTTGTCAAAATGAATTGTAAAAATTAATTACCTTGATTATGGTTAAAACAGGTTAACTAGGGTTAAACTTAAATGATAATGATAAAAATGACATAAAAACGTTATAAATTCTTATTTTAGGCCCATATGTATTCTTTATAGCATATAAGGTTATATAATGATCCATTGTTTATCATTTTTTCTTGTTTCAGCTTTGGTTATATCTTTTTTGTGTTCAGAAAATACTTGTGTGTCCTCTCCCCCATAAAAGGGCACCTCTTATCCTCTCCTCTTCACACTTCCAAATAAGTATTTTTCCAATACCTACATAAATATATTCATTAATTCCATAAAAACATCCATAATACCTTATTTTTATTATTAAAACCTCATATGAAGGCTTTATTTGTAAGCCTAAATAGGTTCTCTGAAGAATAAGCATGTCCTTAACTTTGATTTTTAATATTATTTTTTCTTATAACAAATTATAATATTATTAAAATATGATGAAATAATAATTTAAATATCTAATATATAAATAGATTTTATTATTTTAGTTTAATAACTTATATCCTTATTCTCTTCCACCAAATGGAAAATGAAATCTTTGATCATGTGTATTTCAGACTACCGCCTCGCGAACTAATTTAATTAATTTTCCATCACTTCCTATCATGGGTGGATATAATGATGGATTAAAATTATATATAATATATTTATAAAATAATTATACTTCTATAATTATTATATGACATATACCTTCTCACCTTATAATTCTTTGTAAAATTATAATGTCGTTCATGCATACGTGTGGAATACCAGCTCCATGAAGTGATGTGATACATTTTTCATTTTATTTTAATATGGGTGGTAATAATGATAGATTAAATTTATTATTTTTACTATAATATAGAAAAAATATTCTGGAAATATGACTTAATATTTACCCTTTTTGTTCTATATTTCAAGAAAATGGAAATAGTGATCATGTGTATGTATGGATTACCCTCTCCATGATTGTTGTAATTAATTTCAAATATCTAACTTTTATAGATTAATGTAAATATTTACATAATTATTTAATAAAATATTCATATCAATATAATAATTATTTTTATTATCTAACCATGATAAATGTACAAGGACAATGAACTATTGAATGAAAACATACATGAAAAATGAAGTAGTTATCACTCAGAATAGTGTTTTTAAAAAACAATTATTAATAAATAGGTGATAAAATGATTATAATAATAATATATGATATTATATGTATGATTGCGGTTTTTTTAATTGATGTATAATAAAATTATTTTTATTATACAGAAGGTTTAAATGTGTGTGATGGAATTTGAGACTTGAGGTATGGGTTTATTGTCTTAAATTATCTTCTTTGGGATATATTTTTTATTATTAAGTTATATAATTTTATGATGTTTATGTACTTATATTTGACATATTATATTATGAATTTTTTTAATGGTATTTAAATATTCTTTTTAAGCCATTTTTTTATTGGTATTACGATTCAATAGTTACAAAATTTGTATCAGATTTTCATTTCACTTTTATTTCTATGGGACACAAGCCATATTCACTGCTTGTTTCTTTTTTATTGTGTGGATAATTCCATTCAATTTATTTTAGGATTCCATATAATGAAATTTTTCTTTATATAAATATCCTTCTAAATTTATTTCTTTCATGGGTCTTACAATTCATAAGTTACCAAAGTGGTAAATGTTTCATGTAATAATCCCATTGTTTTTCAGTTGTTTATGATTAAGTTTACAATGATTATATATTATGATAAAAATCCCAAGAAACCCATGAATTTTATTATCCCATGGTTATTAATATATAAAAATATATCTCCTTTAATTCCCTCTCTTTAAGTACAAATGATACCGGAACTTTGTTTTTAAGAAATATATTCTTTATTTATCTCTTCAATAAATATTCTGATCTATTTCTAGTGCATTCTTTCTGGAATTTTTTTCACAATTTTTTTCCTATAATCATAGGAATTTCTAAATTCATTTTTACCCAAATTTTAATTTTTTAAAAAAATTTAATGAATCTTTTATTTTTTTCAAAAATGAGTTACTTTGGACTTTTTACCAAAAATGTCAAATGAATAATTGTTTTTAACGAGTATAGAATGAATAGTCTTCCCTATTATCATTATCTCTAAATGATTTAAAGATTAATTAATATGCCTCCAAGTAAATTTTTATGGAAATTTTTTTCTTTAATATTTAGGAGTTTGTATGATTTTAAATGATTAATTTCTTTTAAGAAAATATATTTTCTCATGGAATTTTCCGAGTTATCTCTTAAAATCATTTTCTATCTAATATGACATCATATGATGTAATTTAAAAATTATTAGGTATATGATCCAATTATTCCATCCTTATTATTTAAATATATGTTTTATTATTTTTATTAAAATATGTTAATGAAATTATTTACTCTTCTGTGGTTTATACTATGTTTAATTGGGTAAATTATTATGAATCCCATTTCTTTTCCACACGTTATGCTTCGATGAAATGTTTATCAAACCCAATTTCTTTTCACAGGTTAGGATATAATTAATGTTTTATGATATTTTATAATAAATATGTATTAATTATATTATTAGTGGTATGAAAAATTATATTCCTCCAATTAATTGGGTAAAGATTGATATCTCAATAGATAAACATGGAAGGATTGGGGAGTGAACCTAGTTCGCTATGAGAATTTATCCATTATAATAGACTTGGTAGGGAACCTTGAATACTATTATGGTTTTTAGATTGAAACCATTCCACTGTGATAGTCTTGGAAATTAGCCCTAACTACTAGGGAAATTATTTTCTATGCATGTGTTTATACAACAAATATATTTCTTATCTCAATGTTATGTTCATTCATCACATGTACTCTTATTTCTTTATGATTTAGGTCGCATGAGTTTCCAAAAATTTATTAAATGACTCAAGATTGATATATTTTATGTTTAGAATATTATTTTCAAATGTCAATATAATGTTATCATAACCTTATGGTCATTTTATGCTTATTTGATCACCGTTATCTCCCCTTTTTACTCATATTGATAATATTTTCTTATCATTTATTATTTTTTCTTTCTACATGTTATTAATAAAGGCATTATGTATTATATTTTTAATAATGGTGTTATTTTTAAAGAACCAAATTTTTATGTATCCATGTTTCCGAGGAAAATAATCCTAAGTGATTCTGGCGTGGATTGTTATGTTATATAATATATATTAATCTAATGAGATATAATATCTATTATGGAAATATTGGGTCACTATAGTTGGAAACAAAGACATGTTTTTTCATCTTTGAAAACTTTGATAAAAAAAATTACTGTTAACCATAAAGATACGTCCATGTTTACGAAAATATCATGGAATTTTTTAGAAGGATAGAACAAGTGGTTTCCAAGTAATTTCACCCACACCTCGATACTACACATGGTTATAGATCTCGAATAGTTATTCCTAGGGTTATGAAATCTAAAAATGGTTCATTGGTATTTTAATCATTCACTTGGCGCACAACAAAGGGAATTGTTTCAGGCTTGGTTTGACACTGTTGGGAAATATGTTTTGGAAATTCAAATATTCATTATGAACCATCAAAAAGAGTTTCAATGAATGTTGATCATGCATAATCTAATAAAAATCTAAGGTTTCATATATTGAAAATAATGTGTCCTGGAATCAAAATCTTACAAGTGATTTCTCATGATTGAAAACTCTAATGAAAGATTCCTAAAAGTCATAGTAACCATGCTATTTTTATTAAGAGTTTGAATATAGATTTATAAAGTTCATGTTGTTAAAGGTATGGTCAAATATTAATGTGATCTATTTCTGAATATTTTTATTAATTACTAAAAATTACGAAAATTTTCATGTATTTTTATTTAATATCCTCAATTATTAGATATTAAATTTTTAGTTAACATATTAATGGTAGGATTGTCAAATATGAATTCTATAAATATTATCTAGATGAAGATTATGGTAATGTGATTCATAAAAATATATTAATTCTACATACGGTTAAATTTGATGTTATCATCAGCATGGATTGGATTTTTATACAAAAATCCCATGTCGATTACAAATAATGAAAAATTCACTTTTAGTATTCCAAATGAACCTATGATTTCTATCCATATAATTATTAATATGAAATTTTAATATAAATAATATCCATTATATGGGTATAATTTCACATAAAAGGGGGTTTTATAAAAATTATCTGATACACTCACCAAGCTAACTCTAAAGGGATCCATATTTCTTTGAACGAATGCATGTGAGGAAAATTTCAGTTAACTGAATTGAATATTAATTGGTGCACATATTCTTAAATTACAAAGTAGTGGGGAATGTCTTATAATCTATATTGATGCGTCAAATAATTTATTATGATTTTTCTCATCCATAATGACATAGTTAAGGATTATGCCTCATGATTATTGAAGGATCATTATATAAATTATCCAATTTTTGATTTGGAGTTAGCTGTGGTAATTCTTACATTAAATATATGACAGAATTATGTTTCCAGATAAATTTGTGACATATATACTAATCATAAAAGTTTAAATTTTTATTTTCAAATATAAGGGGTTTAATATCCATCAATGAAGATGGTTTGACCTAATTAAATTTTATAAATAATCAGTACATTACCACACTTGGAAAAGAAAACAAGGTGGCCAATGCTTTGAGTCAATATGATTACTCTAGTTTATTTGTGATGAGGGAAAAAATATATAATCTTTTTTGATTTAGAAAATAAGGATCTATAAATCATGATTTAATTGTAGAAATAATATCTTTATCAAATGATTGTTCAACCATATATCTAAGGGAAATTAAGTAGGTGTAGAAGGAAGATGTGGTGCTACAGAATAAGTTGAGATGTATTTATGAGTTTAACCTTGATTATGATGGAATGATAATGTTCATGAACTATGTTTTTCATCCATCTATACCAGATTCAAATATGTATTTGATAGAGAAAACTTATATTTCTCCATTCTATATTCATACAAGAATTATAAAGATGTGTTGAGATTTGAAAGTGTATTTCTAGTGGAAAGGAATGAAGAGATATATAATTTAGTCTATATATTGGTTAGTGGTACATCATCATGTTATGTTTAAGATAAAATATTATAAGTGGTTTTTACAACCATTACCTATAACATAATGGAAGTGGAAAATGACTACCATTGATTTATCATTAGAATCCCAAAAAAATCTAAAGGCCATATTCTATATGGGTTGTAGTCGATCTCATTATAAAGTAAACACACATAATTACTAGTAGTGAAAAATTATATATGGATAAAAATTCTAGTATATTCATTAAGGGATTGGTATGGTGTATATACAGTGACACATTTTTTTTATATCTGATCTAGATCTGAGGATTACCATGAAGTTTGGGTGAAGCCTTCAATAGGACCTAGATATATAGTTATATTTCCAAACATTACATCATCCCCATATAGATGGTCAGTCATAGATAAAAATTATAACTCTAGAAATTATTCTAATATCTTATTCTCTAGATTTCAATGTTGGTTCAGATCAACGCCTTACCTTAGAAAAGTTTTCATAAAACAATAGATTTCACTCAAACATTCAGATGACTCCTTATGATGCCCAAAATGAGAATAATTTTAAATATATAACATAAAGGTATGATGTAGGAGAAAGAATGAAATTGGGAATTGAGATATACAAGGAAATTAAAAATAAATTTATATTCATTCAAAATAACATTAATCCATCTTAGGGTCCCTAGAAATGTTAGAATGAAAATTCTTGGCATGATCTGGTGTTAAAAGTTGTTGAGAAGGCATTTCTATGAATTTATCCATAATTTTTTTTTGAGATTTTGGAAGAATATAAATTTTATAACTAGGTATATTGGTACCTTTAATATTTTAGCTCAACTAGGTAAAGTGTCTTATCGCTTCCCACTTGCACCGAACCTCTCTAAAATTAACAGTGTCTTTAATGTATCTCTCCAAGGGAAGTATATATCCATAACTTCACATGTAATAAACACATTTGTCATTCCATATAGAAATATATTTCTTATGATGAGTAACTAATATATATTCTAGATCATCGAGAGAAATTTCTACTAAACAATATCAGTCTCCTAGTCAAATTGTTTGTGGTAAATCCAACAATTTGAAGAAGCTACATGAGAACCTCATGATATGATGAGGTAGAAGTATCCACATTTATTTGTATCAGAGTAATGAAATATTAAGGGATAAATTAATAATAATAGGATTATAATTTTACAAACTGATATTTTATAAAATATTTTTTCTTTTAAAATGATTTAATTTCTTTGATTGTTTTTGGTACATACAAAACCATGTTTTAACGAATCACAATATAATACTAATGTTATTATTTGAACATGAATATAATAACATAGAAATTAAAATTTGTAATATGAATATGAAAAAAAACATTTTTAAAATTATGTATAATGGTTTTACATGATGAAAATATATTTTCAAAAAGTACAAAATTTATTTTAAACTCTTTATATACTTTGAAAAAAAATTCCTCTAAAAAACATTTCTTTTTGGAAAATAATAATAACAATAATTTTTTCTACTTTTATATAAATTATTTGAAAAAATTATATTCATTTTTTGGGATAAAAATTTCAAATTTATCTTATCATAAGTTTTTAAATTTTATGAAGAGATAATTTTTTGATGAATAGTAAAAATACTAATTTTTAATAAGAAATTAAATTTCATTTAAAGAATCTAAAAAGATACATATTATTTAAAAAAATATTTTAATATTCACATACTTAAATTATATTATTATTAATCCATTTTAGGTCAATGGAATAATTTTCAAATTTAATTTTGATATAAAAACTTTTTATACTTATGAAAATTTCACTTTCAAAACATCTTTTTCATCATGTCTACATGTTTAATGATAAATTAGATTCTGAACCTTCAATGAATTGAATTTTGAAAATTTGATTTCATATTTTATGTCATAATAATTAATATTATACAATAATTTCAGCTTAATTTCTCATCAAAAGTAATAGTAAAGGTAGAAAAAATTAAATAACATGTTTAAGGTTTGAACTGGTTTACTGAGGGTTAATCTACAGAAATAATGGTTAGAATGACATAAAACAATAAGATAAATTTTTTATATCTATATATATAAAATACCACATATAATGTTATATAATTATCAATTTTTGATCCATTTTATTTTTTTAAATGTGGATATGTCTTTTCCTTTCCAAAAATTTCATGTGTGTCATCTCCCCTACTTATAAAAGGGAATACCATCTCCTCTTCTATTCTTATATACAGGGCATGTTTTTTCAATACATTCATAATACCCTTACATAAATACCAACCCACATCCAAAAATAATTATTTTTATTTTTAACCCCTCTGAATAAGGATTTTGGTGTATTCCTAAAGAGGTTCTTTAAAGAAGGGTTAAAGACCATGATCATGAATTTTCATTTTATTTCTTCTTCTACCTTTTAAAAATCGTATTAAAATAATATAATATAATAAGTATATAAAATATAATTATTTGTTTTTATTTAAATTTAATAACCTATATCCCTCTCATCTTCCATCAAATGTGAAATGAAATCTTCAATCGTGTGTACAAAGGACCAACGCCTCACGAACCAATGTAATTATTTTTTCCAACACCACCTCTCATGTGTGGATATAATGTTGTATTTAAAGTATATACATGATATTTATGACATATTTATACTTATATAATATTAATACCATGTATAACTCCTAACCTTATAATCCTTTGGAAAATCATAACGTCGCTTGTGCATATGTGTGGACTACTTCCTCCATGAAGCGATGTGATACACTTTTCATTTTATTATGAAATATATGGTAATAAAGATATATTTAAAGAATATATATGATATAAATGAGATAAAAAATACTCTAAAAAGTTTAATTAATATTTTTCATTATTATTTTTGTATTCATCAAGAAAATGGAAACAACATTCTTACAAACATTCTTCTTATTGTCTCCATGAACGGTATAATTCATTTTTTATATATAAATTTTATGGATTAATATAAATATATAGGTAATGAATTTGTCATAAATTTAAATCATTATTAACATTATATAGATTATATAACCATGATAAACATAAAAGGACCAAAAACTACCAAACCAAAACATACATGAAAAATGAAGTAGTTATCACACTAAATAGTGTTTTTTAGAATGTTTTCACAAAATGTGATAGAATGGTTATAATTAATCATAAATGGTATGATATATGTGATTATAATTCTTTAATATATATATATATAATAAAAATATACTTTATATATATGAGGTTTAAAAATTTTCTAAGGAAGTTGAGACTTGAGGTTAGGGTTTATAATCTCATATTGTCTTCTTTGTGACATATGTCTTATTATGCACCAGTAATATTTTATATAGTGTAAGTATATCCCTTTGAAATTTTATATCTGGATTTTTTTTATTCATGATATTTATTTTTTTCATTTCATCTTAACCATTCGTGGGGATTATGATTCAAAAATTACCAAAGTGGTAAGGTATTTTCATCGCACTTTTATTTTTTGGGGACACCATCCATATTCACTAGTTGTTTATTTTCAGTGGTTTATATAATAATAAATAGTGTATTATAAAATTTTAATCATTAAAATTATGGGTATATACATATTCATCAATGTTTATTTCTTTTATGGGGCTTATGATTCAAAAGTTTCAAAAGTGGTAAAGGTTTTATCTTATAATCTCATTGATTATCATGATTTTCTAAGATTAAGTTTCTAATGATATAATATTATGGTATAAATATCAAGAAACTTTTGAATTTTATTATCCTGATGTTATTTATAGAAATAAATCATTTACTCTCATTTTACTCTCTTTATGTACGTAATAGATAAAAAAAGTTTTTATAGAAAATATACTTTATTTATCTTATTGGATGAAAATATTTTCTATTACATGTAAATTATTTCTAAAAATGTTTTTAATGTGATTATTTTATTATTAAAACTCATGTTTACCCATGTTTACTATGTACAGAAATTAATAAAGGTATAATCTTTTTTTGAAACATTGTACATTTTGAATTTTTAAATAAAATGTTGAAGAAATATTTTTTCAATGTGTGTGGTATAATAAGTGTTTCCCATAATCCTTAATAGTAAGTTATTTAATGATTAAATTAAAATTTTCAAAGGTTATTTTCAAATTAAATTTTTTTCTGTATTTTTGTAATTTTTGGATTTTAAATAAGTGGTTTCAAAGTGGAAATAAGATTTCCCTAATGAAATTCGCCAAGTGATATTTTAAAAATATTTTCCATAAAAGAAAAATTCCATTGATATTACTTAAGATTTATTATTGATATGATCCATGGATATCAACCTTATTATTTCTCTATAAGTTTTATTATTATGATGAAAATAAATTTTCGAAGCATGTTCCTTTTTATGGGTTATGCTATTTTGAATTGATGAAATGATTATAAAACCCTTTTATATTACATGGATTATGTTATAATGAAGTGTTTGTGAAACATTTTACCTCTTCATATGTTATAATATGATGAATGTTTTATGGTCATTTGCAACACATATGTGTGATATTCATTATGTGATGGGTTTTCCAATAATTATATATTACTCTATTTAATTGGGTAAAATTTTATATCTCAGGGGATAAACATGACTGTAATGGGGAGATAACTATGTTATGTAAGATAATTTCTCCATTATAATATCCTTGGGAGTAAAAATTTAGTACTATAATGGTTTGGGAAATGATCCCATTCCACGATGATAGTCTTGGAAATATGTGTCAACTACTAGGGAAATTATTTTTTATGCTTATGTGTATAGCACAAATATATGTCTTATGTCAACATGAAGGTCTCATGTCTCATGTAATTTTATTACATTATGATTCAAATATTCTATATTATAATAATTTATGCCACAACTCAAGATTAATATCTATTTTTATGTAGGTTATGCTTTTGAAATGTTAATATCGTGTTCTCATAACCTCGTGATCATATTTTTATTTTCTAATTATCGATATCTACCTTTTTTACTGTTATTCACCATATATACGCACCCTTTCTTATGTTTCATTTCTACATGTTATGAAAAATGGTCTTATTTATGACATGTATATGAAGGGTATTAGTTATGAAAAACTAGTTGTCTATGTATCCATGTTTCCAAAAATAATAGGCCTAAATTATTTATTATATATAATTATATTATGTAATTCATATTCATATAATAATGTCTATTATAGATATCCTAGGTTACTATACTTATTTTATGGTGAAACCAGGCCTCTATGACATAGTTTATTTATACATTTTAGAATCAATGTTTCTTAAAATTCCTTCGAAACAAATTATTGTAGTGTAGCCTACTATTCGATTCAGCAGTACATATGGAATGGACTGTTAAATTATAGTGAGAGAACACTAGTCTCACAAACATGTGTCATATCAACTTCTTCCCGATACACTTCACAATTAGGTAAAATCAACTTTACTTATTTAGATGATCTATTATATTGAAATATTAAAATTTATAGTTTGATTAGTTTCACATTATATTATCTTATTTAAGGATTAAGATAATATGATTTAAATAAAATTATTATCATCATCATAATTACATGATCATGAAATTATAGTGTAATCCTATTTTATCAAATTAAACTCATTCTAATAGAATATTAACTCTCTCTTTTTGTGTAATGATAACAACCATTAACATTGTGATTTCATAATTCTCAAAAAAAATTATCTGAACCTCAATAGATTTATGTTATCGACAATACTAATGTGGAATAAGTCATTTACGTTATAAAAAATTCTTCTTCTACATCAATTGAACCTTTCACATTGATCTCTTTTATACCTTGATATTCTATAACTAAGATAATATTCCATGTCCAAGACATATGTTATTCTCTATTCTACACTAACATTTATAATGTTATCCAATTTCTTTCATGATTCTATAAAATCATTTCAAGATCCTCTATTCACATTCATCCTTAAATTTTATCTTCATTCTATTTTTCTAAATGTGATGATATGTGATATATCAATATTTATTCCAATCATAAGGATATATTCACAAGATTAAATACAAGATAATAATACAACACAATTATATGAGTGATATATTATTGGTTTATAGACTCTTACATAATTAAGTATAATCCATATAATACTTTATCTAAAGTTTCACTCCACTATACCATTGTTTAGGATACTATTTTTGAGATGTCTATATCCCTAAGTGTACATGAAATTGTGTGTCCAGTAGAAATTTATTTAATCACCATAATGAATAACAAGATCTATCTTTTCCTCACACTATATAAAATTCACCATCAATACAAGGATTATTCATGAGTTGGTCAATGAAATTGATCTTCAATAATTTTCATCCAAAACACTTATATGATCTGTTTCATGAATCTTTTAAATATGTCGACCAAAGAAACTAGTACAATAAAACATCTTAATTGATCTTTATTTATATGGTAGAATATTATCTTATATTCATCCCATAGTTTATTCTATAGTCCTTTAATACTATTATTTCAATGTAGACACCTCACTTCATGTATCTTTAGCTCAGATTATGATGGTCTTCTTTAATCTTCATCTTACTTGAAAAATATTAACTTTCATGAACATATTGTTATCTAAATATAATTTCATAATACTCATTATATTCCAAATTAAACATGTTCTAAACCCATAATGCATTAATGGTGTCATCAACAATTGAAAACAAATCCATCACATCATATCAATATGATTCATTCATAGAATTCATCCTCTGATAAGAAATTCAAAACGAAATTTCAAAATTTTGAATACATGTAAGTTATCTATAAAAAATGACATATAATATCAATATTCACATTTTTATAAACTATAAATATGATCATCATTAATATTTTTATTAAAAATTATTTTCCTTATGAAGCATAAATAAATAACATGAACCATTGTTAATAACACAAATAAATGAATCCCTTTTAATCAAAAAATGCCTATTTTTAATTCCAAAAAATTAACAATGGATTTTTTAATTTCTTCACCCCTGTAGAAACAAAATAAGATCTAAAAATGTAGAGTAAATAAGTGGTATTGTTCCTCTATATCAATCATTGGTAGGTTTTTTATTTGTATCCTATAACCAATGACGGTTTCATATTCAACATAATATGGATCCAATAATTTATCCTCAAATGTATTTACTCCCTAAATATGATAATTAAAATGTATCAAGATCATCCTTTAACACTCAAAACTCCTGAAATTACTCAAACAGAATTTATATAATTTAAACAATATAATATTTAACAAAATATAATATCATTTAATTAATATATTTCTATGATAGAAAACTCATTATAAGAAACAAGTTTAACAAATCAATTTTTTATGTATTCAATAATTGATCCTCTATTAGAATTAGCATTTTGAAATACCCTATTTGATTTATCATATAAATGACCCCCTTTTTTTACTAGAACATGATCATGTAATTAAATCATAAAAATAAGTACGATTCATCTACTCAAACAAAAAAATTTCAAAGGAGAAGGTTGTCACACATAGAGTAAATTTGACTTTAAAATGATTCATGATTTACCTAAAATACTATTCACCATTTGTTGTGTACATCCTAGATCAATTCACTTATTTGATTCATGTGCCATATCAATAGCATTTGGTGTCCTCCTTTGATCATTCAATCTAAAATATTTATATTCCAGATTTCTTTATAAATTTAAAACGTTTCTATATGTATCTCCATATTTTTTTTGTTCCATTTTTTTTTGAATTTTGAAGATTGAAATCCACTTGAAACATCTCTTAATTACTTTTTTAATGTGTATTAATCACCCTAAACCATATATAAATTCTTAATAAATATTTTTGTGACATTATTATATTTCTAATTATGATCATATATGTGTTCTTTGAGCACTAGTTTCCTATTTTTAATCTTTATTGGTGTTTTAGGGTGTGCTTATGGTACGCCATTCTTGTCTACGTCATAGATTAATGATTACCCACTACACTGATGGTAACTTACAATGGTGCTCTATTTTTCATTAATCTCTAAGCGATTATGAGTACCTTATGTGACGTATCCTCCCTTTTTAAGAGATTAAAATTTATTCATAGAGTTGAAGTACATAAGGTGTTTTAGGTGTACCCTAGGACATTATCCAAAGGATATCGAGAGAGAGATAAAGTTGAATGGAATTGGTTCTCCAATTGTGAACTGTATATTACCTTGGTTGTTGATGGGGATAATAGTGGGTTGTCGGCTCTCATTATTATTAACCCTACTTATGAGGTTGTTTATGGTGTCTTTATTAGTTTTCACCTTTGGTTTTCTACTTCATGGTTGGTTTGGTTCTCCTTATTAATGGTGGATATCTATATATACTCTAACAATATAGATTTGTACTACTTTAATCACACAAGTGAGGTCCTGTTAACCTCACCACTACATTTTCATCATAAACCATCATAATTAAACACATACTTGGTATATTATGATGGGTATTTGGGATATATAGGTTAATTTGGTGAGAATGTGTGGGATAGAATCATTGGTGGATCTATGATGGTATACCTCTTGTTTATAGGTTCTATAGTTCTTATCCTGGAGATAGTATGATTCCCCGTCCATTATATTGGGTGTAGAGTTTCATATAGTTAGTTTATAATCTTGTGAATTTTTTTTATTATGGGATATTTTTTTATATTGGTGTTGGTCTATTTGAGGATTATTATTTAAGTCTATCCCATAAATGTGTTGGAATGTTCATTAGTTTTGAATGTTTATTAGCTATTGTATTTCTGGTAGACTCCCTATCATCAGTGTGATAACATGGAGATTGGGGGTGCAATATTCAAAGTATGTTTTTAGGATCAAGGTAGTATATTAGGTATTTCATGGTTTCAAACTTTGATTCTAGTACGGAGGTTGTCCAAATTTAATTTATGCATTTTTTTTATTCTAAAATTTGAAATTCAGTTCTATCTCAAGCTATATGATCACCTTTACAGGTAAAGTTTTTATGATGGTTAACACATAACCTAAAAAATCTTAAAAAAATTACAAAAAAAAAAAGAAAATTGGATAGAAAGTCCAAAATTATGACTTTAATCCCCATAGGTATTGGATTAACCATGTAACAATGGTTTCTTCAGTGATCATGTGAGAAAATATTTGGATGTGTGTCTTTATATTTTCATTATCTACAAGTATCCTCAGGTGTGCCATGATTTGTAGATTCTTTTTCATTCTCATAATTTTTTTATTTCTTCTTCTTCTTCTTATATTTTATTGTTATAATTTTATATAGTTGGTTCCTCAAATTATGGAAAAATAAACCACAATATGATTAATAGATTTATATATTTGATTCCTATATGAAATAAGAATTTTTTTATGATTTTAATTATTAGATCCCTACTATTTTATTCTCCTTATCCTCAGTGTCCTTATCCTTATATATTGTAGTTAATGTCCTCTTCTTAACAAGTGTGTGTCCCACCTTATAATATATCCCATTATACTTTGGTAGGATGTAATTTCTAAGAATAATTTCATTATTTTATAGAACATGGTATATATTAGTGGTTTTTAACCAAGAAGATGTCTTTTTTTTGTCTACCCATTCACCATTGTATTTTTTTTGGGTATCAATATTTTAATCACTCCCATTTTCTTTAGACATTGATCCACTATTTTTAACAATAAAATGTTACTCCGGTATTTCCCTTTTTGATTAACTTTTCTTCCTTCTTCTAGAGAACCTATTCGTTTTAGCAACCAATGAAAAGGTTCTTTCTTATTATGATATTTATCGATAAGGTCATGCTATAAAAAAAATGAAATGTTTATGATCATGTATATCCAAATGTTTTTGATCCATACTATTAGTCTCTATGGAATTAGAGTGCACAAATCCAAAAATTCTTATTGATAATTATTTTGAATTATATTAGCCTCCTTTATTCCACCTTAAAGGCCTTAAATAATGTCTTGGTAAGTCATTATTTCATATTTATAGGAATCACCTCTATCATTGATTATTTATTCATATTAAATCATGAAATCAGTATCTCCTCAATCTAACTTAATATTCAGTTAAATAATTCAAATATTAGAATGAATATTATTATTTTCTTTCTCATGATCTATATATTTTTTATATGAAAACCACATTAGAATATTTGTATATTCTTATCATCTTTCATACTTATTGAATACTTTTTTCATTGATTTTTAAATTAATTACTATTTATATCCTCCACTTCTCTATGGTGAACATTATTTAATAAATAATGGATGTATTAATGAAATTAAACTTCATAACATAGGGGATAAGTCAAAAAATATTTAAAGCTAGAATATATAACTTTATTAAAAACATATGTTGATCAATGTATATTAAAAATGAAATCATACATAGAAGATCCATGTGAAAACGAAATATTAGTTTTCAATTTCATTGAGTTAAATAATGTATTAAGGAATGTGTTCAAAGGATATATCAAAATCCAAAAAATGAAATAACTATTATATTAAAGACTCATGATCATATTTGGGAATACTGGGGACCATTATAATGAATATATATAGAGTTTGAAATAATCTTGGTCATGATAATTCTAATATAATATATACAATATCAAAAAAGTTAGGCTTGAGATTAATGTGGGATAACGTACACTAATACCAATTTATAGGCCCAGGTTGGAGCTATTCAACCACTAAGAGGGGTGAATCAGTTGTCACATTTCAATGAAAACATTCTCCTAATTTTCCTCCTTTCCATGTTAATTTATTAAATTTTATATTAATTCATGGATCGTATAATTATCCCAACAATAATAAAGTCATTGATAATGAAACAGATAGATATAAAAAACATTGATACATGGGATTAAATGATCATAACATTATTTCTATCAATGGATACATCCTTCATGAATCTTAGATAATCATCCAAATGAACACTTCACCACTTTATTATCAATAATGAATAAATAAATATATGGATAAGTGTAATATCATTAAACTTCTATAAGAATTTCAAAATGTAATTACAAGGGAATGAAATCATCAATAAGAAAGCTCCAAAATATTTATCATCTATTACACACCCAATAATTTAATATATATTTCCCCATTATATGAATAATATGTTAAATAAATTATGAAACATAAAATATCAAACTAAAATTAACTATGATGATTTTATTCTGATAAAATTTTACAAAGGCTAATAAATTATAATCTTGAAATAAAAAAAACTCATGAAAAAAAAGTACAAATGGAATAAGTGAACATATATATAAAAATACCTCACATATATAATATTTATCCACATGGTTTTCCATGCATATTTTGACCCCAACTAAAAATATAGAAATAAAGAAATTAATTAATAATATAATAGGCATGATGAGAGTGAAGTAAATGAATATATTTTATTGTAACATGTGAGGCTACATATAGGAATTTAATATGACAATTATATATATATATATATATATATATGGAAGTCGGTCAAAAACCCCTTATATATATATCAATTAGATATATATATTAGGTATATTTAATTTCAGTTGATTTATAATTTCTTCATAAGATAATAAAATATTATAATTCACACCACTCATATAATTATTCATTTATATGAAATAGATTAAAAGAACTAAGGTTCAGAAATTTTATTTTACTATAAAAGTAATTTTCTATAAATTTTAGAGAAAAATAAATTTATAAATTTAATAAACGGAATTTCATTGTAATTATTCAATTTTTCCCTCATATCAAAATTATCTTAGTGCAAATTTTTTATATTTTTTAGGAATAGTTGATTTTTCAGTGAATAGTGAAGAAAATACATATTTTACCAAAACTATCACTTTTATAACATTATAGTAACTTTAATGATCAATAAAACATTTTTTTATAACAAATATATTTTTTATAAGTAATATAATTCAGATAAAAATAAAATTCAAAACTTATAAATATATTCTTATCATTTTAGTATTCTAAATAATGTTTCTATCCAAATAAAAACTATTTTTCATTATTTTCTATAATAAAGTATTAAAATGGTTAATTTAGATTTTTATATGGTTTTAAATAATAATAAGTATCATTTTATTAAACATAGTGAAATTAATTCCTTTAGGATCATCATTATACTTAGTCTTTCTATAAATAATTTTTATTCTTAAAACAATCCTTTTTCGAAAAACTATTTTCGTTGCATTTTGCGCGGTTATTTTAAAATTAATTTTGAACACTTCTACAAAGTGGATCATGAAAAAATATATTTTATATTTTGGATCAAGATAATTATTATTAGTCAATAATATTACATTAATCATTGGACATAATTAATAGTAAAAATATGTTTTCAAGGTCATGGTTAAAATGTGTTTACTGGGAGTTAAACTAATAAATAATGGTAAAAAAGAAACACAAAAATTTATAAACATAATTTTATGTTTTTATTTCATAATTAACCTTATTTTATTCGATTATATGACAATTTAGAGTGAATTTAACATGAAATTACTTAATATTATTTAATTATTTTAAGTAACTTCATGTGTGTCATTTCTCTCAATTTGTAAAAGAGTTCCACTTATCCTCAATAATTATCACCTATTAATATAGTAATCTGGACCAATACCTACCCATGTCCATTTTAAAATTCCTCCCCATGACCAATAGTCTCTGTCGCACCCCAAACCGTGCGTTTATTTTATTTTATGATTTCTTTGGCTTTAAATTATTTTTGCTGTGGTTCACGTTCAGTCTCGGATGAAAGTTTTGAGTTTTGATAAAAAAGTACGCATCTTGGGTTCGACGTCGTCGGAAGCGCGGGTGGAGCGCGACACCGCGTGGCTTCGCCCATGCAACTGTGTGGCCTCTTCGGCTTAGAGGAATTAAAAATAAACTAGAAAATGTCAATTTAGATTGTCTTAATTTTTTATGGCTTTTAATAATTATATTTATTGTTTAAGATGAAATAAATATTTTTATCATTTGCATTTTTATCATTTTTACGTTATTATTAAAACTTTGATCACCAACATTATAATTATCATAATTATTATTATTGTCCTTATTATCCTTTTTTGTCATTATTTATTTATTCAATTATTTATTTTATTCTTATATATATATATACCCCCTTTCTAGTAGGGTTGCGACAACCCCATTCCCGATCCTTCCTCCTATCATGCTGCAGCCGCCGCCCCCGCTTGGCCCTCCGCTCCTCCTTCCAGCACCGTCAGCCACATCCACCACCTGCAGATTCCGCCTCCTCCCTCGCTGAGAAAAACCCTCCCCAACCGGCCTGGATACCCAATAGCACCGCCTCGCCCGCAACCTGTCCGCCTCGCCTCCCCTGTCCACAGCAACACCCGCAGCACCCAGCACCCTCTCCTGCCTTCGCCTTTCTCCAGCGCACGCAGCTGCATCACCCAACCCTTGCTCGCCTTCCTCTCGATCTACTGCACCAGCCACCAGCGAACCACCCTTTCTTCTTCCCCTCGGCAGCGACGGTAGCCCAGCGGCACACCCCCTGCCGCAGTGCCCTCGCCGCACCTCCTGCCTGCAGCTCACCCGGCGGCAACACCCGACCGCGCCTCCCTCCTTAGGCGTCGCTCCCTTCGGTCGCGCCGCCTTCCTCCGCCTCGCCTCCTCTATCCGCAGCAACCCCTTCTCCCTCCTGGTGCAGCACACAGCCCCCCGACCTCCTCACCTCCTCTACGCGTCGACTCCCGCGCCCCCCTGCCTCCTTCCGCAGCAGCAGCCACAACACCCGACCGCACCTCCCAGCCGGCGTCCCGGCCTCCCCCGCGGAGCTACCTCTCATTCCAACCCAGCCTCCTCCCTTTTTCTATCCGCTGCACCCATCCGGCCGCACAATCCTCTGCTTGCCCCTCCCGGCGGCCTCCTCTACTCCCTGCTCAAGGCACGCAACCCTCGCTTTCCGGCCTCCTCCTGCTGCCAGACCTGCGCCCTCCTTGAAAGGTTTCCTTTTCTTCTTCTTTTTTTGTTTTGTTTGTTTTGTTTTTGTTATTTTTAATTTTACTTTTATTATTATTCTTATTGATTATTATTATTATAAATAATATTATTATTAATTTTATTATTGTTATTATTATTATCATTATTATTATTATTATTCAGATTATTATTATTGTTATCATTATTATTATTGTTACTATTAATATTATTATTATTATTATTATTATTATTATTTTGTTGTTATTATTGTTAATATAATTATAATTATAATTATTGTTATTATTATTATTATTAATCTTATTACTATTATAATTATTATTATTATTATTACTATCATTATTCTTATTCTAATTATTATTGTTATTATTATTAATATTATTATTATCATTATTTTTATTATTATTATTATTATTATTATCATTATTGTTATTGTTATTATTATTATTATTATTATTATTATCTTCATCATCGTACTCTTGTTGGTTCATGAGTTTTAACTGACGGTGGATTTTTATTCGTTGTTTTAGGATTCTTAGAAACCGCGCAAGGCGTTTCTGAGTGAGCGCCATCGCCACGCCTTGTTTCCGAGGTTCCGTTGTTGTCGCGCTTCAGTTCCGAGGTGAGTGTTTCTTCCCGCCGCTTGGTTTCGAATGCTGTGGTGAGTTTTGGATGTGTCTGAGTCCTTGGTTTTGATTATGCAGAGTGTCGGACTTTATCATGTGGCTTCGGACACGCATTGTGTCATCGCGCCTTGGTTCCGAAGTTGTTTTGTCGTCGCGCTTTGATTTTGAGGTAGGTCCCCTTAGCACTACTTTTAAATTTTAAGTTATATTATTTCATGCTGTTTGCGCACCCTAATTGTTCAAAATCAACATTTTATTAATTGTAATAAATATGAGATAATATACGATAATTAAATTTTAATATAAGATGGTTAAATTTTAAATGGTTATTTAATGTAAAAAGGAGCCGTTTATTTTATACACGACACATGAAACATCCTTTTTACGAGCGGACACCCAATAATGAAAGAATGCCCGTTTGGATTTTAAACATAATTCATGGAATGTAAAACAGAGTTCTGGTTTAATGAGAAATGATTTCTTTTGAAGCATGAACAAATACTTTGGTTCGTTTGAGAAATTGCCCGGTTGGATCTTAAAGATTATTTGGAAAAAGAAAATGGTTTGGTTTGGTTTATAAAAATATTGTTAGCCTGTGACGTAGTGTTTTGAGGTTCTTTAACGGTTTTAAACTGGGTTTTGTCTCATAAAGAAGTTGTACCTGTCTTTGAGTAGTGTTTGTGAAATGTATTAAATGCCCGTTTGGCACTTTATGGAAAGCGATAAAAATGTTTTGATAAAAACCCTCTTAGGGAGATTCTCATGCCTTGGTTGTAATTGATTGTTTGGGAGGCCGCGCTTAGAGGCTCTCGGGTACTTGGGTAGTAAAAGGCATGAGGTTGTTCCACGGAGTGGCTCGGGTGATGCATGTTGTGCTTTATATATATATATGTATATGATTGGATGCTCGGTTGGCATTAGTTGGCTCACCCCTTTTTCAAACACTTGAGACATGGGAATCTGGCATATTGAGAGAATATTCTAAGAACGATTGCTGCACTGGTAGGTTATAGTACTGACCAGTGGCCCATAGTAGGTGGATATATTGGGTTTATTGCTATGGGATTTTCCCTCGACCTGCCCGTGAGTGGATGGTCGAGCGTATTGTGCGTTTTGATTTCATCGTGACATGTAGATAAGGATGACTTCTCATGTATTGGTGTCTTCTGGTTTATTCTCGATCTCCTAGGTTCACCCATGTCTATTCAGCTTTTGTAGCTTGCAGTAATGATTATGATGCTCACATGTATACCTACATTGCCCTTGCTGTGTGTTTTACTTTGTGAATTCTGGTGTATTGTTTCCTTTGGAAAATGGTAAATTGCTTTTGATTAGGTTTCTAAAAATTGTTTTCAAATAAAAGTGTTTAATTCCCTTTGTACAAATTTGAAAATATAAACATCACTTTTCCCTTTCCTGAAATGTCATTGACACTAATGAAATGAACACAAATTTGGAAATGGCTAAGGGCAATGGTTCGTACTTTGTTTTTAAGTAGCATGTTATTAAAACATACTTTTATAGATTGTATTTCAAACTTGAAATGATGTTTCTTTTATTTTAAAGGTAGTGCATTGGGAACAGATATCGGGCTAGCCTACTGAGTTTTAATACTCACGCCTATAGTTCTTTTCTGTTTTTAGTGTTTGTGCAGGCTATAGCTTGAGTGCGCTCGCCTAGGGCGACGCTTGATCGTTGAGTCGGAGAGCGACCCGCGAGGTCGCACGGAGTTTGTTCGCACGTCGTGTTTAGTTAGTTTGATTCTTGTTTGTTCCTGTTTAGTCACTTTATTTGGTTTATCTTTTCTGCGCTGCTCTGTATTATTTTCGCTGTCTTATTTATTTATGTTAGGAGAAATCATTCCCATAGCCTCTGGTGATGCCCTGGCGCTTGTTGCCAGCCCGGGAGGATCGGGAACGCCTCTCGGGCCATGTCGCGGACCGGCTCGGGTGACCAGTTCAGGGTCGACCCAGGTTGGTTCGTGACAAAATGGTATCAGAGGAGGTCAGACTTTAGCGACCTCACTTTTCAGAGCGCCCTTTGTTATTTGGGATGTCAAGGTAGATGGAGTAGGATTGTCGGGACTTGATGGGTAGGTACGAGAAGAGCGTCGCGAACTCTTGCCCGTACCGATACTTAGGTTTCCATGGGAAGTCCAGTTTAATTGGTTTGTTTGGGTTTTTATGGAAATGTTTTGTGATTGGGGTACGACAAAGGGAGTTGGGCCACTAGTCCTCCTAACCCGCACGGCCTGGCAAGCCATGCAGAGCTAGGGGCATGGTCCAAGAAGGCTCTCTGTGTTAGTGACGTGTTTGGCATATGGCCGCCAACCATATGGTCAAGACACCCACTGACACTAGTCCCCTGTTTGAGTTGTTTTGGGTCCCCTTAATTTTTGAAAGTGGTTTGAATTAGAAAAGTTGGTTTTGAAAAAAAAATGTTGTTTGAAATGACATGTTTAATTTGTAGTTTGTTTTAAAAGAATTGGTATGAATAAATTGTTTTTGGAAAATGAAGTTGCTCTGTTTTGGCCTTGGTGTTCCAATGAGTACTCACATGCATTTTTGTATGTTGGAAATGTGGATGGATTTCTGGTATGGTGGATGGATGCCCTGGGTGGCACAAATACATGCATGTGAGTGAGGCTCTAAAGAATACCAATGGAGAAGTTTTAACCCACTAAGCTTGTTCTAAATTAAAGATGTTTTCAAAGAGAAAATTTTTGACGTTATGATAACTTGTTTTCTCGGATTTCGAGCTTTTCGCCTATGCAGTGTTTGAGTTTGGGGTTTTTCTTCATTCGTTGAGTTGGCCTTGATTGGGGTTTTGACTTTTCCTTGTCCATCAGTTATCCCTTTGAAGCTTCGATGGGTGATCGTAGTGCGGTTGATCAACCTAAGGATTTTATGTTTGAGTTTCGGAAGTTGGATCCACCTCTCTTCTATGGTCAAGCAGAAACTTATGTGGCAGAGGAGTGGATGCAGAAGATTGAAAGGGACTTTAGCCTCATTGATTTGCCCGAGTTGTTGAAGGTCAAGTTTGCGACCTTCATGCTTGAAGGTTCACCGTGGATGTGGTGGAAGTCAGTGTCTCGGAACAAGCCCCGTCAAGAGGTTACATGGGAGTTTTTCAAGGCCTCGTTCATTCGTCAGTATTTCTCTGAGGAAGAAAGGGTGAGAAAGGGGATGGAGATGTGTTGTCTGCAACAGGGCGACAGATCCGTGTTGGAATATTTCCAGCGCTTTGTAGATTTAGTACCTTATGATTCAGAGTATGCCACAAATGACCCCGTGAAGGCTCGACGCTTCGAGGCAGGTCTCCGCCCTGATCTGCAGTCGAAGGTGTCAGAGTCCAACCTAACTTCTTTTGTCGATGTGGCGAGACAAGATTTTCATGTCGAAGCCGCGATGGCAGGAGTGCTCGAAGTAGTTCTCCCTCCTTCGATCCCTATGAGCACTGGTGAAGATTCTGGAAAGGAGATGAGTAAGCAAATGGAAGTGGTTGGATCAGGTCATGGAATCAAGAGGCCTCGGGATCTTTCATCAACCTCTTCGGTACGAGAGATTATTGTGTGTTATCAGTGTGGCAAGCAGGGTCACAAGAAGTCATCGTGCCCAAGCACTCTGAAGCCCTGCCGGGCATGTGGACACTTGGGGCACTTGCGACGATTTTGTCGGGGCGTTGCAAGGAAGCGTCGCAGAGGGAGTTCTCAAAAGTAATGTGTTGTAGGGCCTTTGTTCAAAGTTCCTAGTATAAGTTTCCTTTCAGTGTAAGTGATCTATTATCGTGGCCTTTGTATGGGTGTTGTTTTGGGTTTGAAATGTATGGGAACTTTATGGGTCTTTTGACGAACCTCGACTTTCAATGCTGGTATGTTTTCAAATTTTAAAATCTTATCCTTTCCTTTTGTTAAATCAAAAGATGTATGTATCCCATTGGGATTATCAGAACCTGAATACGAGGCAGAAGATGCTTCATCCATCAGAGCTCCAGCCAGAAGGTCTCGGAGTGAAGCCAGCGCGTAGTCAGGAACCCCCGGGGGAAAATTTTAAAGAGTCCGGTTAAAGTCGCTCCTCTATCATCGTGGTGAGATAGTTTTGGTGTTGTTGCTCTGGTTTCTCTGTCGTTGTAGTTTTCCTCTTGTCGCGAAGCGCGCGATGGACTTATCCCTCACGTAGTGTCGGGAATCGTGCCTCTTGGATTTAAGTTGCTGATCAGTGACCTTACGTGGGCCACTGATGTAAATCAGTTGCGGCCCTGGTTTGTGTCCACCCCGAAGTGATGGGTCATGAGTAGTCGTACGTCGTAGTTTTAGTGATTTTATCTTTGGGCCCACCCTCCCCGCCCATGGGGTTAGGGTTTTTAGTTGTGCTAAGTATCCATTTAAGATTCTATCCATTTTGGACGTGAGTAAGTGGTTTAAAGGCCCTTGTTGTTCTCTTTCTAGCTGGAGTAAGGTCTCGTGCATGTCTAAGATGGTTTCCCGTTTGGTCGTTAGTTGGTCGGTTCTTTATGGTGGGGAGACCCACCATGAGTCTCTTTGGGTTTTCCCTTAAATCGTTATTGAATGCTAGTTGAGTTCTTATGGTGGGGAGACCGTTCAGGCCTCCCCTCTGTTGGTGATTTACTTTGGGCAATGAGGTTCAGTCCCGCTGGTAGTCGTTGTGACATCCTTGGTTAAGAGGTTGGATCGTGTTCTATGAAATCCTTAGGTGTTGATCGATCGACTGGTTGGTGTTGTGGCTTTCCGGGGGCAGAAAGCGTTATGGTGGGGAGAATTGTCACACCCCAAACCGTGTGTTTATTTTATTTTATGATTTCTTTGGCTTTAAATTATTTTTGTTGTGGTTCACGTTCAGTCTCGGATGAATGTTTTGAGTTTTGATAAAAAAGTACGCATCTTGGGTTCGACGTCGTCGGAAGCGCGGGTGGAGCGCGACACCGCGCGGCTTCTCCCATGCAACTGTGTGGCCTCTTCAGCTTAGAGGATTTAAAAATAAACTAGAAAATGTCAATTTAGATTGTCTTAATTTTTTTTATGGCTATTAATAATTATTTTTATTGTTTAAGATGAAATAAATATTTTTATCATTTGCATTTTTATCATTTTTACGTTATTATTAAAACTTTGATCACCAACATTATAATTATCATAATTATTATTATTGTCCTTATTATCCTTTTTTGTCATTATTTATTTATTCAATTATTTATTTTATTCTTATATATATATATACCCCCTTTCTAGTAGGGTTGCGGCAACCCCATTCCCGATCCTTCCTCCTCTCATGCTGCAGCCGCCGCCCCCGCTTGGCCCTCCGCTCCTCCTTCCAGCACCGTCAGCCGCATTCACCACCTGCAGATTCCGCCTCCTCCCTCGCTGAGAAAAACCCTCCCCAACCGGCCTGGATACCCAATAGCACCGCCTCGCCCGCAACCTGTCTGCCTCGCCTCCCCTGTCCACAGCAACACCCGCAGCACCCAGCGCCCTCTCCTGCCTTCGCTTTTCTCCAGCGCACGCAGCTGCATCACCCAACCCTTGCTCGCCTTCCTCTCGATCTACTGCACCAGCCACCAGTGAACCACCCTTTCTTCTTCCCCTCGGCAGTGACAGCAGCCCAGCGGCACACCCCCTGCCGCAGTGCCCTCGCCGCACCTCCTGCCTGCAGCTCACCCGGCGGCAACACCCGACCGCGCCTCCCTCCTCAGGCGTCGCTCCCTTTGGCCGCGCCACCTTCCTCCGCCTCGCCTCCTCTATCCACAGCAACCCCTTCTCCTTCCTGGTGCAGCACACAGCCCCCCGACCTCCTCACCTCCTCTACGCGACGAATCCCGCGCCCCCCTGCCTCCTTCCGCAGCAGCAGTCACAACACCCGACCGCACCTCCCAGCCGGCGTCCCGGCCTCCCCCGCGGAGCTACCTCCCATTCCAACCCAGCCTCCTCCCTTTTTCTCTCCGCTGCACCCATCCGGCCGCACAATCCCCTGCTTTCCCCTCCCGTCGGCCTCCTCTACTCCCTGCTCAAGGCACGCAACCCTCGCTTTCCGGCCTCCTCCTGCTGCCAGACCTGCGCCCTCCTTGAAAGGTTTCCTTTTCTTCTTTTTTTTGTTTTGTTTGTTTTGTTTTTGTTATTTTTAATTTTACTTTTATTATTATTCTTATTGATTATTATTATTATTATTAATATTATTATTAATTTTATTATTGTTATTATTATTATCATTATTATTATTATTATTCAGATTATTATTATTGTTATCATTATTATTATTGTTACTATTAATATTAATATTATTATTATTATTATTATTATTATAATTTTGTTATTATTGTTAATATAATTATAATTATAATTATTGTTATTATTATTATTATTAATCTTATTACTATTATAATAATAATTATTATTATTACTATCATTATTCTTATTCTAATTATTATTGTTATTATTATTAATATTATTATTATCATTATTTTTATTTTTATTATTATTATTATTATTATTATTATTATTATCATTATTGTTATTGTTATTATTATTATTATTATTATTATCTTCATCATCGTACTCTTTTTGGTTCATGAGTTTTAATTGACGGTGGATTTTTATTCGTTGTTTTAGGATTCTTAGAAACCGCGCAAGGCGTTTCCGAGTGAGTGCCATCGCCGCGCCTTGTTTCCGAGGTTCCGTTGTTGTCGCGCTTCAGTTCCGAGGTGAGTGTTTCTTCCCGCCGTTTGGTTTCGAATGCTCTGGTGAGTTTTGGATGTGTCTGAGTCCTTGGTTTTGATTATGCAGAGTGTCGGACTTTATCACGTGGCTTCGGACATGCGTTGTGTCATCGCGCCTTGGTTCCAAAGTTGTTTTGTCGTCGCGCTTTGATTTTGAGGTAGGTCCCCTTTGCACTACTTTTAAAATTTATGTTATATTATTTCATGCTGTTTGCGCACCCTAATTGTTCAAAATCAACATTTTATTAATTGTAATAAATATGAGATAATATACGATAATTAAATTTTAATATAAGATGGTTAATTTTTAAATGGTTATTTAATGTAAAAAGGAGCCGTTTATTTTATACACGACACATGAAACATCCTTTTTACGATCGGACACCCAATAATGAGAGAATGCCCGTTTGGATTTTAAACATAATTCACGGAATGTAAAACAGAGTTCTGGTTTAATGAGAAATGATTTCTTTTGAAGCATGAACAAATACTTTGGTTCGTTTGAGAAATTTCCCGGTTGGCTCTTAAAGATTATTTGGAAAAAGAAAATGGTTTGGTTTGGTTTATAAAAATATTGTTAGCCTGTGACGTAGTGTTTTGAGGTTCTTTAACGGTTTTAAACTGGGTTTTGTCTCATAAAGAAGTTGTACCTATCTTTGAGTAGTGTTTGTGAAATGTATTAAATGCCCGTTTGGCACTTTATGGAAAGCGATAAAAATGTTTTGATAAAAACCCTCTTAGGGCGACTCTCATGCCTTGGTTGCAATTGATTGTTTGGGAGGCCGCGCTTAGAGGCTCCTGGGTACTTGGGTAGTAAAAGGCATGAGGTTGTTCCACAGAGTGGCTCGGGTGATGCCTGTTGTGCTTTATATATATATATGTATATGATTGGATGCTCTGTTAGCATTAGTTGGCTCACCCCTTTTTCAAACACTTGAGACATGGGAATCAGGCATATTGAGAGAATATTCTAAGAATGATTGCTGCACTGGTAGGTTATGGTACTGACCAGTGGCCCATAGTAGGTGGATATATTGGGTTTATTGCTATGGGATTTTCCATCGACCTGCCCGTGAGTGGATGGTCGAGCGTATTGTGCGTTTTGATTTCATCGTGACATGTCGATAAGGATGATTTCTCATGTATTGGTGTCTTCTGGTTTATTCTCGATCTCCTAGGTTCACCCATGTCTATTCAGCTTTTGTAGCTTGCAGTAATGATTATGATGCTCACATGTATACCTACATTGCCCTTGCTGTGTGTTTTACTTTGTGCATTCTGGTGTATTGTTTCCTTTGGAAAATGGTAAATTGCTTTTGATTAGGTTTCTAAAAATTGTTTTCAAATAAAAGTGTTTAATTCCCTTTGTACAAATTTGAAAATTTAAATATCACTTTTCCCTTTCCTGAAATGTCATTGACACTAATGAAATGAACACGAATTTGGAAATGGCTAAGGGCAATGGTTCGTACTTTGTTTTTAAGTAGCATGTTATTAAAACATACTTTTATAGATTGTAGTTCAAACTTGAAATGATGTTTCTTTTATTTTAAAGGTAGTGCATTGGGAACAGATATCGGGCTAGCCTACTGAGTTTTAATACTCACGCCTATAGTTCTTTTCTGTTTTTAGTGTTTGTGCAGGCTATAGCTTGAGTGCGCTCGCCTAGGGCGACGCTTGATCGTTGAGTCGGAGAGCGACCCGCGAGGTCGCACGGAGTTTGTTCGCACGTCGTGTTTGGTTAGTTTGATTCTTGTTTGTTCCTGTTTAGTCACTTTATTTGGTTTATCTTTTCTGCGTTGCTCTGTATTATTTTCGCTGTCTTATTTATTTATGTTTGGTGAAATCATTCCCATAGCCTCTGTTGATGCCCTGGCGCTTGTCGCCAGCCCGGGAGGATCGGGAACGCCTCTCGGGCCATGTCGCGGACCGGCTCGGGTGACCGGTTCAGGGTCGACCCAGGTTGGTTCGTGACAGTCTCCATTGAAATCAATTTTCTAACCTAAAAGCATTAATGTGTAATCCAAAGATTGTTTTTTCAAATAGGTATAACTTTTAACAGAGTATTTTTATTTTTATTCCTCTTATACCTCCAAAATATATTATAGAAACATTATCATATAAAAAATAATCATATTACATATACTAAAATTTCATAATTTTTGTTCCATAACCCTTATTCATGATCCTTCCATCCTGTGTAAAATTAAAACATATCTCATTTGTACCTATGACATACCATCTCCACATAGCAGTATAATTCATTTTCCACCACCAACATACTAGGAAAGTTATAAACATAAATAAATAATTAATATATAAGATATTTATAACATAATTATGCCTCTATAATTATAATATATCATTTACCTCTTACCCATCTACCCATTAAAAAATGATAACATCGCTTATGCATATGTTTGGACAACCACCTATGTGAATCAATTTAATTCATTTGTTGTGTAAACCATTGAAGATTGATTATAAATATAAATGATTAATATATATTATATTTATATCATGATTAAAATTTAATAAATTATGTAACCCTTAGAAATTTTCGAGGACCAAAACTTACAAACCAAAACGTACATGAAAAATGAAACAATTAACACTCGAAAATTATGATTTTAATAAATAATTATAAATAAATTATTGTTGAAATGTTATAATTAAATAAATTTTTATAATATAATTATGTATATGGTTATTTTATAGGAGTATAATAAATTTAAATTTATTATACAAGATGCTAAAATCAGTTAAAAAGTAAGTCAACCCATCTTTATTCGAGATTATTTATGTTTATGTTTCAATTGGTGGAATTATATATTATTTTCATCTTAAACCCCATATATTTTCTTATCCCATAGTAATATATATAAATATCATGTTTTACAATCATTTTCCTCTCTCTATGTACTCAAAAGTCTGAAATATGTTTTTTAGGATTTCCAACATTATTTTTCTATTTGTTAAATAATATTTTTTATCTACATCCTTATTTTCATTAAAATGTATTCATGGATATTTTTAATTTTTTATAATGATTTATTAAATGTATTTTTAAATATATTTTAATTTTAATGAAAAGGTTTAACAGGAATATTCTTGTTAGTTTCCATACTATACACTTTTTACTGAATGTGTGTACATAATATATATTTAAATATGACCCACACAAAGAGATTTTTCCACAACCACAACTGCTCTTTTATTTGGGTATTCTATTAAAATATTCCATGTTTCTTTCCAAATGAAAAGTTTTTCCTAACATTTTGGAAATTTTTATATTATAAATAATTTATTTCAAAATGAAATGGTTATTTTCCTCAAAAAATATTCTAGTGAGATTTTTTAAACTCTTTTCATAAATATCTATTTCCTTGGTTGAATCATACAATTTAATTAGAATTTAGTATAATTATACAATTTATAATATTTGTTTTATGATATGTTTCATTGGGGAAACTATTGATAATCAATAAATTATTTCCTTTAATATTGATAGATATTGATAATTAAGTCAAATTGATTAAATTTTATTGTTTATTCCTATGATTAATTTATTAAAATACTAAGTGGTGATTGGGGTCTAAAATTATATAGCCCCTTGATTCTCATATAGGTATCAAGAGACTTGAAAAATTGGGTATTTTGGATATGCCTTACTTATTTATGTATGATTTCTCGGAATAAGACATTGATGGTATGTTTAAGATATTATGCACTATGCATTAGAATATTATTAAATCATTTATCGATGCCTATGTGATTATTAAAATATTTATATTATCCTTGGATTACTTTCCTACTCATGTGATTATTTATATGAAATTATGTGATTTTTATTTTTTCATCCATTTTAGTCATTCCTTTTTTATAATATGATTTCTTTTTTTTACTTTTACCCTTACTGAGCATTTGATCTCACCCTTTATTATTTTTTCCTTTCCCTGGATACTAGGAAGGTATTTATGAATTATTTTAATGATATACTATAAGAAATGATAATTTTATCAAAATAATATTATATTGTATTTAATGTTTTGAAATTTAATGTCAGAATCATTTATATATTAAATATCTCAAGACAACTAAACTATTCGATCATATCAGATGTTATTAATTGTATATAATGTCAGTATAGTGAGATAAATAGGTGTTTTATGTTACTAGATTCATATTATTACATGAATAATCATTTATCTTTATCTATTGTCTATGAATGTTGGACTACATGTGATCCCATGTCCGTTTCATTAGAAAAACCCTGATTAGTGTCCCTATTATGAATTAATCCAATAGAATACTACATAAAATCTACTTTATTATATTTAATAGAATGAATGATCAATTTATAGAGATTTTTCATATCTCAATATCTTCAATGGTAATATAAATCATTCTATGAGTCTTGAATCTCTCTACCTATCTCTATAAGATATATTTATTAAATAATGAGAAAAAATCATCTAGTATAACATTATATTTTCCTATTATTATTCCTCGTTTCATCCTTAAAATATAGAGAATATGATTTTGGGACATTTTTTAATTAACAATATTATGGTGTGGGGTTAAAAATCACGTAAAAATGCATCATATTGTGAAATATTATACTCCTTTACAACACATGAATTTGAAAAAATCTAGATCAAAACATCTATTCTGAAATATATCTTAAAATCTATACCTATATCCTCTAAATTAAATTTTGACATGTAGATTGATCTTGTAGCTTACAGTTTGGAATATATATCTCCTCATGTAGTCAGCTCATAATATAAAAAACCTAACCACCACAACTTGGGGACTCAATAATTATAAGAATAAAAATTTTATAAAATTCTCACAGTAAAGAGTGTTGAGATATGGAATTATATTTACTTCACTAATACCTATAGTGTGAAATATTACAATATAATGTAAGAATGATTGTCTCCCAAAATAGTCTTACCTAAACTTCTTATATCTAATATTCATGGCCAAGTAAACTCTTCTTTATTTCCTTAGTTAAATTCTTATGGAACAATTGTAAATATGGTTTTATTTTCTTCGTGTAAAATTAATTCAACAATATAATAAGCCTATGAAATATAATATTATTCTATTACCATCATAATTATAGCATGTCCAAGACACTATAACATGAACCTTATTAAGTATATATAAATTTATTTCAATAGGATATTAACTCATGCTTGTTACAGTATGATAACCACTTTTAAGATTTTTATTTAATCATCCTTATCAAAACATCATCTCAACCACAAAAACCTTAAAGAATAACCAATACTAATATGGATTAATTCATTTATGTAAAAATTAATTCTTATCATGGATTAGCTGATCAATGCCCAATGATCTTTTTTACGTGTGGATATTCTCCAAATCAAATAATCATCCATGTCTAAGGCAACACAACATACTCAGTATTATCTAATATCCATAATAATCACTAATATCCATCATGATACAAAAAAAATCATCTCAAGTACCTTTATTTACTTTTATAAATAAACTCAATCTTCAGTCTTTTTATCCAAGTAAGTAGTTATGTGATATTTCGGACTTCATTCTAATCATTAGGAATAATACTCCGGATTTCATTTGGTACAATGATACAACATATATATATATATATATATATTAGTGTTTCCTGATAACGTAACTCATAATGTAGAATCCACATCCAACTTCACCCTAAGGTTCATGCCACCACAACAATGGTTTGGAAAGTTTTTGTGAGAGATATTCATTCTTCAGTGAAAAGGAAATCATGTGTCCAATTGAAACTTTTTTAATCTCCAAGTGATGTCAAGTATTTTCCTTTTCTTTCTTACTCTATGTGATTAATAATTCATCCAAGAGTTATTTATGATATAGTCAAGGCATGTGATCTATAATGAATTTCTTCTAAAACAGCACCATTTACCCAATCAAGAGTCTTCTAAATGAGTCAACCAAGGAATCAAGTACACTAAAACATCATCAATGAAATTTATAGATAATATGGAATCTTATCATATAGTTAAACCAAAGTATATTCTAGAATCTTACAATACTATTCTTCTATGGACAAATCCTCACAACATGTATCTTTAACTCAATTTATTATGATCTTATTCAATATTAATCTTCTAGGAAATATCAAACATGTAATGTACATATCAATGTATCAAAATAATTTCACACTACTCAAAGTATTCCAAATTTATCATATTTTAAATCCATCATGCATGAATATTGTCATCAACTATTGATTACAAATATTACATGATATATCAACAAGATTTTTTCTTTGAATTCATTTATAGAAATAAATAGAGCATAAAATATCAAAAAAAATCATTCATGGACATAATATTAATGACATAAATATAACATGATATATTAAAAAGTATTTGGAATGGTTTTAAATTTTTGGATCAAATCCTATTTCAAACCAATTTGTCAGTTACTTTAGGTTATCCAAAGTGAAAGTACCCAGAATGGATGATGATACTGAGTACATGGGAATAGTTACATATAAATTAGTTACATGAAGAATGATGTATGCTATTGTTTATACAAATATTGTGATGACATATGTTGTCTCAGTTGTTAATGGATATCTGCCATGTCCATAGAAAGAACACTATAATGTTTTGAAGTAGATATTATAGTATCTAAAATGAAGTGAGGAATTATCTGTTTGTTTTATAACATATAATTCATTATAGGATATTTTTATGCAGATATTTGAAGATATTTATAGTATCCAATAATAATAGAAAAATAGTCAATTTAATGTCCTGGTTATAACAAATAGTGGAATTTTTAACCACCTAATTTGAGCATGTCATATTTTTATAAATTGGGAAAGATATGATATAGTTAAAGGGTATATTGTAAGATATTAGATGGAATCCCAATAATAGAATTTTTTTCTTAAAATATTTAAAGTAAAATATATCTTATAAATAATATGATATTTCATTCTAGAAAAAATCAAATTTAGAAATAGATATACTTCCTCATGAGAATTTCAGAAAGGACTCGTGTCTTTCCAGATAGTAATTTTGAGTAGAAATAGGAATTTTTTTCTTTTAGATGCTATTAATGGGTAAAATGGTCATCTTACCCTAGAATATTATCTTTGAAAACTTTTCTGACCGCACTGGTTGTCTTAGAAGAGGGTGTTTACCCTAAGACAACAGTTTGGTGGATTTCTTAGATTCAAATTTATGTAGAATTATAAATACATAATATTTAATTAATTAAATATTAATTTATTCAAATTTTTTCATTCTAAAATATCATTTGAATAGAGAAAAATATTGTGAATTTATATCACTCATTGATTTGGTAATGATGATATTTTTTATACAAAGGGAATAAACTCGTGTCTAGCATTGAGGCAGTCTCGAGCCCCTTTTTTCCTTTTTTTTCTTTTTCTTAATTTTATTTTTATTTTTTATTTTATTCTTCCTCCCTTGGATTCTCATGCATTCCCTTATTTGATCTCCTTCAACATGACCTAGAGAGAAAAGTGTATGTAGATAAAAAGAGAGATGGAAATAGAGGGAGAGGAAGAGTAGTACCATCACGAAGCTCGAGACAAGATAGATCATCGTGCAGTGGTCATGAAGCATGGAAATAAAGAAACTATGATAGATTCTTCCAAAAGGTATAAAATTTTATATTTTTCCCATATATCCCCATATATTTTCGTTTTTTAGTTGTAAACCCCTATTACGCCTTATTTTGATCCCTTATTGGTCGATCTACATCTTTTGGCAGAAACTTAGGGTTATGGGAAATTTGAGGGGTTTTCTCATATAAAAATATCTATCAAATGACATGTAGTTCAAGAACACATGTTATGTGCTCTCACTAATTAGGTAAGATGAACATTTAGATGTACATGTCTTTTATGGTCTATACAAGTCGTTTAATGGGCTCAACCATGTAGCCAAGTACCCGACCAAACATCTCATGTATGGGAACATGTCCATGTAGAATACATGGCCAGACCCCTTGTAGGTCAAAAATCATTTATAGTTAAATATCTTTGAAAAGTACATGTCCATTCCATATTAGTTATGATGGTAGGTACCCAATGTAGGGTACACACCGTGTAAATATTTTACATTCCATGTACATGGTCTTACACTTCATGTCTGACTGAAGTACATTCCCATGTTGGGATGTATGGGTATACAATGTATGCTAGGGATGAAATTTTGTTTTCTCCTCCTATGTTAACATATTTAGGGGGTTTTCCTATTTTTCATATCTTTACACCCATTATTCATAATTGGACACATGGGTAGTTATACATGAGTATCTTTTGGTGTAGATTGTGATGGTGAAACACTTGCTATAATCTTAGGACTCCTAAGATGCATTACATGATTTTATTAAATTAAGATGTTATTCCTCTCATAATTAATTCCAATTTTCTTTTTAGAGAATCATTTTTTCAATGATGACCTATAAATTTTCTCTCTTGGTTGATTCTTTTGAATATTTTTCCCTTGAGGATGTCTCCCTAGTAAGATGTTCCATTCAGGCCTAGGAGGTCATGAGACTACTTGTTTTTTAGGATCCATTGTGGGAATCTTCTATTTTTTAACATATAGGATCCTTTTTAGGATGAATCTATCCTATTATGGTTTCCAAGGGTCCTTTATGGGGTGCCTTTTCATATATGGTAACATGGGGAATCCCATGTAGGATCCCTTAGATGTATACCATTCTGATGATCCCATGTAGGATACCTCTTCTCCGTACATTTCCTTTGAGGGACCCATGAAATATTCCTTTTCCTAAGTATCATTCTAAATATCTAGATTAGGATTCCTCTATTTTCTTTCTATCAAGGATCCCATGTAGGATTCTTCCTTTTACCATCACAGTTTAGGATCCCAAGTAGGTATTCTTCACTTATGCTTAAACATGAGTATCCCAAGTAGGATGACTCTCAGATGCTTTGACTTGTGGGACCCAATGGGTGACTCAATGTTTGACTTACCCTATGAAATTATCTAATGTTTGGGTAGATATGGTAGCAGTTGTCACCTTAGAACCCATTCTGAACTTATAATTATTTTATGTTAATGTTTGTAGTGGTGGGTTTAGGCATTTGTCACCATCATTATTTTATTTATACATTCACATGCTTACTACTGATGTAGGGGTGATTACCATAGGTTCTCCCTTGTTGCTGGTTGATGATCCTGAAATTATGTTCCTTTCTTTCTCTTTGGGATGCTTAGGAATTCAACCCGGTATCTCTCTTGTTCCGTTGTTGGGATTTTGAGACATATTTCCTAGGATCTTGCTTCTGAGCCATGGTGTTTATTTTATTTATAATTTTCATACCCAGAGGTACTATATGAGATCTATATTTGAAGCCAATATATTTTACTATTATATTTTTTTGAATTCCATAGGTTCTTCTTGGGATCCATATTTTGAGCCTATGATTGTGATATATAGGCATGACGTCCCTACTAATGATACTCATGGATATTTATGCTCCCCCAAGTGATGAGGATGATTCAAATATCTTCAAATTGTTATATGTTTATTATCCTCATTCTCCTCTATATTTGACAAGTGATGAGGATGATTACTCTATCTTCAATCTGATTATACTCATGGATGATTATTCTCTCCAGAGAGATAGGGGTGATTATGCTCTCCTTAGTCAATTATAAGATTGTGGTGTTAGATAAGGAATTTCACATCATTGGATTCTTTTGGATGATTATACTATACAGAGTGATAGATATCATTCCACTATACCTAATTTTTAACCTTGAGGGGTGGGGATAATGACTTGTCGATGAGCTCCCCTTACATTTTTCCTAAGGGTTTGACACTTAGGGTTCATTCGAGTTGAAATGATTTGACTGCCTACGAATTTGGACCTAGGGATCAAACATTAACTGGATTTACATGGAATGAGTAGAAACAAATCAAGAACAAGGACATATGTAGGATATCTAGATGAAATTCCATGGAATATATGATTATTGTGATTTGAGGGGTGTATGGGTAAACCAAGGGTAAGGATGAGTATCCCCTCATGGTGACATAGCTTGCTCAGATATATTTTTGGAATTGGATGAATAAGGTATTGTTTATTTGGATTATAGAACTAGAGATCAACCTAATGATACATGGATTGAGTGGTACGACATCCAGCTCAATGACCATTACATAGGATGTCTAGGAGATAACGATTAGAGAACAAGGATTGAAAATTGGTTATTTATGTTATTTCATTCACCCTACACTAGTATATTCATACTTATGTATATATATTTATGTATTGTAATATATATATATATATACACACGATGGAACATTTTCATTTTATTCAAGATCATAGACCCATGGATCAATTTTGGTTTCACATTATTTTTTTCTTTTATATACTCAGTTGTGTGTTGTATAGGATGAGAATATTACAGGAGCATGCACTTATGATAGCATATTTATATGTTCATTTTTCAAGTGGCCTACTGATATTATTTATCACCCATTTATGTAAACCAAAATCTGAATGTATTCATTTTTTCTATGTTTTAGGTTGATCATAGATATATGGTGGAAAGGGTTTGGGCCCAATGTTTCTTGATTGAGAAGATATTCTCGTTTTTATTCTTATATTCTGGCTTATTTGGTTCGATTGTTTCTAGATAATGGGTACGTGGACTAGATTAGAGTTAGTATTAGAGACTTTTAAATTTATTTCATTTTCATTATGTATTGTAATATGTATGGTCAACCTAGTGGTTGGCCATTTCTTAATCTATGACATGTTTGTTCATGCATTAATAGAATTTCATTTTTCATTACATCATGTTATATTTTAGTTTATTTATTTCTTCCAAACATTGTTTATTTATTGATCTGGATGATATCTAATTATATCCTCCATATTACTCTGATATGAGGTTATAGTCTCCCCATTATACCACCTTTTCACCCTCATTGCTAGTCAGTAGCGTCTCGCATAGGGGGCGGCGCACTCGGGGCCTTTTCACGAACTAGATTAGAGAACCGGTTTTATGGAATTTGTGTTGGGATGTTACAAAGTCTTTTTAGAGTTGTTTCATTTTCTGTTGAATTGTGATTTGGTATATGGTAGAGAGAAGTATAAGGAATGTGCATGAACCTGTGATAGATATCAGACTGGTGTTTCAGGAACACTTATTTTTGTGAGGAGTACTAGTTGACAGGGTTATGGGATTTTTATTTTGATCTGCGATGTTACAGTTGTATATGATTAATTTCATTGATAGATTCATATTTTTTCTATATGTAATAGTCTATTATGGATTTAAGTCTCTTGGCCTACTAAAAATTGGCCATAGATTAACTTTTAATTTTTCCAACAAAGGAAAGAGGAAACTCATGCATCATTTTTTTATGTAAGATTCAAATGTTATTTTCTTTCTAGTGTGTAATTTTACTGATAATAGAGTCCAATTGTATAAAGTTTGAATAAAAACCTAAATGGTTTTTACCCATATATGTTTTTTTGGAATTGTTCTCAATTTATATGACATTAATATATATTTCCTTCCAATGGAAGACTATATGGATCTTCAGAGAGAGGTTTGATGGTGAGGTTCTAGACTTGGCCCTCAAGCATGCGAGGTGAGGTGACCCTTGTAGGTTTATATCAAACATGATTTCCTAATGTTATACCATTTCTAGGTTTTTTTTCTTAGTTTCAATTATTTAAACTGTTAGTAATAATCTATAAAGTATTTTTCGGCATAGATTGGACTAAAATTCTACTTCACATACCCTCATTATGTTTATCTAGTCATATCACTGAGTACCATACCAATAGGTACTTGGAATTGTTTTTTGAACTAGACCATGATGGTTTGATTGTTGGAACCAAAGATTTTCATTGATAATAATGGATTTTTGTTTGTGTTTGTTGCCAATCTACACACAGATTACTAGGGATTTTTCATGGACTGAGGTCATATGATTCAGGATGAAATTTGTATTTAACATGGTGTAGTTTCCAAGTGTTTTCCAATTTTTTGGTCCCCAAAATTTCGGGATTTTGGAAATGTTACACAATTCAGGCACGAAGTACGTGATTCAGGTGCGCGGTATGTGATTCAGGCGTACGATACACAGTTCAAGCACATGGTACATGGTGGAGGAAGTATAAATAGTAGGTGGAGCGGTGCGTAGAAATGAAAATAGTTCGCAACAATAGTACGCGAAGAAGGAATTTGGTACACATAATGGTGAAGGTTGAAATGGAAAATGGTTCGCAGCAATGGTTCGCGGTGAAGGCATGTGGTATGTTGAATGATGAATATTGATGTGGTTCGAGAAACAGTAGCGGTACATGATAGGAGCCTAATAGTGAACAGATAGAGTTCAGTAAAGTTATGATTGTCCCATATTGAAAATTTAGGTAAATCGGTTTAGTGAAATTTGTGGAGTTACATGCCAATTTATGAAACAGTAATCCCCTTTGTTAAGAGTGGAGATTGGAGATTAAAATTTTGGGAAGAAATTCGGAGATGTTTGAAGTGTTACATGGTGGAGAAGATGGTATGCTGAGAGAATCATCTGTGTAAGGAAAATAGTACATGGAAGAGAGTGTGGTTCGTGCTGGTTACTCTCAGTGTATGCGGCGGAGCAATGCAGTACAAGGAGAAGAAAGGTACACAGAGGTGTAGAGTAGTACATGGATAAGGGCGGAATGCTGAGTAGCGCAGTTCATGGAGGAGTAGGATGGTATGCGAAGGAGCTAGATGATACATTAAAATAGTTGCGGCACACAGAAACAACAGCAGTACGTAAAACACCCAAGGAAGCCTAAAATTGTTCAAAATAGTTTGCGAAATTAATCTTTATAACATATCAAAGTATGGGAAAATAAATTACAAATGTGTGTGATTATGGGAATTCAGCAGAGCATCCAGTTACAGTTGAGGATTCATGGTCTAATGCTAAACCATTGAAGCAGCCCTCAAGTTGATAAACTTAGTGAAGACATATCAAAGGCAGTAAGCCAGGAGGAGTTAGCAGAAGAGATCTGAGGGAAGTAGTGAGTTATCTCTAAACCTTGTTAAGGCAGTGCACCTGGAGAGTGACTATGCTAAACTCTTGTAATCCACATTCAGAGAAGATTTGTGGATTTTAGTATGATCGACACACTGTCAGTGTATGCTCCTTGGACATAGCCCTTAGTGGTGAACCAAGTAAAATTGTTGTATCCTTTCTTTGCATGTGATTGTTTTTTATTATGTAATTTCTCTTCAGACAGGTTTAACTTGTTCTTACCAATGTGGTAACAAGATCCATCAGTTTAAAAGAAAAATATAAGACCCTAATTCACCCATTCCCTCTCAGGGTGCTCTGAGGTCCTTCAATTGGTATCGGAGGATAAAGGTTGCTGGTGTTGAATTTTATTCTACTGTCAGGGATAATCCAGTCAACGTTCACGGATTTCCCCTCTTCGATTGAAGTAGTTTTCAAATATGTAAAAATAGTATAAGATCTCACATAATATCTCTTGGAATGGAAATTTTATTTTCTACTTCATATGGAAAACAAGTCACTAATCCTACAGGAATGTCAATGACAGATGCATGCAGGAAATTGCTGGATGCTGATGTCAAAGTATAAAATACTCTCACTACAGCCCTTTCTAATCAAATTTATATAAAGGTAATGAGTTTCACAAATTCCATGTTAATTTGGGATAAACTAGAGAATATTTATAAAGGAGATATCAAAGTGGACGATGCAATACATCAAGTAGTACACAACAGGATTGATGATCTGAAGCTGCACCCTGATGAGAATGCAGACTCCTTTTTTAATCAAATTACTGATGTTTTTGGAGCAATCCGAGGTTTGGGTGAAGAGATCAAATACATTTACGTGGTGAAGAAAATCTTAAGAAGACTTCTACCCCTTTACAATGAAAAGGTTTCATCCATTGGGTAAATAGATCTCTCCAAACTCTAATTAGATGATATTCTGAGCAATCTATCAGCTTTTGAAATGAGAATAAAACCAGAATAATCTATGACTCGTGTGAGGAACGAATTGACATTCAATTTCAAGGACAAACTAAAAGATTCAGTATATATTTGTGATGTAGATGATGAGGGAAAAAAACTCTCTCTATCATTTCCAAGAAGCATAAGAAGGGAACAGAGAAATTTGAAGGCAAGCTACCTCTGGCTTGTTTTCCCTATGGAAGAGTTGGGAACATTGCTTCTCAGTGCTCAAGAAAATTTTACGATGAATAGAGAAACATTGAAAACACACATAAGCCTCAGTAAAGATTATTCAAAAAGGGAAACATCCAACTTGAAAATAAAGTATATAGGAATATTTTTGTATGTGATGAGGAAGATGATGATAATGAATTATGTGAGGATGATGAAACATAATTTAAGATTGTAAACCATGTCTCCATGATGGATACCATTGAAAACTTAGAACCATTGATAGATAAAGCTAGAGATAATCATTTTAATACTAATTTAGATCCCAATTTACAATTTAAGGATTCTTTTAGTAAGGTTGACATTAAATTTTACTGATGTAATAAGTATAAAGAAATGGTGGAGGAATCCTTAAATATATTGATCAGCTTGAAGATGAAATTGAATGACTGGAAGAATTGGTGAATATTCAATCATCAATCCTTGAAATCACAGATGATGTTGCAGAACTAAAACATAGAATTAATGAACAAGAAAAGTTCATAAATTACATTACCTTGAGACGAGAGTACAAGTCCAAGACTATTGAAGGAATCGAATAAGAATTTGTTACTATTATAAGTAAACTTCAAAGTGAATCAAATTCAAAAGAAGAAAAGAAGAAAATTCAATTTGAAATGTTCTCAGATGATGAGTTGTTGTAGAGAGAAAAACAAAGTTTTGATGGATTTTAATTGATAATGAGTGATCAAAGACCCACATTGAGGGGAAATATTGTAATTGGTTTTGATGATGAAATGTCAAATTCAATAAATAAAGTGAACCAGAATAAAGGAAAGATGAAAGTTTATCATGTTGAAAAGCCACCAGAAGTGCTGAAAAATGAATCCCTTGAATCAAAATAAAAAGATAACTGAAGATTATCCTCGATTTTACATAAATGATAGGCAGTCAAACTATTTTCCTAAGTAAGAAAACATGAGGAGAAACAGAATTGAGAAGACATTTCCTTTCGTGAAGTGTCAGTTTTGTGGCTACTCATGCCATACCATGTCATACTGAGAAGAGGCAAGGAAATATATGAATGGGGAAGAGTTAAGTATTCAAAAAAGGTGAAAATATTAATATCCTACTTCTTATAGAAGAAATATTTTATATGGATATTGTTTTTATTGTTCTAACATTGGCCATAATGTTGTGCATTGCATACAGAGGTATGATAGGATAAAGTCTTTTAATATTGAGAGATGATTTAATACACATCAACCAGATGGTGTTTCTATTTCAAATAGGTTTTCTACTTTGGAAGAAGAATTTGAATATGAATAACCCATGTACATGGAAGAGTGAATTGAAAGGCCATTAACATCCTACACTCAATCTAATATCCTAGGGAAGGAAAATAAGAAAATTGAAATGTCTAATTTTTCCGAAGTATCCATCAAAGCTACAAAGAACAAAATCACCTAGATTATTGACAGTGGATGTTCATCACACATGATAGGTAATTTAAACCTATTAATGAATTTCACGAAAAGGTTGATGGAAGAGTAAGGATCGGTAACGATTGTGGTTTGAATATAAAAGGTAGTGGAAGTACTAATCTAGCCAGTGGAGAGCTGAGGATAACTGAATTCCTTTATATGGATAGTCTACGTCACAATATTCTTAGTGTGAGTCAAATCTATGACTTGGGTCTTATTGTGACATTCAATCAGAATGGTTGTACTATAAGAGGAAAGTCATGAATTTTTCTCATGAAAGGATATAGAATAGATGGAATATTATATCAAGTTTACATCAAAGAGAACATTTTCTACTTAATTGTTGAAGAGGAAAACAGCTTATGGCATCAAATAATCTGTCAAATCAATCAAAAAGACATGGAAATTTTATCTAAGATGAAGATAGTCATGGATATCCCTAATCAAAAGTTTGAACGAGAAAAGACTTGTGATGCGTGCATGAGAGGGAAACTGGTCTAAAGTTCCTACAGACCAAAGAAGAAAAGAGCATCAAATCTCCTTGACCATATCCATACAAATGTATGAGGCCTGATAAATGTTTTTGGAACACATGGATAAATGTACTTTGTTATTTTTATATATTATTACTGTATAATGGCATGTGTGGTCATTATATAGAGGAAGCAACAAGTGCTTGATTGCATGAAAACCTATTGTCGAATCACCGAGAATGATACTTGATAGAAGATCATAGTCCTATGGTCTAACAACAGAGGGGAATACACATCCATTGAGTTAGAAAGTTATCTAGAGAAACATGGGATACAACATCAGGTAGCTACTGTGAGAACTCTACATAAAAATGGAGTTGTTCAGCGCATGAATCGATAGGTAAACAACATGGCCAGGACTATGTTTATTGAGAATCGTATTCTTCGAAATTACTGGATAGAGGTAGTTCAAGCTACAGTGTATATTAAAAACCATACATGGCTTTATATGGGTGAGAAAAAGACACCATATGAACTATGGCATGGTAGGAATCCCTCCTTGAAATATTTTCGTGTTTTTAGAAGAAAACTTTTCATCCAAAACAAAGAAGGAAATCAAGGGAGGTATGGAGACAATGCATATGAAGGAATATTTCATGGATACTTCTTGAACAGTAAATCCTACAATTGTTTCAATAAGTGCATAGGAAGAATTTTGAAAAGCAATGTGGTTAAGATCATTGAAAAGAAAAATATGAATGCTTCTAGGAATTCTTATATTGATGTGATAGAGGATGAGGAAGAATTTGAACATGGAACAAATGATAATACAAAGGTAGAGGAAGATTTTTAGAACTCTCAAGAGTCACATCATGATGTTGACTTAGAAGAAGAATCATAAGAGGAATCTATAGCTACAGATAATGTGGTTGAACCCAAAAGGAGAAATCGAAAGGCAGAAATTGATCAGTCCAAAATTACTGGGGATCGGAATGCACCTACATAGACGAGAAGAATGAGGAATAATTCTCAATATGCATTTCAATCAGTTTTGGAACCATCCTCATTTGAAGAGGCTGCAAAGGATGAGTCATGGATGAAAGCAATGAATGAAGAGTTGGATCATATTGATAAAAATCAGACTTGAAATCATGTTAGAAGACTTGAAGGTCATAATGTGATTGGTACAAAGTAAATTTTTCATGAAATATTTTGAAGATCATGGAAATGTGAACAAAAATAAGGTGTGCCAGGTCTATAAGAGATATTCAAAAATCTAATGTGTTGATGTGGAGGAGACATTTTCTCCAATAAAGACACTAGAGTCAGTTAGATTATTTCTTTCCATGGAAACCCAAATAGGTTATAATGTGTATCAAATGGATGTCAAGACAACATTATTAAATGGTGTTTTGGAATAAGAAGTCTACATTGGACAACATGTGGGGTTCTTTCTTGGAAATGATGAAATAAAGGTTTTCAAATTAAATAAATCTCTCTATGGCTTGAAACAGGTGCCACGGGCATGGTACTCTCGGTTGGACTCTTATCTGAAAAAGCATGAGTTTAAAAGAGGTGGAGTGGATCACAATCTCTATGTGAATAACTCTCAAAAGGATCAATTCATGGTATTTTTGTGGAATTCGACAAGGATTAGTGGATGAATTTTCCAATCACATGAAATTTGAATTTCAAATGTCCATGATAGGTGAACCAACATAATTTTTAGGGTTGTAGGTACTTCAAAAGAAGGAATACACATTCATTTCTCGGGAAAGGTATGAAAAACAGATGCTGGAGAAATTCAATATGCATGATTCCATACTAATGACAGCTCCAATTATAGATGGATCAAAGATCAGAAAGCATAAGGAAGGGACTTCTGTGGATCCCACCATGTATAGAAGAATCATTGTAAGCCTACTCTACCTGACGGTGACATGGACAAATATTGTCTTTTCAATTTGACTTCCAACCTACTTTCAGAGTAATCCGAGGAAGAAAATATAGTGGTAGTGAAAATAATCATGAGATACCTTCAAGGTACATATAATTATGGGATATACTTTGCTGTAGGAAGAGATAGTGAACTATCAGCATTTTCTGATGGTAACTGGGTTGGAGATATAGTGGACAGAAAATATACCAGTGGTGATGCATTCTATATTGCGAAGAAATGTGTGGGATGGTTAATCATGAAAGAAAAAATTACCTCACTTAGTACTGTTGAATATGAGTATATATTTTTTACCAAGGCGTGCACTCAGTTACTTTGGATGAAGTAGCAAATGAGTGACATTGGTGATGAGGTGAAACAACTATTGGTGATTTAATTTGATAACAAGAGCTCTATTGATCTTACAAGGAATCCAGTTAAGCATTATCGTACATAACATATTGAGATCAAATATCACTTCATTAAGGAAAATTTTGAAAAAGGTATGAAAAAAATGGACTATGTGGAAACTGATGAGAAAATGGCTGACATTATGAAGAAGCCACTATCAGCGTCTGTGTTTGAGAAACATCGGTTGAACCTCGGTGTTCAGTCGCCTCTTAGTTCATAAAGAGGTTGTGAGATTCCACTATCCCTAGTTTTTTTAACTATGATAATCTGTTTTTGAAAGTGTTTCAGGTTTATGGGGGAGATACGATCCAGGGGGATTATGTTATAAGCTAAATAATGTTCAAATAATAGTCTTCGGGTTTATTTCAAATAGGGTAGAATGGATAAATCCAATGGAAAATGATCTATTTTTTTCTGGACATAGGAAAAATCCATAACATCAATAATGAATGTAGAGAAAAGAAAATGATGAGAACTCAATTCATGTCTTCTCTCTTGTTTTCTACACTGATCACTACTAATGTAGACATGGAGTGATGACTGAGTTTCTTCTATAAGATTCAAGTTTTGATTGGGGTTAGCGCATTAGTGAATTTATTTGGAGATTGACAGTAAAACAAAACGGGTAGATTGTTTGAACTAAGGTTTTTCGTTGATAATAATGGATTTTGATTTCTATTTTTTTCAATTAGCACATGGATGACTAGGGATTTTTCAAGGAATGAGGTCATACAATTTATCCTGAAAGCAGTATTGAACATGGTGCAGTTTCCCGTTGTTTGCCAATTTTTTGGGCCTCAAAATTTCAGGAGTTTGTCACTGGTACGTGGTTCAGGCGCGTGGTATGTAGTTCAGGTGTGCAGTATGCAATTCTGTCTTGCGGTACATGGTTCAAAATCATGTTATGTGGTGGAGGCAGGGGGAACGTTACACAGAATGGTACGTAGAAGTGAAAATAGGTTGCAACAATGGTACGTGGTGATGGAATTCGGTACGCATAATGATGACGGTTGAAACAAAAAATGGTTCACAACGATGGTTCATAGTGAAGGCATGCAGTACATGGAATGATGAAAAAAAAATTAGTTAAAGAAACATGAGTGGTACATGGTTGGATCCTAACAGTATGAAGATGGAGTTCACTACTGTTAATATTTTCCCACATTGAAAATTTGGTTAAATTGGTTTAGAAAAATTTGCGGAGTTATGTGCCTATTTAAGGAACAGTAATTCCCTTTGCTAAGAGAGAAGATTGGAGATTAAAATTTTTGGAAGAAATTTGGAGAAGTCTGAAGTGGTACATAGTGGAGAAGATAGTAGGTTGAGAGAATCATCCATGTAATTAAATAGTACGTGGAAGAGAGTGTTGTCTGCACAGGTTGCTCTCGTTGTGTGCATGGGAGCAAGGCAGTACATGGAGAAGGACGGTACGTGGAGATGTGGAGAAGTATGCGGAGAAGGCGGAATGCTGACTAGAACAGTTCACAGAGGATCTAGATGGTATGCGGAGGAGTTGTACAGTACACAAAAATAGCTCTGGTATGTGGAAACAGCTGCAGTATGAGGAACACCCAAGGAAGCATAAAATTGGCCAAATTAGATTGTGAAATTAATCTTCATAACATATCACCGTATGGGAAAATAAATTACATCGGTGTGTGATTATCGGACTTCATAAGAGCATCTATTTATATCTGAGGATGCATGATCTAATGCTAAACCATTGAAGTGACCTTTAAGTCAATAAACTGAGTGAAGACCCCTCCAAGGCAGTGAGATAATGGGAGTCAACAGAAGAGATCTAAGGGAAGCAGTGAGCTATCTCTAAACCTTGTAAAGGCAGTGTTCCTAGAATAGATTGACTTTACTAAACTCTTTTAATCCACAACCAGTGAGGATTAGTGGATTTTTGTACAACCAACACACTGTCGGCATATGCTCCTTGGACGTATCCCTTAGTGGTGAACCAAGTAAATTTGTTGTGTCCTTTCCTTTCATGTGGTAATTTTTTATTATACATTTTCTCTTCAGATAGTTTTAACAGGTTCCTACCAATGTAGGAAAAAGATCCATCAGTTTAAAAGAAAACTTTGACTCCCTAATTCACCCCTCCCCTGTTAGGGTGCTTTAAGGTCCTTTATTAATATCATATAAGGATCCCCGATGAGTTTCAGGTCAGTATCTCTTTTACATTTTTATTGTGAGCTCCATGGAGAAGTTCTTTATGAGGATTCTCAGTGAGGATTAGGATATTGTAGGATATGTTGATAGTTTTATCCCTCATAGGTTATTTTTATCTTCACCCTGTAATAAAGGATTTATATTTTGGACTAAAAGGATAGACCTTTTGAAAAAATTGTGTGACGTGGTCATTAGTTCTATGTGGAAGACCTAGAGGTCCTCTGTTTTGAATCAAAAACCAGTAGGTTGATGTACATTTTTATCAAGGGAAAAATATGTAAGAGTGGTTGGACATAGTTTTTAATGAATTTTTAGGAAGTGAACCAATTTGAATGATTATTTTGGGATCAATGCATAGTAGGTGGTTGAGTTTTCCAATATAGTCATGTTGATGCTTTTAGATTAGGATGAAGCACCTTGGGTGATTTGGTGTTAATATTGGATTCTATGTGTAGGATTGTTCATATGTCTATCCCAACTGACTAGTGTTTTAATTATTTTTAATATAGTAAAAGAATGTGTAGATTCTTGTAATGGGAATGATGTCGATTGATGGGAGATCATGGAATAAATCATTTCATGAGGGAGGTGCATTATTTTGAAGAGTAATTCCAAAGGAGCTTCTGGATTCTTTATACTAATCTATTGTGTAGAATTTTTTTCTTAGTTTAATAGTGGATTAATTATAGGAGAATGAGTTGGTTGATAAAGTTATATACCCATTACGTGTGGTTTCATTTAAACTGTAAATCAGTGAGTGTCCTTGTGAAGGCCGATGAACTATATTTTCAATAATTTTTGAGATCATGGTTTCCTATGAATTTTGGAAAAAATTCAGAGTGTCCCTCTATAGTACATGAGATATTGGGGATGAGTCGTGTTCTATGAGATGGTTGACTAATGTTTGAACCTGGACATGCATTTTCAAGAGACATGATGTCAGATGTTGGTTAAAATAATGTGTAGCCTATTGGATGTGAGTGTGGCTTAGAAAGTGTTATACAGCCCTTTCAATGTAATCTTAGTGTACTTCTAGTTATATATGACCATGATCTATCTTGACATCGTCTTGAGTATGTTGAGATATCATCAGGTCTATGTTGAGATTCTTTTATTTTAGATATCCTTCTCCGTTGATGAGAAACATGCTGAGGTTACTCTCAATGAAAAATAAAATGTATGATATATGGAGGGTAGTGTATTTTTGTCCATATTAGGTTGGTGACCCTCATTTTCAGTTAAAATTAAGATTTTTTTCATGCTGTTTAGCTCATAGTTTATCTTTTTAGAGGATAATAAGGGTATTGATATGTGGTTATTACCAGATTGGTCATAGTTGAATGTCTATCATATATGAGACTGTTTTCAACACATTGAAACTAGACATTTGATAATTCAGATAACTTCGGTGTCGATCCTTGGGTTGAGAGCATGGTTACAATTTTTCCACTAAGGATTATCATGAAAAATAAGGATTATGGTGGGGAGATTGAAACAACATGTCTTTTTCTATATTTGAATTTTGAGAAGAAATTTGAATTTTTTCTTTAAAATGATTATAAGGAGTAAATGGTCATTTTACCCTAGTAGACGATCTATGATAAATTTTATGACCACTTTTATAGTTCAATAATATGGTTTTTACGCTATGTGAAAATTTTAGTGGGTTTCTAATCCGTTTGAATTTTACCAGAATAATTAATATTAATAATGAATTAATTAAATATTAATATATCTGTACAGGTTCATTTAGCTATATCATTTGAACAGATTTCATGTTTCAGATTATTTCTCCTCCATTCAGTTCTGAATAGAGATTTTTCCTAGTTGGGTCATATACTCACATCGATCACCAGAGATGGCCCAAGACCCATTTATCTTTTTTTTGTTCCTTTTCATTTTCATTTTCTTTTATTCTTCCTTCCATTGATTATTTCACCTTATCTCATGGTATATCTTCACCATGACCAATATATAAATGTATAGGAATATCAATAGAAATATAATGAGAGGAAGAGTGGTACCTTCATGGATCTCAGGATGAGTGGGTCATCGTGTTGTGGTTGTGGAGCATGGAAACAGTTAAAGAATTACCATATTCTTCCAAAAGGTAGGTGGTTTTTATGTTTTTTCCAAAGATTCACAAAGATTTTTTATTTTCTAGTTATATTCCCTTATTATGCCTTCTTATGACCCCTTGTGTCTAGACCAATTTCTTTTAGTGAAAAAACTAAGGTTACATGAAATTTAATGGGTTTCCCGTTTAAAAATCCCAAACACACTACCTGTATTTCAGGAACACACACCATGTGTTCTTACTTTTTGGGGAATATGATATTTTAGAAGTACATTTCATGTATAAATTATCCATGTGGTATATAAATACTCGGCCGTGTAGTTGATTACCTGAACAAACAGCCCGTGTATGGGCACATGGCCATGCATAGTAAACAACTAGACCATGTGTGCCTCACATCATCTAGAGTTACACGACCAATCTATGTATATGGAACTTCCATGTGAGGTACAAAGCTAGGTACCCCATGTAAGTTAAATACCATGTAAATATTTCAAATTTCATATGCATGGTCTTATATTCCATGTATGTACGAAGTGCATTCCCAAGTGGGGTCATATGGTTGCACGTTATGTGCTAGGGGTGACATGTCATTTATTACACCTTTGTTACAATTTTTAGTGTTTTTTCCTATTTTTTATATCATTACACCTTGGAGAAGGAATTTCACACATGATTAGTCCATTTTGTGTTTCTTTCTGCAAGGTTCATCATGGTGAAACCCTTAAGGCAATATGAGGACTCCTAAGTGGAATTCCAAGATTATCATAAATGGAGAGGTTCTTCCTCTAGTAATTTTATATAATTTTCTCCTAAGAGTGATACTTTATCAAAGATGACCGATGAACTATCACTCTTGACTGATTATATTTTAGCCTTACCCATTGATGATGTATCCCTTGCGATATATTTCCTTCCGGACCAGGGGGTCGTGAGACTAGTTGTTTCTATGGAATCACTATAGGATTCCACTGCTCATGTTTTTACCTAGAGGATGCGGTGTATAATTACACTATCCTATTATGGTTACTAAGGGTTCCATATAGGATAATTTCATTTATATACTAGCTTAGGGAATAACTTGCAGGATCCCTTGCTTGTATATAATTGAATAGATCCCACGTAAGATGTTTCTTCCTCTTATGTTGATTTTGAGGGTACCATATGTGATTCATTTTCCTATCTATCATTATAAGGATCTTGAGTAGGATGAATATTTTTCTTAACTTTAATGATCCCATGTTGGCTTCCCCCATTTACCTTAAATATTTAGGATCCTGAGTTGGATGCCTTAACTTATGAATATACCTATGTATCCCATGTTAGATTCATCCCCAGTTCATTAACTTGAAGGACCAAATAGGTGCCCCAATTTTTGACTAACCCTGAGATACTATATCAGGTTTGGGTATATATGTTAGTAGGTTTCACCTTAGAAACCATGACAGACTTATAATCTGGTAAAAACTATGTGAGTAGGTGATGGTTTAGGCATTCGGCCCCCTCATTATTTTATTTATACATTCACATGATTACTACTATTGTAGTGAAGATTAATAGAGGTGCTTTGTAGATATTGGTTGTTGATCCAAATGTGGTGCATATTTATTCTCTCAATTATTCTTGTATATTCATCCAAGGATCTATCTTATTTAGTAATTAGGATGCCTATATGAATTTCTTGGGATCCAGATTTTGTGCCATTTTATTTATTTTATTTATAGTTATTTTCCCATAAGTACTAAATGGTATCTGGTTTTAGAGCCTATATATTTTTCAATTATATAATGGAATTCCTAGAGGTTCTTCCTCAGATCTTTATTTTGAGACTATGTTAATGATATACGGGCATGGTGTCCCTAGTGTTGATACTCATAGATAATTACACTCTCCTGAGTGATGAAGATGATATATCTTCCCTTGAATTGTTATATGTTTAGGATGATCATCCTCTCTTCTATTTTACATTTAATATGGATGATTATGCTCTCCTCAATCTGATTATCCTCATGGGAGATTATTATCTCCCGAGTGATAGGGATGATTACGCACTCCCAGATAAATTACTATACAGTGGTGTTGGACATGTAATTTCACATCAATGGGTTATCCCAGATGATTACGCTCTCTAGAATTATTTTTATGATTCCTCTCTCCTTGATTATAGATCTTGAGTGATGGTAACCACATATCATCGATGATATCCCATTAATGTTCACTTAAGGATCTAAACCTTTGGTACCATCCTAGTTGCAATGTCGTGACAACCTATGGACCATGACATATGTCTCATACATTGGACTGGATTAAAATAGAATTAGTGGCATGGCTCCCAACTTCAGTGCATTTGTAGGATATCTAGATGTACTTCCCTAAAATCCATTATCATTGTGATTGTAGGTGAGTAAGGGTGAAACTAGTGTTAGGAAGAGTATTCCATGTGGTGAGTTGATTTCTCAGATACATTTCTTGAAATAGATGATGAAGGTATTTTTTCTTGGGATTATAGACCCATATATTGACATAATGATACATGAATTGGGTAGTATGACAACTATCTTAATTATAGTGGAATAGGATACCCAGGCTATCGGGATAATAGACATAGGATTGACTATTGTTGATTTTTGTTATTTCATTCACCTTATTCATATATATTCATATTTATGTATATATGTATATGTATGGGAATATATATATATACTCATATAAATATAAATATAAATTATGTCACATTTCCTAGTTGATCGGAATCATGAACCTATGGATTGAATATGGTTTCACATTATTTGTTTATTTTATCATTTCGAGTATGTCTCACCTAGGTTAAGAATATTTTATGAGAACTCATTTAGAAACGAGGATTTATTATTCCATCATTGGGGTGGCCTAGTAAGATTTCTTATCACCCCTATATGTAAAACTTAGTGTATGTTCAGACCTAATGTATTCTTTTTATGTTTACCATAGATGAAAGGTGGTTAGAGAATAGTCCATGTGTTGCCTGATAAAGTGGTGCTTCTCAAGTGGATTTTTATGTTTAGGATGATACAGTTCAATTTTTTCTAAGGAACAGGTATGTGGTCCATCTTGGAGTTAGTAGTGGAGCCTTGTAATTTTATTTTAGATTATTTATATTCTTTTTTGTATGGTCATCCCTATGGGCTACCCATGATGTATGTATGACAAGATTGATATAAGGGTATATAATCCCCACTATACCTCATTTAGACCCACGTTTCTTGTAGAAATTCTATGGCGTATTGGTAGGTGTTCTTGAGGCTTCATAACAAACCATATAAGAGCACCAGTTTAGTGGAATCCAAGTCAATATGATATAATTTTTTAAGATGAAATTTTAGAAATAGTGAGCTCAATGGGAATTAAAATTTTATAGTCCCACTAGAATAGTTTATAATAAGAGAGATTATTGGAATTATTTTTGAATCATTGTGGCTTGGATGATGGTATGTGATTATAAAATCGCTATAATAGTTGAATAAGATTGAGAGAGGCGTTTGGAAGGATTTTGAAAGAAAAATATTGAAATATATTACAATTGGGGGGGTTTTGCGGTATAAATATAGTTTTTCAATAGTGTACACTTTAGTGGTGCATTAGTAGTGTGTAATGGAGTTTTATATATCTATAAAAATGGTTGATTATTTTAAAAAAGATCATGGGTAGAGGAAAATTTGGTGATATAGGAAGATCCAATCGATGGTCAGAAACACTTGGTCAATGTAGTACCAATTTATAGAGTATCTCTAAGTCAATGAAACTAGAGATAATCATAACCAATGATAAAGGAATATTAAGAGAAAACAATTCATGTATTGAATAGTTTTTTTCAATAGAATATGATGTTTTTTTATAAATAGGTATTCCCCATGTGGATGATTATATGATTATCATTCTTGTGAGTCATAATTACTCAGATCACTTGTGAAATAAAACTTTTTATCTACACATACTTATAATAGATTATAGTACTTATATATGGGAATATTATATGTCTTAAACAATTAAATTCTTTATACTCTAGTGTTGTGTGTTTAGATCTTTTATTTTTCACACAACATTTATTTATTACTTTTTCTGGTCTTGTTTTTTATGAATACAGGGAATGGTTTTTCTTTATAAATCAACCAATCTGTTACCAAGTACATTCAAATATATAGTCCTTATTCCACATTTTATGTTTGGATGAGGGATCCATGTTTTGATCACAACAGTATTCTTAAAAATTATCAATATGAAAATGGAAAAAAATTAAAATTTTGTGATCCAAGATGGTTTAAATCGATTCCCAATTACAGGAGTTTGTAAAAAAATATAAGGAAATATAATGTAAATTGTTGAAACTAAAAACATTAATGATTAAATATATATATATATATATATAATATATTGATTTTTTTTATCCTTCCAATAAATTTATATTGTTTTATATTCATAATGGATTTATTTTAGATACAAAAACACTAATTTTGATTCTAATGTAATTATTTATAAATATAAATACTACTAAAAATGAAACTTTTTATAAACAAAACGTACTATAATTTTTCAAAGAAATTATTCTAATGATAATTAACATCAGGATAATGTTATTTTTATTGAAATCAATTCATTCAATGGTGATATTATAAAATTTTCATGGGGTGATAGAAAATAATTAGTATTTTGTTTATGATGATTATTATTTTAAAAATAAAAATGGAAATGCATAATTGAAAGTTGAATTGGACTTATAAGTTGAGTTTAGTACTATTTAAATTCCAAATGAATCTAAAGTAAACTACATGAAATCAAGTTTTTCATTCCATTATTATATTGAAAATGGGTTTTTTGTATATAAATTGATTTGGATGCTATTAAATTTGAATCTTTTTTTATAATTCACATTGAATGTGTAATGTATCTACTTAATCTATTTCTTTCAATAACATAGAACATGAGACTTTTCCCATTGCATATATAATTTTATTAATTCAAATGATAATCTAAATTAAATAAAAAATTCTTTGTAATTAATGACTTTCATGTTAATTTAGATCAAATTCCTTATGTGGGTGATGATGATTTTGTGTATTTTTATAATTATTGTGAATTTATTAAGAATAAATTTTTGTTTTATTTATTAAAATTTACTGAAAAATATTTTTATCTTGAAAATTCAATTGACTCAATTCATGTTTTGTCACTCGCATATTATAATTTTTTTTTTGAAAATGAAGATTAATTTCATGAATTATATGGTAAAACTATTATAAATTTACAAACATAAAAAAAAATAATTTGAGGCTAATTAATAAGAATTTAAATATGAATTTCAGGGCTTCATTGAATATGTTTTTGGAAAGAAAAATTCATTTGAAATGATTAAATGGTATTAAAAAAATTATGATAGCTTTGTTAATTTTGAAGGAGTATTGATTATTTTAACTCAGTTTAAAATTGAAAATTTATCTTCTTTACCTTTTAAAATATAGGAAATTATTGTTAAGAATATATTTGGTTTTATGTAAAATTAAATAAAAAATTAAATCCTTTATTATATTGAATTTCAGAAATGTTATTTTTTGTATAATGTTTTTGTAAGAAATAATAATTATTAATAACAAAAACCATGCCATCCAAAAGTAGTCACTCATTACTTCCTTAGATTTCTTCCTCATCCTTCTTCCCTAGCTTTCTCCACTTCTTCAAATTTCCTAGAAAATGAGATTTTTTTTTCCTACAACCACTTTAATAAATAGTTAGAATACTTCACACACTTACATACTAGATTCATAGCTTACCCACAACCCCCCCTTTATGTATGCTTCCATAAGGATAGATTAATGGAACAATTATCCCCCTTGAAAATACTATCCAAAGGTAAGATGAGAGAGGGGAAAAACACATACCTTAACCTTGATGAGAAGGAGGTTGGACGACCATGTTCAACCTCAATTTCAAAAATGGTTCCTTTGGGAAAGGTTTTGAGAATATGTTAAAAATATGTTCTAATATAGGAACATACTCCAGCTTAAATTTATTCTTCTCCATAGGTTCTTTGATAAAGTGGTACTTTATGTCAATATGTTTTGAACAATAATGTTGTACTGGATTCCTTGTAAGATTTATTTCACTTTGATTGTCACATCCCTAGATAAAGGGTAACATTCCTTCAATAATTATTCTAATTGAGTTTTTATCCACATAAGTTGGGTAGCATCTTGAGTGGAAGAAACATACTTATATTCAGCCATGATAAGTGTTATTGAATTCCATTTCTTTGTATGCCTACTAAAAAAACTTTTCTCTAGAAAGAAAACTATACCAGATGTGGATCTTATATCATCAATGTTTGCTTCCCATTCCACATATGAGTACCCAAACAATTCAATTCATTCTGATCTATCATACATGATTCCAAAATTTGTGTTGCCTTTGATATATCTCAGAATTATGTTTCCATAAATTATATGTTATTATTTGGAAGCATTATTAAATATTTCAAATAAGGTAACAACAAAAACATTGTTAGGTCTTGAGGTAGTAAAATATAAAAAACATCAAATCAACTTTCAAAACTCTTTCTAATCAACATCTTTTCCTTCACTATTTTAACGTCTCAGGCCCAGATGCCACCCAAAACACTGCCCCAATCCCGATGGGTCATAATTCTTCAAGAAAATATCCCCAAATGATGGAGGATGCCAACTAGTAGCAAGGGCATAGATGAGTTAGTAGGGAGACTGTACCCTCATTACAAGAGGATCAAAACAGAATTAAAACATACAATAAATAGCAAAATCAAAATAAATATCTGTCAACTGAATGTAGGAAAATAAAGGAAAACATATCTATAAACAAAAGTTTCTTATATATAAAATTATTCATATGATATTGTTTTCTAGAAAGCATCTAGAGCAGTACTTGGAAATACAATATAGTACAAGTATCCCAAAAATAACAAAAGGCCAAAAAAGTAATATAGGGACCCAAACCTATATAAAACCTATTGGTTGAGTTGTTTTATACATATCCCCACCTTAACCATTAAATAAACCACTATTGAGCCACTATAAACAGAATATTAATTTTTTATAAAATAATATTTCTAACATTTCCTTAGGTTCCCCTCAACCCTTTTATAAAAGGGCACTCCCCCTTCTCTCAAATTCATAACATAAAAGCCTTTTTTAAGAAAAAACCTTCCCAAATATTCTCTCAACATCACTCACTTCAACCTATAGGCCTTAGTTTCATCAGAAAGCCAACCTATGGAGCCCTTTTGATCAAAACAAATGGAAGAACACGAAGAAGTGGTAATGTTTTCACCACCCTCTTTCAAGTTCCTTTCTTCTTCCACTTCTTATTTCTTTGTTATTTCCATTATAAAATAATAACTTTAGTATATTCAATATAATGTTATGTTATTATAAATTTGGTACAACCATATTCAGTATTTTATCCATCCTTTTAATGACATGTCACAATACGTGCGTACGTACTGCTTACCGTCTCTACATCGTGGATATGTTACCACCAAGAAAACATAATCACTCATATAAAAAATCTAGAGTCTCCTCCTAATATCATAATATGATCTCATTCTATTCTAAGCGTTGATCAATCACTTCTATATCAGATGCACCCTCTCAGTGAACTCTCGAACCAAGGTAGGGCCAACAACTACTAGCTCACCTACCTCCTTCGAACAGAATGATGAGTGATACAACCTACCATAATGATCCTCATTGGGTTACAACTAAATTAAACCTCGTTAACTATTATTTTAGGTCAGATATATCAAGGCTATGTGGTTAATCTATGATCACCAAATCATGTCATGCATGCTCAAATAATATCATCAAATATGTATAGAGCATGTTCTGATTATTTAGTCTGAGGATGGTATATCATGATCAATAAAATCTGATTAAATTAATATTTTTTCAATATTTTCTAAAATAGTGACAAAAAACATGCATCTATATCTAATATATTGATCAAGGGAACTCAATGCAGTCATATGATATCTCAAAAATATTTCTTTATAACCACCTCTACCATGTTAGTCTCTATAATTGGTATGATGGGTTTATTCTTCATTAGCAAATATAGAATTACCCAAACTATATCATAAATTTAGAAGGCCATATCTCACCCCATCATAGATTCCATTTTGATGTCATACCATTTCTAAAAAAATATCAGAAGTAGTTGCGATTGATACATGCTGAAATTTTGGGAAATATTTTTTTGACTTAGTTTAATCTTTTTGATGTTCTTCATTTGAAAAATGCTTAATATAGAATTTCTTATTTTAAAGAACGAAGTTATTATTTATTGAATGAATCAACACATCAATCATTTGCTACAATAAAAAAAAATATTAGATTGAGATACATGAAACACTATGTTTGGGATTTGTTACGTACAATTTAGAGTTCCTTCATTGACTTTCATGACATGCTAGACCTATTTTTACCAAACTATATTGTAAAATTATTATTATTATTAAAATAATATTACATTTTTCACCTATATGATATAATTTTGGTTCTGAATAGTATAAATTAAATTGTTAAAAATATGTTTTACACATATATATATAAATTATTATTTAGTTACCCATTAACATGAAGTAAAAATAAATCCATTTTCAAAATATAATAATTCTATTAATATAAAACTCTAATTATGTAATCAACCACATTTCCCATCAATATTTTATTTAAAAAACATTTGATAATTTATTTTAATGAAATATATAAATATATTATGTTCGTTCAACTATTTAACATTCATCTTATTTTTATCTTGAAAAGAGTTAAAAATAATTCCAAATTTTTTCTTAAAGTTATATATTTTTCAATAAGGTAATTTTACAGCCACTAAATTAAGCACGTAATATATATTTATATATTGAATCACTTATAATTTTTCAAGAAAAAATATGATTTATTTTATTATTGGTAAAATCGAAAATTATATGTGTTAAATTTTTGTATTTTTCTATCAAGTTTAATTTATTATTAAATAGTTAAAAACATTGAATTATATTTGAAAATATCATTTTAATCTAAATTATTTCTATATTTAAATTTTATTATGAATTTTTTATGCAATTTTATAACAAATATATATATTAATATAATTTACTTTATTTTAATATATTTCACTTTTAAATTAGGTAGAAACAAATTTCAAACATTGGATTATTTTCACTTAAAAAACACCTTGATTAGACACGTCTGTGGATTAAATTATAAATTCATATAGGAAACTTATGTGTATAGAATTTAGAAAATTGTATAAATTTTTTTTTAAAACGTTATTTATAGTTGTTATTAAATTAAACTAATTTTTAACAGGAATATTATCAAAATTGAGTAAAATTAATTACAACATTTAAGATAAAACACGTGTACTTATTCGTAAAACAATAACATAAGGGTCCTAATAACCTCAAAAAATGTATCAAATCCAATTTATAGACATATTTGAACTATATAATACATTTTCTGAAATTTTAACCATTACTGGAGGCACATGATGCTGGTGATACCACTAAATAGTTTTTACCATTATATATTTAAAAAACATCACTTCGCCTCCACAAAGGAAGGGTACTGACACCCCTCAATTCTTAAAATCTCTATAGACAATTGGACAATCAAATAAATGACCAAATAATCATCCAAATTTCTTGTTATCATAATTTATTCCTTTCTTAAGGAGGGAATCCCACCATGGAATCCCTTTAGTGGAGAACAAAAGGTGTTACCCAAAATAGAGGAAAAATCCTTGAACGAGAACATTTGTTTTATTTATTTATCAACATTAAAAATATTCTTATTACATGATTATATAATAACCTATGTATACTCAATATACTTATATGTTTTTCTGTCAGGAGTTCCATCTAAACTGATAAACACTTCCATAAAATGGGATACCCAATCATCATTCTTCTGTGTTGCAGACAAAAACCTCAGGAACTGGTTCCATTCATTCTCTCCTAACCACTTCTCAAGGTTGGGAATAATGATGTAACTAGTATTTTTATAATAAATATAAATATATATATTATTAATGACATATTTATTCTTATATGTTTATTATACAACACATACCGACATGTTTTTTATTTTTTTGGAACATGATAATATCTTCTGTGGACATGTGGACTACCACCACATAAAAGACACGTGATTCCCTCATGCTTTTAAATAAATTCAATAAGGATGTGATTATTAAAAATAGGTTTTATTATGAAATAATAATTATAATATAATGATAATGTAAATATAAATATATATACATCTATTGAATTTCTTTCAATTGAAATATGACATGAAATTGTAATCAACGTCCATGCATACAAACAGTCTACCGTCTCTATAAATGTTGTATTTGGTTTCATGTTTATATATTTTGTAGATTTCTATAAATATTTATATAATAAAAATATATGATATTTATAAATTTTCTTACAAATTTTAATTAATAAAACCATGATATATGTAACAGTATCAATAATAAATAGTCAAAAAATATACGAAAACAAAATACTTATTACCCCAAACATAATATTAACATGAATGTGCTAATAAAAGGGAAATATAAATTAATAATAAAATATTTTATAGTATTATATATAATAATATTGTTTTTGGTATATTTATAATAAATTTATTTTTATTATATAAGAGTTTTTAACAAGTACAAACAAATCAAGACTTAAGGTAAGGGCTTCATCCTCTCACTTTTATATATATGAGACATGATATATTCACCAATTACTCTTATTATGTGGTGTACATAATGACATGTTAAATTTTATATCATTAATTTAGTTTATTTAATGAAATTAAATTTTATAAATGATTTTATTATTTCAGTGGGATCACGATTCAAAAGTTACTCACATAGTAGGGGAACATCATCTCACCTTTTCATTTATGTGACATACATACTTTATTCACCACATGATTTCATTTGAGAGGTAATATACTTATTATTGATTTATTTTATGATTATTATACTTAAAATTACGGTTATTTACATATCTATATTATAATCACACTTTAATGGGGTTTATTGTTCAAAAGTTACCATGTTGGTAAAGCAATTTTGTCTCAATTTTCCTTCTTTGAGACAAATTCCATATTATGAACCGATATTCTCCTAAGATCATTATATGATAAAATTTAAATGTTATATAATTAATCTATTTATACTAATTATATTTGTATATTCATATAATTTTAATATTTCATGGGTACTTTGATTCAAATTTCGAAAATGGTAAGAGTTTATTGAAACAATGTCATCTTTATTGGGATTGTTCATGATTTTTCATCCATTGATGAAATATTATGATCCATATCTCCAAAATTTACAATATGTTTATTACAATATAGTTGTTAATTACATATTCATATATTTTCACTATTTTTTCACACATTTATCCCTAATATTAATATGAAATTGTTTGTATGAAAATTTTACCTTACTTCTATATTCGATCATATATTTGATTCATTTAAAACCATATTTGTTAAATAAAATTCCAACATATTTTAAGTGAAATATAACAATAATTTTAATGTAATTGGATTAAAAAATTTAGTTTTAAAAAGTGTATAAAATGGTATTAAAAATATCCTTTATAAGATTTCATGGTTATTCTCCATAAAAAATGTTTTCAAAATTTTTTATGATTTAAAAACTATTTGATTTCAAAAGGGAAATGATATGTTCATAAAAAATTATTTGAAATGTTTTGTAATATTATTTTATATTTTTTCAATTTGGTTTTCAAAGAAATGGACTTTGAAGGCGTTTTATACTTTGAAATTTATTTTCAATGGAAGATTATTATTTTTAAAAATGATCCATGTTATCATTAAAAATACTTCCCCAGGTAAAATGAAATACATTGATAAAGTTTGTGTTTTAATGTAGATATGGTATACGGTCAAAAATATCATTATTTCTCCATATTGTTTATATTTAATATTTCATGTTTTTTTATTCCTTTTTCTCTTACATGGATTATATTATGATAATTTTTTAAGAAAATCATTTAATTTCAAACGTTATTATAAGATGAATTAATTATGAAGCCTATATATTTTCAACATTTAATAATATTATGAAATTAATATGATACCCATTTCATTTCATGTGTTATAGAATAATGTTTATCAAACCAAACTCTTTTTATAGGTCATTATATGATTTATGTTTTATTATCTCGTTGAACACGTATGCATAAATTTTTTATGTGATGCCTGGGACCTATATCTCCATCGAATAAATTAGGTAAATATTTATATACCATTAGATAATGATTGCAAATAGATGCTTCCTAATTCAAAATGGAATATATGTGTTTTTTAATCAACCATATTTAATCAGTGTCTCCGGATCCACAATGCGATAGAGGTGTGCCCTAATCCAAATTGGAAAATTATAATTTCCTAATCCATAATGGGAAATATGTGTGTACTATTACCCAATGGGAAGAATGAAAATCTGGATTCAAAATGGGAAACAAGTGTTTCATGATCCATAGTGAAAAATAAGTGTGTCCTAATCCACAATGTGAAATAGGTGGTTCTGGATCCACAAGGGGAAATAAGTTCCTCTTGAACAACAACGAGAATCATTTGAATCATAATAAACTATGGGAAATAAGTGAGTCATGATCTACTATATTAATGTCCTTGGTAGTTTTAATTGACACATGAAATGGTTTCCATAATTTATCATGCATCCACACTTATATAACATATTATTATGGTTCATGATTGATTTATGATTATTTATCACCATCATAATTCATCTATTTTTAACTTTCAATACATATGCCCTAACTCATGAATGTTATCATTGATAGGTATTGGTTCGTATTAAAATGATATTCTCATCACTATTACACATACATTCATGTTATTCTTACATATCTCCCTTTTTTACCCTTATTTAAAATATGAGTTTACCTCTTTTTATTGATTCATTTCCCCAGGTTATGAAGAAGGGTTTTAAGTAGGAAAAATTAATTGGATGACCTTAATGGGATATTGTGATGATATTTGACCAAGATTGAAGATTATGTTTCTATTTTTCCATATACACTAAACTATTATGGTCCTCATTCATGTACATTTTAATGTGCTAAATATTTAACCTAAATGATGTATTATCCATTTATGTCAATAATAGATAACTAATTTCAGTATAAAAGGAAAGGATTATTCAACTTATGGAAACATAGAAATGAAAAAACAATTGATATCCCTACACGATATTTCTAAGGATGTGTCTAGGGATGTCTCCAATGATAAGTCCAATGATAGTATAATTCATGGGAAAATTTCTGATAATTTTTTGATAGAGGATTTAGATAGTGTTTTACAAGTAATTAAATCCTTCTATTGATACTATAAGTGGATGTGTCTCTATAATAGACGTACATAAGGGTATAAACCCTAAGAATTCCATATTGAGCTAGAATTGATCGATAACTGATGTATGAATACTGGACCTACTGTAGATTTTGATTGACACTCCAAGAGGATATGATTTAAGAACTCACAATCTATTTACAAACCATAATGATGGATTTTGATAGATAACAAATTTGAATGACCTATGTTGAACATAGGTTTTCAAAGATAAAATACACAGGTGTTATTATTTAGACATCATATAAGTATTTTTTCAGGATTATATTGTATTACTCTATGATTTCTACTGCACATCCCATAAATGTTGGTTTTAGTCAACAATTTTAACCCAAAAGAACAAAGATAATGCTAAATTCGTTTAAAAATGTGATGATTTTCCTCATTATAAAGAAAATTATATAGGTGGTGGAGAGAATGTTTTTTGGATATGATCTAAAAATATTCTAAAGATATGAATCATGTTGAACATTTAATTGACCAAATGAAGCAACAACAATTTGTTGAGACCTTCATGTTGAATCATCCACCTTCTATTAGTGGTTCCTTTTATCCACTAGTTTTTCAATAATATATCAGTGCATCAAAAAAGTTATTTTAAATTCATCAATCCATAGATCAATAAATGGACATCTTGGCCACATATCACTTCAAAGGTGAAGCAGATCGATTGTGGACTCCAATTAAGAACGCTATGAAATATGAAAAAATTGAGTATATGTAATTATAAGAGTTTATAGGGATATTTTTTTTGGAATTATTTCCCCCAAATTAAAAAAATTAGATATATAATTCTATATGATAAATAAAATGGGGGATGAAAGTATTGGTACATATGAATCTAATTTTCCAAGAATGTCAATGTATATATCTAGTTTGATCATTAGCACATAAATCGAAAATTGATCAGCTATTTTGTGGCTTGAAACCCATAATTTAAATTGCCTTGTCTGTAAGAGAATTTAGTAATTATGAATAAGAAATTAGAGGTGAAATGTACGTTGAAAAGAAAATTAGATATTCCCACCATTCCTCTAGAATTGATAAGAAAATAAAGAGCGACTCTCATGAAAACTCAAATAGTGGAATTAAATTCTAGGTATCTATGATCCGAAAATGTGTGAAGAAGATTAAAGTTAATTGAGTTAATGGAAATGTTTGGTGACCTAAATTTGGTAGAGTATGTTTTCAAATCAAAAATTATTTCAATATAATTAATGGTATGGTTAATGTAATGGTTGTGAATAGAATGAAAACTAATTCCCCACCCCCATTATGATGTTTCAACATAATTGTGGTTAGGAATTATATGAATCAATGAACTAATATAAGGGCCAAAATGGAATATAAAATACAAAAACCTATGAGGAAAAAAGGAAAAAATGGAAATATTATGCAATAACAGTGGATGAACTGAATCATGGAAATGAGGTCAATCTTATCCTCTCATCCTTATTTGGTAATTTCATCTGTATATTGTATGAGTTAGCCCTATAAAAATATTATTTATCATCCTTTAGTGATTTTTCATGTTATTTTCTAACTATACATGGAATTTGGAATAATAAAATCACATTTTAAAATTTATATGTACTTGGATCGACCCATGATTCAAATGAAATTTTATTTGGTATAAGATATAATCTTATTTAAGAAATAAAGGGTGAATTATATTTAGTTAGGGTTCTAAGGATAACCATTTAGGGAATGGTTTGATATAAACTTTTGATTATTTTTTGAATATTTACATATTAATTCCCTATATAAACATTTAAAAAAATTGAATAACTTGTTTTAGATATTTTTATTTAAATGAAACGTGAAGTTGAATATAATGAATTTTCTATCTATTTATGGGTCTTATGGTCCATTAATTATTCATGGATAAATTATCCACCTTTCTTTTGCGGAGTAAGATATGATATTGTATTTGATCAAGGCACACCAAAAGAGTGATTTGTGATTATGAAATGAAATGAAATCAAGTAATTATATCTTTTTAAGAAAATTAACCACCTTTATGATACAATAATTTAAATAAAATGTTGTCTCATTATCATCATCTTTATGATATCAATGATCATTTTCAAACATATTTGAGTTATGGATTTATAGACATTAACATTATCCAAACCATATTATCTAATTATCCAATATAACATGATATTTATATTCATCTTTCATTTCCATGTTTTCACTTTCCACCTATGTTCAACTATGTGAAAAATAGTTATAAGATAATTTGTGTAATCGTTATGTTTCCAACTGTCCCCTATTAATGGAAGTTATAGTACTCATTTTTATTGTGTGGGATTCTATGAAATGAACATTCGAGTATTAAATAATTGATTCCTGAGATTAATTTCATAGTGAAATTCTTTTTATGATTTGTATAAGGTAACACCCCTATATTTTGTGAAATGTATTTTTTGATTAAGTTAATCTTTTTGAAATTTTTTATTTCATGTATCACTAAATATAGCTTTTGTTATATAAACTAAAAAATATATTCTTACTATTATACAAAACAATGTATTTATTATCATATAAAAGACACTTATTATAACTTTTGGTAGACAAAAAACTATGTTTTTTTGTGGTTCACACAATGTAGAGTTCAATTGATAACATGCATGACACGTAAAACATATTTTTACGAAACTACATGATACTATTAATATTGTTACTAAAATGTTTTTATGGTTTTCACCTATTAATTGAAATGGAATTTATGAATAATATTAATTATATTATTAAACTAATCTCAAACAATTCATATAATGATATTTATTTAGTGTCCAGTAAACATGAAATAAAAATAAAACCCTTTTAAAAATATAGGAAATGTTTTGCTGTAAAACTGTATTTTGGTAACAATTTTTTTTTACCAAAAAAATTAATTTTACTAATTATGATAAATTATTTTAATTATATATATATATTATATTTATTAAACTATTCTAAAATAATCATATGGGTTTTCTAGATATGGTATAATAATAAATCCAATTTCATGCACAAAGATATATATTTTTCTAAAAGGTAATTTTATCACACTTTAAAGGATCAACTAACTTAAATGTATTATTTTACACATTAATAAATAAATTTGGAAAAAATAAACTTCAGAATTTAAATAATTATATCAACTTTTACTTTAGATTAATTATTATTATTTTTTTGAGATCTTTCATTTCTTGAAGAATACTAAAAAACTCAGCACTTAAATTCAAATTATCATTTTTGTCTAAATTATTTATAATGTTAAATTTTATATTAGGTGTTTTTTAAATTAAATTTCAAAAAATTAAAAATATATGATAAAAATTTATGTCATTTTACTGAATTTTACATTATAATTAGATATAAAAAATTATCAATTTTTTGAACATTTTTCTTTAAACCCCACCTCTTGCCTTACATTTGCAGGGTGAATTTCAAATTAATTTTGTAAAGGTATGCGTCAATAATTTGGGAAAATTGATTCTATATTTGGAATATTAATAATTTATAATTTTTTAGGGTCTTACTTGTTTTTTATAAAAACATTATTATATGTATTTAGAATTATTTTTAGTAATTAAAGTCAAAAAGAGTTTAAGTATTAGTTAAATATTTACATAAGGGTAAAATAACCATGAAACCTATCAAAAATCCATTGCATTGAAATTTTTATACCATATACTATATTTTATATGATTTTTACCATTATTTGAAGTGCACCATGTAATAGAGACCTCTCAATATTGTTTATGATGTAATATTTACATGAATGCCACTCTTCACTGTAAAAGGAAACTCACCCATCCAACAAATTATCACACCTCTCAAGAAATTTTTAAGACTCAATATGTACCCATATAATCTCCCAAATTCAATAACTAAATAATAGTGGCCTAACATTGGGAATTAATCCAACTACGGAATCCTTTTGGGGTAATCCAAAGGATTAACCCAAAAATAGGAAACATTATTCCATGAGCACTTCTGTTTTATTTATTATGCTCCAAATAAAATATTTTTATTACATTACTGTATAATAACATTTGTATGAAATATAAATATAAATATATATGTATATAGTTTTATACCTACACAAACACCAAAATTTCTCAAATGGGATACACAATCATCATTCAAGTGTACGGTGGACTACTGCCTCCTGAACTAATGTCATTCATTCTTCCATTTACACCTCTCAAGGATGAGAATAATGAAATAATTAATATTTTTATGTTATATATATATATAATCATTATGATTTATTTATTATTTTTCTATTATTATACCACACATACTTTCATGAATTTCAATTTGTGTGAATATGATAGCATCATTCGTTGATGTGGAGACTACCGCATGTTACCCATTCACACTTTAAAGTAAATGTATTAATTGTGGGTTAATTAAAAATATGTGATATTTATTAAATAAAAATTATATTTTAATTATAATATATATATACATCATTTCTTTCCTTCAATTAATATGTGAAAATAAAATGGTAACAGAGTTCATGCGTACGTATAGTCTTCCATCTCTGTTGACACTGTATTTCATTTCATATTTCTACCCTTTATAGATTAGTATAAATATTTATATATTAAATATATACTATATTTAAATATTTTGTAAATATTTTTAATTTATTAAATCATGATCATTGTAAGAGGATCAGGAATAACATGTCAAAACATATACGAATAATAATGTGGTTATTCCCTGAAATGTATGTTTAAAAAAAATCGATTATTATAATGAAATAATAAAATAGTATATGGTATTATTTATAAGAATATGGTTATGTTGTATATTTATAATAGTAATATATTTATTATATAATTGGTTTGAATGTGTACGATGAATTTGAAGACATAATGTGTGGGTTTTTTTGTCTCTGTTTTATTTATGTTAGATATATATATTCACCCGTTGTTCTTATTTTGTGGTGTCTAGTATGATAAATAAAATTTTATATCATGAATTTACATTATTTAATATTATTATAAGTTTTAATAGTTGTTATTATTTCATGGGGATCATGATACAATAGTTACTCATGTAGTAGGGGAATTTTATCTCAAATATTTATATCAGTGAGAAACATATCTTATTCCCCACCTATTTATTTTTTGTGGTTAATATTCCACCTATGAATGTATTATATTATTATTATCAACATTTTATTTGTTTTTAAAATCTATTTTATTATTTCTATTTCATGTATTTTGTGGTTCAAAATTAAGCAATTTAGTAAAATAATTTCGTTTTAATATGACTTCTTTGAATCACATTCCATGTTATGCAGTAGTATTAAAATATGAGATGTTTATAATTAAACAAGACATGATATATTGAGAATATAATTATTTTAATGATATTTTATTATTATTTTATCAATATTATTAATTTTTTTTTGATTCAATGTTTAAAAATTGTAAGAGTTAATTGCTATGGTCTTTTCATTTAGAAGGATTGTTTATAAATTTGGATACAATAATTAGAACATATTATCTATATATAATTAATTATCATGATTATTATTATACTTTGTGTTCTCATGATATCATTATTTATTTATTTCTTTTTCCACTCATTGGTCCTTAATATAATTTATAACTCATTTTTTAAAAAAATACGACCTTATTTTCTTCCTTGCTATAATATTAGTTTTATTAACAAATAATATTATCTAAACATGTATTAAAAACAATTTTTATTTGAAATATAAACTCATATTCTTTAAATATAATTTAGAACAGGTTAAATTCCCTAAAACGTTTTGAAAATGGGTTTTCATATGTTTTTCAGGTTATTTTAAATGAAAATGGGTTTTGAAATTATTTATGACTTAAAAAGTGATTTTTCTAAGAGGCGAGAATATTTTAATCATGAAATGTTTTAAAATGATTTTAAAGATATTTTTATAATTATTAAAAGTGGGTTTTAATGAAAAGTATTGTGATTTTATTTTATGATATAAAAATTGATTTTCAAAGAGAAGTTATTTTTAAAAAAACCTCTTCAATATCTTTCAATATCTATATCCATATATGTTTAAATTAATTTGAAATAGATTATGTTTAACTTAGGATAATGGAAACAAATATTTTTCTTTCATTGAAGTTTTTATGTTTAATATGTCAAGTGTTTTATAAAACTTGTTTCTCTTCTATGTGTTATACCATGATAATATGATTAAGAACCACATTTATTTTCATGAGTTAATTTATGATAAAATTAATATGAGACCTGTATCTTTTAAACTAGTTATAATATTATGTAATTTTTCTGATATTCATTTAATTTCATGGGTTTTAATATGATTTTTTATAAACCCACCTCCTTTTTTCGTTCAATATATGATGAATGCTTCATTATCTTGTGGAACATGTAAGTATGAATTAATAATGTGATGGGTAGGACCTAAATCAACCTTTATTTAATTGGAAAACATTTATATCTCATGAAACAATGATGTGGAATTAGTGTTTCCTGATCCAAAAACCGAATTGGTGTGTCCTGATCCATAATGGGAACCATGTGTGTCTAGATCCACAATTGGAAATATGTGTCTACTAATCCATAATGGTTAAAATATGGGTCCTAATCCACAATGGGAAATTGGTATGTCTTATTGATAAATTGGATCTATGTTTTTCATGATCCACAATGGGGAAAAGTGTGTCCTGATCCACAATGGGAAAATGATGTGTCCTGGTCCACAAAGGGAAATAGGTGTATCATGATTTACAATGTTAAATAGGTGTTTCCAAATCCAAAATTATAATTATGGGTGTACTGATCTACTATGGGTAACAGGTGAATCCTTATACACTATATTGATGGTCTTAGTAGTTATCCTAGAATCATGACATTTTTTTCTATATTTAGGGTGGTGCTATAAATATATGACCTGAGATTAGGGTTCACGATTGAATTATGATTATTTATCACGTAATTCAGGTCTTCTTAACTGCTAATTTTAATTTTATGAGTCATTTATAAAATTATTGATATATATGGCATGATATTAAAATTTTACTATAATTTTATATTACACTTATAATCATGTCATTCTAACATATCTCCCTTTTTTACCCTTACTAATCATCTGATCACATCCCTTTATTATGATTCCTTTATCTATGATATGAAGAATGATTTTAAGTAGGAGTAAAAAATGGATTGATAATTAAGGGATATTTTTATGATATTTCACCAAGATAGAAGATTATTCTTCAATGTCTCTAATGAATCAAAACTATTATGGTTCTTGAGAATATTATATTCCAATCTAATTTTTTTTAAATGATGTAATATCCATCTATGTTAATCCTAGGTAACTATATTTGGTATCAAATGAAAGGTTTGATCATCTGTTAAGAACTAGTGTGAAAAAACATATGTGAGATCCATATCAGTATTTTTATGTTTATGTGTATGGATCTCTCTAAGGAGAAGTCTAATAATGTGTTGAAGTATAATAATATTACTTATAATTTTATTAAATTACTGAGATAGTGTTTTCATATAAATTACATCCCTTTATGAATAATATATGTGGATGTGTCACTTGAACAAATTTATATAGGAATAACAACACATAAAACACCGTATTAAGCTATACTCGACTAGGAAGTAGTCAATAACAACAGGACCTGTCGTACACCTAGTTTGACACACCTAGGGGTTATTCATTAGGAAATCAAAAACTATTTATAAACTATAATGAGGTATTTAAATTTCTAATTAATTCAAATGACCTATTATGAACCTAATGTGTCATAATGGAAATTTTTTGGTGTTATTATTTTTAAATCATAGAAGTAATTTTTCATGACTATGTGGTTATCCTCATTGATAATTATTTTTCTTGAAATACTTGTTGTTTCTAGTGAATATATTGAAAATGAATGATTCATGTTAATGCAAAATTGAATGGAAAATGTGATGATCATCCTCTTGAGAAACCAAATGAAATGGGAGTTGGAATTCAACGTTTTATTGATATGATCTAACAAATTTATCAAGATATGAATCTTATTGAACATAAAAAATAGAAAATAACCTAACAATATTTTGTTTAGTCCTTCCTAAAGAATCTACCATCTTTTTTTAGTGGTTCCATTCAACCAATACTTTTTAAAAAATTGATCTGCACAAAAAAACAGTTATTTTCCATTATTTACTGCTTAAAGCTTGAGAAAATCATCTTTGCTACATATCATTTTAATGTTAAAGCAGATCAGTGTTTGAATATTTTTAATAACACAAGGGAAAATGAAAAAATCGAGTATATGGAATGGGAAAACATCAAGGTCATATTTTTCTATATTTACTTCCCTAATATTCTTTGTTCATAAATTTTCTTCATTAAATCGAATATTTTTGAAACTTTTTACAAGAATGTTTTAAGTGATATTTAATATCATATTAAAGTTAAAGGATTACAAAAAAATTTTATTTTAAATAAGTGGTTAAAATGGTTTTCAAAATCATCTTTATATTTTATAAGGTTATTATCCGAGGAAAATGTTTTCAAATTTTTCTATTATTAAAAAATTTATTTTTCAAATAAGAAACGATATTTTCTTTATGAAATGTTTTATATGGATTTAAAATATAATTTTACAAGTGTTCAATGAGATTTTAATGTAAACTATTTTGAAGGTGGTCAATGTCTTAAAAATTAATTTTAAATGAATGGTTATTTCCATTAAAGAAATGCTCCATGCTTTCTTTCAAAATCCAGCTCCAGCTAATATGGAATCCTTTTAAATATTTTATGAATTTTTGGGATATACTATAAGCCACCATTTTCATTATTTCTCTGAATGGATTTTTAATATGTTAATTTTTTATGAAACTTGTTTCTTGTCCGTCAGTCATACCATGATAATATCCTTATGAAACCCATTTATATTATTTAGTTATTTTTTGATGAAATCATTATAATTCATCTCTATTTTCCAAAGGCTATAACTTGAGGAAATGTTTATAATAACCATTTTATTCCATGGGTTATGATACGATGTTAATAAAACCCATCACATTTTATGGTTTATTTTATAATTAATATTTTTTTATGTTGTGGAACACATATGTATGAGTAGATTATATGATGGGAATGACCAATATATACCTATATGGCATTGGGTAATGATTTATATATCTTAATATAATGATGAAAAAGTGGTGTTTCTGGATCTTCATTGGGAAATGTGTGTGTCATTAACCACAATGGGAAATAGGTTTGTCAATATCCTTAAAGGGAAAAATGTGTTTCAGGATCTACATTGGGAAACATGTGTTTCCAAATCCACAATGGGAAATAGGTGTGGCCTGATTTATGATGGGAAATAGGAATGTCTAGATCCATAGTGGAAAAAGGTGTGCCCTGATCCACAATGAGAAAAAGTTGTGTCCCGATCCACAATAGGAAATAGGTGTTTCCTAATAGACAATGGTAATCATGTATATCTTGATCCATAGTGGGAAATAGGTGTGTCGTAGTCAACTATATAGATGGAATATGAAGTTAACCTTGACACATTAAATGGTTTTTTATATTTATGATGGTTCTACACATATATGACAAAATCTTATGATTCTTGATTGATTTATGATGATTTGTCATCCTTATGATTCTTTCCTTATGAACATACAATATTTATGTCATGACTCATGTATATGATCATTGATATAAAGTGTAGAATCTTGAAATGTTATTATTTGGTTCTTTTACCCTTATACTTATTATTATCTTATTTATCACCCTTATTTACCCTTAAAAAGAAAATAATCTCACCAATTTATTATGTTCCCTTTCCCATGTTATGATTAGTGGTTTTAATTATGATTATAAAAGAGGATGATCTTTTAGGGTTGTTTTGATGATCTTTATCCAAGATAGTGTATTATGATTCCACATTTTCATAAAAAAAATGTATCTTCATATGTAGCCACAATAAATTCTACATTAATTCATAATACATCATGGTCATTCCATGATGTAATAAACATATAGAGGTAGGAAAAACCATCATCATCTTCTCTATGATATAATATGGTACTACCACTCTTCCAATTAGAATGATCCCATTATTGACTTGCAATGTGCGTCCATGTATTAATCCATACCCAACTACTTTCTCACTCATCAAAACACTATTTGTGCAAAAATTATAACCATTATTCACCTGGTCCACTATTGAAGACATAATTATAAAAGGGTAAAAAGTCAAATATTCATAATCCATTGATGTATAAACCCTCTATTTATCCAATAATCCTATCAAGAGACAATACATCCTAGAAGAAATATCAAAGGTATCATACTCATCCCTAGTTTTATGGCTATGAGTATATCAAAAAACACTACCCTTCACATGTGAATACTAAATGTCAATATAAAAATTCGATTAATACTCTACCCCACACCTCGGTTCTAGGTTCATGTCCATATTTGTGAATATATATTAAAGGATCTTGTTGTCTGTGTAAAAAATAAATCCCTCATCATAAAAATATCGTCTCTAACATTTCTGAGCATGGACCATGGATTCTAGCTCTAGGTAATGTGTAATATAGTTCCTCTTATGGGGGGATACCTAATTAGACCCATATGACACTAATGTATGTGGTTATTGCATCATAATCACCCTTCAACTAATTAATGTTTTATGAATATACACTACATAAAAAATACTTGTCTCATGGAGTGTCAGTATAACTATTTTCATCATGCCAATTATTTAACCAATGAATGGCTCTTCACAATTTTCATACAACTAAATCATCAAAACACCCTTGGTTAGAACAATCATGGCTTCTAATAGTCTGATGTGGTGCTGGATAATTCATTAGTAATATCCTTATAAACCAAAAAATATCTTTTTCTATAACATGTTTCAGGGATGCTTCGAAAAGATGAAATACTCAACTTCATATGGTTCTACACATATATCGGTCTCAGCAACCAATTGTACTAGAGACTTCACCACTCAAATTGAGAATTCATACAAAAATAGGTGGACATATAGAATGTGTGCTTAAAAAATAGGCAAGGCTATATATAGGTTACTAGAATGTATCCAAAATTTCAATGAGTAGATAATTATATTATCGAAGAATACAATGATGAGTGAGTCTAGGTATGGATGGTAGATCATATTCATTAGGTCCTTGAACACTATCGGTGCATTTTTCATCCTGAACAACATTACCACGTAATCATTATTCATATGCCTTCTGTAAAAAATAATATTTGGAATTTCTTCCTCTCCAACTCACAACTACAGAAATTTTAATCAATCATCAATCATGGAGAACCATCAACCTCCCTATAGCTGCTAAAAAGATCATTTATCATAGGAAATGGATATTTGTTCCTCACCATCACTTGTTTTATATTTCGGTTATCAATGCTTGTCTAAACACTATATATTCCTTCTTGGTGAACAAATTATGTTAACCCAATGGAAATGTAATAGATATGATAAAACTTGTCCTCTCTAAGTCATATAGATGTACCTCTGGAACTGTCGACACTATTATATACAAATGATATGGGGTATTTAAGTGGTTAGCGCACATGGTACAAGATCTAACTCCACATAAACTCTTCTACTATGAGGGATTATTTTGAATTTATCTTGAAATACATCATCATAGATATCCATGTCTGGAAGAAAAATTAAGGGGGTTACACTGATCCTACAGAAAGATCCAATCCTTCTATATGTTGTTTAATTGTCCTCAGATAACATTGTTCGGGTACAACTCTTTATACTCCTAGTTCCCAATATCTTGTGACCATCAAATTTTCTACCTTTGGAGAGAAAAAATATACTAGTCTATAATTACATTCAATTTGAATTCAGGATCTATTCATCCAATCCATATCATGAATCAAATCCAAAGTCATCATCTATATAAACATGAATTCCCATAGATTTACATCAACAAAAAAAAATTGTGAAACTCTAGACATTGGTGAATACATTCCACTATCATACCCAATAGTGTATCATGGAAGACTAAGAAATAGGATAATGTGTCTATAAATTCATGTGTATTAACTAATTTGGAAAATATGAATAAATGGGATGAAATATTATCAAATAATTTATTAAATAGAGTGAAAGTGAAAAAAACCTTACATTGAATGGTGGATGGTCCCTCCCATACATCATTCATAATATGATCCACTAAATGAACACATCATTTTTTAACAATACAATGTTTTCCCAATGATTCAATCATAATATGTCTACTCCTTTTGTTTATGTCCCATTCTATACCTTCATACCCCTAGGTTTGTTGGCTTCCCTCTCCTAGATCAAGCTTTCGAACAAAACTGATGGTGGTGTGTTCTCCTTCCACATTATCGACACTAGATCTGGAAAGCTGTACACAATTGATTGTAGTGTCTTAACATAAAATAGATGAATTATTGTGTGTTATATACTAATGGGACTGAATGGACTAAAATATATTTCACTTTTATTCCACTTATCATATTCAGGTTTCTAGCCTATCTTTTCAAAAAATCAGAATATGTACTTACTATAGAAGTGAGAAGTCTAACTATCAGAGTAGTTAAAGAAATTAAAATTATAGCTACACATTCATCCTAAAAAATATTCCCTATGGTCAGGGCCTTCACCAAAAACAACACTTCGCAAAATCAGTTTGAAGCATTATATATGTTTCTTATGGTTTTTTTTGAAGTCCAACATCAAACAATTTTTCCTTCTAGGCCTCATTTCCATCCAAAAGCGGTTTAAATCGATTAGTCTTGGTAAATCATGTGATGTATGATGATACTATCATGGAACCATAATTTATCTCCATAAAATCTAGTTTTCAGTCAATCATCATCATGTAGGAAAAAATAATCCAAAAATTGGTCATTCAAGGCCACCTCGGTTTGACCCTCATGTTGTCTATCCTACCCCATTACTCCCCACTAACACATAGTGGGTACCTGCAGGATAAATTATGTTGTCAAAAACTTCCTATATAATGTTGTATCTACAAGATTCATGTTTCCCTCTAATATTTCCATTTTATCCTTAGCATACTATAGTCCAATATTTCTTTAGAAGGCTATAGGATACATGAGATTTAAATATATAGGGTAGTCTCCCATGGATCATTGTGGTAGTTAATAAGAAATATTTTCCTACCCCACTAAAGCAGGTGTGGGGACATTATCTAGAGAGTCTTGCTAAGAAGGTGGTCATACTAAACATAATTATGGTAACAATTTATAAAACATCATGAAAATTAGGAACAACAAAAGTCTTATATAGTTAATGGAATCCCACATGACAATACAAGGAGTCTTCCCATAACCCAATGTATACCCCTAATTGAATTTACCCTAGATTCCTTCCCGACAGGTTAATCACAATTTTCATTTATATAATAACACAACTATATGATCTGATCAACTAATAAATTCTATTAAAGATATATTACAATACGTTGGAAATAGATATATCACACCAAGAGAAATTATCCCAAAAATGGATCCTAAATCAAGACATTTATCACAACATCAAGTATATATAGGAAATGTGAGCCTATGTGCTTTGTATTCATGGATTAATGTATTGAAAATAATATATGAACATAATGTGTACCCACGAGGTGAATTACATCAATGGTAATAGAAAAACATAATTCATAATTTATTGTAACTCGAAGGTCCGCTATATCGTGTTATCCAGGCTCTGACATAGTTTTCGTACCTGAGTATCCATTAACCTATATCTTGTATGGCCTATCCTATCCAACGGAAAAAAGAATAGTAATATAATGAATCTTTTCCATATGACAACATTTTCTATCTTCTTAAACAAAACCATCTGTTCTGATCTACAATGCCACATGACCCCATGTGCGCCTTCATATATGCAATAAACTACCTACTATCAGTGAGGGTTTAAGTACATCAATAGAGAGACTATACCCTCAAATTCACATAATATGATCAATATTAAATAAAGAAAAAAAATTTATAGTCACATTAATCAATATAATATGTAAATGGGATTAATGTCATAAAAAAAGTATCTCAAAATATTGAAAAACTATAAAAATTAAATAAAACAGATAATAAATAAAAAAACTATGGGGTTACCTGGACTTTTCCCCTATCTTTTCCAACTAAATGCTCCACCTTCTGATCCATCCATCATACAAACCTTCAACTACACAATAGAACTAATGAAATATACATGTGAAACAAATTTTCCTTGTAGAGTGTCAACACAAGACTTTGTATGGCACCACCGATGTGTCCTTAACCCCATTTGGTTAGGAATAATAATATATTACATGATAATAAAAAATGTATAAATATCATAAAAATATAATTGAAAATTGATATGTAGTGTGCTAACCAAGCCACTATAACCCCAAGCTAAACATGTTTCAACTCCATACTGGAAGATACGATAATGATTTAGAAAAAGAAAACAAACACTTGTATTGAGTCATGATGGTGTTCTGGAGATGATACTCAACATCATCTATCCCTAAATAGAACCATCTCACTTGTATCATTAGGATGATAATATATATTACTCACATCGACTAATCTATCATGCAGGGAATGAAAAATGGAAAATCAACGGTACCTTGTGTAATGACCAAAATATTTTCAATTTCATTACATTAATCTAATTATTTTGTATCATATTAAACTAATAAATTACATAGGGAAACCAAAAAAACCTTAATCTCATAAAAGTATAATGAAAAAAGTGGTATTTATAGAAATTAAGAAACCTATACCAATGGAATAGTAACATGACCATTAGAATCGTAATATGTACACTAGGAATAGTAAACCAGTCATTAAAATTGTATCCCCGCCTATGAAAGAATAAATAAAATTTAGGAATCATAAAATTTAAAATTTTATTTTATTTTATCATAGTATATGTAAATAAATATTTTTGAAACGATAAATTTAGTGTTGATATTTTTTTTAAACAAAAATTTCTATATTAAAATAGTCAATTAATATACTAGTTTAAAATAAGGGTTTTTATAAAATATATTATTAAAGTAATATTATTTTGTATCAAAATTATATGTTAATTTAATTAGGCCTCAATTAATTTCTCACATGATTAAAAAGTCAATTATAATATTAAAATATATTTTTTTAGAATAAATGATTATTGTATATAAAAGTTAAATTCATCATATTTATAAAATTATTATCATTAAATTAATTATATTTTTTAAATTACACAATGAAAAAAATAGGATTAATTTTTTTTCTAAAATAGTACAATTTTTTTTCCATAGGAAAAATAGGTAATTTAATGTATTTATAAAATAAAATAATTATTAAGAAATGGAAATGTAAGGATTAGTTTGGAACCAAATGGTTAGAAACATCCAGATAAATTTACTATATTTATTCATAGGAATCATCATTATAGATATATTTGAACCTAAATCATAAACAATGTATTTAAATAATAATTATAAAAACGCCCCTCTTGTCCCATATAAATATCACCCCTCACCACCTCTTCTCCACACAACCGATATAACATGAATTATGTCTAAATTCATAACAAATTCATATCCATTAATCTTATCAACTTCCAATATATATTGTTCTCAATGTAATACTAAACCCATGTTGATTATGGAGGTATCATAGAGACTATAAAAAGGAAAAATCCCCCTTCCTACAATTCAAATTTCATTTAATTTAATATCATCTCATAACCTACCCAATCTAAAGTGGAATTACGACTTTATTAAATTACATATACAAGAATTTTAATGTGTTAATGGAATTACCATCATAAAATCATTTCTCATGTCCTTTTATTCAAAAAATTAAAAAAAAATTGTGATTGGTTGATTCACAACATTCGTAGATGATGTGATTTTTTTCACATCACCGCATTCATGTTGGCAATAAGAAATTTATTGTGTTTAAATCAGATTTTAATATACATATCATTACATGTAACATGTACATGAACAAATATATTACATAATATTAACTAAAATGATAAAATTTCTTGATTTTCATAAAAATTCCCAAATCAATTAAAATATATTCATCAACATTTCACTAATTAATAAATCTCATAAAATATAATTAAATGATATATAAGAGTATTTAAACTTATGTGATTTCTCTATTATTTAATAATTACAATTTTCAGATGTTATTATAATTTTACAGGAAGGTCCAAATTTATACTTAAGGGTAGCAACCATAAATGATGAAACAAACACTTCTCTAACAACAAAATTGAACTCTAGAAATAATTTAAATGGAAACGAATGATCTTAATAAAATTTTAATAAATTAATTATATATAGTAGATGTTTTTGATTAATTAATTAAATAATATATTTTTATTTTTTAAGATATTACGTTCTAGGGAAGGACACAATGAGACATACGTTAAGGGGATTATCAAACCTGAGTACCTTTCTTTGGGTCATACATTATTCATGAAATTTTTTAGTATGGGTATTTCATTAATGTCACAAAAATATAATTTCATTACTCTCCCCTTTAAATTTTTATGGTATAAATTTTTTCAACTTTGTTTTATGATGACCATAAATATTTTCGAAAAAAAAAATCTTCTTCAAAACACACATTTACTCCTCTTGGAATTGTTTGTTCTTAAATAAAGAGTGAGGATTATTATAAAAAATATTTCTTTCCCTTTTTCATTTGGGAACCCCAAAGATTATCCATTAATGTATTATTTATGAAAACCATATGAATCTAATTCCTCTCCATGGTTTATTTCTTGACTATAATTGTTATATGTTCTATTTGTCATGCATGATTATTTTAATACTATGATGTGAAGGGTAGAACCAGAATTATATATCCCTCCAATGAGTTGGGTAATGTGATGTATCTCATGAGATAATGTGTATATTGAGTTAAAAATATGATATATTTTGTCACAATGATGATGTTATGATTATACATATATGTTATAAGTGAACATGATTCTATCTTTATTCACTACTATGTGTGGTATTTTACCACTATCACGTGATGTTTCAATTTAATTCAATACTAAATTACATGCCTCAGTCTAATGCTTCATATTGTGATTTTTATGATGATACTATGTTATGGTATGATTATTATTGTTTTTATCACCCATGTTATATGAATTAATTTCCATATTTATCCTCTTATTAGGATCATAGCTCTCCCCTTTCATTTATGTATACACTCAGGTGATGACATTTACTAAGTAGGTCATGATATTTAGAAGGATAAAGAAGATGTTTTTAAATATTTTTTATTTTTTATTCTGTAAATTTTATGTATGTACATTATTTTCTTATGATACTAAATATTTGGATCATAGATTATAACTATTTTTTGTTTTTTGTTTTCAAAATAATGTAATGGTTTTGTAAAAAAAATTATAGTCTCTATATTGGGCATCAGTGAATGATTTTGATAATTTTGGAACTAGAATTATAGAAAATTAGTGGAACCGCTTAGTATGAAACTCTTTATATGTACGCATCCCAGAAGAAATGTTTTAGAAAAATGATAAACATATGTATCATGAATGATATTCCTTTAGATATAATTTCACATTAGAATAACTTATTTATTAATGTCTTGTTGACTTTTGTTGTGTTCAAAACTTTTACATTTTAGAAAATGGTGGGAACCTGGAGAAACATGGCCAAAAATCATTTGAGGGACAATTTAATGATTTTTCAAATGATATCCCCATGGACATGGGAGGTGGAGTTAAAAATATAATGGTGATGCTTTCCCAACTATCTCAAGATGAGAACAATAACCTCAAAATTGTGAATGTCTTCCTTTACCTAACAGAGAGTAACTGGATATCTCATATTTTATACATCAATAAGCACTAACATTAAGTGGATATTCTGATCCACATGATATGACACCATGTGATACCACAATAAGGAAGATCTTTTAAATGAACCACTATTCTAATAAGGATACGGTTACTCTGGATGTCAATCATATTGATGGAGAGGTCGATCAATATTGGGAATTGATTAAGAACACCATGAAGAAGGATGCAACAGAATAGTTTGAGTGAGAAGACATTAATAAAATATTTATTAAGAAGTATTTCCCTAGAACACATCATATAAGGATGAATAGAGAATTAATATAGTTGAAACAAAAAGAAGGTTAATCATTAACAAATTACAAAGAAAAAAAAGTATTATAAGGGGTTCATTGAATTTTTTATAAAAAATGATATAAAAATAGATATATTTATTACTGTAATAAAATGAAACCGCAAAACGGATCAAGCTATCAAGTATTTTTGAGTTATGATGAAGTGTTTTTTTGTTCTATCAATGTAGATATAGAGTTTTTATAATGGGACCATGTGCACAATGATATGAAGGGGAGAATTTTTTTGATGTTTTTGGATTAAAGGACAAACGAAGAAAGTGGATCCAACCACACACATGTAAATAATCTGTGGAGAAGCATCATTGTAATTTCCTTAAGGGGATAGGGAAATTTTTCAGGGGTAGGAGAGAAAGAAACCAAGGTCATTGATGTCAAATATACATTATGAAGTCGTCCAACAAGATGGAGGAGATGCGAGAACCAATTAATTACCCAATTAAGGTTCCCTGCTTAAACAATATGGATTAGGGTCACTATGTAAACTAGGGTTGTAATCCTAGACTCGTTAATGGTAATCATCATTATTAGTCACCAAATACAAAGGGAAAAGGTAACTATTAAACCATCACTATTGTTAAAGTGGAGAAAGAAAATTAATTCATGTAAGTCACAGTTTCTATTCACCCAAGAATAGTAAAAGTATTATTTCATTATAGTTCTATTATTTTTTTATATTGATGGCTTCCATGAACTACTGAATTGATTCAATGTTGCCTTTATGTATAGATAGCTAAAAAAATACCTAGTGGTTCGAACATTGTATCCAATTTTTTTAGACTATTCTCTTATGGCAGTATGTGGGGTGATTCTTCCATATAATCTCATACTACATCCCTTGATGGAATTTAATTTTATACTAGTCATGGATTAGATCATGTTACATAAAGAACACATCAGTTTTCGGGGGAAAATATCTTTTTATATGACGAACCATCCCAGGCTCTTATTTAAATGGAATTACTAACATGAACTTCCATTCTAAACCCCTCAATATTATGGGTGTGGAAACCCTATTAAGAATCATTCCTCGATCAAATGGTTGTGAAAAAATATGGTATCATCATAGTGGAATTTCCCATAATGAAATAATATATTTAGGTATTTCTTGAAGAGTTACCTAGACTTCCCCTAGATCATAAGGTATAGTTTTCAATATAAATCATTCCTAGGGATACTCCTACTTCAAAATCCATCCACCGAATAGCTCTATTTGAATTAGAGGATTTAATGAAGTAGCTGTAAGATAATTTGGAAAAAGGGTCTATTCACCCTATTGCATCACCTTGGCCTATAATAGTTCTCTTTGTAAATAAAATGGATGGATCAATGCAGCTTGGTATCATTTATTAGTAACTCAACAATATCTTCATAATAAAAAAAGTATTATATGACAAGGATTGATGACTTGTCTGATCAACTAAAAATAGATTAATACATCTCATAGTTTGATATTTTATCTAGATATCATTAACTAATGGTGAAGAATAATGATATTTAGAATATAAGCTTATGAATATAGAATGGGAACTTGGAGTTAATAACAATGCCATTTAGACATATATATTCCCCAAAAATTTTATGGATTTCCTGATTAGATTCTTTAGACACTACATTGAAAATTTTATGATCATTTTTATTAATGAATTTATAATTTAATCAAAGTGAATGGGGAATGGATAATATATAATGAGTGTTCTTGAGACATTAATGAAGGAAAAATTGTATGAAAAGTTCCAAAAGTTGGTATTTTGGACGCCGAAGGTCGCATTGTTGGTGAAAATGATCATAAGTGAAATAATTTATAAGGATCGCTAAAAATGATAACTATGTAATGGTTACGACACACTAGTTTCATGGAAATGAACTGTTTTCCTAGAGTATTAGGGTTCTACCAGTGCTTTGAGGGAAATTTATCACAATTTCATAGACCATTAACTATGATTACAATGAATGGGGTAATGTATTTTTGGATGGTAGAATGAGAGGAATGATTCAAGAGCTAAATAAGAGGATAATAATAAATGTACTCACACTACCAAATAATCAGGAATTTTTTTCAATATACAAAGATGCTTCCAAAAATGGCTTGGGTTGTATACTCATACAGAATGATAAAGTATGCCTCATGTAATTTGATGATCAATGAGAATAACTACCCGACACATGATGTCGAGCAAGTAGGAATGATTTTTTTCTAAAGATCATGCCACCACTAACTCTTTGATTAGAAGTGATACATATTATGATCACAAGTTCATAAAGTAAATATTTTCATAACAGGGTATAAAAATGAATTAAAGGATAATGTTAGAGATAACCAAGGAATTTTATTTCTCTATTAAATATCATCATGTGAAGGAAAAATGTAATCTTTTTCTATTAGTATAAAAGAACCATATATTCTATCAATTGTGATGATTTTCAAAGACCACATATTCATGATAATTCAAATGTTGATTCTAGAAATCATAATGACAAGGAATACATCCAACCATTCCAAAATGAATTCCCAACTATATATCTAATAGAATATCAAGGATCCATAAAGGGGAGATCTATAGCAATAAAAGAAGGTGAAATGAGTAATGCAGGAGAATTAAAATGATTTCTGTATCGATAATGGTGTTATAATTCATCTTGGAAAGAGTATTTGTCTTTAGTTATCACCTCAGATAATGAATGAGTTATTATATAATTCACATAGATCATCTTTATCCATACAAACAAGAAGTACCAAGATGTATCATGATAATTGAGAAATCATTGAGTTAGAAAAAATGATAAAAAATATTGTGGGGTATATATCAATGTGTATTTTCATTCAATAAGTTAATGTAGTGCGACACAAGTAAAAAGGTTTGTTGCAACAATTAATTATACCAAAATGGAAATAGGATAATGTCACTATGGAATTTTTCACTAGTCTCCCGAAACCAACCAATGGAAACAATTAGATATGGGTTGTTGTGGATCGACTCACCAAGACATCCCACTTCATTTCTATTTGGGAATATATCTCATTTGAACAAATTTCTATGTTATATGTCAAGGATTTTGCAAGGAAGCACTGAGTTCCACATTCAATCATAACTATTAATGATCCAAGGTTCATATATAAGTTCGAGAACAGACATCAATATTCTTTGAGTATTAAATTCAATTTCACTATGACCTATCAGCCCAAAAAGTGGGGTTTTTTGAAATGAATATTTAGATGCTTGATGACATGATAAAAGGATACTCAATGAATTTAAATGGTGGATGGGATCAGAATTCGAAATTGATTGACTTCTCAAACAACAATACATCCCATTAGAGTATTCATATGCCTCCATATGAAGATCAGAATGGGAATAAATGTATAACTCCAACTTGATGGGATTAGGATGGAGAAAAAAGCTACATGAACCTGATCATGTGGAATATATGATAGATAAGGTTCAATCCATCAATATACACATAAGATATGCTCAATGTAAAAAAAATTATCTATGATGACAACCGACCAAGGGATTTATAGTATGAGGATTGAGATAGATTCTTTCTTTGAATGTCACCATTTAAGAGAGTTGTGTTGTTGAAAAGGAAAGCGAAGAACATCCCAAGGTACATTAGCTCATTTGAGATCCATTTTCTTATACGAGTAGTGTCAAATAAGAATGAACTTCTAAAAAATATCACTCATGTTTGTGACTTTCACCATGAATATTTCTTGAGGATGTACCTAATTGACCACTCACACATAAAAACATCAGATATGGTATAACTAGAGAACACCAAATAAAATGAAGAGTTATCAGTGAACATCCTAGAATATAGAGACAAATTCTATTAAAAATTAAACAAAAACCTTGTCAATGTGTTTGAGATAAAACATAAGTGAGAAGAAGTGATATTGGAATTTTTGGAAGAAATAATATATAAATATCCCAACTTGTGTATGTAGAATGATATTTTGAGAGTGAAATTTCAAAACTGGGAAGGATGTAACAATATGGAATTTTGTATATGTAATTTACCTTCTTATAATTATTTTATTTAGTATGAAACAGTTAAATAGAGTAGATAATACAATAGAAATATTATCCTCATAAATGAAGAAAGAAAACATGGTATTTATTTAAATTAATGAACCAATACACATGGAATAGTTACCTGACTGTTGGCATAGAAATATTTCCATTAAGAATACTTATCCATCCAATAAATTAGTATAATCACCTATGAAAGTATAAATAAAATATCCCCATATTATAAATGAAAATATGATATAATTAAATCATAGTATAAGTAAATAAATCTATTAACATTGATTAATTAAGTGTTGATATTTTTTGAAAATGTGAATATTGATCAACAATTTTAGAATTAATATAATGGTTTAACTGAAAAGTAATTTATTTAAAAGGATTCATAATTTTATATTACTGTTTATAATAAATATAATATAATTTAATGATACCTTAATTATCTTCTCGATGTATCAAAAAAATAAATTATAATATTAAAATATGTAATTTTTAAATATATAATGATTTTATATAATAAATAAAATTTAGAAAATTTAGATAATTATTTTTAAAAAATGGATTCCATTTTTTAAATTTACATGTCATTAAATGGTTTGGGTGATTTTTAATAATTTTTTTTATAATAGTTGATTTTTTTGGAAATAATGAAATTCTTTAATTTTTGGTATTTATGAAATACATGAATTAATGACTCGTGGATGATGTAAGGATGAGGTAAGAAATAATTGTATTGAAACCTACATAAAATTTTACTTTAATAACTCACATTTATCCTCAATATTGATAATATTGATCCAAAATAAGAAACAAATGAATAAAACAATAAACAAACTCCCTTCTCCTCCCCTATAAATTTCACACCCACCACCTCTATTCCTTAAAGCATACAAGCCAAGAATATTGATGAAATTAATGATAACTCATCCAAAAAATCCTATTCTCAATTTCCAAGAACTATTGTTCTCTATAATAGACCAAACACAAGTGATTCAAGGAGGTTCTCATGGAAACAATACATAAGTGGTAAAATCATCCTTTTTTCCTTTTCATTTCCCTTATTTTATTATCCTCTAATTTCCTACCCCATCCAATGATTATGATAACACTTATATCTTATATATACGATAAATTAATTTATATAATTTACTAACCATAATAATATATTTTTTTCTCCAATCCTTTTATTCTAAAAATGAAAACAGCATCTCTGATGTATCAATTCAACACTATTGTGGGTGAAAAGTTTTCATTTCCCATTTACACCTTCGAGTCTGGTCCTAAAACCATTATTTTGGTTGAATAATATTTTAATATACATATTATTAATTTTATCATATACTATAAGCATTATATAACTTAATAATAAATAAAATTATAAAGGCTCATGATGGTCATAAAAACCTCTAAATTAAATTGAAACATTTTTCTTCAATGTTTTATCCAATAAATAATCTTTATACCATATAATAAAATTATATATGGGACCACAGACACATTTTTATTTTTATTAACACTAAATAACTTCAATTGTGAAAAATTTATTCCCATTTTTCAAGAAGATGAATATTTATATTCATGCTATAGGACCATAAATCATGAAATAAACACTGCTAAAACGATGAAATTGAACTCTATAACTAATAGAAATAGACAAAAAACAGATTTTAAATGTATATTAAATAAAATAAATTTATAATATATTCAGGATTTAGTAATTAGTAAATATAATTTTATTATTCATCAGATTAATTGCACATAAAGAATGCATACAAACATACATTATGGGGATTCTGGGGCCCAACAAAATTTCTTTGGGTCACACCTTTTTCAAGAAAGATTCATGTTTGGGTATTCCATTAATTTTAATTAAATATAATTTCATTTATCTCCCCTTTTTATTTATTGGATATTCTTGTTTTTAATATCTCTTTATGAAAAATATAATTATTTTCCAAAATAAATCTTCTTTCTAAAACACTTCATGACACTTATGAATATTGATTCTTCTTCACTCAAAAATTATGATTCATATACTAAATATTCCACTCCATTTTTCATTTCGAAACTCTATATTTTATCCAAGAATTTATTCATTATGAAAATATTATGAAACACATTCCAATTCATGGGTTATTTCATGAATAACATTTTTATATTTATTATGTGGCAAGAATTATTATTTAAAAATAATTTTGTGATGGGTGGGACCAGAATTATATATCCCTCCAATGAATTGGGTAATGTACTCTATCTCATGATATAATATCTACTATGTATGACCAAGAATATTGTTGTGTTCATAATAATGATGTTATGATTATATAGATAGGCTATTAGATAACATGATGATCACATTGTTGAAATCATTATTTTGTATTTGACTACTGAGAGATTATGATTCATTTTTATAAATTACCACATTCCCTAACATTATAGAATGATTACTCTTCTGATTATGATGATAACATTGTGTTTATGTTATGATGACGATTTTTATTATCACCCATGTTATATGGTTTCATGTCCTTATTTATCCCATTACTATGATTTTAGAGAAACAATTTCTTTTATATATATTATCATACGGTTATATTCTCAATGTATATGATAATGTTTTTAATGTTAATGTATAATTTTTTAAATAAATAATCATTTTTTAATGTACATGAAATGTATGTGCTAAATTTTCCAAGAAACCAAACCTCTGGATACTGTATTTTGGCAATTTTGTTTTTTTATTTAAAATTAATTAATAGTTATGTAAGAAAATGTAGGGTCGCTATTGGTTTTTTAGTTAATGGTTTATAGAATTTGTGAATTATTATCAGAAAAAATTAGTGAAAACACTTATTATGAGACCGTTTATATGAAAGTATACAAGAATACTAGATTTAGAAAAATAATAAACAAATGGATCCTAAAATATATCTATTTAGTGATAATTGAAAAACTAAATAAATTATTAACTCATGATATTTTTACTTATGTTTTTTTCAATACTTTTATATGTTAGAAAATGTTTGGAACTGGGAGAAACAAAGACGAAAACTAATGCGAGAGACAATGTAATTATTTCTCCAAATACCTTACCAATTCCTTGGGATTTGGAGTTAAAAATTTTATCGTAATTCTTACCTAGATGTTTAATGGTATGAACAATATCATGAACAATGTGGATCGTCTACCTCCACCTATTATAGATTAACTAGCCATCGAATCGTTTATGTTGTAATGACCACAGACATTTAATGGATCTTCTGATGTACTTGTTGAAAAACAATTGGTTAATTCAATGATGAAAATAACTTTTATTCTCCACTTTTCTAAGAAAGATAATTTCACTCTATGTATCATCATATTTGTTTTAAATGTAAACCTTATCTTCAACACATTAGTTGTACATGATACACCACATGAAGATTAAATGAACCACTAAATATTATAATTTTAATGTTACCATTCTATCCATGTAATTATAATGGTGGTAATGATAACTGTTAACTTAATAATGAATATATGGTTTTGTAATTTAATTATAAGGAATTATTTTTCGACCAATTATTTATGAAGATAAAGTTGTTATTCAAATAAAAGGATATGTTTTTAAAAAAACAATTTAACTGTGAAAATTTTTGATTTATACCAATAAAGTAAAAAAATTACAATTTTTGTATTATATTAATGATATATATATATATATATAATATATTTGTTCAAAAATTTAACAATCATTTTACCTTTTTTAATGATATGATAAAAAATCAATCCAATTTTTACTTTTAAAAAGTTATATGTTGATAAAGAGTGTTTTAACCAACTTTTCATTGAGAAAATGTTTTAAATATTGTTTGGAAACAATTATAAATTATATTTTCAAAATAAAATTATTCTTCAAAATAAAAATATTAAAATTTAATATGAATGATTTTTATTATTTTTTTTGATAATATTATTGTTTTGATGAATAGTAAAAAATAATAAATTTTAATTGAAAACATATTTTTAATGAGTAGTTTATAATTTTCAATTATAATATTAATTACTTAGAAATTATATTTAGATAATTATTTTCATTTAATCTAATTTATTTCATTGGAATAAATTTCGCATTGAATTTTGTATAAAACATATGAATCATTTTAATGTTTTCACTTCCAAAACTCATATTCTCGTTCTATATATGAGATTATTTATAACTAATTTTACTCTATTCTATGTTTTGAATTTTGAAAATTGGTTCCAAATTTTTAATGAGAGGGTAAAAATGTATTAAATGTGTCCATTTTATTTTTGGACTGTATTAATTGTAACATTAGTTTTTTTAATTAAAATAGTTAACATTTAATCGTGTCATTAAGAGTCAAAATAATTTTATAAATACTCTAATATTACCTTAACACTTGTCCTGTTTTTATTTTAAGAGTGTCTAACTGCCAAAATCATCATTGGGACGATTTTATGGACTCTTTGAGCCACATGGATGACTTTTATACATTTAAATCATTTTTTTAAAAAAAGTCAAATATTCTATAATCATCTTTTTAAAAAGTATTGCATTTTTTATAAATTGTTAGTCAGAAGATATCTCCAATGATTAATTTTAATTTGAAATATAAAATTTCTATAATCATTACAATATTTAACTTTTAATTTTTCTGTAATATAAAATTACATTAATGGATTACATAATGATGATGTAGTAAATATTTAATTAGTTGAAATATCAAATAAATGATTTTCCTAATATTAAAGTAAATATAATACGAGGTAATTAATTCCATAGTAGAGTTTTATTTATATCTTTGAAATTATAGTGATATATTATATGTTTTGGTACAATGATATATTGTTTTATTTGTTTTTATAAAACTATATATTTGAATATTATAATAATTGTCATTAGTGTTATATTAAAATAAATAAAATTTTATTAAATGATAAAAATTTCATAAAAATATAAAACTAGTCCAAATGATTGGGATAAACTTAAAATTTTCATCAATTATTTATTTAACGTTCGTTTCTTATGTTATAGAAGCTATACTAACCTTCAAAGTGTAAAACCATGTGTGGTCGTGGTAAGAGGTAAAGTGTTTAAATAAGGGTTTAACCCAAAATATATGGGTAATAATAATAAATAAACCTATAAAAATATTTTTTAGAGGATTTCTACAAACACTCATATAATATTGTAAATAAATAACCATGGTGTAATTTTTAATTGAACTAAAATTTATATTTATTTAATATTTTGAGAGTTTTCCAAGAGCCACTAAACTCAATTATAAAAGGGAACCTCTTCCTTTACTGTTCAATCAAATTTGAGATGTATATCCTTACTTATCCCTTACAATTTCTCCTCCCAACATCTCTATACACGTTCTATAAGTATTTTTATTCCAAAAATAGAAAATCTATATTTCTTACTAAGATAAATAAAATATTTTCTTCAAAGAAGAGGTAATTATTTTACCAAATCGTTTAAGTTCATTTATTCTTCTACTTCATCTTCATATTTTGTTTCCATACTAATGTAATAAATATTATATAATATATATTATGTGATTTTATAATTATTAAGTTATATCCATACCCCTCTTTTTATCTATACTATGAAAAAAGAACGCACCAGACATTTGTATGTACGACTTTTCATCTCCTTGTTGAGGATTAATTGGTATTTCATATCAAAATTATTTTATGGGTATAATGATGCATATAATGTATATAAATATAACATATAAAATTATATTTATTTTGTAAAATTAATATTAAATCCAAATTTTTAACCTTTCACCATTATGGGAATGATAATGTTTCTCGTGTGTATATACGACTTATCGTCTACACGATATATTGTGATTTATTTACCATGATAAATATTTATGAGTTATAATAAAAATTTACATAATTAGAAAATATAATATATATGAAAATAATACCATATTGGAGATGAAATTAATATATCCTATGAAGAAAATGTACTTACATTACCAAACATGCATAGGAAAATAAAGCACTTAATACTTGAAACAATATTAATAAAACACATTATTAATAAAACAGTATAATATGATCATATATGATACCATAAATATGTTTATTTTTATTTTATAATTTTATTACATTATTTAATCCATTGCACATGAGTTTAATGAATGTTAATCTAATTTAATGTTCAAGGTGAGAGATTTTTGTCCCATTTTGATTTCGGTGGGACACTTTCCTTCTACAATACTTATTTCCTTTGTGTGGTGTTTATACAAAACATTTATTTATTTAATGAGTTTTATTATTATTATTGTTTAATTTCATATCAATTTATTTTTGTTTCCATCATTAGATACATGACTCTACTAATTATAATGTGATAAGGGTTATTAAACAATCTTATTATTTTACCGTATTATTTTTGTTTATGTCTCCATTGGGAAACATATTTATTTGAGGTACATGAATTCTAAAAAAGTTTTAAATATGGTTCTAAATATTATACTAAAAATTATCAATTTTTTAACATTTTCAGAATATTCTAAAATAGTTTGGAGGACATATTTTTTTCATTTTCCAACTGAGTAACTGTATGACTTTGTCGATAAAAATAAAGAAGGATTGTGTTTTTTAAATTATACAGTTTATGTTAAGGTTTATACAATCATGAACACTTAATGTTTTTTATATTCCATTATAATATTAAATGGTAATTTTAAAATAAAAAATCTTCTTTTATAATTTCATTTCTTTTAAATAATCTTTTTTCAATATATAAAAAACTCTTTATCTCAAAAATCATAAATGATTTTATTAGAGTCGTTTCATTTATGTCTAAATAAATTATTTTTTATTATTCATGATTGAGTTTGACCTCATATGATAACATCTACCAATTTTATTAAATGTATTATGATTAGGTTCACTATAGATATTCTATTTTGATACCATCCATGGATTATTGTTAAAGAATTGCCATTTTGTACTCTAGTTTTTCAATACAAGTGTTTATATTGTTTTAATTTCACCATATTCAAAAGAGGAATGAATCAGACTTTGGATGCAATGAGAGGGCCCTGCTATATCCCATCGATGCATTGATTGGTCACATGAGGCAAAGATGTTTTGATATTGGTAGAGGCCTTACCAATTCATTTATGGTGTCGTAGAAATATACATTATGGTATGTTTATATTGTATGAATTTGGAGTTTATTCATTATGAGATTACTTAATGATAATACATGTGATAATTTTATTAATAGAATTTATATGAGATTATTTATATGGAATTATATGATGGCTCAAGTTTTAGGTATTCACCTTTCCTTAATGTATATTCTTATTTATTCACCATATCTTTTATTATATTTATACCCATTCTTTGAATTTGATCTCATCCATTTCCTGAGTTTTATTTATCTCGGGATTCTTATTTTGATATTATGAGTGGTATGAAGGGATAATCTACAAGAATAATGGTGTTACTAAAAAATAATTATTGATTATTTACTAGTTTTAATTTTTATATATGTCTCATGTATGTATCTAGTTTTCCAAAAATAATAAATTGTTTGGTTCTTCTAGATTTGATTCCAGTATAATACTGCAATGTAATAAACTAACAGCCGAATTTGGGCTTCTGGGTTGAGTTCTTAACAGTCTTACCATTTATAATTTAGATGGATAGGCTGATCAATGGTAGGTATTTATTAAGAACACCAAGCAGAAGGATGAAATAAAATAGTTGGATTGATAACACATTAAGATAATATTTATTAACAAGTATTTACATAAAACTCTTCATACAAGGATGGGGAAATAATTAATAGAGCTAAACCAAAATGAATGTGAATATATGATGACATACAATTAAAACATTATAATTCTAGGAAGGTATTCCTGAGGTTTTTTTATCAATAATGACAGAAAAATAGATAGATTATTTATTGGTTTAAAACTATACCTTTGAATGTCACTTATTATTCATCACATTGGGCGTTATGAAGATATTGTCTGATGTTATCTCAATTTAAATTTAGGGTTTGGAGAATGGTTCCATTGATATATAGATAAGAAGATAATAAGGTATTTTCAAATTTTTGGATCAATTGAAAAAGGGAGAAAGTGGATCCAACCACTCACATGTCAAATAATTGGAAACATGCATCCTGGGAACTATCTCAAAAGGATGGGAACAAATCATCATGTGAGAAAAATAAGTCCACCAAACTCATGAATTTTCTAGAGACATTAAGAATCCATAAAACATTATGGAGGAACGAAAAAAACATATTAATTCCCCACATATGGTTCAATTGTTAATCTACAAGTTGAAAGGGAGGTTTTCAATCTGATTCACTAATACTATACTCCTTGAGGGTAATCAGCATTAGTAGCCACCGAAACCGAAGGATAAATTTCTTGATTAATCCATCAATACTTCTGAAGTGGAGAATGAAATGAATATTTTCAATGTAATCATTTTATTCATTCAAAAATTAAATTTATTATTTGATTCTAGTTCTGTACATTCATTTATATCATAAAAAATTCCAAGAACTATTGAATCAAATCACCGCTTCATTAAAGTAGATAAATATATAAAAACACATAGTATAATGATCATATCTACTTATGTTTTTGACTATTCTCCTACAATCATTTTTGGGAAGATTAATATAGAGTATCTTATAATACTTCCCTTGGGGATATTTGACTCTATACACTACATGGTTTTCCTTTCATTATATATATCATGTATCAACTATCAAGAAAAGGAAATATATTTACATATTATAAACCATCCCATGATACTCTATAAATGAATGTAAGACCATGAAAATCCTTTGGAAAATCCCTAAATGGTATGGGTATTGATACCATATAATGAAGCATACCATCGTCATATTTTCTGTATAAATGGAATGTATCACATAAAAGGAAATTCCCACTTTGAGGGAATACAATTATGTATTTCCTAAAGAGTATCCTTAACATCCCCATGACCTTGAGTTAGTGTACTCAAAAGAAATCATACCCAGATCTAATACCATTCCAAAATTCACATAAAGAATTACCTCAATTGAAATAGCGGAGATAAAGAAGAAGTTGTAAGAGAAATTGGAAAAGGGTTCATAGACAATAGTACATCACCTTGGGATGTTCTAGTGCACTTTTTAATGGAAATTAATATATCAATGTTCCTGTGTATTGGTTATTGGGAACTCAAAAATATCATCATAATAATAAAATCATTTTACATGTATTTTTTACTTTTTCAATCAACTACGAGGCACTCAGTACTTCTCAAAGGTGGACCTTCATTGTAGATATCATCAACTGAAGGTAATTAATGATGATATTCTTAAGACAACCTTCTATAACATGTATGGGACCACATTTTCATAGTGATGACCTTATGAATTACTAATCACTCAGAAATAATCATTGATTTGATGAATAGAGTATTTGGACACTACCATAAAAATATTATGATAATTTATATTATTGATTTATTCATTTACTTAGAGGGAAAAGGGGAAATGGAGAACACTAAGGAATTATGGTAGAAGAATAATATGCATTGACCAGAAAGTATGAATTTTAAATGTATCAGGTCACATTCTAAGTGAATGTGATCCTAAATGAAGGAATTTCTATAGACCATTAAAAAACAGTGGTATTTTGGGAAATAAATCAGACACAATAGTTTCATGGAAATCTGTAGTTTTCATAGAATAGTAGGGTACTACAAATTTTTTGTCCGAAATTTTTATTCATTGTATATCCCTATATCCAAGATAACAACTAAAGGGTTAAATTATGTATGGATGAGATAATTTGAAAATGATTCAATGAGTAAAATAAGAGGTCAATCATTAAAAATTTTCACACAGTACCAATAAGTGGAGAAATATGTTTGATATATTGTTATGTATCAATGAATGTAATGGGTTGTTTACTCATGAATAATGATTAATTGATATCAATTACATAAGAATGTTGAATATACACTAGTAGAATAACTCGATCGGTGATTTGGAGAAAGAATCTATGATTGTTTCCTTGTAAATATGGTGGTTGTATCTCAATTATGATATGGGTGACAAATATTATGACAAAAAAGACTAATGTATATATTCACACAAATTTAAATGAAGATGAATCAAAGGATATGGTTATTTCTAATCAAGGATTACATTTTATCAATTAATTATCAACTTGAGATGGCAAAAAATTTATCTGATGCTCTTAAAAGAAATGAACCTACTACATTATCCATTATGCCAATTAAGAAAGACCATAACTTAATTGAAATGAAAAGTATTGATCTATAAATTATAATGAAATGTATTATATCCCACCATTTATAAATTAATTCCAAACCATCAACCTAAGACATGATCAAGAATGTAAAAAGAAGTAAATGTGGCTTCAAACAAATGTGATATTAGTAAATGAATTGATGATGCATTAGTTCCTTATCAATGATCATTGTTTGATTAAATTTGGAATAATTATTCATGGTCCATCATTACATGATATATATATATGTAGTTACTGGATAATGAATGTAAATCATATTTCACTATCAATGATTAAAGTACCATGATGTATCGTGACATTTGAGAAATCAACCAATGGAACAACATAATGAAGCATATTGTGGGGTATATATAAAGGTATTTGTATGTTAGTATGTTAATGCAGAGTGATACATTGATAAAGGGATGTTGCTACCATTTCCTAGACCCATGTTGAAATTGGATAATTTCACTATGTACATATTCACAGGTATCCCTGAAAAATTCATAGAAAAAAATTTGATATTGATTATGTGGATCGACTCACCAAGACTTCCCACATCATTTTTAATTGGGAATATTTCACACATAAACATATTCACATGTTTTTTTGAAGGATATAGTGAAGATATATAGAATTCTACATTAAATAATATCTGATCCTGATCCATGGTTCACATATAAATTTTATAGAATTCTTCAACATGATTTTAGTACTGAATTGAATTTGAGTATAGCCTGTCACCTCCAAACTAAGGGATAATACGAAAGGACTATTCAATGCTTGAGGACATTCTAAGGGCATGCTCAATGTAATTAAAACGTGGATAGTATCTTCAAATCCCATTGATTGAGTTCTCATAAAAAATAGCTTCAACATGAATATTCAGTGGGCTCTTTATAAATATTTGTATGTGAAGAGATGTATATCTCCTACTTGTTGGGATGCAGTTGGAGAAAACAAATCTTCCTAGATGGAATATTATGTAAGAGATGATAATGAATGTCCAATCCATCCAAAAATATATAAAATCATATCAAATTCAATAAAATATATTTGATTAAAAGCATCTAAGAGATTTTGATATTGTGGTTGGAGATAATGTGTTCCTTTGAATATTGGTACTGAAAGGTTTCATGTAGTTAAGAATGAAAGGGATGTATAACCCATAGTACATTTTGAAATTTTAGATCGTTTATTACATTGAATCAGTGGAATATCACTTTGTACATCCACCAAATATGTCTTATGTTTGTCGCATATTCCATATATCTCTTATGAGGATGTATATACCATTCCCCTTAAATGTACTGAATCCGGACGTGGTATAACTAGAGAACTACCTATCATATAAAGATAATACAATTAAGATCTTAGACCATAGATAAAGTGACCTACATAACAAGACAAGAAAACATGTCAATGTGTTTTTGAGGAACCACAAGTGTGAATATGTGACATGGGAACTAGTGGAAGCAATGAAAGAGAAATACTCTCACCTGATTATGTAAAATGTAATTTCAAGGGTGATATTTAAAAATTTCGGAAGCATTCCCTGAACCATAATGTTATTGATGAAATTTCCCTCTTTATAATTATATTATATATTATAAAACATATACATAGTATATAGAAACCAACAAAACCATTATTCTCAAAAATAAAGAATGAAATATAGTGGTATTTATAGAAATTAAGGATACTATAACATAGAAATAGTAACATAATCATTGGCATAGTAATATAACCATTAATAATAGTAACATGGAGAATAGAATATTAACCTCACCAATGAAAGTGGAAATAAAATTTATTCATCTTATGAATGAAAATATGACATAATTATATCATAATAAAGTTAAATAAATATTTTAAAAATGATATATTATATTTTTGATATTTTTTTAAAACGTATATGATAATTTAATATTTTATAATTAATATAATTATTCAAAATAAAATTTATTTTATAAAATTGATTTATAAATTAATATTATTTTTATCCCAATTATAATATAATTTTCTAAGACCTTAATTAACTTTTCAAAAGGTTCAAAAATATATATATTATTATAATTGATATTTTTCAAATAAATGATGATTTTATATAAAAATTAATTTTTTAATTTTTAGAAATTGTTTTTTCATAAAATTTATTCCATTTCTAAAATCTAATCATAGGAAAATGGTTGGTGTGAATTTTTTGGATTTTTCTAGAATAGCTGAATTTTTTAGAATAGTGAAGTTTTGTAATATTGAAAAATTCATGAATTATTGTGTCATGGTTGATGTATGGATGAGGTAATAAACCATTGGTTATAACTATACTAAACTACATACTATATTTTATCAGTGGGATCACCACTATTGATAGTCATGAACCAAACTAAGAAATAAAAGAATAAAACAATAAAAAACACTCATCTCCTCTCATATAAGTACAACCCCCACCACCTCCTTTCCTCACTCATTAATAGTAAATAATATTGTCAAAACTATTCTCAATTCCCTCCAAAATATGATTCTACATGTCCAAGAGCGTATAGTCTCAATAAATACCCAATCTAAGTGCAATAAGGTGAATCTGAAGGAAACAATACAGAAGGGGTAAACTACTCTTTCATTCTCATTAAATTTAAATTAATCTATTATCCTTTTCATACCTCCCATATATAAATTGAAATGATAACCCTGGTATCATATATATAAATTAATGTAATTATTTTAATGTAATATACATCACCAAATCTGCTATGCTCTCATTTTATTCTTAAAATAAAAATATCATCTGTGATGTGTCAATTCACCACCTTAGTGGAAGACATGTTTTAATCTTACGTTACCACCTTAAAAGTGGGTCATAAAAACCATTATTATGGTTAAATCAGATATTAATATACATATAATTTATATTATAAAGTATAATAACCAATATATATCCTTATATTAAATAAACTGATACATGTGTGTGATGGTCATAAAATCAACAAAATAAATTAAAGCATTTTCATCAATGTTTTATCTAATGAATCATATTAATACCACACCATAAATAGATATATGAAACCATTTAAACATATTTATGTAAATTAGTAAAAAATAAGTTCAATTATAGAGAATTAATTACCATTTTAATATATATAACCTTATTTATACTCATGGGAACCGACTATAAACCACGAAATAAACCTTTCCATAATAATGAAACTGAACTCTCTAACTCATTGAAATGGGAATAAATGAACATGTAATATTATAATAAATCAAATAATTGTCTAATTGGTTATCTATTTACTAAATAATTAGTCTAATTTAATTAATCTAGATATTTAGTGCAAGTTCATAATGAAACTAGACATAATGTAAGCGGATTATCGAACCCAACTCTCTCTCTTTAGATCAATGCATATTTTATTATAAATTTAATTATATGTGTTAATTTAATGTTCCATAAATATAATATCATTATTATACCGTTTTTTAGGATATAAGTTTTTCCAAATTCATTTTATGACAATTATAATGATTTTCCAAAAGTAACCATCTTTCCAGAACACATCATAACTCCTCTTGAAGTTGTTTCTTCTCCACTCAAGAATGATGCTTCTTATACCAATCATGTCATTCCATTTTTCATTTGCGAATGCAAAATATTAACCATGAATGTATGATATAGTAAAACCTTATAAAACACATTACTCATTATATAATTTCTTGAATAGTATTGTTGTATGTTCTATGTGGCGTACATGATTATGTAAATATTATTATGTGATGGGTGGGCCTGGAATTTTATCGCACAAATTAATTGTGTAATATTGTCTATCTGATGAGATAATTTGTATTTTTAATGAACATTATGCTATATTTTTTAAGAATGATGATGTTATTATAATACATATATGTTATTTGTGAACATGGTGCCAACTTTTTTCCCAACATTGTGTGATATATGACAACTAAGACATGATGTTTCACTTTTATGCATTATCACATTGTAAGCCTTTATGTAATTGTTCCTATCATGATTATTATTATGATCCTCTTATTATTTTATGATTATTATTATTATTCTCAACCATGTTATATATATTCACGTCCTTATTTATCCTCTTACTCGGATTTTATCTCATACATTTCTTTGATGTATAACGTCATGTGACTACATGTACTAAGGAGATGGTGAGATTTATAAGGATAAAGAATAATTTTTTTAAATAAATATATACAATCTATTATGCACATGTTATGTACAGTCCTACATTTCATAAGATACTTTACATTTGGATCATGGTATTATATAGCATTAATATTATGTATTATAAATATGAAGTAGAATTCATGTATGATAATTAGGGTTGTTATAACTCTAGTACAACAACAAAAAAATTCCATTTCTACCTATTACGTCCACCACATGCTCATGTCCCACATCATATTCAACAAAATAAAGCTTGTTCACTCATTAATGGATGTACATGTATTGATGGTCAAACAATATCAAATTCCACTACCAAGCATCAATAAATTGTAACACATATACAAGGTGTGAACACAAGTAAGCATAATTTATCATAGTGGGTATATAGGAGCATAAACAACAACATGGGTTCATAATGAAACATGGATAAAAGCTACAATAATATAACTTATGAAGATACAATGGGTCTTATGGTCTAGAAACACACACACACACACACACACACCAATGTGTGATTACAATAAAACACGGTTAAACCAAATACCAAAAAGAATAATCATCAATGAAACAAGTGATAAAAAGAGACCATGAACAAACAGAACTTCCTACCTAAAAATTCATTTATATCATGAAAAGGATAAACCACCAAATGTGTTTTGACAACTATAATGGAAACCTCAATAGTGATAAACACCTATTTGTGGATTTATTATAATCAGTGGTGACACATAAAATCCTTATGTCTCATAAAGGGTTACTTGAATAAAAACTAGCTATTTAAAAACTAAATAAATTATTTATTATGATAATACATTATCTCTCTTAGATAATTTCAAAATTATTATTTATATTATCACATACAATAATATTTTATCTTTCTTGGATAGTTTTAAAATTATTATTTAAATCATAAAATGTGATTATGTTTTATCTCTTCTAGATAATTTTTAAATTATCCTTAAAATAGCCACAATTAAAGATAATTTATCATTCCATGACAATTTGAAATTATTATTTGAAAAAAATATCAAATGTGATGGTATTTATATTCCCAAATAATTAATAATTATCAATTAAAAACGTCACATGTAATGATATTTATATTTCTTGGATAATTAAATATGTAATTTAAATGTATAAAAATATAATTTCAAATTATCATTTAAATGTTAACATGTGATGATATTTATCATTACAAGATAATTAAAAGTATAATTTATATTCAATACTTATGTTTGTAATTGACCTTCAATAAATGTCATGTCATAATTTCAAAAATGTTATCTATTGATAATTCATTTATGTATGCCAAAAAAATTCACTTTTTATCCCTGTATTAATTTTGATAATAATACCACGATAAAAAATCAATTATAATGTAATTATTTTCATTATTATCCGTTTATAATTTTGTTAACCAACTTTTTATAATTCATTATAAAAAATATCTATTTATAATCTAATAAAAAATATCTTTTGAATGGTTTTTTGGGTAATCATTTTTATTCTATATAATATATCAAATATTAATTTTTATTAATATTTTAAACTCTATTTTATTTGAATCGTGATTTGGTAAAATGGAAGAGAAATAAACGAGTAATAAGAAATTATGAAACAACTAGCCCCATTCACACCTAGAATGGGATGGATGATGATGTAGAGGTCATCACATGAGGAGATCTAATAGCGAAGATCATATGATACAATCCACATCATCATGAGAGTTCTAGGTCTCATAGACATTAATTGTTTAACCCCAAAATATCTAGATCTATAGGTTCTTTGGAATCCCTATAATATTCATCAATCTGAATTAAAACACTATTTTTAACATGTTAATAAATATATAAATTAATTTTAAATTATTCAATTGACCTTACTAGGTCTTTTCTAAATTATTTTTAGTCAAAATGGAAAGAAATAAATTGTTTGAAACCCTTATAGAATTATAAATAGTGTTCACCTTTATTAGGGGTGGATATGAAAACTAAATCACTCTAAAATTATGTTAATTATTATTATATAATAAAAATAATTAATTAAAATAGTTAAATGACTGAACTAAGCAATTTCTCAACATATCGAAAATTTATACCCTATATATGTTAAACCAGGTGTCCCAAACCTAATGTGGGTCACATATTTCTCATCTGATGTACCATTTTGATGATATTCAACACGTTTCATAAAAATATAATATTATTATTAACTAACATATACTCTGTAGGGATCTAACTAACCACCAGGTGCTCACAAGTGTAATGCCCCGTTTTGGGTAAAACTTGTGTCATGAACATATCAGTTATATCATATTTCTTATATGATGCACCTTTAGGTAGATATATAACTATATGTATAAACACCTTATTTCATGGAATTATACACTTATATTGGATCATTTAATTTATTATAACTCTCTAATCTTAAAATGAAATTGTAATCATGTTGTAGTATGAAATGGATTAAGTCCCCTGAATAGATATTTCTATAGTTGGAATATAATTAAATGTAAAATATTAAAATATTAATGTATTTTATTAATGGGAATATTTATCAATGGTGGTCATTGATAGATAATACAAGTGAGGAATATGAAATATAACTAATGGATTGGAGATCATTTATAGTGAAATTATTAGATAAATATTTGCCTCTTGTGCAAAGAAATAAAATGAAAATATATCTAGTTTGTATAATATAAAATTGAATAATTTTTTTTAAAAAGTATGAGGATACCATTAAAATAATGTAGAGGTGTATAATGGATTACATACATAATCAGGAGAGAATGATTGACTGTCTATTTAGGGGATATTTCCAATCATTTAAAGGGAAGTATTTTTACAGAATTTTCTTCATATGATAAAATAGAATTTTGTTCCACCAAAATATCGATGAATTATTCTATATCATATATCATCAATTAAAATAAAGAATTGAATAGGCCATTTTAAATACAAGAAAATTTAATTTCATTAATATTGAAAAAGAGAATGAATCAATTCCCATCAAGTGAAATTATAGAAATAAATATCCTGTAAAATTCTTGAAGGGAATTGAATCTGGATAAAATTTTGGACAAATTGTTCATATAGATAATTATTTTAGTTAAATTAAATATAAAACTAATAACCAGCTCATCAACTGCAAATATATTAAGCATTATTCAATCCAATTTTCCATGATAAAATTTAAATTTCTACATATGAGTCAATGGAGAGAATCATATTATTATTTGATGAATAAAACTGAGTTTTATGTTAATAAATTTGTATTGGTAGATAATTTAATCATGGTTTAATATTTATATAGTAATTTATTTTCGTTTTGTGACTCCATACTCTTATATATACCATGTTTTCAAATAAAATTAAAAATATAGATATCACCTTAGGAAGGGGGTTTTAGTCAATAATCATATTAGAGTTATTAGTAGAACAAATATGAGTTAGTTAGTTCTAATTATTACACATAAACATGCCCCATTTATAGGATTGATTGTTATAAATATGTTTTATAGTGATATTATCCATATAAATCGATTGGATCTCAAAATATAAGGCAAAAAATTATTTCTTAATGATATAAATTATGATTCATGGTGTTGATAAAGAATTACTTATCTTTTTAGGGGAGAATTAATCATCTAGGTTGTAACTATTTCTACCTCTATTAGATATTCTAAATGAATTTATTTGGGAAAAGAGTAGATGTGATCTTTGAGTGGGATAAAAAACCTCAAATTTATAATTTACTTATTTTACTTGAGTACATTGATGTATTTCATAATAAATTTCTATTAAATGAACTAGAACCTGATGTTGGGGTTTTCTATCGATATTGTCCCAAATGAAATACATAAGTCAAATAAAATATATTGAATGACCACTGTAGAATTGTTTGAGTTTTTGAAACAACCATTGGATTATTTTGAAATGGAATTTATATAACCCAATGTTTAACCATGGATAGACCCTATTATTATTTTATGAATAAAGATGGATATATGATATTGTTTATTGATTGTAGGGAAACCAGTTCTATTATTATAAAGAACAAGAATTATTTTTTGGTATTTATGACATGTTTGTTCAATTTAATAAAGATCCTTAATTTTCAAATATTTGACCATTATTCATTGTGTCATTAACTATGAGTATATAAGTACAATATTTTATAGATATAATGATTTATAATTTATAAAAATATAGAGTTTATAGTATTTTTATTGGGATTGATTAATACACTCATTGTTTTTTTGGGCTAATGAATAGATTATTCATAGAATACATTGATAATTTTATTTTGGTATTTATAGATATCATCATAGTGTATTGGAAATTATATTATTATTATTGGAATCACTATAATATCTCAATTTTTCGATGTAATGCATTTAAGTATATCTAGAAATATTTTTGACATCATACGCCGAGACGATCAAAAATTACAAAACCCGTTGATCCTGAATTTAATATTTTTTAAATATTACATATATTAAAAAATATATGTGAATTGTTCATAAAAATTGTAATATCTCTATAATTTAGAATCAGGAAAATAATAAGAGACCGCAATTATGTCTATATTTGGAGTTTTAAACAATCTATGACATAACCTTTGGGTATGTTAGACACTCTAGTTTGGCATGATCATATTATAATTTTTAAATAAATAAATAAATAAATTAATTATATTTTATTTAATATCCATGACTTGATATTTCTTATAAATATTTGGTTTTGAATAAGCCTTGATGTTTTCCGTATAACCCTTTACACCTATAGGATACATAGAAGAAGTTTTTAGAAAATGAAAAACAATCATGATTGACAATCAAGGATAATCTTATCCAATGGAGATAATGGATCTCACCATATATGAAAATAAATAATCCATATTCATCAATTATTTATCCAAAATCTAGGTTGGATGATATAATTTTGATTAATCATCCCTTTTTGTTATACTATTTTGAATGTTGATCAATTCCACAATCATGAATTGATATTTTTATTCATTGTTGATTTATATTATTGTCAAATTATTTATTTATTATTGACAATTCCTATTTATTAGATTCTATGATAATTTATTGAGGCAAAAATGAAATTTTTTAATTTTTTTTCTTCATGTTTATGTTTTATTCTTTTCCCATTTTTCAACGTACATTCTCCATATAAATTTTCATATGCCGACTTTCAACAATTACCATGTATATCATCATTTTGCAACTACTATTCAGCACAATAGATCAATACTATGAGTGTCATTCTAGATCTATATTTCAATCAAGGTGGAATTATATAGTATGACTGTAGGTGGATTAGATTGGACTGATGTTCCTCATTATTCAATGTTTGAAGCATGAAGACAATGATGCTGCTCAACAGAGAAATTTCCAACTAGAAAAGAGCCATGATATTAGAGACTTCCAATAGAATTGGAAGGATGAGACAAGATAAAAAAATCCAAATTGGATTTGTGGTGGTAATATAATTGACAAATTAAATAGAGGAGGAACTAGATATTTCTAGAAAACACATATTACATGGCTTGTAATATTGTTTTACATGTCATGTAGGACACCTATATGTGCTACTAAGGTTTCCAAAAAAGAGATAAGGACAAAAAACTATGTGTTATAATAAAAAATACATGTGGACTTCATTTGGTTGAATTCCAATCGACTTGGATGATACATGTTCATGGGATGAGTATATTGGCCAAGACTAGTACACGGAGATGTCTAGATTACATATTCTAATCCATGTTCTCAAACATGGATATATGTAATTGGGAATGGAATAGGGTACATGAAAAGATGATGAGGAATGTGGGAGTATACATGTTAAGGTATTTATTTAGTGTTATAGGATGTGTACCCTAACTTCACATCATGCACATCCTCATAGATAGATTAGATCCCTTCATCTCTAGAGTATAGTCTAAGATTAACAGAGTGTATTTCCTTGGCCCATTCCCACTGGGGAAAAGTGATTAATTACGTACTTGGATCATGATTGTGATTCCTTATATATATTAATGATTTAATAGATTTATCTATATCTCCATATGGGAATGGGTAGGATATTATATCCTTCCGAAGAGGGGTTTCAGCTATTGTAATGACCACCATACATAGGTCATTAGTCCCATATCGAGAAAGATGATCATGTATGGTTTGTGGTGTCCCCCAATAGCCCTAGGTATCATCCCATACCTAGAAGATATGATCATCTAATATCCATTGAGTACATCATGGGAGGGGAAAATTAACTTGACCTCTTGGATATGTTTATGTAGTGATACCACATCTCATGGAGTGAGTAATCCCCAAAAAATAATTACCTAGAAGCCTCGACTAGTGATTTTGGCCTATTTTGTTGGTTGATACCACTTGATATCAATTTTCTATTATAACTATATATGGGTTTTTATGTTCATTATTTTATTATATGACTTATCTCGATGCACTTTGGTTAATGATTTCAGGGTGTCATACTGGGTGTCGTTATACTCACCAATGCAATGGATCTACCCTGATGTGTCCTGACTTATGAAAATGATGGACATTTTGATGGTGTCATTCGATGACATAGGAATGGATGAGAATATGTGGGAAATAAATGGAGAGGTCTTTTTCAGGTGGTTTTATTTGATAGTGGTCCACTACTTATGGGCAGGAGAGACTATCTGCAGTTGTTTCTCCATCTGGTATTTCATTCCGTTCACACATTTTGAACTATTTTTAAACTCTAATGCTGGAATAATGTTGTCAATGGATTTATATTATCAATTTAATTTACTTTATCAATGTTTAATGGGCATGGATATGTGTGTTTATAAAAGAAAATTAGGTTAATATATCCCATGTATGGGTTTTTCCTACTCGAAACTAGTCATCCACCCTTTCCCTGATAGAGGTAGTCTTATGGTAGTCACAGTCAACATATCGTTAGCTAGGAATGCCCTGGTGGGTCATGAAATGATTATGTGGAATCAAATGTGTGGTTCTACATTTATTCTGGGTGTATATTTTTTTGTGTTGTGAGAGTGGTTTGAGATTTATAGTAATATAATTAAATAGATTCATGTTTATTTTTCAGTACAGGGATTCTAATTTTGTGAAATGAATGAAAAATATATCCACCATGACTCTGATAACAATTTTTTGACTTTATACATTTAGATATTAGTTCTAGTGAAAAGATGGGTACATGCATCAAATAGTATTGTGTTGTTTTTCTTTGTCCTTATCAAGTCAAATCTCCAGATATAGTCTTTCACTTTTGGACATCATTTTTATTTAAGGATTCTTCTTCAAATACATCCAACTAGGAATTCACTATTTGATCATGAGGATGATCCATCATGTAAATAAGATTATTTACAATGAATATACTAGAGTTGTCACATTATGGAGGTTTCCAGTCACTCAACAACTAATTGGAAAGAATTTACCATTTAGAATACTAGAAAATGGTGCATAAAAGCAGAGTGTACTAAATTAATTTCAATTAAAAACTCCTCCCAGGTATATTGCAATGATAAACCCCAATGATGATCAGTACTATCATGAGGTAGTCACCCAATTTTCCCTCATCATGGGGAAACCTACATATCAAAAAATGTCATCGTAGTGATTCATATTTACGAATCATCTCGGAGGTAGTGGAATCTACTGACTAATTCACATGACAAGAAATATATATCATAATCACACATTAAGAGTTTATTCAGGGAGGATTTTTATCCAACAATTATTTGATATGTATGAATCAAGGATCATTTGTATCTACAATGGGGAAGAATTATCATGGCTGAGTATTCAATGAGGTTCAATAATCTCTCCCAATACTCCCATATTATAGAGGGGAATCCCTTATTTAGATAAATAACCTTTTCAAATGGATTGAAATTTAATATAAATGATTCAGTTATATATTATTTCATTCCAAAAAATTCATTGGGGATAGAAAAATAATTAGATTTAGGGAGATTCTTGGAAGATTAGATGATGTTCTTGGTAGTTAGTAGAGGGAACCCATGATCAGATACCCAATAAGCTATTAAATAATAGTTTTTCTAAGGAAACAAGACATAAATATGATATTCTAGATTATAAAAGTATAAATTATTAATTATTACTATCTCTCAAGATAGATACAATTATTTAATTGAGATAAACTACTTCTCTTGTTACGGTTAGGGACATCTTTCTCAATGTTTTATTTAACATTCATATAGCTGATAGGGGAAGGATAAGGGACCACCTAAGTAGAAGAATATATATGAGTAGGTAGATACACTTGGGCTAGATGTGGTATGGGAGATGTTACAGATGTTGGATTTGGTAGTTGTTTTGATTTGTTTCCACCACTGTCACAGCCACCATGTGGTGAGTGCCATGATCCAGGAGCTGGTGGGTATGGCTGGGGATAGTTGGAGGAAGTGGATCCCTATGTCCTCGATAATATAGGTATGATAAATTATATAGAATATTTCATTTCAATAATATTTATAGTACTGATAGAAATATGTTCAATTCATTACATTATAACCACTTCATTGGATCGAGACATAGAGATTTCAGTTGATCCCTTTTTTCAACCTACACACTTGGAGACCCAAAATGGTGTTGACTAAATGATCATACACAACTGTTAATTTTGTGGCATTACTCTTATAGTAATGATATTACTATGTAATTACATTATAGTATATATACATCCATACAACAATATATTAGGTTTAGAATCTCTATCTATAGTTCATGACCAAATTGGTTGTTTCTATTGGAGGATTGGGGGTCTCCATGATAGTGGGAAGATGTCTTCCATCATGGGTGAGAAGGAAAACTAAACAGAGCCAGGTGGGATCATATATAAGTGTGTTTAGTGAAATAATCACTAGTAAGATAACATGACTAATGTAATATTGTTTGTTATGGGCTTACAATCTCCTGTATTGGTGGTGGAGTACGAGGGAGTATTTATTGATGATATTCCTGACAAATATCTTCATTAAGAGATTGAAATATTCATTGAAATACACAATAAGAAGGCACCATTATTTAAACTAGCATATCATATTGCTCTGGAAGAGATTTGAGACTTGTGGGTTGTGTTAATGGAATTGCATAGGATGGGCCTCATGAGACCAAGTGTTCCCCCCTAGGTAGTTGTAGTTTGGTTTTCCAAAAAGAAAGAAATTATCATGAAGTTATGTGTGGATTATCGATACCTTAAAAATATGATGTGAAAAATATTTAACCACTGTTGAGGATAAAATAACTCTTCGATCTAGTGATTGGGGTGTGATGGTTCTCAAAGATTTACCACATATCAGACTATCATAAGATGCGAGTATAGTATGAGGATATACTAGAGAAGAAATTTAAATGTAGAAATGGACACTATGAGTACATGTTGATTCCATTAATTATTACAAACTGAAAAATAAATCTTCATGGTAATCAAGATACAGTTCTTCTATAATTTCATTGAATGTGATTTTGTGGTCATTATCATCAATGTCCTAGTGTAATCAGTGTCTATGATGGATCAATCCAAAAACGTAAGGATTGTTGTAGACACACTTAGATAGATTAAATAATATTGGAAGACCATAAATACTTGATTCTATATGCATGATGTCCAATTGCAAAGAAATTTCATATCAACTGATGGTTTTGTAATGGGAACATCCAAGTTTGAGATAATGATAGGTAGAGAGCCACCATGCAGCCTAAAAGGGGTGAAATAATTCCTTAGTATGGAGGGATACAACATAATATTTGTGAATGATTTATCATTGATATTGAATCCTTTGAATGCCTTGTAGTATAATTGGAATACATTCATTTATGTAGACTGTTTCTCATGGTATTTTTATGATTTAAGGATAAGATTTAAAAGCATACCATAATAAGATTTCCAGATTAGTGTATCCTGTATATAGTGTTATCTGATACCTCAAAAACTGAACATGGTTGTGTCATTATACATAGGTTTGTTGGGATTTCACATGGGTTGAGATAGTTGAATCCATAATAGCATAACTATGTGACCCATGATCTTGTGTTGGGAGCGACAGTTTATGCCATGAATATATGGCGTCACTACCTTATGGTAGATTGATTGATCCTCTACTCTGAACACAAGATTCTTTAGTATATATTCCTTTATATGGATCTTATCTTTAGAAAGAGGATATGGATAGATATCCTCTAGGAATAATACTCTGAGATAGTCCATACTCATATGAATGTTTTTTTGGTGGAAGATTCTCACAATAAGAGATATTTTTCTCAGGTATTTGAGTGGTGTTTGGGTTTTTATCCTTATTATCATTTTCCATAGAAGACAAGAATAGTTATTATTATCTTCATTATATAGATATTACCACATATCTTTCATAATGTTTTAGGGAATCTCAAAATGGTGATACAAAATTTGAGACCTTCAGTACTCATATATCTACTAGACATGCTGCTGATTTATTTTTTGAAGGTGGGGAACCTGTTATACATTCTAGTTGGTGGATTACGTTACATGCGATGTTACCAGAGGAGGTGATGAGGTAGTTTCTTAAACCCCCATTGGCGGTACATCTTTGTGTGGGTAGGATGTAACAATACCTCTAGTGTTATTTATGGTCAGTCATAATGAAGAAAATGGTATTAGATTTTATATATCGAGTCTATATCTAGTAGTAAGGGAAGAATGGTATGTAGGTCTCAATGGGTTTTTCTTAACCCATTATAAGTTTAGAGAGGATGTTTGGTGGGATACACATGGTCTTCATGAAAGGGTTACCATGTACATCTAGGATGAATGATTTCAACTGGGTGATCATAGATAGACTCACCAAATGGTACCACTTCCAAGGTATTGAATAAAAAAGTTTTTTGTTATTATTTGATTATCTTTTAGTGTATGAGTTTTTGAATATCGAAGGAGTTTCGTCTAAAATAATTCTAATATATTACCACCCATAAAATCATTATTATAGAGATATTTATAGGAGGCCTTTAAGAATCCATTACCTACATGAATAATTTTACACCCCCATACTAATGGGGAAACTAATTGAAGACATCCAATATTATATGATGTAATATGGAATTAAATATTGTAATTCAGCCACAGTTGGGAGGATAACCTACCATTTGTGGTGTTTTCATAAAACAACAGCTATCATTACTCCAATGGTATTGACCATTCATGGCCTTATATTGGAAACCCTAAAACTCACAACTTTTTTGGAATAATATATGTTAGTTTTTACTCATGATCCCAGTGTTGCAATGAGATATGACAAAATATAGTCCACATCATCCATGAGTAAATGATGAATTTAAAAATACATTATAATTCCTATGATTACTGATGAGGGGGTATTTTGAGTTTTTGTAGGGATACCATGTGTTAATGAAGTTATAATATCAAGATGGATTATAGATATTTTTATTGAGAACAAATGTATCATCAAGGTTTACTAGACCATTCCAAATACTACATAGAGATGGTGTGGTGGTCTATACCTTAGATAAACAACCAGATTTATACTACGAACATGACATCTTTCATGTTATGTAGCATAGGATGTATTTTCACAACTCATTGCACGTCATTGACTGGGGTGAGCTACACATTGGGGATTAAGATACCTATTTGGACTTGTCGATGAGGATTGGGGCTTGGTAGAAAAATATCTTATGTGGGGGAGAAATTCCCAGAGCTCACGTCCTATAGAAGTATATGGATCGTCAAGAGATAACATGGGAGTGAGGGAACCAGATGCGTTCTAAGTACAGAAATCTTTTTCTGTAGTGCTTTTTTAGGAAAAAAATACTAAATGTGGGGAAATGTGATGAATTATTTTTTCCATTTAAAGATTTGATATATATCTATTTATATATTTTTATTCATGATATAATCTGTCTTGACATTCCAAGGGATAGTGAGCAAAGAATTGATATTTTAAAAATACAAAAAATATTAACATAATGAACATGTTGTTTTCCTAAAAAAGTAGTATAACATAGAAAATGATTCTCATTATGTAAATTTGATGTCATTACTGAGTCTGAAGTGTGATTTTTATCCTAGTTAAGGAATCCCCATGGATAAAATCTAATGCTCTGACTGGGAGTGACTATGGAGGATTTTTTACAAAATAATAATTAATTTATCTATTTTATTTTATAAAATTTCCCTGACTATAGTATCCTATAAATATATACTTAGGAGGAAATGTCATGGATACCCCTATATCCATATAGATCTAGATGTGTCATTGGAGGAGAGATTTCCAAATGCAACAGATCCATATTGATGATTGGGTATTATCATCCCCAATGGAGATTATGGATCCCACCAATGATTAAAATAATAATTTATTTCCTATTAGAGATCGATCCAAACTCCTAGTTTGTTTTGAATTATGTGGATAATTCTTATTTTCATATCCAAATATGAATGAAAATCCATTCCAAAAACAATAATTGATTCATGCATCGATGGTTTATTTATTTTACTATTGATTTATTTTGTTGTGGTAAATTATTCCACATTGTTAGTATATTCTATGACAATAGATCTCTACAGAAATGTACAAAGGCTGAGTTTTATACATCTGTTTTATGTTTCTTGGTTATCTCCATGGTTTTATCACATTCTCATTTTGGGTAATTTCGTTACCCTATGGTTCAATGACTAACATATATTTTATCATTTTTTCTATCATTCATCGGTGAAATGGATCAGTTCTATAGATTCAGTTTATGTTCAAGGGATAGATTAAGGTGGGATGATAGATAATGACCTAAGGAGGATTAAATAGAATGAGTTTTCATTATTATGCACTAATTTAAGTAAAGAGATTACTATTATACTCAATGAATCCATTTACAAAAAAGATCGGAGCTAGGATCCTAATGACCAGTGATTGAAAAGGTCTGATTTCCCTAAATCAATAAATCCCCAACTGATTTTCAGTAGCGACATCATATATTGATGAAACTAAGGAGGAACGACATTTTTTTGAAAAACCATCATTACACGGTATGTAATCTAGAGTTACACATCATGTGGGAACCAAAATGTGGAACAAATCTTTCTTAGAATGAGATAAAGATCACACTCCATATATTTCCTAACTTTTATAGTGTGGACATCAAATAGTATAATTCCATGTATCTCATAGGATACATGAGAATGAGCCTAGTACACCAAAAAATCCATGAGGTATGACATGTAAAATGTACACGGGATAAGCTGTGTAGATGAAAAAAAATCGATGAACATGAGAATAGATTAAGGAACATGAGAAAGGGAAAAGGATAACAACAAGTTCTAGATTTAGTGTTAAACTCTGAACACACTAAGTACATGTCATTTAGTTGAATAGTGGTATATGGGATCCCTTCTTATCATTATTATAATCCATTTTTAGTTGATTTTGAAATATTGGTACTTTATTGTTTGGGTACATTGCACCATTATGTCCTCAGTAAAAGCTTTTCATCCCCTCTATGAGTGTAGTATTGGATATAGTTTTGTTTATCCCAATGTTGTACCATGGTGTCATCCTCTATCATTCTTAGGTGAGGTTTGTGGTATCAGTGTCACCACCATGAACCAGGTATTGATACCCTATCTAGAATGATGATATAATAAGGATTTTGGTTTCCACCAATGGCCCTACGTGGGATACCCTACCTTGATGATTAGATCCTAAGATATTCATTGAGAACGTTTTCTGCAGGGAAGAATGACTATAACCTATTTGGTTAGCATCACAATTGAGGGAGTGGATTATAGAGTTATTAAACCTAGAATGATAATTAAATCTAATCCTAAAGAAGAATCATATGATTAAAAGTATTTTTTGACACGACTTTATATTAGTTGTCTGTTATGAGAATATCTAGATTTTTGTTTATTGTATTTTTGTTGGGAGATGAATACTCTTGATAAATTGTGCTTAGTGATTTTGGGATCTTTTATTGGGTATTATTATAATCACCCATGTATGGGATCTACCCACAATTAATATCTATTATGTAGACCTAATTTCTCTAGAAAATTTCCTATGAGGATAGATAATGGGAATATTTTAGTTGGGTCATAAAGAGAATGATTTTTTTCTAGATGGTTTCATTTGATAGTGGTCCCCTCCTTCTGAGTGGATTGAATTCTCTAATATTTTTTGGTGGTATATTATTTTCCCCCTTTAAAACTTTTTGTACTATATTTTTACTTATATTTTGGATAGATTTCATACTTGTATTTAGATTATTTTTTTATTCTTGTTTCTATGCATTATATGGGCTTTTAGATGTCTGTGTTTGTGTACAAGTCTATTATGATAATTACTATCATTGATTGGTCATTACTACTCATCACCATTCACTAACCCATATCCTACTGGAGGCAAGAATTTTTTGGTCACAATAATCTAATCGTTGTCCAAGAATTCCCCAGTGGTTCAATTCATGACATCTAAATTGGTATCATTCAAGAAGCTCTTAGAGGGAAAAATATTATATTTGAAATTTAGAAAAAGTAAGAAATATAAATCAATAAATTTTCTTTTATTTCCAATATTATATCAATTAATGGACTCTAAATTTATCTTATGATTAAAAATATTTTTTAGAATGTAATACAAAAATTAAAATAATGGATTTATTTAATTTAATTTGCAAGGAAGGTAACTATTGATGATTTTTTCGAAAACAATTCCTGGTTGGACAACCCCTTAACCCATATTACACATAGAGGTATTATGTTCACATGTATAAATGAATGTAAAAATATTTTATTTTTTATATAATGATTCATTGAAGAATTTAATCAATTGTGTCCATATAAAGAATGATAAGTTCATTTCTGATGCATCAATGTAGATAAAGACTCGTGAATAGAACTATTTATCCCATGATCTTGACATTGATGTTGTATAGATAACTATGAATATTTGGGAATGTTATCTATATGGAAAAAGATGTGATATATAAGAATATCATAAGAGCTAATAATATATCATTTCATCAAAAGAGCTCAACGTGAGGATATTAGATATCTCCTTCTTATCCTGGATTATGATTTCTCCATACACAACCACACACTGAAGGAAACAAGATAGAAAATTTATTGACCATGAATGATCATATAATTATCACCAAAATAATTACTAATATGGATAATATGTTTATGGATTTACTGAATATTGACAAAGAAGTTATTAAGGATTGGGAAACATCACTCAATATAAAAGATATTTGTAGCCTATTTTTATTAGAAAATTAAAAACATTCTCCTCCTAACGGTGATAAATTTAAATTTATAATTAAAGTATTTTATGATGGGTAAATGGTAGACATCATATAAAAATATGGGGTTATAAAATTTTGGAAAGTGTAATTTTTTCCACATATACTATAGATGAAAATGGAATTAATAGATGATTCTTATAGCTTGAATCTATCTATCCACTCTGGTATGACCACGATTTATATGGATATTAACAAAAATTGTTTATGAGATAATATGTAATTTGAAAATATATATTATATGTCATGATTAATGGGTTTTAATTATGATATTGGTGATAGATAGGATCAAAGATGATTCATGAAACAAAAATATATTACTATGTGAAAATGGGAATCTGTTACTGTGCGCATTATATTTAGATTAAAATAGAATCGTTTAATGAATGATGTAATATGCCTTATTGTTGATCTAATTAAAAAATATTCACATTTTATCCCTATAGGGTAATATTTACCTCTTGGTATCCTTGAATAAATATATACTAATGACGTTTTAAAACATTATAGTGCACCAATTTCAATTATGTATGATTGTATAATTTTTTTCAAAAGCATCTTGATTCTAAGCGTAATTTGAGAAATTATTATCATCCTCAAAATGACCTATATTCTAAAGGGATTATTAAAAAATTATAGACATTTTGAGGTCATTCACACATAACATTCATGGTATCTAGCATCCGAGATTTTTATTGAAATTTTCTAATTATAATTGATTCCATTAAAGTACTCAAATGGATCCATATAAATCATTATACGGTAAAATATTTCATACTATAACTAGATAGGATGATGTTTTTTAATGAATGATTTAATTATGATAAAATTTTAAGAAGAAAATGATGAATGTGAAGAATATTCAGACCAATATTAAATCAGATCGATGCAGTAAAAATATTTATGCTAATAATTAATTGAAATTGTTTATATTTCAAGTAGGGTATCACAGTTTATTCGAAGTATCTCCATGAAAGGGTGTTATATGGTTTGATAAGAAAAGAAATATTATCCAAATTTACATCAAACCATTTGAAATTATAACGTTTTGGAGCTATAAATTAATCATTACAAATGACCTTAATACTATATTGAGTAAATTATTCGTTCAATGTCTTGTTTTTAAGAAATTATATTACATAACCAATTCATGTGTTAATCACTATTAATGTAGAGTTGGAAATTAATCTATCTTACTATGAAGATCATATATTGAATTTGGAAACTAGATGAACATTTCTATTAAAATTATACATGATAGTTAATGGTAATTTGGTGAAATTGTAAAATGGAAGAAGACCTGTGGGATCATAATGATATAATTATGAATAATCACATATATTTTTTGAGTGAAATATGCATGAAAATTTTGTTGCTGTAATTTTTGAATGAGGTAAGAATGTAACACCCAAGACTGAATAATAGAATGTGACATTGTATTTAAATAAAACTATATTATAATGAAAATATTAACATTTCATTTCAAAAAATTATAATTTAATTGGATAAATATTAATTTTGTACATACTAGGTCAATATGAGTCTATAATGATTTTTTAAAATTTTCCCTTGGAAATAAGTTTCTATGTATAATTGAAAATGTATTTTTGACTATTATTCATTTTATTTATAGTTATTCCGTATAATATTAATAATAAAAAATTTATTTATTTTCAATTTGATAAAAAGAAAAACAAGGTCATTAAGAGGTAAAAAGAAATATATTCTAGAAAATTGTTTTCAAGTGCATAATGGTTTTCTTTTTAAATTTATTAAAATCACCTCTAATAGTGAATGATTAAAATGAAATGTATATATTAAATATCAAAATATATTAATCTGATATATATAATTCTTTATACATGATGTATTTTTATTTTATAAGAATTGTATTAGTGAAAAATTAATTTTCATGAAAAATGGTTTCTTGTTATGTTTTTCAGGTTTATTTTTAAATTAAATTCAACAAAATATAAGAAATAAATTTGATAAAATTTATTCTATATTTAGAATAATAATTAATAATATTATATTATATGATAATCTTAATTTTCGGCTACAATGAATCATAAAAATAGAAAAAAAATTACCATGGTTAAGGTCAAAAGAAATTTACCACTGGTTAATCTAAATTTATAAGGGTTAAAATGATCTAAAAATGTTCTTAAATAAAAATCAAGGTTTTATTAAACTTTTATCCTAATCACCTACAAATATGTGTATTTTGGGACACATTTTTTCATTACTACAACATAATTATATTTTAAATGTTGAATAAAATATTTCTACCACTCACTTAAATTATAAAGGGAACCTCATATCCAAAATTATTTACACATTTTTATACATTTATAACATACATAATCAAACTAAATACATAACCAACATCCTTATTTATTTTTTATAGGATATTTTATTTCCATGAAACAAACCCTAGGGTCCGTACGAATACATCCAATGATTTTTCTATTAGATAAGGTAATCATCATCCCCATACTATCTATTTTTTAGTTATTATTTTAACACCATAAATTATTTCCTAAAAAATAACCTAAGCATGATATCCCATATATAAAGATTTTGTTTATTGGATCGAAAAATATTTATCAATCCTCTTATTCAAAAAATAGGAAATGATACCATTTCTCATGTGTACTGTCACCCCATGAGCATGAAATTTTATTTTTTATGTTATTTATTTATTTTTCATCCATGATTATGAGTTTCAGTAGTTGGTCATTCGAATATTAATTTTTTTAATAATTATAGTTTATTCATGGTTAGACCACACAATTAGTAGTAATTTTGTAGTTCCCATGTGGCTACCGTTGTGGGTAGTGTTGGGGCACACAAAATGTAAACAATCTATGAAACAGTGCGACATGCTTATGAAATGGTTCTATGAAATGATAAATCATAGTTGTATGGATATCATACTGTTTGTAAAAGATTGTGGATTACTCGTGAATGTTTCACTTATCTCTGGTAGAATGCACAATGTTTGTGAACATTCTGGTAGACCATGTTGAAAAAATGGGCGACCTTCCCAAAGTCTAAAAAATGAGTCAATGATACAACAAAATATAATATTATTTAATAATAATAGAAATGTTATTATTATTATTATTATTATTATTCAGATTATTATAATTTTTATTATGTTAATTACTACTATTTTGGTTTCTTTTTTTTTTCTCTTAAATTTCCTAATTATAATATTTCTATTTTTTCTTTCTTCTGCTCCACTATCACTCATGTGATGATACCTCCCATTTTCCACACTACGCTCATGCTGCCTGATTTGTTGAGACCCCTCTTCATTAGTGATCCCACTGTATTTTATATTGTTTCTTTTTCAAATCATATATGTATTATATCCTCTTCCATCTTTATCTCTTGATTTTGTGTTTTTAATCTCCCCTCTAGTGGCGTACAATTCATCCAAACCCAATAAATTTCATAAAGCTGATTTTTGAGGTTCCACTTATTTTTATAAAGTGTGATAGGTCTATTAAGTTGACATAAAACATGTCTTGAAATACGACACTAAAGGCAAGTGGTGTCGATCCATTTTTCTCTGCTCAACATTATTTTCAATAAGGTCTTACAATTATTTCACTTTGGTTCAATTTAAATTTGTCGGCTTTATGGTTTTTCAGTTGCTTGTAATTTTTCTAGAGTGTGTTGGATCACATTGATGTGGTTCTACGATATAGGAATAAAGAATGATTACATGTGAACACGTATGTAAGGAATATATATATTCCCACTTATTACATATTCCCTCATGGTGAGAAGAATTTGTGAAATATAACTTTGGGTAGTTATATATATGTTTATAAAGGCATGTGTGTGTCAGTACAAAGGGTCGGTTTGAGTAGTCATAAATAATAAGCATGTTTGAGGAGTCTCCACTATACCTATACCTTTAATATAAATTCCATTATTTCTTGATTATGTTTAAAATTTATTTTCCCAATTTATATGAAATTCATATATATATATATATATATAATTGGTCATGGTCCTTGAAAAGTGTCCTCACACATGGTTTCTAGAACATATCATAAACATTTATTGTCGATTGTTTGAATTAATCATGCTTCCACGCATGATTTTAAATGTTTGGTTATTTTTTTTATTCAATTATCATATTAAATGATTCTAAAAATGATATCTATTACATATAAAGGTGATAATATGATTAGTGTATGAGGTGAGAAATGTGTATTTAAAAGCCATTATGAATCCAATGGTTAGAAAGTGTTTATTATAAGTCAAATTTGTTGTTTTCAATGGAATTACATTATTTTTATTATGGAGGTTGTTTTATAAATTTAGAATGTTGTTTAAGAAAATATAAAATTTCTAAATACCATTTTTATAACGAAATGTGTTTGTGTTTAAATTTGAAAGAGGGTTTTCTTATAAGAAATGGTAATTTTTAATCAATTCACACTAATATTGTGTTCATGTGAATTGTTTGACACATATGTGACATTAGTAATGGGAATTGAGTACAAAGAGAAATGCTTGTTATCATTGGTGGAAGATATAACAAGTATGATAGTTATTCGGAAGTGGCATGTCAATATTCTTCTAGTATATGGATTCTAGTTAACTCAGAAGTGGGAAAGCTTAGATTCAAATAGTAGGATTGAAAATTTCAACTATAACAAAATTATGATGCTGATTACTGTTCACTAGGCCCTTAGTATGTTCCCTCATAGTCGATATTGCAAGAGAATGCTATTAGTTATGGTATCAAAAACATGTTTCACCAAGTTACGAGGTTTTTAAATTCCTATTGTTTATTTTCCTATAGGTATTTACCATTGTGATTTCTTATGACATGATACTACTCATGTGATGCTTATGTGATGTTTTTCTATCCTTCATTATATGGTGGAACTTGTGTACCTTGTGGTTTCATAAAAATTACTTTTGAGAAATGCTTTTCTGATAATACTATTTTCGTAAAAATGATTCCCATGGGTTATATTTTGAAAGTGTTTTCAAATAATAATATGAAAAAGTTCATGGTTCTTGTATTGAGATATTCATTTATGTTTCTTTTTTCATGTTTTGACATTTTTAAAAAATAATTTTTAATCTAAAGGGAATTCATTCAATCTGAAATATTAATGGTTTCCTGGAATCTATTTTGAAATGTTGGTGGAATAGAAATTACTTTCATAAAAATTAAAACGTGTTAATTGAAGTTGAAATGAATGGAAAAAATTATTTTATTTTTCATTACATTCTAATTCTAATGCATTGGTTTTATTTTTAATGGTAATTTATAGTGGTTAAATTTTTGGGCATGGCTACTGAGTTTTAATATTCACACCTATATCTTTTATTGGCTTATGGTGATGCTTCTCACTTGGGTTAAATCATGGAGTTAGTGTGAAATATTTTATGTAGGTGATCTATGAGGTCACATGGAGGTATGTTTGTAGTGTTGTTCACTTTCCACTATGAGAGTTTATTTTTTGTAATTTATAATTTTTTTATTAGGTGTTATATTATATGTTTAAAATCATTCCCAAATGCTTTATTTGGAGTCCTAGCACTCGTTTCAAGTTTGTGGGGATCCTGAATTCCTACAGGGCCTTATCGTGGACTTGATTTGGTGACTAGTTAGGGGTTTTCCTTGGATGGTTCATGTTGAAATAGTATTATAAGAGACCCTTGTTATTTAGGCTATAAAGTATCTTAGATATTGGGACTATCGACACTCAAGAGGTTAGTGTGGGATCGACATCATGAACTCTTTTTCGTTCTAAGCCTTGGGGTACCATGGGTAGTCCATGATTTGTGTTTGTCTTTTTTATTTTCTAATTGGACAAGGGATGACAATGAGAGAAATATGGGGTTGTGAAGCAAGTGTGAATGGAGTATTGACCCATATATAGCTCAATTGTGCAGTTCATGATAATTCATGAGGTTGATGTTCTCTGGGATCATGGCTTACTAATCCATAAATTTAGGTTAGGCTTACCACTATTTTGTAATTATTGGATTTTTGGTGTGTACTTTTGGATTTTTTTTGGAATAAGTGGATATAAAAAATGAACATGGTTTTAGGAAAGGGGTTTTCAAAAGGAAAAGTGGTTTGGGGGGTCTATCGGTTTTATATGGATTTTTTATTGTAAATGGTTTTATTTTATAATAAAGTGTTTTTTTAATGAAAAAATGGGAGGTGTTTTTGAAATTATTTTGGCTTTTTGGTTGGATGAGATTGTTTGGAAATGAGAAATGTTTGGAATTAACTCATGGTTTTTATATAAATGATCACATATATGGACGTATTCAACTGTAAAGTGGATATTTGGAGGTATTTTTTGATTTGATATTGAGATTTTACAAGGACATTTATATATATGAGACTTCATGGAATACCAATGGTGGGAATTTTAGTTGTTTTGATAGCTGATAATTGGTTTTCAAAAATGATGATTTAAATGTTTGGAATAGTCAGTGAGAAATTGTTTTGAATTTTCTTTTTTTTTTGGAATTATTTTTTATGGGATCATGGTTTTCACATGATCAAATTTTTTTTGGAATGGTGATGTGAGTTTGGGGGTTAGTTTGTGAATATATTATGTAATTTTGTTTTATGAAGAATTTTGATTTGGCTTCGAGCCACATTATTTTCATCATGCCCTATAAAATCCTATGTGTGAAGCTAAGGTTGTTAGGGGTTTTTATTATATTTTGAATATGTGATTATTTTAACAATTTTTTCTATGAGTATTCCCATTGAAGACTCTACCCAGACTCTGAATGGAGAGGTTCTACTAGAGAATTTCCATACATTTAACCACAACCAAGTCTTCTTGGTTTGTCCCCCACCATCATAAACTGAGAAATAGAACAATGTCTCATTCATAGTGTAATATTGAAAGATGTTTCATTTATCAAGGTTTCATGGGTCATCTGAATGGGGTATTTGAGTCGCACTACATTGAGAAGAAGATTCTTTTAAAGATTTTATGCTTCGGACTGTGGGGTAGATTATGCCTCAAGACCATAGGGCTCCATCCATAGGTCCCAGAGTGGAGCTTTTCACACAGTGAAGAATCGTTTGTTGTGGGGTACTTGGTCTTGATTTTTTTCACTAATTCTAGAATTGGGAAGGTTTAATTTTCATTGTTGCATCTTTATTTATATTCTAAGATTAACTTTTGTGGTAAAATTCATACAGTCATCATTTCCATACTATGATTTACTTTTTTTGAAAATTCCCCTACTATAATTTTAATATTTATTTAAAGTTCCTCTTTGATTTTAAGAAGGATTAGGGGCCTTATATCTCTTAAAACCTCTATGTTTGTAGTTGTTCCTTATAAAAACAAACCCTTTGTAGGCTATATCATTCTGGATACGAGACTCAAGATGATTGTTTCTATTGTGTGGTTATCCCTTTTTGTGGACCATTTTTTATGTCATGCTCAATTTTTAGACTCTCATTTCTTAAGGATATATTGAGTTGTGGTTTAGTTTATTATTTGGTTTTATCTCCTTATATTTTTTTTACTCTTGTGTAAAGTGTTTTTTGTTTTGGGTTGGTAGTTCCTGGTGGCTATGCTTGTTATTTTTTTGGGATTTTTTTGTTTGGTTTGGGGGTTTCTTCTTTGGTTCATTTTTGTAGTTCTAGAGTAATACCATGGAAAGAATCTCCATATTTTCCACCCTAGTGAGGTTATTTTGGTAGGGAGAACCCTTATCTTTTATTCATTGTTCGTATCATTCTGGTTTCTCTTAGAGATTTTCATTTGTGAGTGTAATAGTGTAAGGTAACTTTACATTAATGATTTCATTTGTCTAATTTAGTTTCATGATAGATTTTGATTCCTCATTTATCTAGGAAACATTATATGGAAAGAAAGTGTTTGTGATGGGGATAATTGTCACTTCCTGACCATGAAATTTAATTTTTAATAACATAATTTTTTTGATTGCTTGGATTTCTGTTTCATATGTTTTCATGTCATGTTTTACAATTTAAGAATCTTTTTAGTTGTTGCTTGATGATCATGTATGGTTTTTTGTAATCATGTGGTGCCTGTGTGGGTGACAATGTGTGTAGTGGTGTGGCTGTTGAACTATACAAAACGAGTGTGAAATGGCCTTGTCAATTAAAATATCATAGTTTCCTGATTAGAGCATAGTTTCTAAATCTGTGAGACCAGTCTGTGTAAGGGTCCCCTCTTCCACCCAGTGCATGTGCCGCCCCCTTCTCCTAGATCCCTCTTTTTCGAAGATTCAACCAGATTTTATCTTGTTTTTTGATCTAATATCATATTTAATAGCTCTACTTCTTTCCTCCTCCATCGATTTGTATTTTTCCCTCTCTCCTCTTGTGGTATGAAATTCGTTTGTAGCCATGGGTTTCTTGCAATCAAAATTATGATGTTCATCTTGTTTCTATGGAAAGTGATGTGACTCTCAGGTCAACATCATGAATTTTTCAACATTTTCTACTGATGGAGAGTTGTTTTGAACCATTTTAGTCTTCCCACCATTAATTTTATTATGGGTTTTGAATTCATTGTCTTCAGTTAAATTTTAGTTTATGGGTTTTTTGGTTTTTTAGTCTCTTGTATATTTTATAGACTGCATTGTATCAATTTGATGAGGTCTTAAGATAATTAAATTTGGAATACATACATGTTCACACATAGGTAAGAGGTATATATATTACCTCTTAGTACCTACTCCCTCATGGTAGTGTCTATATATATATATTTCTATGCATGTCAATGTAAGAGAAAAGGGTCAGTTTTAGTGGTCATCATCAATAAGTGTCATGTTTTTTTGTAGGTACTATATTCCTAGTATTTTAAATTAAATTCAATGATTTCATGACTATTTTTAAAACATGCTTTCTCTTTTTATATGAAATTCAGATTATATATATAATTTTTTGTGTTTCTGGAAAAATGGGTTTTCACAAGGTTGCAGACCTTCTCTTAGTCATTCAAATTTTATTCTTTGAATTATGCATGGTTTAAATAATGATTTTAAATTCTTGTTTCATTGGTTATTAAATTATCCATATAAATTATTTTGTATGTGATTTTTATGTCTCTTGAATGTGGTTTTATGCATTGTGTACAAGGTGAGAATTTTTTTAATGTTTTTAGGATATGTGTGGATTTAAAGATATTTTTCTATGGGAAATTGGTTGTTTTGAACTTAATTCCTATATTTTTCTTCATTAAATGTGTTTTATAATTTCTATATGTGGTTTAATAAATTGTTAAAGTGCTGAAAAACGTTTTTAAAAGTGTATTTTCTGAGCATGTAAAATTGTTATAGGTTGTACTTATATGAAATGGTGATATTATTTGTGTGTTCACTTTTTAAGTGTGTTAATTTGAATGTGGAGATACGTATATGACATGAGAAATGGGAATTGAGAATAAAGGGGAAACCTAGGTATCTATGTGGGAAACTAGAACTAGTACGCTAGTGATTCATAAGTAGAAAGCCTAGATTCTTGTAGTAGGATAATCAAAGTTAACTCAAATGTGAAAAAATATAGGATTCACTTAGAAGGAAAAAAAATTACAACTATTATTGGAGACCATTAAGCCCCTGTGATGTTTCCTCCTTGTGGATCGTGCAAGAGAAACATGTGGGTTGTGGTTTCAATAACAAGTTTCACTATTTTTTATGTTTTCTAGGGTCCCATTGTTCTACTTACATATAGGTATTTCCCATGGTGCATGTTTGTGACAGTATAATTCTATTTTGATGCTTTATGTAATGTGGTTCTATGAATTAGTATATTGTGTACCTTTTGTGCCATGAGGTTTCAAAGAATGATTTATTCAGAAAGATTTTTCCCATAATAGGGTTTCCCTAAAAATGATTCCTATGGGATGGTTTTTGAAAAAAAATCAGATATTATTTAAAAAATTTCCATTATGCTTGGGATGAGATTTCCATTTCAAGATATTTTTATTAGATCCCTCATTTACAAAAACCATATTTTAACCTATATAGATTTCATATTTTATTAAATGCTAATGTTTTCTTATAATTTTTTTTGATAATATAGTTGAAAATAAATGAATTTCATAAATTTGAAAAAAAATCCACATGATGTTTGAAAGACTGGAAAAAATTATTTTTATTTTTATTTATTTTCAAACTAGGATGTCTTGGTTTTCTCATTTAAGGATAATGCATATGGAATATTTTAATCAATCAATCATACTAGGTTTTCAGACTCATGAATATAGAATTAATGATGATTTGAACTTATGGTGATACATCCCAAATAGGTACTCTCAAGGAGAGTGTATGAAATTATGGTTGGAGGTGACCCATGTGGTCATATGATGATTGAAGGACAATTTAATTCTCTTTCAAATGCTAGAGTTTAGAAATTTTTTATGATTACATGTTATAATTTATTTAATATTTTTTCGGAAAAATCATTCCCAAATGATTTATTTTGATGCCCGATAATAGTCACATGGACATTTGGATTAGGAATTCCCTTTAGGACATCTCACATACCATATTGGGAGACTAGTTAGGTGTTGAACTAGGTTGGTTTGTAACATATAAGGTTGACTACAGCCTCACAACCAAATTAAATATTTATATTAATATTGTGAAGGTGTATTTATAATGGTGTAACTAATTAGTATATATAATAATTGTCCATAATATTGGGTTTTTGAGTATAATATATCATCTAATTCCATACCATGTTTCCCAAGAAAAAAAGATTATATAAATCGTCTATACGTATGAACAACCATCTCCAGGATGTGAGAGGATTCATTGTCCATTTCCATATTTAATGATTGATTATTAAATGTGTCTAGCATATATATATATTATAATTATATTATTAATATACATATAGATACAATAAAATATATACTATTAAAAATAATAAGAACATCCATGAAAAAAATTTCATTAGAATACAAATATATTAAGACCCTAAATAGTGATTGTAATGAATGATTATTAATGAATAGAAGATAAGATTTTATAAGAAGTTAATTTATGATATTTTAAACATTAATATGGTTATTTTATAAATTAATACAATGATTAAATTCCATATAAAATATTTTAAATCATGTTTATCTAAGCAGAGGCATGAGGTAAGGGATTCTGTCTCAACATCCACTCAATTGAGATATATTTGGTATTATGTAATTATTTAGTTTTATGTGGTGTATATAATACACATTTTTGGTATTTAACATTATTATATATTTTTTAATGTATTAATAATATATAAATTTATGGTTACACTTTCACAGGGTTAAAATTTTAAATTTACCAATGTGGTCAAAATTTAATTTATAGTATTAATTTTTTGCAATTTCACTTATTTTCATTGATTGAATACTATAATATATAATCCATAAACACAAAATATGTTCTTATGATATGGTTAATTATGAATTCTTCATTTTTTCCCTAAATTTTTCTCTCTCATTAAATTTAATGAATCAAAAATATGTTTCAAATATAATACGGACATATTTTTTCATTTTATTGGACATATTTGTCATCCATTTTTATATTTTTCACAATAATTTTACAAAAAAATATTTTATTGAATCAAATGGTTTTTTCAGGAAATTTAATTTTAAAATTAAATATTTAAAAGGTTTTCAAATAATATTTATAATGTTTTTTTGAATGTTTTATTTTTTTACCCTATCCATTAAAATTTACATGGAATGTTATGTTTTAACTAAATTTGATGTAACATTTTTTATGTCCACTATAACTGTTTTACATTATTTATATTATTCTTCATGTTTTCTATAGTTTTAAAAATATTTTTCTAATTATGCCTTATTTTAATATTTCACTTGAATTTTCTATTATTATATATTGACATATATTTTTTATGACATTATGGTCATCTTTTAACTTTTATTAATTTTTTCTCCATTAACAATCTTGAAACATTCCATTTATTTTTATCATATTTATTTGAAAATGAAATTTCTATTAAATATAAATATTATCTGAATCATGGATATTATTATTTCTTAAGTCATATCCAATTTATACATGTGGTGATTTTTTATGAATGTTTTTTCATTAACTTAGTTTGTCTTGATATTTCATATGTTTTACTCAATATGGTTATGAGAAGTCGTATTGTTTTGTAATTAAATTGATCATTAAATTTATAATCAATTTATTATAAATTCACTGATGGATGGGGCCTAGATATATATATATTCCCTTGATGAATTGATAAGGCTCATGAGGAAAACAATTTGGCTAGCCTCATTAAATGGTTTTTTGTATATACCTACCAATAGTTTAAATTATCTCAAAATAAATATTTGGATGCCATGATATCATGATATCTAATATCATAATGTCAATATATTAAAAATTTATATCATTTATAATTTAGATAATATTATACATGATATTATTGCATTTATATTTTCCATGGATGCCTTTCATGGTCATGTTATTGATAAAATGACAGGTATCTTTAGTTATCTACCTTTGCACATTTACTATGAAATCTTTACTTGGGATATGTTTAGATGCATATAACCTATAAAAATCATTTTAGGACACTTATTTTTTGTTCCACTCTACATTATATGAAAATGGAAAATTTAAATACATTTAAGGATATATAATATTTACATTCACTGTGTCTTTATATTATATTTCCAACTTAAAATGGAAATCATGAATATATCATGTTAACCAAGATATTATTATGATTGATTTGTGGTGATGTGACCCCTTTCGTATTATGCCAATGTGATAACGTAGATATTTACTTAGGGGTACTATAGTTGGGGAGGTTACACTTACGGAATCTAATGAATTGTCTAACAATTATCTCTATGTATCAAGTTGACAATTGCATAATCATACATAATAAATTTCCATTGATAGGTAATTTCCAAAATTCTATAGCATGTTTCGATAACCTACATTCACATTAAAATAATCTCAAGGAATTATCAATGACCATATAAATATTATTTCTCATGGTTGAAAATAAACATAGTATTAGTTAATAATTATATTTGGTTCTTTATTAAAATAAGAAAAATCTGTGTTTCATCTTTATAGATTTTCTTTAAATAAATTTTTTATCTCCATCACTATCTTTAAAAGAATTGGAAGACATTCATTGAGTTCAATATTCAACATAAACTGCATTTTTTCTTTTTCATCACATAAAACCTCACTACTTTCATTATTTATGAATTATGAATCATTCAATTTATAAATATATTGGTTTTAATAAATGGAACTGTAAGTATCAGAATCCTCCTCAAATTCACTACTCTCATAGTCATCAAAAGTTGATAAGAAATGCCTATTTCTATATTTTTAGAAATTTTTATCCATCTATTTTAAAGAAATTTTATTGATCTATTCTTTTAGGAAATATATTTCCTATCATCTTTATATTCACTAACATTTTATTATTTTTACAATTTTTTTAAAAATCTCAAATGACCCCACAACCAAACCATTTCAATTAATACTTTCTACATAACATTCCAACACACTTATCACCTATATAAATATGAGTGAGAATTGTTTTATAATAGTATATTTGATTAAATCTGGTTAATAAAAAACATGATATAATTAAACCTGTTATTTATTACAATTATCATTTCAGGGAAATTTAAAATAACTATAATTTTTAGGATTACAATTCATTTTAAAGACACTTCCCTTCCAAATATTATATTGAATAAAAATTTTGTCTATATAATTTAATGTTTTTTCAACCTAATGATGGTTCTAATGTTATGATAATTTTTCTTCAAAATTATCTAGAATAATTCAAGGCATATATTACACTCTATGATATTAAATTTATAATCAATGAAATAAAATTATAGTTTTTTATAGCTTTCTTTATATAAAACACTAAGTCTAAATGAATCATGATATAGTATATCATTATATCATAGACATTATACAATATAGTATTAATATTATTGAATGCATTATTGATAATATTTATGATGATAATATATAGTTACACTGTAATGATTAATCTATAATAAATAAGTACTCCATTTTGAATAAAGTCATTATAATCATCAAAAATAATTTTCATAAAAAACCATTTTATCTAAGGATATTATTATTAATTTATCTGAACTCTAGAAATTTTATTTTATAAATAGGATAAAATTACTTTTATAATAATATAAAAATTATCATAAGGTGATGTTTTTGATTTTTTCTAAAATGATTATTTTTTGTACGAATAGTGATAAATAGAGGGTTTAAAAAATTATCTTTTCCTTTCATGTATTTCTAAAATAAAAAATTTAAATTATTTTAATGATTAATTTGTTAGTTCATATTAAAAATAAATAAATTTTTATCATTGGAATCCATATTAGGTTTAATTTTTTTCAAAAAAAACATTTTTATATTATAATATTCATTAGTATGGAAAATCTTTTTTCAATATTTTTTGATAGTTAATTTTAAATTTTATTTATTACAATTATAGGTAAATTTATTAAAATTAATTTTTGATTTGGAATAATTATTATTATTTTAATGATTTCACATCCATTTTTGGCATAATATATGGTAAAATTGTTATAAATTGTTTTCATATTTAAGGATAAAAGTTGTTTTCCAATGCTAATTAATATTTTTTAACTCATATTTTAAGGCCATATTTATACCTCGTATTAAACTACCATTGAATCAATATCCATTTTAAATAATTTTTCTTTATATTTAATGTTTAATGTTTTAATTTTTTATTAAATTCCAAGTTTGTCCCCTCCTCCATGTATAAAAGGAAACATCTAATATATTTTATTTTAACCACATTGAGACTCTCATAATGAAAAAAACCTGCCTAATTCTCTTCTAAAAACACTTTTAATTTAATTAGTTTTTTGATAATTATTAAAATTCCAATCTATGAGACCTTATGACAGAATCAATATGTGTTCTTCCGATGTAGTGGTAATCACCATATATATAGTTTTTAATTTATTTCATCGTCTAAATTTATAAATATAGTTTATAAATGAAAAAGAATTTAAATTCGTATACTATAAATAAATTGACTATATTATGATTATTTGAACACCATTATCCTCCAACATTTCGATGAAATGGTAAATGAAAGTATTTCTTGTGTATATTTGTGGACTACCACCTCCACCTAAAGATATTGCTTTTTTCTATCCCCATCATTTATAATTGGTTATTATGATATATTTTATATTTATGAATAATATATATGATATTTTTTACTGATATACTATAATTTTATTATTAAAGTTTTTTATAAAATAAAAACTACATTATTTCATTTATACGAGCAACAATGTACAAGTATAGTGTAATTAATTTTTAAATCTAATCCTAATAAAAATATAAATGTGTAAATAATAATAATATAAAATAAATTTATCAGGATAAAAATTAGATAAATTATTTAATCCATATCAAATTATAACAAATATAACATCTCAACTGAGGATCTATATATACAAATCAATTAAAATCCTAGAACAATGAATTTAATATAGAATTTGTAAAAAAAATTATTAAAAGGTTAAAATTAAATAATATACGAAAAAATATGCAATTAAATTGTTTTTTATATAATTATATTATATTTAAATTTATTATATTGTATTTTTTATTACATTAACATAAAGTACAACTTGAGGTATTTTATTTATGTTATAATTTCATTATCTAAAGATATTGTCTAAGATTATGTTTCTGATTCTGAAATTTTAGGATCTACAACTCAATAATCTCATGACATTCTTAACTTATTATTATTTCTTTATATTACATTTTTCGCTTTCAATATCTCCTCTTTATTTACTGTATATCTTGAAAAAAAAATTTAGATAGAACCAACATTATACCATTGTTTGGTTAAAAATATATTTTACATGTACATGTTTTCTTTAGATTATTTCAATATTTTATTAAATTCATATTTTCCCATGTTTTACATTTTATAAAAATGTTTAAAAATTTGGTTTTTTTCATTTTATGTACTATTAAAACACATTTTTATTGAAATGTGAACAAAATAAATATTTTAGTATACACAAAATGAAATGAATTTCCAAATATCATGACTTCTCAATGATTTCAAGCATCCATTATAGGATTCCATTATATCATTGAAACAAAATGTTTTTCATAATATTTTAAAAATTATTCGATATTAAATAATTTATTTCAAATTTAAAGGATATTTTCCTAAAAAACTACTAGTGAACTCTTAAGGAAAATTTTAATCTATAACAAAATCCATGGATGTTACTAATTATATTTCGGGGATATTGTCTGAATGTTCCATCCTCATTAATTTTCTTGATGGTTTATAATAATAATGATGAGATTTTTTGATTAATTTTATAATTATGGTATATTTCATAATGAAATGATGACATGTTTATGAAATATGTTTTCATGATATTGTATATGATTATATTATGATATAATGAATGAATTTTTATCTTGTCACATAGAAATTTTAGTATTTAATTATATAATACGTGGGATAACAATTATGTATCCCTCTAATTAGTTGGTATGATATGGATATTTCATGATATATCAAGGAATGAAGTGGGGAGTGATCCCAGTTAATCAGAGGACTTTCTCCATTATGATAATAATGGGATTGAACCCTATAAATGATATAATAGATGTGGGAGTGAGTCCCATTCACTATGACGGCCTTTCAGTGATCCTCAACTAAGTAAAAGTATTTATATTCATTTATTTATTCCATAAACTTATGTCTTATTCTTATGATTTTTTCTCATGGCTCATGTTATTTTATTCATTTATGATTCAAGACCTTTGATCTATAAATATTTAATCCATCACTCATGCTTATTTCCTATTATTTGGTGGGTATAGTTTTCAAATGATTTATCATGTTCTTTTCTACTTACTATGGTGTTATGATTAAAATTTCATTGATCCCTATATTCTATACCATTATAAATATTCTAAGGTAACTGTATATTATTTTCCCTTTGTCTAGGTTATGGATGATTTTTTTAATATTATATATCTAAGAAGGGTTTTAGTTGTGAAGAACATAGTGGGAGATAATTTATATCGTTTATGCATTGTATGTTTATAAATCCATGTTTCTCAAGAAAAAATTATTTACTATTGCCATATGTATATTATTGTGAAATGTATTTAATAGTCATTTAAACTGTGAAATATTTTCGTATGAAAATTATAAGTTTTTATAACTTGTATTAGAGGAAGGATTAGTCATTTATAGAAACAAGTATGAGAAAACATTTGTTTGAACCGTTTGGAAAAGTATAAATATAAAAGAACAAATTATATTAGACAATGAATTTAGTGTTAATATAAAATAAAATACATCCATATCTAGATTGTAGAATGTGGATGATGATTTTAGATTGATTCCCCTAGTACTAAGATATGTTAATTTGATTTATTCATAAAAAATATGTCATTAAATCATTTTGTATAATCTAATTAAAAATTTATATATTCCCAGAATGAACTAACTAACTAGGCATTGTTAAATGCAAATTTATGGAAGAAAGGATTTTCATTTTTTGAAATGGAGTGTGGTTTTTATTTCATAACAATCCTTGCAAAGAATATTAGTGAGTTTTTTAGGAAAGGTATATTATAAGTCAATCTATGAATAAATTTTAATGTGGATTCATTTAAGAGCATTTACCGAATTTTTAGTGTCTAATATTTTGTGGATGGCTTAAATTGTGAAAAGTTATTTTCCATGAAGGCATTATAAAAATATAGAAAAGGATTGAGTATCAAAAAGATGATATTCATGAATATTTTTTCAAAAATTATAAAATAATGATGACAGTGATCTTAAAGATGAGGAGATTTAAAGCATTATGAGCATGTGATGGTTTGATGGAAGCCTTCACGATAGTGTAAAATCTCAATAGAGATTCTCTATGAAGGAATATTTTGAGGAGATCTATGATGGTCTGATGGTTTTGAAGGAAATCTCTATAATTATGAAAAGCACCATGAGTAGAAACTTTCCACAGATATTTACAATAGGTGGATCACTGGAAGTATATTTTTGAACAATCTAGAAATGCTGCTTAGAGGTGGTGGAGCATCGCAAATGGACAATCATACAAATATAAGGCTACACATCATTATTTCACATTAATTGTTTCATATAAAATCTGGAATCTATGTGATATTTTAATGCTATGTGGGCTCCATGAAACTCATATTACATACAATCGTGAGTTTCACATAAAATATTTATGTATTAACTGATTCCAATGATTTTGATTAATGAGTGCTTCATGATGATGGGGTATTCCATATTGACTCAATGATATTCAAAATGGTATTTTCATCTAGGAATTCAGTTAGCTTCATGAATGTAGTGTGATTTTCCAATGAAGTGAGCTTCGTGAAGGTCATAAACATAGTGAAGGGTCTTCACGAAATTTGATTGTGAACATGCTGGTTTTTAGTGAACAATGTCTTCAATGTGCATCAACTCAGTTCAACGGTGAATGAATATTCCAGTCGATTTCAAAGAAAGAGACGTTTGTTCCAATCCATTTAAACAACCTTCAAGTTGATAAATTGAGTTAAACATCACTCAATTGAGATTTCGTAGGGATGATATCGAAGTGTTTTAAGGGATGAAGTGTTGTATCCCTAAAATATTGTTAAGGAAGTGTGCCTAGAATAGAGTGACTATTTCTAAACTTATTTATTACATAACTCATGATGATTAGTGGATTTAGGGTTGACTAACAATTTGTCAGTGTACTCACCTTAGACAATCCCTTGGTGGTGAACCATGTCAAAATTATTTGTGTCCCATTTTCATGTGATTGTTGTATTACTACAATATTACAACATAAAATTTTAACAAATTCCAACCAACACGGGAACAAGATCCATCATATTGAATGAAAAATTTTATTCCCTAATTCACTCATTCCCTCTAATAGATCTCGAGGTTTCAAAGATGTTGGGGGTCGATCCCATAGAGAAAAGGGAAAACAAAAAAAAAGACTTTTGAACAAAGGTATGGTCTATGTAATTTTAGTTTGAATTTATTTATCTATTTATATGAAAAAATTAAATACATGAACTCCAATTGAAAATTAGAACTAAGGGGAACGAATTAAAAGTGTGGTTTTAAAAAATAATTTAATTTGAATTTTCTTCCTAGGCTAATAACATTAAATAGATATGATACCATTGAATTTTATTGATATGTGAAATGATCCATACCAATCAGTCTACCATATAATCCCTATTCATTGTGTTATGATTACCTAACATAGATAAATCATAATAAGGTTATATTTCCAAGAGTAGAAGATTAATTCAATTCAATGGTAATGAATAAATTATCTCAATCATATTTGTGTTCATTCATTATTTAATTCATTTTTTAGATGAACCAATGATGTATACAACATATTCACATGAAAAAAACAAATCAATTTAAATAAATATCAATATTTAAGTAAATTATTATTTTTGTACAAAACCCAATTAAATTTTTTTTCTCTCCTCTATGGGGTATATCCAATCAACTTTTTTTTGTCACCATCAGTAAAGACACTAAAATCCATTGAGGAGAGTTTACAAAGGAATGATTTAGAATGAGAATAAATAAAATACATTAGAGTTAAAATAAATATCATTCAATATTACAATTAATTTCATATAATAAATAAGGAAAATAAAAACATATCTATACAGAATAAATTCTGATTTAGAACCCAAGTGGAAGCCTCCCTCGGTTAAAATCCCATTTCTTCTAAATGATTATATTTCAGTTTCCCTAAACAACTATATATTAGTTTAAAATTCATGCTTATTTTTTCCTTGGGTCAAACCATGAGAGAAATGGCATGTCAAGCTAAAAAAGGAATGTCGTCATCAAAATATTTGTTAAAACATATGTATCTAGGTTTTTCACGTATGTTTCAAAGTGTGAAACATTTTTTCAAATCTCAAAAATTATGGGATTACTATTTTAGGAATTTTCCTCTACACACCCAATAAAAATAAAACAATTTATATATTTTACATATTGTGACATGATTTAAAACGTGAATCATTTTCATCCAGCACCAAAAGCCTCATTTGTTTCCAATTCATTATTTTTTAGGATCCCCAACATCTTTTGACCATCCAAAATCATTGGAATCCTTAATTTAATGGTTGACTTGGTTCATTTGGAATCAATAATCATTCAATATTCTTCTTTGTTTTCATTTTTCATTCCACATTTCATCATGGACTGATATGAAGATCCATTATGTTCTAATATATATATATATATATATGGAACTTCCCTATATATTTGGATGACCATAAGAATCCAGAATCATTATTATCATACATAAATATCATATTTATTCAGTCAATATTCATTTAAGATTCATATAAAAACACATGAATTTATTGGTAAAAAATTTATATATCATTAGTGGATTTAGTATTAACTCAATAATTACCAATGTAAGATGAGAGGCACTATGACTTTACAATTTGATAGAAAATCATGGGGAATATTATTAATTTAAGTCACATAATAATTATTAATAATTTCATACCCACTATTCAATTTTTAATTATTTATTGGTTTCATTAATTTATTTTTATCAACATAAGTTTTATGTAATCTTAGTTTAAAATTGTTCTTTTTGGGGAGTTAGAGGCTGGTTTATAGTTGGCATGTTATTAGAGGAATCCATTTTCCAAACAATGAAAATAATCTGGTCTATGATAGTTGTATTGGATACACCCACATAGTTAGGCATACATTTTATAATATCATGAGACCAAACTGGTCAGCCTCTCAGAATGGAGTAAGAAACACCAACATGATAACTGCATGATTTTGTAAACTATGTGGTAATACCACACATTATACCAACTTTTTTAAAAACAAATCTAGAACCAGCCCTTCCTAGTTTAGCTATATTCACCCTCTGTTATCATCTATTCCAATCACCAGCATCCCTAGTAATTCCATCCATTTATTTCGTTCTCGTATAGCTTAAATTTTTTTTTCATTTGAATGGGGGTTTTCAATTACATTACAAAGAATTTTATCCACTTATTTCCTTTGGTCTATCCTCCCATAATTTATATGTTTCTTCTCACCCAGTTATTGGGATTACCTAGGGATGGTCTAATCCAATCCACATGCTAATGGGTTTGGTGATTAGGGTTTTTCTATGATTATGTAAGATCTCATCTCTTCATGGATTGTGATTTCAACATGGTTCATGGTGATTTGATGGAAAAAGGTAATTGTATTCATATTGCTCCTTTTCATAAAAATTTAAATATGCTTTCTTTTAAATTCATTATTTTACCTTTTTATGAGTAAATGTTTTATTTCAATGTTTTTTTGGCAATTTAATATTTATTTTGACATGGATTTCGACTAAGTCAAATTTTGGTGCTCTATTGGTTTGTCATGTTGTGTACAAATTATATTAAAATTTGATCACTATGTTTTGGAAAAAATCAAAACATAAAATCAAAATCTAGGATATCTAGGCTCTAATATATTAAAATTTGATCACTATGTTTTGGTGGAGTTGTAGCATGGATATTGTGAAGCCTAGAGTATTGTGGTTGTCTTTGAATTTTATTAGTTTTTATTTCATTGTTTACATTGATATTACACTTTTTCACTATGGTACATTATTTTAGCATGAAAATGATAAATATAATTTTGAGATCATATAAAGGATTAGGAATTTTGGGACCTGCAATACAGGTCATGAAAATACATAACTATCCTTTTTTATGTTAATCCTCATGTTTCCATGGAGTTAGGTATTTCATTATTTTAGAGGCACTTATATGTTTGAAATATCATTTTCATGTGTTTATCTAATAATAAGATTCAGAAATTCATTAGATTAATGAATTCATATTAGGATTAAATACATCATTTTCAATAGTTAATTATGATTTTGTTCAAAAGTGATGATTTTTTAAAATTATGAAAAATGATTCAAATGAAATATTTTTAAAAGAGCATGCTTGTGGTATTTTGAAAATGAATTTATTTTAAAAATAATCATGAATGTTTTTAAAAATATCATGACATGGTTATGGTTTATTTTGGAATTTAATGTAGTGAGAGTTTATGTGATGGAATTCGAAATGATAATACTTTAGTTTCAAGAGATTGATACTTCTGAAATATGTTGTTAAAATGAAAAATAGAACCCGATATGCATCTTAGAAACCCAATGGAGGAATATTCGGAGAATCTGGTAGATCCTAGGCCATATGTGAACAAACTACGAATATAGAGTACCACACAATAGTTTTAGGCTCTAGAGGCAGGGAACCTGATTGATGAGTAAAGTCATTCAAATAATTTATTCTATTTCTAGAAGTAGAATCCATTAATATTCTGGGTAGATTATGACCAGAGAGGGTAAAGGTGTGGATGAAAAACATGAATGGTATCTTTGATTTCGTAGGCATAGTAGTGAATCTATAATTCAAGTTGAGTAATGCTTGAATATCCTGCATGCTAGTGGTGGGAAATAGAAGTGTACATTAATGTGGATCAAAGACATTGTTAGGAAGATTTGGGGGAATTTTTTAAAATATAATTCAATCTCCACATTTCCAATATTAAAAGGATGAAATACTTATTTATAATTAACTAGGAAAATATTTTTGTCAGTGATTATGAAGCTAAATTACTGATTTTTTTGTGAATTTCACCAAAAGGTGCAGCTACTACATCCTTGAAGTCGCACATCATTGATTTGTGGATAAGGAAGAAGGTCTACTTGAAGATTTTTGTGATGTGTAATAATTATTATATAGATATTGTGAATAGAGAAATGGTGTCTAAATGGGACTTCTTAAGAGATATGGGAGGAGTATGTATGTTGATACCCATGGGAGATAGTGGGAACTCTAATGTTGGGAGCAAGCATAAGAGGAACACCTATTTCCATGGTCAGAGTGTGAATCAGAAACAATGAGATGGATGAAGGAATCATCCTTTGATACCAACGAAAAAAGGGAGATGTATGAAATATATTTCATTTTACCACATGAAGATAGAGTGTACAATACCATCAATAACATTCCATCATTACAATAATATGGGACATCTTAAATACTATTGTCGCAGTGCTCCAAGGTCAGTTGGTCAAGACACTTCTCAGGTTTCACATGCCTCATATGCTTTTACGGGGTGTGGAGGGAAGAATAATTCTTGTCCACAATGTAGAGATAGCATGGGTGAATATTGGAATACCATGAATTTTTATTAAGGGAAGTCATTGTAAAGAAACAATGATCAAACTTCATCAATAACAAAATTATTCAAATCATAACTTGTGATTGTGGATTATAAGGCTCGACCATATATGGTGATAGGTATAATTATTCATAATTATACCCTTATGTAATTGGGGTTTGATATAGGTTCATCAAATTCATTTAATGAAGCACATTCTATTGATTTGTAGAGTATAAAACATGATATGATTATTTCAGTGATTAAACATGAAACTCCTCTTGGACAAAGAGAATGTAGAACCATTTTATGTAGAACTTCCTCTACAAATATTGTTGGATTTTAGATAAAAAAGGGACTTCATGGTATTGTAAATGTATTTATATGATGTAATCAGGGGTATGAATTGTTTAAAAATGATCAAGGCTCACATTAACCATTATACCATAATCGTTAGTTCCAATACTGTGGATGGAATCAAGCATATCGTTATATGAGAAATGGTTATAGAGATATGTGCAACATGGTATTTGTAACTAACAGTGTTAATGATATCTTACAAGTTTTCATTGTTGACTTTGACATAAATGGAATAGATTGAGAATAATAGTTTTCTAGTGGTCATGGATCAGTTTCATAAAGTGTTTTATGAAAAATTATGTGGGTTACCGTTAGTAGGGGATGTGGAACTTAAAATTTATCTCATTCTGGGGAATAGCCCAATATCACATACATCTTATCGAATGGAAACAATAGACTTAAGGTAGTTGAATGTGTGGTTGTAAGAGGTTGAAATAAAGGGTTTAATTTGGTCTATCAGATCCTCAGGGGTAGAACCAGTCGTGTTCATGAATAAAGAATAATTAAATATTTAGCAGTGTGCTTACTATCATATGATTCAACAAATTTATATAAGAAATTTATATTAACTTACAAGAATTGATGATCATTTTGATCAGTTTAGGGGAGATCATTGGTTCTCCGTGATTGACATATGATCATGATATCACCAATTAATAATTCAGGAAGTATAATATTCTAGAAATATATTTTAAAAGATTGTATTACCATTATGAATATGTGGTAATACATTTATGTATGAATAATGAACAAACAATATTTATGGTATTGATGAATTAAATATTTAATTGATATATGGATTCAGTTTTTTTGGTGTTCGGTTTTGACTTATTGGTGTTTTCAAAAAGAATGGATGATCAAGAGAAACACATGGAGTCAACTTTGTAAAATAAGAACATCCATCATTTGTATGAAAAATTATCGATGTGTAATTTTTGATACATAATGTACACTTTCATGGCCATGTAATTTATGAAATAGGCGTTTTAGTTGGTCTGGAAATGATAGAATCTGTTATCTTGTGGAAGCATCTGAATAATTTTTTTGAGTTATAGAGTTTTCTTGATCTAGATGGTTGTTACCAATGCTTTTTTCAGGAATTCTCAACACTATATTTTTTTATGATTTATTTGACAAAGAATAATGTTACATTCCAATAAACTAAGGAATAATAGAAATACTTTTATAAGATGAAATCTTGCCTTAAATCAACACATTGTTTTATATTTATAGAGTCTAGAAAAGTGTACGTGGTGTATTCAGATGCTTCGGGATCAGGTTTTTGGCGTGTTCTGCTAAAAGCAGACAATTTTGTTGCATATGGATCATGTCAGTTGAGGGTGTATGAGATTAATATCCCAAATAATGATTTATAGTTAGCTATAGTCATCCATGATTTGATTATATTGTTTCATTATATATATATGATGATAAGTTTTCTATGTTAATAGATCATAAGATCTTGAAACATATTTTCTTAAAATAATAATGTAATTATATAAAAATAAGAAGGACAATGTATCTCCAAATTCATGATGTGGACAAGATGTTTACACTAGTAAAAAGATATTCTATGGATGATGCATTAAAATAATGTCATATTCCCCACTAGAATATGAAGCTTCAAAAGAAGGGAAGATGATGTTATTCCAATCCAAGATTCATGTGGAATGTGAAGACCAAGGTGGTTTTTCAGTTTTCTTTTTAGTTGCGGTGGATCCAAATTTGCTAAATATGGTAGTGCATGCACAAAAAATTATATAGATTGTGTTGATGAGAGTTAAAAACTCAATGGTGGGTAGACCATTGGGTGCAAGAAGATGGGTGGGAATTTAATGATGTGGTTTAGAAATCATATAGCCATACCTATGGATTTTCAGGAACAACATCTCCATGCTTACCACAATTTGAGATGATCTATTCTAGTTGGAATACATAATATGAATAAATAATTTGGATCAAATTTTTTTTACAGGATGACATAAAAAGGATGGTGGATGTGTTTGTTTCAAGATGCATAACATGTAAGCATGTTAAGGTGGGACATCAGTGACTAGTATGACTGTAATAATGTTTACCTATTATAGTATTTAAATGTGATATGATAACACTGGATTTTTTATAGCTCTCTCAAGAATAGTTTTGAAACAAAGTTTTCAATTGATTGTTGTAGGTAAACTAAAAACTACCACCCATTTCATCCATATTCATGAAACTCATATAATGGAGGATCTGTCTAAATTTAAAATCCTTGAAGTGTTAAAGATATACAGATTACTTTTCTCGATCGTATCAGATAGTGGTATAAGGTTTAAATATTTTTTATGGAAACCCTTATAGAAATCCCCTGGGACTCAGTTGATAATGATTATGACAAATCATCCAAAAATGAATGGATAATCTGAACAGATGATCCAACTATTGGAATACATGTTGCAAGCATGTGTAATGGATTTTGTTGGCTCATGGAAAGGGAATGTTCCATTGTTAGAGTTTTCATATAATAACAGTTATCATCCCTCGATACATATTTCTCCATTCATATAATTGTATGTATGCCATTGTCATTTTCTTTGCTTGTAAACTAGTAAGACAACACTAGTTTTTCCATGTATTTTCCATGAAACAATGGATATGTTTCAATTCATTTGGAAGAGAAAGGATATGACTTAGATTCAGCATAAATATTATGGAGATAATCATCAACAACTATTTCTATTCGAAGTGAGTTATCATGTGTTCGTGATTATTTCACCAAGGATTGGACATCATTATTTTTAGATGCATGGAATCTTATCTACTCAATACATAAGACCTTTTTAGATACGTTAATGAGATTAAGAGGCGAAATATTGGATTGAAGTTCCACCATGGTTTAGTATGGTACAAAATGTGTTTCACATATCTCAATTGAAAATATATCATAATGATCCTAACCATGTTATCAAAAGAGATCACATTGACCTTGAACTAGATGCATCGTTTTACATATCCCGATACAGATTGTGGACAGGCAAGATGAAGTGTTTCATGGAAAAAGTATCGGTCCAGTGTGTATTTTTTGGAATTATGGACGGATGTTTGAAGATAATTTATAAAAAGAGAAAGAAATTAAGGATGAATGGTCAGAAAACATTCAGAGAAATCTTGGTTTTATAATTTCTAGGTATGGAAGACCAATGGTGGGGATAATTTAGCACCCTCAATTTCTCATATGTGACACATTTTTTATTCTATTTATTTATATAATGTATATGGGTGAGGTTTGGGAGAGTATGGAGAAATTTTATAGTTTTATGGGATTTTCTATTGGTTAACTAGTGGTACAATGTTTGTGAAACCCATGAAACTCTTGCATGAAACCATGAATTGAGAGATATGACTAAAATAGAAGGCGCAGGGGTGGCACACATGGTTTCCAAAACTGTCTTCCTACCTAGTATAAATCTAGCACTTTTAAAAGTGTATTTGGACTTTTTGAATAAGTTCCTTCAACACATTTGGTGCATGGTATGTAGAATATGGGATTTCAACATGAAATGGGATTCTATAAAAAAGAGGTCGGTGCATGGTTAGAACATTATTTTCCTGACTATGAACCTAACTGTGCTTAGTAAGAAACCAAAATCCTAAAAAGTGGATATCACTTGTTTGTATTTTTTTCCTATAATTTTTACCTCTAATGCAGCCTTAACATAGGATTTTCCTCTCTCGAAGGTCATGGAGGGTTCTCTCATCAAATTTGAAGTGATTTGGCGTCATTCCAAGGATTTTTAACTTGATTCGTTTTGTAAGGATTCGTTCTTCGCCGTTCTATATGTTTTCACAGATCTAATTCAGTCCATATATCAGTTTCAAAGATTTTAACCTTATATGGGTAGATCTAGGGGTTTCTATGACGCACATATTTTTATTTGGTATTTTTGATGATAGAATAAGAGATCTAAGGTGGGTTCATGGATATTTAAACCCGTTTTTGTGAGGTTTTCATATAATTTATCATTTTCTCTAATACTATCGATGAAGGTGTCCTCAGTCTTGAATCATCTTTCTAAAACTAATGGTCTTTGTTTAAATTTTATTAACTGAATGAAATTTGTTGTGAAAGTTCCTTTAAAATATTGAAATAAATCTTATTTCATGGCTATTTATGGTTTTTGAGAAATTATGGAATTTTGGTAATTTGTTGTGTAATGTTCATTAGTTTCTTGATTTAAATGATGATTTAAAAATATGGATTTAGTGAATTTTTTAGATGACTTATTTGGAAAAAGTATTTCAATAAAATAAATTTAAATGGCTTTTTCATGTTTTTATTGGCACGGTATTTTGGCATACTTGGTGTTTGTGTTTTCCTATTTTATTTACAAGCTTGGTAGAAATATGACCTTCTGCTCAGTGCCAAATGTGTAACTGCACATGGGAGATAATTACATTGTGATGACTTTGTATATTGATGATTAATCACTCTTAAATATGGAACTATCATAATGAATAATGCATCATTGGATATGTGGAATCACATTGTTTTCCCTATAGGAATCATATGAAATTATTTTAAATTATTATTTGGTTTCTTACATTGAATAATAGTTTTTTGGGAATAACTGGTTGATATTGTAGTTGTTTATATTTAGTGACAAACTATTTTAGAAATTGTTTTATATAAACTATTTTATATAAATATTTCTAAATATTCTATCCAAGTGGTGTGAGTAGAGATGTCATTGTGGAAAACCTGCTGAGTTTTGGTACACACTCCTGCTTTCAAACATTGTTGCTTTTGTAGATGTCATCTACCCAGACATGTTAAATGGTAATGTATCACATGTATTAATAACTACATCCTGGTACATGGAATATTTTTTGGATATAGTGCAAGAATATTGTGGAGCATGGAGTCCCGTGTTTTCCTTGATGTTTTTTTAGTTTTTATTCCACTGTTTACATTGATATTGTAGTCTTCCACTATGGTACTTGATTTTAGAATGATTTGAAAAAATGATATGTTGTGTTGCCTTCTATTGTTATCATGAATCGTATATGTGTTTTTTATTTAGGGATTATGTAGTTAGTTGTTTTATTATTCTATTTAAAATCATCCCTAAAATGTATTGAACCCCTTCAGCATTTATTTTTAGCCTTAAGAATCTTGGGGATGTTACTCAATTCCATGTAATGTCTCACCGCCCTCTCTAAATAATTAGATGAAAGAAGGATGCTGTAGTTACAATATTCCAACATCATATATTTCACACCAAAACATATTTATTTCATATAATAAATAAGATGATGTTACATTGATTTAATTTTCTTGTATCGTTCCCATGTCACTTTCTCACACTTTTGGATATCCCATAAAACATTCACCATGTGAGTTGTATTGATTCTTATAGAATATACTTTACTATCTAAGCTCTTCACTGGTGACTCTAAATATTAAAAATCACTCTTTAATTGTACCACCCTTAGAATTATTAAATATAAGTGTTCTAGTATGTAAATAATATGTATGGATATATGGTAAACATAATGTACTTGATATTTTTTACATGGTAATTATATTGAACTAACCATATCTCTGATAAGAACATGGGTCTCAAACAGGAAGATGTATATAGGATTACAGTTTCCCTTATTCCCAAACATCATGAATTTATTCGTCGATGATATATGAAAGAAAAATTTATCTCAAACATCAAACTGAATATCACATCGAAAATTTCCTACATAACCTGTTTATAAATATTGTGTAGATTTCATATTTCATTGAAAACATTAATTCCTCTTTTAAATGTATTAGATAATATCATGTCACATAATTTTTCACTCCCCACCTTTATCATAATATGACAGTGTTTAACAATTTTTTCATATACATAACCTTATATGTTGTCATTTGAATGTTAGAATGGAAACTGTTGTTATATGAGAACTCTACAAGGAAAAGGTGTCGATCCCAAAATCGGGGGAAATCAATCGAACATGATCATAGTGTACCCTATAGAGTATAAAGGGTCATATCAGGCTAACATACCATCTAATACTGATAAAAAGTTCTAAAACATATATATGTATCCAAATCATACTGATGTATTCTACAGAACCGTGTAGTAAACTTTTGATCTAGATCAGATACAATATAGATTTGTATTCTATTTAGTCTTACCACTTAACTTATTTAAATATTTTAATTCTGGTTAAGAGAGATATATTCTTTCCTGAAATGAAATATTCAGACATTGTAAGGCGATCAACTACCACCCTAATTGTATTATTACCTATTGGTATCCTTAGGAGCCCAATGATGAAATACATTATGATTTTTTACCATTTTCATAATGGCATGTTCAATAGTACCATCATATGCTTAGAATTCTGTTGTTCAATGATGAATTATTGTAATACCATTACTTGATATACAAACTCTACAATATCCTTTTTTATGTAATCCTAATATACATATTTAATCAAAGATATATTAATTTTTGTTATTTGCGTAAGAATATATAAGGATGATCTAGGAGAATCATCCTAATGTTTCCTCTTTTGATATGGTTTAGATGAGAAATTGATATGGATTCAAAATCACATAACTTCATCATTAAAAATGTCGAGCGTTGTAATATTAAACATCATTTTTATATTACATATTCATGTTTATATCTCTCATCCAACCAATCTAGAATTGATAGTTTATAAGTTATTTGAGAATTGTTTGATTATGATCCTCGTAGTATTCCCCTATCAATTATTTCTTGGTCAAATAAATTGGTTTCATTTCAATCCATATCTAGGTTAGGGTTGCATGATTGATTCTACTCATATCATATTGTAGCTTATTTCTTACTTCCCAAGATGGAAATGGATTGAAAAATAAAATTTGTGCTCAATTGTATCCGCCATTTTTCGTATATGTTAAATTTCTTTTTGTGTTAATATATACATGAGGATTTTATGTTATTTATATATGTCTCAATTTTATTTATATAGAGAGTATCATGAAATATTCAATTTGAAGATAAATAAAGCCAATTATAGATAATGAAGAATGCAGTTCTTCTAATGGAAAAAAATTCAGGGAAGGCATAAGATATCACATCATCATATTACATGAGTAGAAGCTCAAAAATAATTTTTTAAAAATCATTATAGATCACAAATACTTATACACATGTGGATAATGTGTCTAAGGATAATGTTATTAGCTTCTTATTAAACAATTAAAAACAATATTTTTCATTAATTATTCCAAAAAAACAGACTATGTTCTAAGTCAGCATGTTTATTGGTTAAAAATAATGATAATTTTTGGAAAAATTAATGATATTACCCATATAATTAATGGAATGTAATGATTTCCATTATAAAGTTTGGTCTTTTCCATCGTTCAATTTCCATTTGTTTGGAATATATCTAAAAATATTCATTTGTAGGTGATTAAGTTCCCCAAAAAAGTAACATTATCAATCCATAACTTGCATTTACTATAATTAAGATGTAACATATACTTTTTTAAAAAATTCAATACATAATTCCAATTCCACTAAGGTTCCTCCTTGGTTTTGGAGTAGATAAAAATATCATATATAAATAATACCAATTTTTTTTTGTATATAACATCTAAATTCCCTATCTGTCACATCCCAGAATATTTTTAGAGATTATTTAGGTCCAAATGGAATCCATATGAACTAATAATGCCCTACAATTGAACAAAATGAATTCCTGTGGATATCATTCTTTTTATCCATAACATAATAATATCTCAAATCGAGTTACACATTTGAGAAGTAGTCTTCAATATGTAGCTCATCTAATAAGTAAATATGTTTTGGAATATAATAGTTTTCCTTTTTCTTGATCATATTGAGATCAAAATAACAAATGGAGGGGAACATTGGAAAATCACGTTTCATTCTCAATAGGATCAGTGAACCCTATGGTGAAGCACATTCATGTATAAACCATTTATCCAATTTATCTTAATGTTTATTCTTTATATCATCATGATCAATAGTCTCCATTATATATGGATTCATAGAGAATGGAAAATATCTGGCTATAAGATCTATTGAATAGGAAACCTCTCATCTATGAGGAAGACCATAGAAATATTTTTGAAACACGCTATAAAATTCCCTCTTAGTGGGAATGTTTTCAAGGATTATATTTTACATATTATTATTCATTTTATCTAGACACTCTTACTCACAATAAAATAATATGAATTCTTGAGATGATGAAAACAAAGTTGATTCATCCTTCTCCTAGATCTTGTACAGAATTAGCGAGTGATTCCCAATATTGATATATATTTACTTATCTTGTAAATTTATTTTATATCAATATAAGGAAATAAAATACATTCCCTAAATTTCATAATATTATTATAATGTGAATATCCTATGGTTCTATAGGAAATTCAACCCAAAAATTTCTTAATATTATGAGTTATATGCTTTAGATAAAACAATAGACCCATTATTTATCTTCACTAATAAATCATTCTCAATGTTTTGATTTTATTTTTTATTGTTATAATTAACATGGGTGACATAAAATAATTAATAGAACAATAATAAAATAATATAGTGTCTTTTATTTATTAAATACCTTTTGTATCATTCACTACATTTTCATTGGGATCCAGATTAGTAATTGTGATTACATAATATCATCCTTTCTCTCTTGGCCATAGAGGTTCTTGTTATTGGTTTTCATCGAAAATCCATTAAATTGTTATTTTATTCCCATTGTTTCCTTATTCTTGATAGGTGAAATTTTCACAAATAGGTAAAGGGTTCACTGGATAATTCCTTTCCACCATCACATTTGTGGGTTTCTCCCATCGTCTAATGTATGTTATGTGATATAGCATGAATAATTTTTTTTACATTACCTTTAATTCATTTTAATGATAAAAAATATAAAAACATTACCTAAATATGATAAAAAAATTCTTGGTGTTGGTAAAACACATACAATGCAACTCTTTGACAACATAAAACAAATACATTAATATAATTCGTTCTTTATAGATTTATATTGGCTCTGGACTTCTCCATTCTAAAAATAGTCACATGTGGATATACATTAAAATGGATGAGATAAAATCCATGAAATAGAATAGATAATAACATCAAATAAATTATCATGTGGTGATAATAATTAATTTCATCATAACATAGGAACATGATCATAATCATGAGAGGAAACATTATGAAAATTCATGGAATCCAGCAAGGCATAAAAAATAAAACAATATGTCTATATGGTTAACTAACACCCATAGTTGGGAATAAATATAGTATCATGTTCACATATAATTTCACTTTAACTCACAATATTACTCACTTTACCCAATGCATTGGAGCACTGTATACTTATAGGCGCACCTGTCACATTAAAACATTCATATTGCGCTATCTAATTCTATGTGCCCCCGTCACATCATAACTGTAAGAACCCGGTTCTTATTTTTGAGGTACGGACTTTTTATTTTCTTTTTTCCTTAAATGTTTTGAAAAAATATGGAAAATTGGGAAAAATCTTAAATTTTGGAACTACACGTCATGTACTTTTCCACATGTTGTGTACTTTTGGCCATGTGGGATGGGTATACGGGGCATGTAGCCATGTTGGCAACGAAGGGTGTAGGAACCGACTACACGCCATGTAGTGGTACCATACACACCGTGTAGTCAGTCGGCAGGCATAAATAGTATGGCGGTGGAGCAGCCTCCAACTGCGCGATAGTACATGCCGTGTACTCAGGAGTACAAACCGTATACTCATGTCGATGGATGAACAGTGTGGCGGCGCTGCCAAAGGAGCAGTTAAATAAAGGAAGTACACGCCGTGTACTTAGAAGTACACGCTGTGTACTTTTTTCAGCTTAAAATAGGCAGTAGCCTCCTCATTTGTAGAGGAGGCAAGTGATCCATTTTGGAGCCAAAGGAGGACGACCGAACATTTGAAGATCCATCGGGTGTTCGTCTAGAATCTGATTCGGCTTCGGACGATCTCATTGGAATCACATGAGTAAGCCCTCTATTTTCCTGGTATGGTTCTTAGAAATTCTTCCCCTAACGGATGTTATTTATATTTGAGTGGGTTTTGTTCTTCGTGAGATCTACGTCATTCTTGGGTGTTTCTGGAGTCGGCGTTCGGGTATAACATTCGTTGGCATGGTATTTTTTTTCCAACTATCGTGCGTTTTTGTATGTTTTCGTGCCACGAACCCCTGTTGGGGTGTCGTGTGGACGAGTCTGTTCCTATATTTAATACCTATAATTGCATAGGTGATGAAATTGTGATAATAAAATGATGGTTGGGATCGTTTCATGGATCTGGAACCACCTCAAGGGTGTGTTTCACTGTTTAGCCGTTTGGCCAGGATACCCTAGGGTATGCATATAAATTAGTAATCGTAGAATTCCCATGAGAGGGATTGCTTGTTTACTGCATTTTGACATGTTGGTTATGGCCCAGTTACCTGTTTAGCCAGAGGGTGTTGTTGTGATTAGCCTGTGGGCACCGCACTGTTTATCCTTACAGCTATACTTAATTCGCCTGAGGGAAACCTTTTGTGCCTAATGGCTTGACTTCTGTGCCTGAGGGAGACACTTCCTATTCCTAAGGGCAATTTCTGTTATGCCTGAGGGCTATACCTGTAGGTTGGATTCTGTTTACCTGAGGGTAATATTTTTCTAGTCTGAGGACGTGGGTTGTTTACTTATAAATTCATTGTGGTTATTTCTAAAATTTAATGAATTCAATGAATAATTAAATGGAAATTTTACTGTTATGTTAGTTAATTTCAATACTACTTACTTTATTGAATTTTACTATTGCACACCGTTGTTTCATGCTTACACGCAGTTGCGAACATGCCTTTGGTGGGTGCCTACTGAGATATATTTCTCATACGCTGTATGGTTCATGCTTTTCAGCCCAAACAGATTACATTTCTGTAGGTGTGGATTGGGGCATGAGTCCCTACACAGGTACTTGACTGTTTCTGTGGAGTAGGAGGGCATGGGACCGAGCCTAGGCTCACGATGCTACTACCAGATGTTTCTTTGCTTCGCTGTACTCTGATTTTTTCTGTACTGTACTGATGTATAACATGTTATGGCTGTCTTATTAGAACTTGACATATTTCATCATATTATATATATTTTTGTTTATATCCACAACTGTTGTTTATTTCATTTTTTTATGGTTTAAAGCTTCCACTGCTGATGTATTTTTTATTTCCATTCCACTGCACTACACTTTGAAAAATGAGGGCATAGTTTCCCCACTATCAGAACTGGGCCCTCGCTTCTAGTCGGCAGCCTCTGGCATTTTGGGAAATGCGCTTGAGGTCACTTGGAAAACTTGGTTCGGGGCACCCGTTGAGTGGCACCTAGATCGAGACGTTAAAAAGTGGTATCAGAGGGCGTTTCTTTTCATTGACTTAATATTTGGAGCCGTAGTCAGGGATATGACGAAATGTAGTGGGTAATAAGCTGTGCCCGGGCATAGCTAACCTATGTACAGGGAAAAGCCAGTCTACCTCACAATTTTGGAATTATTTTGGTTTTGCAAATTTTACAGATGATATGTTTTCACCATTGGGTGACGCACTTGGATTGTGCTGTTTATATGTTATCTGTGGGTTCTATTTAGTTGCAACCCGATGAGATGAGGGTATACTGTCTGATGCATCATATAGGAACATGCTAGATATCACATGTCATGCATAGTTTCCATGACATTAAGGTGAATTATAAATTACATGTTGTTGTGATAGTTGTTGTTCTAGAAAATCATGCTGTTGTGGTAGCTGATCTGATAAAATACCTCCTATTTTATAGGGTAATTTTATGTGATCCTATTTATAGAATGGACACCAATATTTGGTTTTTGGGGAGTATGGCCCCCTATTGACCGTAATTTTAAGGATCATTGATTTTTTATTGGTTATAACACATATGAGATGTCAAACATTGATTTGTGGGGAGTATGGGCCCCCACGGGTCAGAATTTGACACTTAGGTGTTGTTTTTTAGTATTTTCTAGGTTCCGGGGATGTTTCTGAGGCATACTATCTAGAATCCCAGTATACATGCCCTGTAGTATTTTTTTTATACACGCCGTGTATGTTATTCTATTCGGGAAGAAAAATAAACTTTTTTAGCACATGTCGTGTACCCTAAGTACACGCCGTGTAGACTCTTCCTGTGTCACAAACCGTGTGGGCAACGACATGTGGAAGGGAAGCCTTGGGTAAAACACACCGTGTACCAAATGGAAAGGCCGTGTAGAGTGACATGGGGACTCGGCCATGTAACGAACAACACAGGCCGGTGTCACCTCTCCATGAACACACAGTGTACCTGTGGGACACGCCGTGTAGTCTTTCCCGAGGATAGACTGTGTGGAGTTAACTGTGTGGCTGTGAAACGGGGTTCTATACGGGCTGTGTATGGGTGTAACACACCATGTAGAGTCAATCCTAGTAGTCGGCCATGTCACAGACGACACGGACAGTTGGAAAATAACACTATACACACCGTGTAGATGTTATACATGTCGTGTAGTTTTTGTTCAACGAGAGCCGCGTGGCTTAGCCATGTATAAGGACCCGGGCAGGGGAGGAGAAGTCATGTACACACCGTGTAGTAAGTTTACACGTATTGTAGTCTTGTTTTGAAAATTTTGGATCCCTTCTTCCTCTTGTTTCCTTTGTGGTTCCTTTGATTTTTGGTCATAATAATTTTGAATATGAGGTGTGCTTTTGACCTAGTAGTGCCATGATGGCTACACGACCGCGAGTTGTTCTCCAGGAGAGCGACGACGATTATACCCCAGATATAGTGGGACATGGGCTACCAGTTTATCCTCCAGCGGATCCAGATGCGGCGCCAGATGCTATACCGGACACAGGCATGGAGGTGCAGTTCCGTGAAGGCTTCATGCAGTTCATGCAGACTATTTAGGGAGCACTGCAGGCTGCCACATCTATGGCTGAGTTGACTCGTATCTTCTAGCAGTAGCATTCACCTTCATTTTCAGGGGATGGTGGACACAGGCTGTGGAGTCTTGGCTAGGATCGATACAGACTATTTTCGAGCATCTTGAGACGCCTCCAGGGAGGAGGGGAAAGCTCACGACTTACATGCTGTGTGATTCTGCCAAGAGGTTGTGGGATGTTGCCACACAGTCAGAGCATCACAAATACATGGCGTGGAATGATTTTCAGGCAGTCTTCTATGACTTCTTCTTTCCCAAGACGCTGAGGGTAGATAGATCTCGAGATTTCATGAATCTGCAGTAGGGCGCTCTATTAGTGATGGACTATTCTTCTTGATTCACCGAGCTTCAGCATTTTTCACCCGTGGTGGTGGGTGATGAGACGCTGAGAGCTAGACGTTTTGAGGATGGTCTCCGGTATGACATCCGAGCACTGGTGAATGTTTTTAAGTTTTCTTTAGTACACGCTATTGTGAACCTGGCGCTGATTACCGAGAGGAACCTGTGGGAATCAAGTGGTGTGGGCCAGGGAAGTTCAGCACCATTTACTGGTACTATTTCTACTAGAAAAGGAAGAGAAAGATGGACTTCTCTCAGGGTGGCAGTACCAGCCGGGCTGCATCTTTAGGTGGCCCAATCAGGTGCTACCAATGTGGCATAGAGGGGCACAAGAGACCCCAGTGTCCACGAGACCTAGTGGAGTGCCGAGCTTGCGGCAAGATGGGTCATCTGTAGCACTTTTGTATGGTGTTTACACCAGCGGCTAGTGAGAGGGGTTCTGTGCAGACTCCGCATGTGGGAGAAGGACCAGTGGCTTCTTACTAGTCAGGGAACTGGAATATGTCAGGGCATGTAGGCAGAGATGGTGGTTGTGGTCGTGGTAGCCAGACACTAGGTTCTTAGAGGCAGTAGGGCAGGACAACTCAGGGTAGCCAGGCTGTGTCGCAGGGTCATGGCACTGGGCAAGCTTATACAGTGCAGTAGACCTAGCATGAGTAGGATCCCAGACCTTCTACAGTCAAAGGTACTATTTTAGTATATTCTTTCTTTTCTTCATTAATTTTTGATGCGGGTTCTATGCATAGTTTTATATTTGTACCCGTTTTGGAGATCCTTTGGATCTGTGTTTCTACTTATTCTGATATCATAATGCTAGACACTCTGTTGGGGAATAGAACAGTTGGTGTGTGTTAGTGCAAGGAGTGCCCGCTTGAGGTTGGAGGGTGTCACTTTATATGGGGCCTCTATGTCATGGAGACGACTATCTATGATGTCATTCTCGGGATGGACCGGTTGGTTCCCTTTCGAGCCATTGTAGACTGTTATCATTGTAGGGTGAGTTTTTCGTCACCATAGGGTGGAGAGTTTCTATACAAGGGTGAGTGGGATGTTCAGGCAAGTCGAGCTAGACTAGAGCATCGTGGGGGAGGTGGAGTCAGGAGACAGATTGAGAGCTTGTATTTGGATGACCAGGGGACTTGTCAGATAGATTTCCCTCAAGTTGTTGATCATTTCAGGGATGTCCTCCCAGACGACTCTTTGGGTCTACCTCTAGTGCGAGAGGTGGATTTCTATATCGAGCTTGTGCCTAGAGCAGCACCGGTGTCCATTCCTCCTTATAGGATGGCTACACCCGAGATGTAGGAGCTCGAGAGGCACTTAGAGGAGTTGTATGCAAAGGGATTTATCTGACCCAATACACCTCCGTGGGGTTCTCCGGTCCTTTGTGTGAAGAAGGCAGATGGTACCCTTAGACTTTGTGTGGATTATCGGAAGCTGAACAAGTTGATGGTCAAGAACTGATATCCCTTGATGAGGATTGATGATCTTTTTGATCATCTTCGTGGGGCACGAGTGTTCTTAAAGATTGACATGACATCGAGATATCATCAGATGTGCGTGAGACCATCGGATATACTTCTTAGAGCTTTTCGGAGCATATATGGTATGTACGAGTACTTGGTTATGCCGTTCGGACTCACGAACGCGCCAACAGTTTTCATGGCTCTGATTAATCGTTTGTTTCATCCGTATCTTTATTATTTTGTGGTTGTATTTGTGGATGACATCTTTGTGTACTCTCACACTCGACACGACCATGCCACCCATCTTGAGATCATAATGATTACACTGAGAGAGCCTCGGCTATATGCTAAGCTCTCGTAGTTCCAATTTTGGATGGACCAGATTCATTTCCTGGGTCATATCATCTTAGAGGTAGGAGTTGCAGTAGTCCCAAAGAAGGTGAGAGCTGTAGTTTCTTGGGAGCAGCCTAAGAACGTGTTTGAGATACGACGTTTCTTGGGGCTGGCTAGTTACTAAAGACAGTTCATACATGACTTCTCTTGCTTAGAAGCACCGTTGATAGGTCTGACTAAGAATGGTGTGAAGTTCTTTTGGTCAGAAGCGTGTGAGATAGCCTTTCAGGACATGAAGGGAAGGTTGATATCAGCACCGATCATGATAATCCCAGAGTTGGAGAAAAGCTATACAGTTTACTGTGTTGTATTAGGTATTGGGCTGGGAGTAGTGTTGATGTAGGGCGATCAAGTTGTTGTGTATGGGTCTCGGCCGTTGAGGCCACAGGAGAGGAATTACCCAACGCATGATCTTGAGTTTGATGTAGTTTTGCATGCATTGCACAGTTGGAGATATTATCTGATGGGAGAGAATTTTGTGGTTTTCACCGATCACAAAAGCCTCAAGTATATCTTTACTCAGCGTGACCTGAATCTTAGGCAGAGAAGGTATGTTGAGTACCTACAGTCCTTCGATTTTTAGCTTACCTATACCCCTGGTAAAAGTAATGCAGTCGCTGATTCACTGAGTAGTAAGACTCAGATACATATAGTGCAAGAGGCCAGTGGTGAGTTCAAACTCATGGCTTTGTTCTCTGAGATGCATCTGGAGGTCCATGATGGTCAGGGACAGAAATATCTTTCTTCTTTAGCTGTGACCTCTACCCTCTTGGACAGAGTGAGGTTGAGGCAACTATCTGATTCAAAAGGCCTAGTTCTACGGGATTCAGTGGAAAGTGAAGACCCTCATACCGGTTGGGCGATAGGTGATGATGAGGTTTTGTGATTCCATGGACGAGTATGGGTTCTGGGGGAAATACACGAGGAGATGATGCTGGAGTTACATTCTTTAGCTTGGGAAGTTCTTCCCGGGGATACCAATATGTACCGAGACTTGAGACGTTAGTACTGGTGGCCGGGTATGAAGAGAGAGATAGGTGGTTTTGTTATGAGGTGCTCCACCTATCAGCAGATGAAGGTAGAGCACCAGAGACCAGCTAGGTTGTTACAACAGTTAACCATTCCAGAGTGGAAATGGGATGATGTCGAGATGGATTTCATGAGGGGGTTACCAAGGTCACCTCAAAGCAATGACGATGTGTGGGTTGTTGTGGACAGACTCATGAAGGTAGCTCACTTCTTTCCAATCAAGGAGACCTTAGGTGTGGATGAGCTTGGAAGGATTTATATCTGATATATCGTACGTCTTCATGGGGTCCCTCGTTCTATATTTTCAGATAGGGAAGCCCGCTTTACATCTTGTTTCTGGTAGAGTTTACAGAGGGCACTGGGTACACAGGTGCTTCTGAGCACAACATACCACCCTCAGAGAGATGGCTAGTCAGAGCGAATGATACAGGTTCTTGAGGACATTTGTGTGCATGCTTCCTAGACTTTGGGGGATACTAGGAGAGGCACATACCCCTAGTAGTGTTTTCCTATAAAAATAGTTTTCAGTCAACTATTGAGATGGAACCATACGAGGCATTATATGGAAGGCCATGCCGATCACCTTTGTGCTGGTTAGAGGCAGGTGAGACAGCTTTACTGGGACCACAGCTCGTGCAGGAGACTTCTGAGCAGGTCTTGTTGATTCGTAAGAGAATGGCTACCACACAGTCTCGTCAAAAGTCTTACGCTGATTGCTACAGATGACTTTTAGAGTTCATGGTTGGGGATAAGGTTTTTCTACGTGTTTCGCTGAGGCTAGGACAGAAGTGGATCATGAGACAAGGTAATCTTTCATCGAGGTATGTGGGGTCATTCGAGATTCTGGAGAGATTCGGGCTGGTTGCCTATCGGTTATAGTTACCACAGCGGTACCGATCCATGCACGAAGTCTTCCAAGTGTCTGAGTTTCATCGCAATCATTCAGACTTGTCTCACGTCATTCAGCATGAGGAGGGTGAGCTGGAAGACGATGCTTCCTTTGAGGAGCATCTGATTTTCATCGTTGACAGGAGCACGATGGTTATCTGAGGCCGGTCAGTTCCTCTCGTATGGGTGCTATGGCAGTATGGCCAAGTGTGGGACGAGACCTGGGAGCGGGAGGCCGATGTACATGCTCAGTGGCCAGAGTTATTCTGAGCTTTATCATCGCCACCCTTGGAGGGGAAATTCGGGGACGAATTGCTATAATGGGGTATGTTTTTAAGAATTCAATTCTTATTTTTGAGGTACGGCCTTCTTCTTTTCTCATTTCCTTAAATGTTTTCAAAAAATATGGAAAATGGGGAAAAATACTAAATTTTGGAACTACACGCCGTGTAATTTTCCACACGCCGTGTACATTTGGCCGTGTGGGATGGGTACAAGGGGCGTGTAGCCATCTCGGCAATGAAGGGTGTAGAAACCGACTACACGCCGTGTATTGGTACCTTACACGCTATGTATTCAGTCAGCAAGCATAAACAGTAAGGCAGTAGAGCAGCCGCCAGCTGGGCGACAGTACACGCCGTATACTCAGGAGTACATGTCGTGTACTCATTTCGACATATGAACAGTTTGGCAATGCCACCAAAGGAGAAGTTAAATAAAGGAAGTACATGTCATGTACTCAAAAGTACACGCCTTGTAATTTGTTTTTTCGGCTTAAAACAGGCCGTAGCCTCCTCATTTGGCAGAGTAGGCAATTGAGCCATTTTGGAGCCAAAGGAGGATGACCGAACCTTTGATGATCCGCCAGGTGTTCGTCTAGAACCCGATTTGGCTTCGGATGATCTCGTTGGAACCGCACGGGTAAGCCTTCTCTTCTCTTAGTATGGTTCTTAACAATTCTTCCCCTAAAAGATGCTATTTATGTTTGAATGGGTTTTTCTTCATCAGATCTATGCCATTCATGGGCATTTCTAGAGTCGGTGTTCAGGTATAACATTCCTTGGCATATAAGGTATGTGGATTGGTGTTTTTTTTATCCAAATGCCGTATGTTTTTGTGCATTTTCGTTCCATGAACCCATGGTGGGGTGTCATGTGGCTGAGGCCGTTGTTATATATAATTCCTAGAATTGAATAGGTGATTAAATTGTGATAATAAAATGCTGGTTGGGATCGTTGGTTGGATCTAGAACCACCCCGGGGGTGTGTTTCACTGTTTAGCCGTTTGTCCAGGATACCCGAGGGTATGCCTTTGAAGTAGTAATCATAGAATTCCCTTGAGAGAGATTGCATGTTTACTGCATTTTGATATGTTTGGCGTGGACAGATTACCTATTTAGCCTGAGGGAATGGTTGTGATTAGCCTGTGGGCACTACACTGTTTAGCCAGAGGGCTGTATTTAATTCTCCTGAGGGCAACCTTTCTTGCCTAAGAGGGAAAATTTCTACGCCTGAGGGCAATTTCTGTTATGCTTGAGGGATATACATGCCGGTTGGATTCTGTTTACCTGGGGGTAAGATTTTTCTTATCTGAGGATGTGGACTGTTTACTTAGCAATTCACTATGGTGATTTCTAATATTTAATGAATTAAATGAATAATTAAATGGAAATTTGACTGTTAAGTTAGTTAATTTCAGTAATTCTTACTTTATTGCATTTTAATATTGCACATCGATGTTTCATACATACACGTAGTTTCTTATGGGCCTTTGGTGGGTGCCTACTGAGATATATTTCTCACACCCTATTTGGGTCATGCTCTTCGGCCTAAACAGATTACGTTTCTACATGTGTGGATTGGGGAAAGAGTCGCTACACAAGAACTTGACTTTTTCTGTGGAGTAGGAGGGCATGGAATCGGGGCTAGGCTCGTGATGCCGCTACTAGATGTTTCTTAGCTTTATTGTACACTCATTTCTTCTGTATTGTACTGATGTATAACCTGTTCTGGCTGTTTTCTTAGAACTTGACATGTTGCATCATTTTTTATATATTGTTGGTTATATCCATTGTTGTTCTTTATTTCAGTTGTGTATGGTTTACTTCTTCTGCTATTGATGTATGTTTTATTTCCATTCCGCTGCACTACACTTTGAAAAATGAGGGCATAGTTTCCCCACTATCAGACCTGGTCCCACAATGCTAGTCGGCAGCCTCTGGCGTTTGGGGATATGTGCTTGAGGTCACTTGGAAAACCGGGATCGGGGCACCCGTTGAGTGGCACCCTGCTCGGGACGTTACAATAACATTTTCATTATCATGCATTCCACATAGAAAATATTAAAATCATGACCATAAATAAGCCATGTAAAGTAATGGGTTTCATCGCATATGAACACATTTATAAACTACGAGTTCTCAAAACAAAGAGGGAATACCATACTTGATACAAGGAACATCAACCATGGGTGGGAAGTAAAAGGTGTGTTTTTGAAAGAAGAGTTATTTTAGATAATATTTTGTTTGAAATAAAAACATGTGGAAAAAATTTATATCATAGAAAAGGTAAGATAATGATGAAAAAATAATTTTTATGGAGTAACCATACTGAAAATTGAGTGAAAGGGAGATAACCTGAAGACAATGGTGGTTTCGATAATTTCTCATAACATTTTATCTGAATATTGTCTTCACATTAATGGCATGTATAATCACATTAGATTAATTAATTAACGATTCCAAAAACATTTACACATTAATATTGTTCATTATGGTTTCATTAAGTTCATTTAGGGGCCTTTGGATGAGTATTTTGTTTAAATTTGTAGTTCTTCAGTGTTAATTTTCATTGTTTTCATGAACGGTTCACTTGAACACGTGAATGGAAGATCATAGAGAAAATGGATTAAAATTAAAATCTGATATTACAAGTTATCATTGATCATTCAATATTTTAAACTATTTTTAATGATTTAAGTAATATACCATGGGGATGAATCATTAGTAAAATTTAATGATTATTGTGTTAGGTTAATTTGGGTTGTTTTTTATCACAACGAACGTGTTTGGTTTTATCTATTAGTATTATGAATATATTTTTTACTGGAACAGAAAAGAGATTACAACATACATAAAAAAAATAAACCATTTAATGGGTTCATTTACATCCTTATAAGATTTTATTAAAAATGGAAGTGCATCACCCATGATTTTGGTAAATTAACACATCATGAGAAACGATATCATTTTTATTAAAAAAGAGAGGGATTGAAGTGTATTATTAATAATCATTCATTAAAACGATATAATATCATTATATCAATAATTTTAGATTTATCGTGACATTTGGATTAGAGAAGTTGATTATAAGAGACTAAAAGAAACAAAATTTGATATAAAATTCAAATAAAATAGGGAGAGAAATTGCCGAATGAATCATCCTCTTGAGATCCTCTGTAAATAAACTAAGATTGTTATTTTGAAGAGACTAAGATCTCTTGTATGTAGGGGAGGGGCTAGGGATGATTTTTGGGAATAATTTGGGCATGTCTTGAAGCTGTAGTGTTTTGAATAAATGAGGGCGAGAGAGGTGGTATTTATAGAGGAGGGGGTGTGTTTTCCTTATATTGTAATAATTAGTTTATTATTTTTATACTAGACAAAAATAGTGATGATTCCCTAATGAAGAATATTAATAACTGAATGTATGATTGAGATAAGGGTGCTTACATCAGTTATTAAATCAGGAATAGTGGAATTAAATTATAATTTATTTATACGATAAATTAATGTATTTTACTATTAAAAAAAATACAAGTATTTCAGAAAAAACAAAAAAACCCCTATCAAATTTTCAATGTGGGAAATAAAAAAAACACCATTTTAGAAAAATAATTTTCTAAATATGATTCATTTAATTTTTAGTTAAAATCATAATTTACATGAAAAATAAATATTAAAAAAAACTGATTTTATAATGATTTCAAAAATTACATAAGGTCTTTTAAAGTTATCATAAAAAAGACAAAGTTATTTTAATTTTTGAATACATTTTAGGAAAATAAATTATAATTTTAATTAAATAATTAATTATAATTAATTATTTATGACTTAAAAAATTCCAATACGTTTACTATAGTCATATTGTAACTTATAAGATTCCTACATTTTACTTAATCATTCATGGGTGAGGTTAATATTATTTTGGATGATTTACTATATATAAGGGTCATACTAACATTCATAAGTATTGGTTACTATTCATAATGGTAGATTACTATTAAACAAAAATTAAAATTTTCCAATCGGACTCCAAACATCTTACTAATCTCAACCATATATGTAAGATTTTCAAAATTTTAAACACAGAAGTGGAAATTTTATGTATAAAGGTAACATAGTAGATAATTAAATAATTATGTGGAATTTTGTTTCCAAATGTAATTTTATATTATTATAACTTTATTAAAATAAGGGAGAAATTTGATTGATAAATGTTTGGGTTGTTAAATTTTTTCCCCTTGAAATTTCACCCTTGATATTTTGTTTTAGGTAATTAAGTGGGAGTACTTCTACTTAATCTCATCACCTAGTTCCCAAGTTGATTCTTCATACTTATGATTACTCCACAACACTTTGAAAATGTGGGTTTTCTTGTTTCATAGTTCTATATTTCTTTGGTCCAGATTCTATTCTAGATGCTCCTCATATGAGAGTTCATCGTCCAGTTGTACCACCTCCGAGTTCGGTACATGTGGAGGATATTGTATATTCTTTCACAAGAATGATACGTGAAAAAAATAATGAACTTGATCCACATTTTGTGGAAGTGCATTTTGATGGGTAAAAAATCCTATGTGGCCAAGGATCTCAAAGGGGAAAATGTACCTTGGGCTTAGCTTTCTTTTCTTTCCAAACCACTTGACTTTTTCCATGGTGATATTCAAAGGAAGACATTATCTCTATTGTCAAACTCCATATCCCTTCAACAGTTGTAAGTATAGCTGTTTTTTCAGCTCTGGCGTGCATTGATATGTTTTCAGATGACTAGATCACTATCTATAATCTCTTGCATAAGAAAGAGTCCATGTTGCTTTCTTTCTCCAACTTCTTCCCAAAAGGTTGGATTTCTACATTACATTCCAATTAGATCTTCATATGGAGCCATCTGATTACTCGAGTGGTAGCTATTGTTGTATGAAAACAAAAACAATGGAAATTGATGATTCCATCCACCTTTAAATTATATAGAGTGGGCTCTTAGAATCTCTTCATGTTTCTAAATAGTCATTTTAGATTGGCCATCAGTTTGGTGGTGATATGTTGTTCTCAAATTTAATTTAGTACACGATGTAGGGTGAAGACTCCTCAGAAATATAGATGTGAAACGTGGATCATGTTCAAAGGAAACTGAGAGTGGAACACCATGTGATCTAAACACTTCCTTCACATATATCTTATTAAGTTGTTCAAGTGGGAGATATTCACGAATTGCGATAAATTGGGCATTATTGGTGAGTCTTCCATCCACATCCCATATTCCATAATTTTCCTTGTACATCATCGAGAGACTCGAGACAATGTCCATAGTGACGTTCTCTAAATTCCACATGGGTATAGGCAATGGTTGCATCATCCCATTGGACTGTTGTCACTATGTTTTATCTTGCTCACATACCACGACCCTTGAGATATATTCCACAATCTCTTTCTTCATTTTATCCCTCTAGAAGTGTTCTCGAATATCTCAGTATATATTGGTGCTACCATGATAGATAAATATTGTAGTGATCTATGCATTTTAAATGGATCTTTCTTTATCTCGGGTGGGGAAGGCACAAAAATCCACGTTCCAAACCAAATCACACCATCATTGTTGATATGGAAATCTTGAAGCTTCCCTTCCTTTATCTTATTCAACTTATTTTGTAACACCAAATTATCCCAATGTGCCTCCTTAATATTCTCTTGGATATATGGTAGTGCAATCATTTGGGAAAGGTTGGATGTATCCTCTACCCTTATGATTTTCAAATGCATCCTTTGTGTATCCAATAATATAGTGTCTTTCTCAATCCATAACATGGATAGAGTAGTAGAATGTTTTCTGCTGATAGCATCATCTACCTTGCTCGTCTTTCTAGTATGATAGTGAATAGAGAAAGCATAGTCCATGATTATATCTATCCACCTCCTTTGATGCATGTTGATATCCTTTTGTGTGAATATATACTTTAGGATTGTGTGGTAAGTGTATTTTTCTCATTTCTCACTATAATGATTGTTTCACTATTTTTTCAAGGTAATTATCATGGATACAAGCTATAGATCATGTGTTGGGTTGTTTATATAAAGGTTCTTCAACAGTCGTGAGACATATTCTATCACATTATCATTTTTCATGAGTATAATCCCCAATACATTCTTTGATGTACCACTGTATATCACAAAACATTATCCACTTTAATTTAATGTGAGTACCGGTGCATTGATCAGCCTTCTCTTTTTCTCCTTGAAACTTCCTTCACATTCTTCGGTCCATACCTACTTTACCCCTTTCCTTAATAATTGTGTTATAGGGCTTGACAATCATGGGAAATTTCACAAAACATTTGTGTATTACTTAGCTAATCAATGAAAACTATGGATTTATGTGACACTAGAGGTTCTGGGCCATTCCTCCATAATTTTTTTTAAAGAGCCCACCGACATTCCCTTTCTTGTGATCAAATGTCCCATGAATGTGACTTGCTTCATCCAAATGTCACACTTTTTGAACATAGAATAGGTATTCTCCTTCCTCAATATTTCCAAAAAAAGTCTTATATGTTCTTCTTATTACTCCTTGATCATGGAGTAGATGAGAATATCATCGATAAACACTACTACAAATTTGTCGAGTTAATGTATAATGTCTCTATTCATCAAATCCATGAAGATTTTAGGGGCATTAGTATGTCCAAATTGCATCCCTAGAAACCCATAGTGGTCATTCCTTGTACATAAGGAAGTATTCTAAATTTATTCACTATTCACCTTTAGCTTATTATTTCTATAATGAAGATCCACCTTTGATAAGTATTTAGCTCCTCCTATCCAATTGAACATGCCTTAAATCCTTAGAAGAGGACATATGTTCATTATGGTGATCTTGTTGAGTCCCAAAAATCGATACAAAACTGCATCGTTCCATACTTATTCTTTATAAATATAAATAGTTCACCTTAAGATGATGAACTAGGGAGTATGGACCCTTTGTCCAAATTCTATTTTATTTGTTTCTTTAACCCCTCTAGTTCGATAGGATCCATCCCATAGGGACACATTGAGAGAGGAATTTCTCCGAGTATGTGTTCTATAGATAACTCTTCCTCACGATATGGGGGAATTTCTAGAAACTCTTCATGAAATACATCCCCATATTCCCTCACAATGGGCATTTACTCTTGGGTATCACATTCCATAGACTCAACTATTTTACTGAGGTATGCCTCTTCATAAGGAATCAACACCCACACTATTGAAGTATTTATAAAAGGAGATTCATGATCTTCCCTGAATTTTTATAGTATCATGCGATGGTTTGGAATATGAAATTATATTTCTATTTCCCAATAATTGATATTTTCTCTATATAACAAGGGCCATTCAATTCCCGTTATAGCATCTAATTCCAAAAATAAATGTCTTAATAAATTCCTTGGAATAATATTCTCACATACTCCAATATGATAAGATTCAAACTCATGGGTTTGAAGGATTTCCCCACATAGTGTTTTTACAGATATCTCTACCCAACGTTTTGGGGCTTCGATTCTATAGTTATATAAAACATTCATGATATAAAAGAGTTTAGTAGAACCAAAATAAAATATGAAATTTTACATTATTGAATGAATAATAATTGTTTCTATTACGAATTCATTATATTGACCATCTTCTACAGATGTGATGTAATAATACTTCACATTTTCATATTGTTTTAGGTTCTCCTGACACTGATTACCCTCAGGGACTCAGGGTTTACTGCAGTAGCTTTCATAGAGCTCTTTCTCACTACAGTTGTAGCATTGGACCTTGGGTTGTGCTCTCCTTTATTCAACTAAATTCTCCTTCACTATCATTTGTTTTCAATACTATAGGGAATGCTTTCATTAATTCCAACACTTGAAGTATTTTCCCATCCCTCCCATGACACATCTTACTACATTTTTGGCATGTGGGTAGTTTAGTTTTTTTCTCACCTTAATCATTATATCCTCTGGCTTGAAACTCCATGTTTCGTTTTATATCACCATAGATATGGTACCATTCTCCGAACTCCATTTCCACTATGAGAGAACATTGATCAACATCAAAATAACTCCTAATGACTCGAATATCAAGAGCCATTCGAAGGTGTGGTTATAATCCATAAAAAAATATGTCAATTTTTCTATCATTGTTGATAAACAAACCAAAATGTGAACCTTTCCAACCTTGTGAAATTCACATAGTATGTCATGATATATTATCATTCCTTTTTCATGAGATCTATGAATTCTATGTCCATCTTCATATGATGATTTTTTGGGAAATACTTGTTACCAAAAAGGATCTTAAAGTCTTTCCATTCCATATTTTTAATTTTTCTTCTTTGTTTGGTGTTATTAATCAAAGCCCACCATTGATCTAATTTTGAATCTTGATGATAAATGGATAGTGCCACCATCTCTAGGATAGTGAATCCAAAAATAGATCTTCTCCTTGGAGTTTACACACAGTTCCAGAACTAGTGGATTGGATGATATACTAAACATCTGTGGTTATTTCCACCTAAAACATGTGATATAAAATTTCACCCACATTTGTGAAGGAGGAAATTCTTATTTATTCATGTTATTATTTATTACATAAGTTAGTTGGGTAATAATTTCTGTGATGTTTTTAACACCAACTCCCAAATCATTGGGGATGTTGTTCGGACAATCGTTGCATTTTCCCACGCATGGGTTATTGGCCAGGTTTCTCCTCGATCCAACCATTTTTTTAAAATGAAAAGGTTAGAGGAAATTTTTTTTCAATGGGTCATTAATAAATAACCTATTCATTTGTGAAATTTTCAACAATAGATTAAATTATTGGATCCTTATTTTTAGAAATGATTTTTGTGTTTATTTTTGTACTTAACACATAATAGAGGTTTTATCTCGGGTTCAGTAATCCCAATTCTCAAATTATCTAATTCGTGCCTCTAATACCAAATATAAGGACCTTACATTTCTTGTATTACTTTTTCATCATTTTAAGAAAAACAATTAACACATTACACAACTAGGATCCAAAGTTTTAGTGTTATTGGGAAAACTTGGACCATGTATAAAATTTATAACATAAAACATATACATTTTTTAATTCCTTGTTCTCTAGCTTCTTGTTGGTTCTTGACTTCTCCTTAGTACAGGTAGTCAACTGAGGAGATACATCAAAAATGTGTGAGCTAAAATCCAAGTAATAGGATAGATAATAACATCAAGCAATGTAACATGGGTTTACCATAATCATTATCATCATAACATATGCACTAGAAAATAATCCTGAGAGGAATCATTAAGAAAAAGACATGGAATGTGTTAATACATTAAAAATGAATCATCATGTATTATTGGTTAAATACCACACAAAATTGTGAACATATATATAATCAGGTTCACACATCATTTCAATTTTAATCAAGAAATTCATTACATTAGCCAATGCATTGGAGCACTGTATAATTCTGGGTGCACCCATCTCATTCAAAACCTCATATTGCACTATATATTTTTCGATTCACCTGTCACATCAAAACTTTTTTATTATCATTCATGAGATATAGAAAATATATAAAAAATTAACAGAAATAACTCTGGTAAATTTATTTTTTTCATCCCATATGAACACATTCATAAACATTGGATTCCCAAAAGAAAGATGCAATAACATACTTGATATAATGAACATCAACCTTGATTATGAAGTAAAAGGTGTGTTTTTAAAAGAAGAGTTGTTTTAGAAAACATTTTTCATGAAATAAACACTAGTGGAGAAAATATATATCTCATATAAGGTATTATAATAATGAAAAACAATTATTTTTATGGATTAACCATAAAGAAAATTGAGTTAAAGAGGGATTACCCGAAGAGAATGTTTGTTTCTTGAATTTTCCCTTACCGTGTATCTGAATGATTTCCTCACATTAATGGCTTGTATAATCACATTAGATTAATTAATTAACAATTATTAAAACCTATTATATAGTAATATGGTTCATAATGGTTTCATTAAGTTATTTTATGGGCCCTTGGATGAGTTATTGAGTTTAAATTCATTGTTCGAGAGTGCTCTTTTTCATAGTTCTCATGAATGGTTCACATGAACACAGTAACGGAAGTTGGTTTAGAACATGGATAGAAACCAAAAATATATATTACATGTTATTATTGATATTAATTGAGTTTAAATTATATTTTATTGAATTATGTTATATACCATGTGGATGGAACATTTGTTAAAATTTAATGATGATTGTTTTATGTTACTTTGGGTGGTTTTTGGATCATAGTGAACATATTGTGTTTTATCAATCATTGTATAGTAATCATGACATTTGGATTATAGAATTTGGGGATAATTGAGGAAAATAAATGAAATTTTAAAGGAAATTGAACAAAAATATAGATAGCAATTAACTCTTGAATTCTCCTCTTGAGATCCTCCTTAAGAAACATAGGCTTGGGATTTTGATGAGACCAAGATCTCTTGGACATGGGGGAGGGGACAATGAAGATATTTGGGAAGAATTTGGACAAGTCTTGAAGCATTATAGGTGGGTAGAAATGATGGTGTGAGGTGTTTTATTTATAGTGGAGGGGAGGAGGGATTTCATAATATTATAATCATTAGTTTATTATTTTTCAACTATACAAGAAATTTTGATGATTCCATGAACATGAATAGTAATATATTAATGTGAGTTCTAGGTTTCTATGCTTTAATAACTTATGATTTTAAGAAAAATGGATTTAAATTATAATGTATTTATATTCTAAATTATTGTATTTTAATATTCATAAAAAATTCATGTATTTCTGAAAAAACCCAAAAAAATCACCCAAACCATCTATTGACATGGGGATTCCAAAAACGACCTCAATTTTTTAAAAATATATCTATAAATATAAATAATTAAATTTTCAATTGAAATCTAAATTTACATAAAAAATACAAATTTTAAAAGTAAATATGACATTATAATTCATTAAAAAATTTCATAATGTCTTATAAAATTATCATTAAACTAGAAGAAATATAATTTTTTAATTGTGAACAAATTTTAAGACAATAATTTTTCTTTTTGATTAATTAATTATTTAAAATTAATTATTTATGACATACAAAAATACTAATACTTTTACTATGGTAATATTGATTCATATAAGATGCATATATTTTATCTAATCATTTATGGGTGAGTTTACTATTATTTTGGATGATTTTTAATTCAAAAGAGTCATACTACTATTCATAAGGGTATGGTACTATTCATAAGGGTGGGTTACTATTCACTAAATTTCCTTTCCCAATATGAATCCGAATATCTTACTGATAGCAACATTTTATGTTACATTTTAAAAATTCAAGACACAAAAGTGTCAAATTTTTGTTTATAGGTCACATAGTAGTCTATTTAAGCATTTTGTGGAATTGTGTTTTCTAATGTGATTTTATATTATTATAACATAACTAAAAGAGGGGATAAATTGCATTGATAAATGTTTGGGTCATTACAGGTGACCTATTTTCCCCCAGCTAATGCATTTGGTTATCACATAAATTAAATTTATGTTATGGTTCATTCCATGCATATCGAAAGAGAGATGATAGACATTCATTCCCCCTGATAATTTTTTGTAAGACTTCCAAAATTAAAATTTATTCTCTACTTATTATCTACCAAACTATGAGATCCTTATGATTCACTGATCCCTAAATCAAAATTGATGGAACACCAGAATATTTACTTGTAGCTATCAAAGAAACGAATTTATAAATTTTATATAGACTCATATGTAGTCCACTGAAGAATATATAAACATTAACGTTGTGGTAAATAACAATGATGTAGGTTTATCACGTAGTTCTTCTGATCTTTTCTATATACATCATGATAGATTCATCATACTATTCATGGTGGCTGAGGAAATCCATCAACATTTTAGGATTGAGAGTGGAAGGAGTGTATTTTCTAGGAATAAAATTTGTATTTCCTCCCACTCCATCACCTTGATCTACACCTCATGCATCATTTTCTGGACCAACATCCTCCATTGATCATATTCTTCTTCAATACGATGGACATCCATCACAAAATTTTCATTATCTATGCATTGAAGGATGGAAAAGTTATTCTCAATGGATTTGATACACTATTCCATGATTAATGTATTAGAAGATACAATAAATTTTTGAGGCCCATTATTTCATAATATTCTCAATTTATACTTGTTCTTTATTAGGGTGAGTCAATCATTCTTCCAAACCCATGTTTTAGTTGAGAACATGAGTTAATTGAGAAACTACTCTCTAGAAATTCCCAATGGTAGATCTCATTAGGTGGGACATCTCATTTGGGAAATCATCACCTTACCCGTGACATTGGTTATTTACTCAATTTCTCATATTTTTGTCAATTTACTAAAATATATATTGAAAATTATGCGTCATTATTTTTAAACTATTTAAAAAAATGGGAAACCATAAATATTAAATGTATACCTCATAAATTTCATATATTTCATAACATATGAATTTATAGTTTTCAATAAATGTAATTCATGATCTATTCATAAAGACGTTATGAAATTTTCAATGAATGTACACTAGGAGTGTCCAACGTAATTTTTATTAAGGGATGTTATAAAAATCCTGTTGATTATTGATTATTTCTCAATGTTACCTTTTGTAGGTTATTACCTATATGTATAATGTGTACCTGAGCCACATCCACTTGTATTATCCATAAAGGGATATGTTTTCATGAAAACCACTTTACCTATAATTTAACAAAATATATGTAAGTTTTTCATTGTTTATTGTTTTCCCATTGATTTCACTAGAATTTTCTAATCCTAATCCAAAATATATAATACTCTATTTGATATAATCTCTGATAACCCATATCATTATTACACATTATCTCATGATTTATTACATAATTGAGTGCATAATATAACCATATAAGATCATGATCCCTATTGTGTTTGAAAAATAATCTACATGACCTGATAACATATAACATGGGTATAACAAAAATATTTAAAATCCCAAAAAATACCTTATATTCTTATGTAATTCAAAATATTTATTGGCTATCATGGGGACCTACATAGTAAATTGGTGATCTATAAAGATAAATATGAGAATAGTCAAACAATATCATGATGAATTTAATACATGTGTGAAAATAGGAATATCAAAATGGTATAAAGTAGGTCAAATCATAAAAATGAACATCTAAGAATGATATATGATGATAACATGATGACAACATATGAATGTGGAAACCAAATGTTTACATTTAAAAATAAGTCATTCATAAAAACTAAGACATCATAAAAGAGTGTTGTTTGTATAACATACCATGAACTATACATGTAATCTCATTAGATAAAAAAATTACTCAAATGAATGGAGGGATATATAATTCCATGACCTCCCATTACATTCTTGAAATATACATGTATAAGTATTCCATATAGATTATATAACATCAGGACTTCATTCATCAAATTTAATCCCATTAATTAGTATTTTGTGTAACATAAATGGAAATCTCCAATAAAATAATTATTGGTATGTCTTGGTGAATACTATTGAGTGGAAATGAGGATGGTTATTCACTACAAAGAATATATGAATGGAAAATATCAGGAAAATATCATCAGCATAATGAGGGTATATAAAGGTTCATGGACGTTTTAACAAGAATTAATGGATTTTGTATAGAAACCATGGCTTAATATTCATGGATATTACATCGTTATAGAAGAATATTTAGTAAATTACAAAAAAAATTCTCAATTACCATAATAGTTTAGTGTATTTGGAATCATGGAAACAAAATCTTCTATCCTGGTGAAGGATCATCAAAATCTCCCATAAACATCGCTACATTTAGTACTTCTACCTAAATCCATTATTCATAACATGTTGTAAGTAAACATTAGAATGCGGTGAGATCATATGCTTAGTAAGGGTAAAAAAATTAATTGAGTAACTATAATGTTAGAATAAATTCAATGGATATTGATAATAACATTTGATGTTTTCACCTGACATATTAGTGACAATAATAAAGACTGCCAATTTATTATAAATGAATCATAATGAAAAAATGAACATAATCAATGGTAGGATAACAAGGGAATACAAAATGAAATTATAGAAAACATGTATAAAAACCATATCTCTCGGAGGCCTACTAATAACATTATAACATTATAGTATTTGGTTACTAACTCATGTACTTTCTTCAGGCATGAGATTCCATCTTGTGTACCCTCCTGTTTTAGGCATGGGATGTCCTCCCATGTTACCTCTAGTTTTGGGTAAGGGATGTACTAAGTTTTACCATCTTGTTTAAAACTTGGAATTGAACATTCCCATTCGGAGTATTGTATCCCTAAGGGGGGAGGGGGTGAACCAGTTATACTATTTTTTTTATTTTTCTTTTCAATTGAAACAACCTTCACCTCATATTAAGGATTTCAATTGCCTAAAATGGAAAAAGTCAACCCACATCCAAAGGAACACTATGATTTACACAGCTCACTATTCAATAAGAATTTTTATGTCCTTAGTATGGTTTGGAAATGATCCAAAACCATACAATACTCCAATAAAAAAATCCTTGGATTACAATGAATGGGATGTACCCTTTCACTCATGTCACACTATAAAACAACCCACTAATTCATGTGTACCCTCTTAGCACAATAGGGTAATACAATTGTTTTGTAACAACTTGTGTTACATAAGATTCTTTTAAATTCTCCAAATTTATTCAGTTGTAAAACAATTCTTCTTTTATTTACCTCGAAGAAAGGTTATAACCTCCAAAGACATTGATAATGAAATCAGACCAAATGCAAAGTCTGATTTTCCCAGTCTGATTCTCTGAGTACGATTCATTCAATGCAATAATTCAACTATGATTTTCTGATAAAATACAATAGTGTAGAATCCAAAACACTTGATAGGACGGATTGAATTGGCACAACTGAACTAGATGAACAGAATCAGCACCACATTAGATGACAACTACAATTGGCACCACTTAAAAACCTTTGACCGATACAGATTCTCTGTACGATCCTTCCTCAGACAGATAATTCCAATACAAAAACACCCAGTATGGAAAAATTGAAACCAATTAATTCAGAATGATATTAAACCTAGCCAAATATAAACCCTGTAAAAATGTATTCAATACAAAACAAAAACAGTACCACTTTCTCTCACTGAAAACTCAGAGCTTCTCTCTCTTATTCCAGTCCCCCAAGTACAATGTACATCACGCCTTTTATAAGTGACCCAAAACATGATTATCCAGAAATCCCAAAATAGTTTCCCACTCACTTAAATTAACCCAAATCTGAATTTCTCAAGAAATCTTGGAGTAAATATGACATTGTCAATGCTTCTCGATTCTTCTCGATACATCCACAATCTTCATCTTTTCTTTTCCAGAATCCAATTTCAAATGAAATAAGAATACAAATGATGTGTAATACATAAGTCTAAAATCGATTCTCTCATACCGATTCCATCAAAACAATTCTAAAAACAATACCAAAATAATGTGTTAGAAGAAATGCACTTTCCCACATGAGATAAAATCACACTTTCAAATGAAAGGATCCCCCTTTGACAATTAATTTATTAGTATCTTTCTCTTTTCTTTTCTCTTTACCCACATGAAAAGACACACTTATTTCACCAACATGTGCTTGTATCATGACTACCTTCATTACTTTTATTTCATTGAGGATTGGATTTAGCATCTTCTGAGATTAATTTGAATGTATTTTTACATTCCATTACTTCTTGATTCTTTCTTTTCATCTCAATAAATCGTGATATTTTATGAATAAAATGGTATGGATACTATTATCTTGAATAAGATCATTCAGGATATGATAATCCTAGAATAGATCATGCAGGGTATTATCATTGATCATATCAAGTTACGCTTATTGGATTTGATCGTTGATCATTTCTGGTTATGATTGGTTGATATGATAAAATACAATCTGAAGGCAATGATTTTCCCAAACACGATACAATACAGTCTGATAAAGATGATCTACCCAGAAAGGATACAAAACAATCCGAATATGATTTATTCTTAATCGACACCATATCATTCATTTTATTCTTCCCGAATATGATTGTTTTTAAAAAAAATCAGTGTCTCATCATCAGCCGTCATCAGCTATTCCATCGGCACCACCTCGATCGTAACTACATTCCAACAAAATCACCTTTCCCAAAGGCATCACCCTTTTCAATAGGAAACACCTTTTCATCGGCACCAACTTTATATTAGTACTACCTTTTTCAATCAGAATCACCTTTCCCATCAAAATCACTCTTTTCAATCGACATTTCCTATTCACTTCAACTCGGTATCCAATTTTTTAAAAAGACAATCAATACAATCAGGATATAATTGTTTTGAATGACAATAGGCCCCAATCCTTTCTTCTGTGATTGTTTTCAAAACTAGTTGAATATAATTATTTTTCGATTAGAAGAATACTTTTCTATACCCATTTATTCTAGAAATATTTCATCATTAGTTCACATATCAACTCAGGATTTATATGAAATATATATCACCAAACCATCATCATGATACACATGGGTCTGATTCAGTTCAAAAATAACCCAAAAAAATTGCTTCCAAAAAACAATGTAATGTTATTTCCTTTCTTCAAAACATAACTTGACTATAAAATACAACACTTGAAACCTTCATCACCTTTATCATCAAATTGGTCCCAAAAATATCCCCTTTTAGATTTTGTTGTCAACTAAGATTCATAAATCACTTAACTTTGTAAACTAATGAAATGAATTACATATCAACAATTCTATGTCTATAAGAGCTCAATCCTTGTAGGAAAAAATAATCATTAACAAAAAAACATGCTACACAAAATAGTGATCATGACCACCTCATTCATTCATACATTCATCCTATAAAAAAATTCAATTTATTTTCCCACAACAACTCCAACAAAACAGTTAGAATAGTTCACACAATAAATAATGTTGAATTCAAATATTACCCACAACTCTCTCATTTGTACAATAAATTTATTAAACAAAAAATCATCCCCCTCGAAAAAATAATCCAAAGGTAAGATGAGAGAGGGGAAATATACACATACTTCAACATTGATGAGAAAGGGGTTGGACACCCATGATAGACCGCATTTTTGAGAATGACTCATTCTATAAAAGTTTTGTGAATATATTAGCCACTTGTTCCGATATTATAATATACTACAGCTTTAATTCACTCTTCTCTATATTCTCATTGATGAAATGATATTTGATATCAATATATTTAGAATTGTAATGTTGCAGTATATTCCAAGTGAGATTGATTGTGCGTGGATTGTCACAACCCTATATAAAGGGAATCATCACATCAACATGTATGTCTTCCAATTTTGTTTTCATCCACATATGTTGAGTAGCATCTTGTGTAGTAGCAACATATCAGCTTTATACATAGTGTGAGTTACTGAGTTTTTTTTCTTCAAAATCCAACAAACACAATTATTTCCCAAAAAGAATACACCACCTGATGTGGGTCTTCTATCATCAACCTTTCCTTCCCAATCTACATCAGAATACCCAAATAAATCAAAACTTTAGAAGCTGAAATATCTGATTCTAAATTCTGTGTTGTGTATGTTGTATCAAAGAATTCTTTTTCAAGCAATAAGATGTGATTATCTTAAAGCACTCTAAAATCTGGCACAAAAGGCAATAACATAAATATTGTCAGGTCTTGAGGTATCCAAATACAGCAGACTTCCAATTAAGTTCAAATACTATTTTTGGTCAGCTATCATTCCATATTTATCTTTAATCAACTTTTTTCCCACTGAAATGGGTGTGGAAAATGGTTTTGATATTTCCATGCCAACCCTCTTGAGATGTTCTATTGCACCGTTTTCTTGTCAAAGGAAAATGTATTATTTCTTTTACTGGATTTGTAAATGCAATATGTATTTAATTTTTCCATGAATGGACATTTCAAATACATTATTCATTTTTTCAAAAAATATTTCACATCTTCTTTCATCATTCCATAAATATATAATATCATCAACACACACAATTATAAGGAGGGAATACTCTTGACTTCATATGATGTAAATATTTCTATCAACCCTTCCTTTTTTAAAATTCATCTTTCTTAAGAATGTATCCAATTTGGAATACCATGCCCTCGGATCTTGTTTTTGGCCATATAATTCTTTTTTCAATTTTCACACATAACCTTCATCTTTTCCCAAAAAAATTCCGCAATGTCGTTCAATGTAAACTTCTTCTTCAAGATCACCATTTTGTAATGATGATTTAACATCCATTTGAATGTTCTTGTAGCCTCATTGAGCTGGAATAGAAAGAATTATTTTGATTGTTTCAGGTCTAGAAACATAAGAAAAGTTATCATCAAAATCATTACCCTCATGTAGTTAATACCCTTAGAAAACCAATCCTGCTTTGTTTCTTATAACATAACATTATTCATTCATCTTGTCCACAAAAACCCATTTTTGGCTAATGATGTATTTGTTTTCAGGATTGTGTATGTGTTACCATGTATTGTAATTTTCAATCTGATCCAATTCTCCATTCATGGATTAAAGGCATTACCGATGCTCAAAATACTCTTTCACATAATTTAGTTCCACTTTTGAATAAAATGATGTATGTGTAATGCAATTGGTTATTCTTTTATTTGATCCTTCTGATGTTGATCAGAAATTATATTCTAGGCATCCACATGTTTCTTCAACCTTGGATATGATTCTTTATTTTCCTCATCACAAGAAATAGCTGAGTCTAATTATTATTCCAGAGAAGGAATATACTTATATATATCCTTATCGTAATTGTTTTCTTCATCATTATCATCTTCATTGTTTTCCAGAACATGTTTCTCTCTCTCAAATACATCAATCACTTTCACATAAACTGAATCAACAATTCATTTTTTGTTCATTGTTGTCACATATGTATCCTCAACCATCTAGTGATTATCCATGAAATATTCCTTCCTCACCTTTCTGGTCAAACTTATCATAGATTTGACCTTTCTTCATAATAATAAAAGGACTCTCGAAAACTCTAAATTGATTCTAACTTTGAGTTTTTCCATTAAAAAATCCATAAGGATACATACATGATTGGGGCCTGTAGGAATAATGGATCTAAATATAAACAGTAGTACTCATGGATAGCCTTCAAAAGTATTGATAAATACCATGCTCAAGTAACATAGATTTTTCCCCATCCACTAGGCTTCTATTCATTCTTTGAGCAACCCCATTTTTTTGGGAAGTGTATGGAGATATACACTAATTTCGAATACCATGATTCTCAAGTTTGTTTTCAAACTCATCACTTCTGTAGTCACCATGATTATTAGTTCTCAACATCTTCACAAAATACTCACATTATTTATCATCTTTTATTATGAAAATTTTAAACATTTTTAAAGCATATATTTTTTGTTTCATGTACATAACATAAATAATGATATTAAAATCATATATGAATTAAATGAAGTACTTATATCGATGTGTTTATTGTTTTCTCATTGGCCCACATATATCGGAATGGATCAGATCCATCGGTTGTTTTGAAAGATATCAAATTTCTTATACACAACATTTGTAATATTTCTATTATGGTAAATAGTTCAACACCAATCCCTACTTCTTGGAAAATCAGGAATTTATCGAACACATTGATTTTTAGATAACCTTCTCATGTATCTCTAACACATATGTCTGAGCCTTTAATTCCATAATTGATTCTCTTCCATCATACTTATGTAACAAGTGTTTTTTGAATCAACAACAAGAATCAAGTTTCCTTTCATATGTTGACCTCTTGTATCAATATTTCCATCTACCTAACTCTTTAAAACAAATCCATATTTTATGAAGACAACATTTTTACCCTCATCACACAATTGAGAAACACTTAAGAGATTATGTTTACACCCATAAACATACACTGTTATCATAGATTTCAACTTTTATTTTCTAATTATGGAAGACCCAAAAACATTGATTTTCAATGAATCATCATTTCCAAATGTAATTGTTCCTTCATTGAAATCATTTACATCCTAGAACAATTTCATGTCTCATGTCATCTGAGATGAACACCCACTATCAAGTATCGAGGGTCGTTCTAAATTAATTAAATTTAATTCGGGTTCAACAAGAAGATCATTTTCTACATTCGTTTCATTCTTCACCTAAGGTTTTTTAGAATTGGAAATATTTTGGTGGGATGGTTACAAAACAAGACATAATTTTGAAATGTGTCCAGGTTGTTCACAGCTTCCACAAATAGTATCCATGAGTTGGAACCTATTTTCAATCTCTAATTTATTATTTTATGATTTCTCAATTCAACCTTCTCATTTTAGATTCAATGAGAAGATTTTCTTCCCCTAAATATATTCATTTCATAACATGTGGGACAATAGTGATTTTGTTTATTGAACCAAAATATAATTGATGTGTGCCTGAATTCCTTACAATACTAACAATACCCATTGAAAGAGTATTTTTGACTAAAACCATTATACTGATCACAATAGTGAATGTGTTTGTCGACCACCTTATTCTCTTTCTTTTCTGATTCACCAACATTTCTATTATCAATCGAATTCATTATTTTCTTTTTGGAATTATCGGTAGCTGAAGTATTAGAGTCATTTCCTATTTCAAAATGTATCGAAACATTCCCAACCATATTAATCTTGGACACATACATAAAATTAATATATTTCATTATTTCAAAAAATAATTCCATTTTTCTTCTCACCCTTTGCAGCTTTCTTTTATAGAAGTTTCTCAATTTTACCATTATAATAACATTCACAAACATCAGTGATAGAGTTTTGGAAACATAGACTTATCTTTTCAGCTTCAGAGAGTTTTTTTTGGACCAGTTCCAACTCATATTCTTTTACATTCAAATTCACCTCCAAATGCTCATTACGATTCTTTTCATCCTGAATATATTTCTTCAAATCATTAATTTCTGTAATAATCATTTAATTCTCAGTAGAAAAACTATATTTTCTTCTCAATCATTTATCTTCCTCCATTTTGTTTTTATTTTCAGGCCTTCTAATCCTTCTCATTTATTCTTTTAACACTTCTTTCAGATGTATTTCATTCTGAGTTTCTTTTTGATTAGAACTACTGCATCGGAATTCTTAAACATTCACATCTGCAATGAATGTATTTTCATTACCATACTTAATGTATTTTTTGTATTCAGTATCACCCTTTTCTTATTTTGCATCTTTGGAAAAGATGCTTCTACTTTTTGATTTAATGAATTTATTTTCATTTCCATTGTCTCTCTTTTTATACCATGATCTCCTTGTCATTCATTCTTTAATACCACTATCATCATATTTATTTCTTTGAGGACAATTAGCCGAAAAGTGACCAAAACCTCCACATTCAAAAACAATTCAAGGGTGAGTTCATTTTTTATTTCTATGTAACTTTTATTCACATTGTTAGAAAACAAGGATATGATTTCAGTGAGATTTTTACATACCTCATCTTCAGAGTAAGAATCAGTAGCTTTATCATAAATTACAATATTCTTTGACATTTCATTATTCTTATCCTAGAAACACATTTCTATATTAACCTTTTATTTTCTCTTCATATCATTCCCTTTTCTCATTTCATTGGTTATAAGGGTGCTATTTAAATCATCAAGAGATAATGTTTCAGGAAATATCTCTTCCAATGAAGATTTTTTCCATGGATTTTTTTGGTAGGATTCTCAAGATCTTTTCAACAACAATAAAATCCTTTTCCTTTTCACCAAGACGTCTGATAGTACTCACAATGTTATTCACCATGGTAATGAATTCCCCAACAAATTTAAGCTCACCCATGTTCAAATATTCATACTTCAATTTCCAAATTTTTAATTTTCCTTCTTCACTATTTATTGCATTCGTATTTGTTTTTCAACTTATCCCATATAGCTTTAGCTATGGAAACCCCTTTCACTATCATGAATTAACTTTTAGAAATAGATTATAATACAACTTTCATGGTCATTCAATCATTCTCAAGAAACTTCTTATCCATAGGTGTACGTGGATCACTAACATAAATGGGAGGAAACCCAACTATTGAAGCATCAAGAACATCATAACTGGTATAAAAAAGATATGGAAGCATTATATCATTAAATATATGATAGTTCATTCCATCAAAGACAAGAATACCATTTTTGTTCACATAATTAACATTCTCTATCAACAATGATTAACGAACGTAACCTTCCACTGATACCAACTTAAAGTTCCAATTAAAATTATTGTATTAATGAAAGGGGGAAGGGTTGAATCATTGATTCTCTTTTGATTTTATGTTTCTTTTAAATTGAAACAACCTTCACCTCTTGTTAAGGATTTCAATTACCTATTGAGAATCAAATCAACACACATCCAATGGAACACAAATATTTGTAAGTATCACTATTCAATAATACTAGTTATGTCCTTTGTATGGTTTGGAAATGATCCAACACAATACAATCCTATAAGAAAAACAATCCTTAGATTACAAGGAGTAGGATATACCCTTTCACTCGTGTAACACTATGAGACAATCCCACTAGTGAATGTGCACCCTCTTATCACAATAGGGTAATATTTTTTTGTAACAACTCTTGTTACCTATGCTTATTTCGAATTCACCAAACGTATTCAATTATATAAACATTCCCATATTCCATAACCCTAACAAAGGTAATAACCCCAAAAGAAATTGATAAAAAAATCAGCCCAAATGCCATATCTGATTTTTGCAATCTAAATCTCCAAGTACAATTATTTCAATGCAATTATTCAAGCCTGATTTTATGATAGAATACAATAGAGTATAATCAGACCCACTTGACTAGCTAAATAGAATTGGCATGAAAGCACTATCTGAACAGAATCGTCACAACTTCACAAGACGACTACAATTAGCTCCACTTCAAATCATGAGACTGATCAGGATGCTCAGATCAATCCCTCCATATCCCGAGAAGACCAATAAAGAAATAACTAGTATGGAAACCTAAAAACCAATTAAGTCTTCCTGAAATCAAAGCCAGTTGTATAAAATCCACAATAAAATGTATTCAATGCATAATTAAAATTATATCACATTCTCTCCCAGAAAACATGGAACTTCTCTCTCTCATTGAAGTCACTCTTGTACAATTCACATCACACCATTATAGGTGACTGAAAACATGTTTATGTGGGAATCCCAAAACATATTCCCACTCCCTAAATTCACTCAAATTTGAATTTCTCTCAAAATCTCGAAGCAATTATGACTTTATCAAAACTTCTCGATTCTTCTAAAAACTACCCCAATCTTCATCTCTTCTTTTCTATATTCCCATTACAATTGTCAATATGATTTCAAATGATGATAAATAAAAGAGTCCAAAACTAATTCTCTCATACCTATTTCGTCAAAACATTGTTTGAAACAATACCAATAGAATGTGTTTGAAGAAATGAAATTTCCCACTTGAGATAAAATAACTCTTTCAAATGAATGGATCCCCCTTGACAATGAATTCATAAGTCTCCTTCTATTTTCATTTCCATTTACCATCATGAGAAAACACATTTATTTCACCAACATATACTTGTATCATGACTACCTCCATGACATTTAATTCATTGAGGATTAGTTTTGGTATAGTCTTAGTTCAATTGGGAAGTATTGCAACTTTTCATTCATTACTGATTCTTTTTTTTCATCTCATTCAGGCATGATATTTTATGAATACAATGGTGTGGATACTAATATTTTGAATATGATCATGCGGGATATAATCATTCTGAATAAGATCATGTTGGGTTAGATTGCTAATCCATTCTGGTTATGATTACTAGATATGATTGCTGATCATTTCTTGTTACAATTGCGGGATACGATCAAATACAATTTGAAGACAATGATCATCCTAGATATAATAAAATACAATTTGATAAGTATGATATACCCTAATATGTCACAAAACAATCTGAATATTATTTATTCTCAATTGACACCATATCATTCCTTTACATCTACCTGAATATGATTGTTTTGAAAAACAATCGGTGTCTCATCTTCCATCTGCATCACCTATTCCACCGACACCACCTCAATCATAACTAAATTCCAATAGAATCACCTTTCCAATCAACATCACCCTTTTCAATTTGCATCACATTTTCAATGCCACAACCTTTCCATCTGTACCACCATTTTCAGTCAGCATCCCCATTCCCATCAGCATCACCCTTTTCAATTGGGGTTACTTATTCACATCAACTCAATTTCCAATTATTTTTAATTAAAATCAATAAAATATTGATAATAATGTTCTGAAATTAAAGAGTCCCCCTCTTTTTTTCTAACTTTTTAGAAAAACAATCTAAATACAATTATTTTTCGATTGGAAGAATCTCTTTCTCCCACCCTTTTCTCTAGAAATATTACTTCACAAGTTCTCACATAAACTCATTATTTATATAAAATACAAATTAGAAATGCATCATAATAATAAATATGGGTCTCGTTCAATTCAATGCGATACCAGAAAAGTTTTTCCCAAAAAAACAAAATGATGTGATTTCCTTTGATCAAATCATACCATGAAAATAAAAGATGGCACTTGAAACCTTTATCAACTTGATCATCATCTTGGTCCCAAAATTAATGTCATATCATATACCCTATTATTTCATGTTTGAGATTTATCTCTATATACCATCATATTTCGGGGTTTGGTATGGCCTCTCATATACACTTTGAAATTATAAAACATTTATCATTACCCAATGCATTGGAGTGGGATATACGTTCCACCCATATCAAAATAAAATCATACATACATGTGCCATAATAAAATAAAAAATATTATCATCACCACTGAAGTAAAATGGGTATCATCAATATGAAATCATATAATAAAGTTGACAAAATATCCATGACTCGTAATCATTTCATAAAAAATACACCCCATGATTTAAAAATACGATTTCATAAACATATATTCAATGAAGGGGTATGTGTTTCATAATGAAAATTATATCAATCAAAAATAATTCAGAGATAGAATATGAATGTAACCATTAGATAATTTCCATGAAATGAATTTTAAACATCAACATATGACATCTTGCATTGAAAGTAATTTTGAAATAACTTTTAAAAATATTTATTGAGGATAATATCATTTCTTCTTTGAAAATGTATTTTTTAAAAACATAAAACCTTTTAAAACCAATTTTTATACGAATAAAAATCATAAGGAATTCTCTAAATCATTTTGACCACCACTTTACATGAAAATTTATAAAAGAATCATGAACATATTATGAAAACCATGTTCCTTGAAAAAATTATAAAATATATTGAAACAGATTTGTAATAAAATTTCATTAAAAATTCATTCAAAAAATGTATTCCGAGAATATTAGGAAAACATTGTATTTTTGATTAAAAAAAAGGATTTTTAATCTTGTAATGATAGATTCATTGGAATTTCTGTCATGATGGATGATAAACCATAACATTCCATACGTTCCATTGACACTTTATAATGTTTACAAAGGTTCCTTGACCTGAAAATGATTAAAAGATTACTTATTAAAATTAAATTTTCTTGATAAAGTCTAAAAAATTGGTATAACTTTATTTTAAAGAATAATTATGAATAAATAATATTTCAGGGAAATCTTTTAGAAGACTTGGTTTTGAATTAACATAGATTTATGACCAAAGAGAGATGTAAATTAAGACATTATTGAAAAAATCATTCTTACATACTAAATAGTGGAAAAATGGTCCCAATACATAAGTATATTAGGAATAACAAAAGGATAATAACATTCAGGTCTTCCCTTGAGTTATGGATCAAAATATTTCTTCAAATATAGAATAATCATAAACAATCTTAAAAAATGATGAGATTATTTCAAAAAAATCTTATTAGATGGTATCATTGAAGCACACTCCCCGCATAAGAAAATTGAATTAAATGAATCATTCAATATCATGAAGGTAATTATATTAATGATATAACATGCCAAGGACAATTTCTACCCCTCATATAAAAATATATGTTCATATCAAGGCATGTGTCTCAAAGAAGAAAAATAGAGAAAATAATTACATTACCGATATATTAACTTTTGAAAATTGAACCCCATTATAGAAAGATCACAAAATGGTTTTGTAAATACACAGAGATTTCAGTATTTGAGAAATATAATAAATTAATGTGTAGTATATAAACCTCATAAAATAAGTTAGTTGTGAATAATGCATGTATCTCAGAGAAATAATGATTGAGATGAAATTCCCTTACCTTATGTCTTGACTCTCTCAGCACTAAAAAAACCTCATGCATAATAAATATAAATTTATTATATATTTAAAAAATAATAATATTATTCATTTTAATACCATATATTAATTTATTATTGTCTAATATTACTAAATTTATAACAATTATATCATAAGGTTTCCCTTTGGTTGATATCCTCTTTGTTTCTCACATGTGTCTTAATACGTTATAGCTTTGGTCTTTATGCATATATCACAATTTACATATTGTAAAACATGATTTAAATATAATTTATATTAAGGATTTTTTTATTAAAATAATCCATATAATAATTAAGTATCTATATAATACATCGTCCATGGATATGATAAACCATACGTATGCATGAACACTATTTCAGTTCAATTGTCTTGTTGGGAGAATGAAAGAAATAGAAATATATATTTATATCATTATTAAAGTTGATTAAATTTATTATATATATCTTATATATTAACTAAAACCATCCATAATACATTTAATGTAGTGCCATAACTAATCACATCTATTTGAGGAGGTGGTGGTCTACAGTTCGTCAAACAAAGTTAGAGTATTAACACAAACTAGAAAGTATAAAGATTTATGTTGTAAAAAAATTATAAAATCTGAAATAAATAATATATATTATATATAATATGTATAGATATAGTTTCCATCATAATTATCACTATGAGAGGCGGCAATTTAAAAATGAACAATCATTGTTTTGTAAGGAAGTATACTACCATACACGAAAACAGTATGTTCATTAGCCATTAGATGGAGATGTGTGTTAGTGTATGTCAATAACATAGCATGAAAAATTTCTTGTATAACTAGGATATTGGTTTTTTTTAAAATGGAATAATAATTGTTTAGGGAGTGTATAACTAAAATGAAATAATGATGTTTGAGGGAGGGTGTCACCTCTTAGTCAAGTAACTCCTTTTGGATTCCATCAAAGGGTTTCATTTCAAGGATTTATTCCCAAGGGAGGATTCAAGGAAGAATATAGGTATTTTTAAAAGCTATTTGGGTAGATTTTGGTCAAGCCAATGTTTCTTGAGATGTTTTAGGAATTTGGAGGGCATGAGACCATTTATAATGGAGGAGGGGTTTCACCCTTGTAATATTTTAAAAGAATGAAACCCCACCATGTTTTTTTATTTAATGTTCATCAATAAAGGTCCAATGTCTATAAAAGATTGTATAGGGTATAAATAAAAACATAGAAGTTCATTTGGAAATCTTTATTGGTCTTTTTGAGTGTTGTGGTTATAGTTTAGTACCTTATTAAGCATAATTTATCCTTGATTATTGTAATTAATTTTAACTACTTTCACTAATGTTTTTGGGTCAAAAAGAAATTATACTTTCTTAGAAAAAATATGATTATTAAAAATATTAAATCCATTTTAAAAAATTAAAAATATAAATTTGTCAGAAATTTATTTAAATGTAATCCTAGAGTCGGGTCGACAATGCTGGGTTTTTATGAAAAAACGTTTAAAAGTTTGTAATGTTTTTACATTCAATTTCATAGTAGAAGTGATTAAAATGACCTTAATTGGATTTATTGATAAAAATATTATATACATAATCATTTAAATATAGTAAAAATATAATTTATCCATATAATTAAATTATATGAAGAATTAGTTTTGAATTAGAATCGTGTATTTTAAACTAATGATTAAAAAATTAAATATTATAGAAAAATACCTAAAATTTACCACATCATGATTGTTTTTGTTTTTATTCCAAATATGAATTTAATTAGGAAATATTAAATATATAAGAGTTCTGTAAAATTTATTTATTATGGGTTCCCTTTTAAAAGGTTGTAAAACTATTTTTATAAAAAAATGAATTTTAGCATAACATTGGTTTCGTTCTAATTATATGTCTATCAAATCTGTCAAAGGAATTTGAAAAATGTTTGATTAAATATATAAAATATATACTATAATAATATTACTTAAAAATTGTAATTAATTAAATTTACTAAGACAAAAAACTTGGGGAATCCAAAAAAGAATCTATCCATTATATTTAATTTTTTATTATATTTTAATTTCTAATTTAATAGTATCATACAAGTTAATTATATATTTTTTTAAACATTATAATTTTTCGAAGAATGTAAAAAATATTCATAACCTATAATTTAACATCTATGTTTTATTTTATTGTATTATGTTATCATATTTCAATAATATATTATTTTTCTGTAAAACTTGGTCATCTGTGTTATGCAATTAATTAAGGAAATTCATTATTATATGTAATAAAATCTATCCTTAGTGTTCAATTATCAATGTTTTAATACTATAATTATTTATTTATTGAAACTGAAATAGTAGTAATGAATAATAAATCATCCCTTAAAAGGGAATTTTGGTATCATAACGGAAACCCAAAGTAACATATAAATAGGTTTTCACATAGGAGAATAGAGGTTGGGATTGGATATTGGACACAGAGGAAAGTATTAAATATTTATAGTGAGTGATTGAGGTAATCAATAAAAAATTTGAATGATAAAAGAAAATATGTGGTCCTCAAACTCATAATTTGATACTGATTTTGAAGGAGATTGGTTCAAAAGAAATTATCATATTAGGACAACTAATTTTTCTGATCATTATCCTATCAATGATTAATTCCTCTATTTACTAATAATATAAAAAAATATACTCACATGATAAGTTTCTATAAAAAAATCCATTAATTTGTTTTGTTTTATATATTTATAAATCATCTGTTAATTTGTGAAATGAGTGTCAAAAAATTAACATTAATGTCTGAGGAAGCAAATAAATTTTTATTAGTTCCTAAGGACTATAAATGAATGATACATCAAACTATATTTAACGTTAAAATCAATTTTACTTAATATATAATCCTAAAAACTAACAATAATGACAAATAAATAATATTTTTCATCAAAAATATTTATACATTAACAAAGAAAATTGCATTGGCCACCGGTAAGTGTGAAACACTTATCATCATTTGGTCCTAGGTTCAAGACTTGTGGCCTTGTTAGATTTTATTGATTTTTACCTGAAATAATTGATTTCCTTTTCAAAACCCACAAAAATAATATTTCATAAATAAATTAGAAGGACTTACTTGAAATAATTTTATTCACTAAATATCCATTTAACTATTTTTATAAATACCACCTCATTACATAAATGGTTTAATAAAAGTTTAACCTATACTTTTAACAAATGGTTAACCATATAATTCTTATGAAATATGAATATCACAAAATAGAATTAATAAGGTCATTAAATAATCTTAAAATTGATCCACACTATATCATAAGCTATCTCATCATTTCTACAATCCAAACATGTGAATATCCTCATCATATATTCTCTTGAAACATATTATTAACATGAATTACCATAAAAACATTTGGCAAACTTTAATGATTATTTATTAAAAGGTTAATGGATATATTTTATAAATAAAAGAAGTTTTAAACATCATACATTATTACATATTATACTTTGTGAATAGTTTATTAATCAGTTCTGTGTAAATCAATATCATCCAATTTACTTGTTCATATCCAAAATATATTTATAAAATCAAGATTATCATAATATAAGGAACATATTAAGGGTTATCTTCCCTTAGTAAAAATTTCACCTTGTCCTCAAATAACATGTAAATCCTTAGAGAAAATAAATCCTTTTATATTTCAGTATTCATATATAATAATTTTTTAGTCCAAATACAAAAAAACATCGATTATGAACATTATCAATAAGACATAAGAAGGCTTTACCACCATTTAATTTAATACTCCTTTCCTTTCAAATTTCATCTCGTGTCTCATCGTCATCAACATTGTAACTATTACTCAAATAACATTCCTAATTGTCTTTTAGATCATTCCTCTTGGGACATTGAGATTCAAAATGACCATTAATTCCACACATAATTCACTTATCCTTTGATGAATACTTAGGTAGGATAATATTCTCATCCATTTCATTAGCAAAACCCTTCATTCTATCATTAAAATTACATTCTTTGTTTCCTTAAGGTCCGTAGTAAAAAAACATTCTTTGTTCTCTATGGATTTAAATTCAGTGATTCATTCCACATTTTGACATGAATGAAACCACATATTCTTTCCTCTAGGGTTTATATTACCTATACTCTCAGCGAAATGCTTTCTTCTATTCCATAGTGGGTCTGAGAGTTGGTTAATGTAGACATTGTTGATCATGATCCTTGAAATTGATTTTGAATGATCATAATATCCTTCACTCTTGTGATCATATCATCAGAATACTCACCCAAAGAATGTAAATCATATTTAATGCTTATCATGTTCTTTCTTGTTCCATCATTTAATACATCCAGGAATAATTATGTACAAAACGATAATAATATTGAGGAATTACAAAATCACGAAAAGTCACATATAGGATGTCAAACATTTGACACCTTAATTAATCTCTATCACCTTATGTTTTTTCTAGGTTATTAATATTCATCACCTATTCAAATCCTTCATAATGGTTCCTGATGATTCTGTGAAATTCCTTAGCATATCCCATAGGAGTTTCCAACCCGGTGTCCAGCAAGTCCTATTGTTGTTCACTGGATTACCCAGAGTTAAGCCTAAAACATCATGTTAGTGTTGTTAACCCGAGGTAGATTTGTACCAGTGCCGAATCCAATTGTAGTATCCATACAAGTATGTATTTCATGGAAGGAACTCACTCTACCAATTTTCAATAATGTAGTATATTTTCTAATCATTAACATATCGTTATATTTATCATTAGATACATTCATAGATATTTCCATAGAAATATAACTAGGTATCTAACTGAATTTATATCATACTAGATTCCAAAGTTTGACTAAAAAATTCTTCTTATACCAACTATAACGACCCATGATTAACATAAAATGACATTACATCCTTTTAGATGAACATTCAGTACATTACAAAAATAAATTCCCGAGTACCCTAATAGTTTAGTGTCTTTAGTAACAAGGATACAAAATCATCTATCCAGTTGAATGAAGTTCAAAATATAACATAAAGATCTCAAACATTATTACTTCTCGATAAATCTATTTTTCTAAAACTAAGGAAAGGAATCATAAAAAAGGGGTGAGCTCAGATGCTTAGGTATGGTAAATAATGGAAATGTGTAATTATGACATGAACTATAGGGTATAGAATATAATAATAACATTTTAAGTGTATACCCTACAAATTAGAGACCATAATTATGATCGGATGTTCAAAAGACATAAATCATAAAATTTAACAAAAATAATCCTTGAAAGAATAACATATGAATAATAAAAGTAATTTTGGAAAACACATATAAAAAACAAATTCCATGAAGGATATCCAAGGACTTTGTATCATGTTAGTCTTGGGTTAATCACATATGTACATGCATGGGGCTTGTGATTTCCCTCCCTTGTACCATATTGTTTTGAGCATCAGATGTCTTCCCATACAACCTCTTATTTTGGGCTTGGGATTTCATCGAATTTACCCTCTTTTCAGGGATTAATATGCGCTCCCTTGTGCCCTCTAGTTTGGGGATTGAGTTTTCATTTTGTTTACCCTCTTATATAAAGTTGTATTGTCCACCCATGTACACTTGGAGCTCATAAAACAGTTATCATTACCAAATGCATTGAAGGGAGATATATGTCCTACCCATATCATAATAAAATCCTACACATGTGCCACAAAATCATAAACTAAAATATAATCACCCATTAAATGAAATGTTTATTATAAACAAGTAATAATATCATAAAATATAGAAAACATACTTGGTTCATAATCATATCTTCAAAAAAACATCCCATTAATGAAAAAAGGATTTCATAAATATAATACACGTGAAATAGAATAGTCTTCATATGTCCATTACATCAAGAATAAATCATTCAGAGAATGAATATGAATGGAACCATTATAGCATTTCCAAAAAATTCATTAGTAACAGAAATGGGTATCATGTTATAAGGAAAATAATCATGAAATATATTTCTCAAAAACATCCTGAAGAAACTATCATTTCCTTTAAAAAAAGGCATTATAAATAAACATTTGAAAACCATTTTCATGGGAACAAAAATTATAAAGAAATATTTAAATAATTTTTATAACAATTTTCCTAGCAAATTTATAAAAGAAACCAAAATAGGTTGAAATCTATATTACCTGAAAACATATAAAATAGATTAATATAATTCTGAAAACCATTTTATTTGTAAATAAATTGAGATAATTAATTTCATGAATATTTGAAAAATATTTTATTTTAAAAAAATAACATTTTATTATTGTAAATGTATCTTCATGGGAATGATTTACTTAATCGATGATAAACCTAAACACGTCGAACATGCCTATTACACAATAAAAAAATTAGATATTTTCTTGAATTTAAAAAAAGTCAAAAATATTCTTTATTAAAATGGAAAAAATAGGTAAAAATGTCTTTTAAAGATAATAGGAGACCAATATAAAATTTCGATGAACCATTTGTTAAGACATGGTTTATAGTGAACACAGATGTTTGATCAAAGGGAAAGGTAAAATCATTTTTTATTAAAAACACTTTATTATGATCCGTGGTGTGGAAAAATGGTACCAATTCATTAATTTATCATGAATTACTGGAGGAGAATAAATTTAATGATTTTTATTGAGATATGGATAATGATATTTCATTTAATGGAAGCATATTCATAAACAATCTCGAGAAGCGATGAGATTACTTAAATAAACTCTTATAACGTGTTGACATTGAACCATAATCCACATTAAAAAATGTAATTAAATGAAGCATAGAGTATTATGAATGGAATTAGATTCATAATATAGAATTTAAAAGGTTGTTTACTCACCTCGTATAATAATATAGGTGCATAACAAGGCATGTGTCTCAATGATGGAAAAATGAGACAAAGATTAAATTTTCATTTTAGAAACATTTTAAACATTATCCCCATCATAAAAGATCCTGAAATAGTTGTGTAAATAAAAATATATTTCAATATAAGAGTCATTTAATACATTAATGGTATGTATGTACCCAAAAAATTAACTGAGCGGTGAAGAAGGCATGTATCTCTCGAAAATAAGGAGTGAGATGAAATTCCCTTACACTCTGTCTTGAGTATCATTGTACTCATACAAAATTCCCAACTAATAATTATAAATTTATTATAAATTTATATAAGGATTTTAATCATACTTATAATATCAAATAAGGGTTTATTTTGACTTTATTTTAAAAACATGTTAACAATTCAATGTTAGGGTTTCACTTTGGGTAATATATATTTTGTTTTTTACATGTGTGTTAATTTGTTATATATTGGGTAGTTGTAGTTATATCATTATTTAAATAATTTAAACCATTATTAATTGTTAGTTTATACTTCATATATTTATATTTGAATAATCCATATAATATTGATGTATCAAATGGAAGACAGCATTCATGGAGACGGTAAGCAGTACGTACACATGAATGTTATTTTCATTTAATTATCATATTTTACGAACGAAATACAATTACATATATATATATAATTAGAATTTCTGATTTATTAAAACATTAATATTATATGTATTCAAAACATCCTTCCTTAATTAATATCATGTAGTGTTTTAACGAATCATATCTATTTGAGGGGGCGGTAATCCAAATTTCCTCAAACAAAATTATCATTTTAACACAAAATGGAAGGTATAATGATTTTAGTTATAAAAAAATTATAGAATATTAAATAAATAATAAATATAATATATATATAATATAAATTTTGTGTCAATCATAATTTCTGTCAAGGTAGGCGGTAATGTAAAAATAAATGGTTATCATTTAGTGATGCGGTAGTCTGCCATACACGTAAATAGAATGTTCGTAACCCAATAGATGGAAGTGTGTGTAAGCGTAGGTAGAATAATTATAATAACAAATAACTAGTATATTTGTTATTTTTATTTATAGAATCATGGAATAATATTATTTGAGGTATTGAAGAACGAAAATAAAAGAAAGAAGGTTGAGAGAGGGAGTCACCTATTAGTCAGGTAGCTCCTTTTTGGTTTTTTGCAAAAGGGATTTGATGTAAGGATTTATACACAATATAGGACTAAATAAGGAAATGAGGTATTTTTTGTAGATATTTCGGATGATTTTGGTCTAGTGAAAGTGGCTTGAGAGGTTTGATTATGTGGTTGGAGTGGAGTCCTTTTATAATGGAGGTGGGGTGGAACCCTTGTAATAATTTTGAAGAAAGAAACCCATCCACATTTTTTTATTTCATGAGGATGAATAATCGTACAAAGTCTATAAAAGGGAGGATAGGGTAACATATGACCATAAAATAGATTTTGGACAAGTTTGCATGTCATATTGGGCCTTAAGGTTATGGTTTAGTCCCTTATTAACCTTAATTTATCATTAATCATTGTAATTAATTATAATTACACTCACTAATAAATGTGGTAAAAAACATATTTGAACATACTAAATTTTATAATTAATTTTTATTTTATATAAGGAAATTTTTTTTCTAATTCCAATCATTGAATTTTCATAATGTAATTTAAATTTAATCCCATGGTCGGGTTGAGAATTCGGATTTTAAAATTAAAAACGGTGAAAGGTTTTCTATGTTTTTATATTAAATTTCAACGTGAAATGTATTATAATGAAAAAAATTAATATATTGATAAAAATATTATATAATTAATCTTTTAAACATATTTAAACTATTATTTATCCTTATAAATAAATTATATTAAAATACAGTTTTGAATTAAAATCTAGTATTTTGAATTATTCATTTAACATGAAACCGTGCATAAATATTCAAAAAATTTATCAAAATATATTTATTATGTTTATCATCAAAATTTTAAGTTAATTTTAAAATATTATATATATAAATTTTACAAAAATATTATTTAAAATGGGTTCTCCTTGAAAAGGTAGTAAAATTACTTTTCAGAAAATATAGGATCCTAATTATAAAACTGGGTTTATTCTTATCTTATGTCTATAAAATCTTTTAAATGATTATGGAAAATATATCAATGAATATATAACATATATATTAAAATAATATAACTTACTAATTGAAATTAATTTAATTTATTATTAACGAAACAATTTTGGAACAATAAAAATACAATTATATCTTTTATATTGAATTGTTTATTACATTTTAATTTATAATTAATTGGTAACCTATGAAGTAATATTATATTTGTGTAAACCATATAATTTTATTAGTATTTATATTCTATTAATAACCTCAAATTTAATTTATAGGTTATATTATATTTCATTAAATAATTATATTTTAATAATATATAACCGTTCGGTAATCCTTGGTCATCGTGTTACAAAATCCATCAGGGAATTCCATTATTTTTATGATGCAATCTGACCTCAATGTTATGTGTAGATTACGCTAGTGTAAATTTTTCATGTTTTGCGCATAATCCATTCATAATTATTTAATATAAAAAATCCATTTTCATTTTCACATGAAATGAAAAATATAAAAAATATTACATTATTTTAACTAAAATATTTAAAAAAATCACAAGGTGTTACAGTTTATCAACACTTTTACATAATAAATACAACACTATTTATGTGTATAAGAATATACCATCATAAAAAAATTGAAATAACAAGTAATAATATAACGAAATTTATTGAATAATGGGTAAAATTAGAGGATCCCTAACCCTTAGAGAGTGAATCAAAATGTTTTTGAAGAGCTTACTAATAACATGGGGGATCCTTGGGGGATCTCAAGAGAGATAATGATAGAATATTTTCATGATTAAATATATTTTAGAGAATAATAATGGGTGGATGTGTGGGTTTAAATATAAAAATATAATGGAATCGACTATATATACTAATCCTGGATTTCCAGCAAACATGGGTCAATAGTCTATTCTTCCACAACAATTTCTACTTCTTTGTTGATAAACCATCACACCACATTTCCCCAACTCGCATTATATCTATTCTTCTTAGCCTCTCACTTCCTCTGCCGCTGAGAATTATGTGGGTCTTGACATAGAAAACCTCTGGTTGCCCCCACAGTCTTCCTCCATGTCCCGCTCTACCTGCCATTTGTCTCCGCCCAATTTCATCCACATGATTCAACTACACTGTCCCCGATTTTCCCATTTAGGTTATCGATTGGGATTAAGTTAGTTGCAACATTGGGTTCCCACATACACCCCACACTGGAATCCTCCTCCTACTGAATATGAATTGCATCATCTTCATCTTACACCTGGTTTCAGCATACCACACCATCATGTTCAATCGCGCACTCAGATTTTCGTTTACATTTCATCCAATTCGTGAATCCCTTTATACGGGACAGTGCAATGTTAGGATGTTCAAATATATTCATCCTTCCCTTCCTTCCACCCATAGTCAAGCTCATCGTAGATACTTCTAACTCCTGACCATCCTCACCTTTAACCCCCTAAGTGTTTGAAATTTTTAGTCTGGTGTTGTAGGGAATTTTTTGTTTGTAATTTCAACCGAAGTCACCTATACTTATCTGCATGGCTACTGCCTCTCGTATTCTCTACCACATTATCTTTGTGCATCAATAATAAACATATCTATATATTAGAATACCTAAATTCTTTCAACCGCATTTCAGGTATATTTTGAGTTCTATAACATTCTGGCTTAATTTACTATGGTATGATTATTATTTTACAATTTTAATAAAATAAACTTTTACTTAGGTTTCGTATAATATTTTCTTGGCAACATACTTGAATTCCATTGCAGTTTAGTATTTTGATGTCCAACTGCATATTTACTTTTCTAAATATCAATTTCCTATTCGGGAAAAAATGAAACACTACTATGATCTACTGTTCGAATTTCCTTGAAACATATTTCAACTTCAATTTGGTTATACATGTGAATATCCAAATTATTATTTTGTTGTATGATATTACATTTACTAAAAGAAAAAAATAACTTCTGCTCATTTTTGTACTAGCATATTAGGTCAGTTATGGAATATTTTCAATTTCAACCAAAGTCGCATTCCATTCTCCTCACGCTTGGTGCATCTCATATTCTCTGCCACATCGCCTTCACGCATCATGTTTGAACATAAATACATACTAGAAAAACAAAATCCATTCAACCACCTTACTAGTATATTTTCAGTTCTATAAAAGTTACGGTAAATGTACTATTGCATGAATATTATTTTACCCTTTTAATCAAGTACAATAATACTATAATTTCTTGTATAATTTTCCTTTCAACTTCTTCCAATTACATTAAGGATTAGCATGTTGATATCTAACTTAATATTTGGTTCTTTAAATTACATTATCTGTTTGGAAAAAATATACATCTACTATAGTCTACTATTTTAATTGCCTTGAAAATTATTTCGACTTCAATTTGGTTAAGCATATGGATATCCAAATGAATATTTGTTTGTCTAATATTACATTTACTGAATGAAAAAAATGTCGGTTATGGTCAGTTGTAGCCTATTAGGTCTTATCATTTGTAGTGTAAATTTATTTCACTTTTACATCTTCTATGCATTATATGATCTCATTGCACACCTTTACTATAAGTTACATTGAAAAACCAAGAAAACATGAATCATCCATCGAACTCTAGAGAAGAAAGATTTCAACAGAGGTTACTTATGAAGGAACAACAAGGACACTGAGAGTTTTCCATTAAGTACCATTGGAAATGTTATATTTATTATCCTATATTCATTAGTTTCTTTGATTACACATGCCACATGATCAGTACCAACAACTACTAGATACTATTCAATGTCATCAACCAACTAGTCTGCTACTCCATCAAGTAACCCAATTCGAATAGGGGACATCACAGATGGAGTCACACGCATGACATTATCATCTCTATCCATCAATGGTTAGTTCCATTATCATTAATAAATAACATCTTTTCAATGTATCAAATTGAATTTCAGACTAATGGTATGTGTTCTACTAAATCACATTTATTACAGTGCCTGACTAGTTGCATGCTCGGTCCAATATGAACTTTTCTTTCCCATCAAATTACATATATGTAAGGTAACAACACAGACTAATGATAAAGGAATGACATAAAGATGGTGAGTTTTTAAAACTATTATTTTAAATCTACAAAAGTTTTTTACATTTATTTATTATCTCTATTAACTAAAATATCAACATTATTTGTGGATACATCTACTATAAATTCATCAGTGGCGCCTGGTAGTCTGTTTGGAAACTCAAACTCTAAACCTATACCAAAATATACATTCTTGAATGGGGTCACACACTTTCTATTATCATCTCCATATTACAGTGGTTAGTTACATTTAAAATTACATGTTTAAACCATTGAACTAAACAAATTATTTCACAATATCACTGATTATTACTAATTAACTACTTATCCATCAGTAGTTCCAGAACCATCTGCACCTCGATCAACATTGTCTGCTTGATCTAACAAACAAAAACAAAGACTAGATCACTTGACACATTCTCCTCTTCCTTTCTAGAATTATATTAACTATTATATTCATGCACATATTGTATGTCATACAATATTTTTATTACCTTTATAACTTGTCAACCATCACATTCCGTAGCAATAATTGATGAAGAAAATACACACTTGAATTACTCATCTATTACCTCAGCATAGTATGAACGACTACTATTTGTACACATTACTATTCATGTTATTCCAGTTCAGTTTTTTATGCTTTCCTATACAAACAGATGCTGTTTAATGCTTTCTACTGATGAAAACTTCAATACATTATCTGGTGCAAGTATCTTGTACACTATAAGTTGACACAAAAACATATATATACCACATATCATTCTATAGATTAGTGTGTTGTTTTCTATAACTACATTCAGGTTCTGAACAACAAACAGTTCATGGAGAATAAAGGATAAAAAATACTTCATAGGCTCAAGAATATGTAAATATTGACATAAATGGTGTATAAAACGACATAGGTAATTTAATGTACACGTTTCACTTCAAACATTATTTCATTTTTTATTATTTAAGACAATACAATATGACTTACCAGTTGCTGCTATAGGAGTGTCACTAGAATAAGACACTGCTGATATCACGAGTTATTGTACTTACTAAACATGTATTAATGATTCTTTAATACAAAATCATCCCCTTTTCTGTTGACTTATGTTTTTAAATAATATTTTCAATATTACCATTTTATTCAATTCGGTTATTATGATATTGGAGAGCCTTTTATCGTTTACCAATATTTTCAATCCTTATTGTGGTTTGATGAGATAAAGAAGAAATTTAGCAATAGGAAAATCCATCATTTTTGTCTATATTGTTCGATGGGAAATGATTCTTTAGATTTTCTACCCGAATGTCCTGAATACTTAAGGATGTTAGTGTTCGGTCAATCATCTGCTGAAGCCTGATTATTCCAAGACCACATGCATATTTACAATTCGATGATTATATTCACGTCAACGGGTGGGAAGGTAGATAGGTCATTAAATAATGGTCAAGCTCTATGTATATTCAGATTACATGGAAAAAATTACAATAAAATATGTATTTTATGTCCACCTGATGGACATCCACCATGGTTCGCACAAATTTACATGTATGATATTGGACATGAGTATCAGAATAGAATTCAAGGAATGTCATATTGATTAGATTCAATGCTTATTTATATGTTGTCAAACCCTTAACCATTTTATATTAATATAAATAATTGCTACACGTTTGATGACAAAAACCAACAATGTATTATTAACTGCAACACTATTGAAAACCTACAACAGATGATTCATGAGAATAATGCTTTGGATAGATAATTTATAAGTGCAAGGGATGTTTTTAACCGTCAAGAGGTTACAAAATAAAGTTAAAACTTCTTAAAAGAACAGAAGAACATTCTTCCATATATAAACGACCAAATACTTCTGAAATTGTAATGCCGGTTGTCGGTGATATTAAAGATATCAACAATGAAATGGATATAATTACACATTCTCGAAAGTGGTGATTTAACGATAATTGATGAGATTAAACCATTGTATCTTCCATTGCAGTATCATTTTATTTTTCAAATATGGAAAAGATGGATATTGTGACAACATGTTTCATCGTTCTACTAAATTCACAACAGGTACTACACTCATGAAGGTAACAATGAAATATTACTTCAATTCCCAATAGAAATTCTATCATAGTGACACATTTATCATTCTACATTTTAGTATTTTACTGAAATAGTTTATTGTTGATTCATATAAGATGATTGAGTCTCAAATACTATCATTCATTCACTTCAATCAAATGAAATTGGGGGTAGAACTTTACAATGGGTTATAAGAAAAATTTATCTGAGGTGACTGTGGGGGGACATCCCATGAAAATCATATCGTATTACCATTTACATTTATGGGAAGCCCTTGGTATACGATCTATAATTACATAGATGCTATGTAAATATGTAATTGGGAAGGGTATCCAGATTTGTTTATAACATTTACATGTAACTTGATTTCTTAGACATCACAATCTCCATCCACAAAACTACCCACAAATCTTTTCTTGAATTTTCAATATCTTGAGTTTTCAATATTATGGTTGGTCATCTAATGAATGATTTAACAGAAGTTTTTTTAAAATTCATTGAAAAGTAACTATATTTGTACTTTTTATCTCATATGTTCAGTTCTTTATTTTATATTTTGTCATCTTCTCTTTACCATCACACTATATTTTTACCATGTAGTTGTAAGAACTGAAGAGTTTCAAAAGCGTGGCTTTCCTCATGTGCACATCCTACTATTTTTGTGGCATTAAAAAAAAGATCAGACTACAATATTTGTAAAAACAATTGTATGTGTTGAAATTCCAAATAATTGTGTGTACCCAAGACTAGACTAAGTTGAAAGAATTTTATATTCCACGTCCCTTGCGGGGATGCCAACCGTACATCGCCCTGTTTGAGAATGGGAAAATGTTACAAATTTTTTCCAAAGAAATTTTTAGTGCATACCTCTATTGATGATGAATTTTATGTAGTCTACTATAGAATGGATGTTGGAATAACATTTCTAAAAAATTGATTCCCTATAGATAATCATTTTGTTGTGCCATACTCTCGTGTTTTGCTATTAAAGTATCAAGGACATCTGAATATTGATGTTTTCAATCATTCATCTTCCAACAAATATCTTTTTTTCATATTAACTATGGAAATGGTCATGTAACAAAAGCATTCTATGAAAACATCAACAGAGTGTTATCAGTGAAAATGTATATGATATAAAGATGTACAATGATTATCGGTACATATCTCTATGCGAGGCTTCTTGGATTACATTTTCTTATAATATCCATTACAGATATCCACCAGTTGAGAGGTTAATTTTCCTTTTACTAGAACAACATTTTGTGACCTACAACAAAAAATATAATATTAGAGATGTATTAAATCACAGAAACATATTTGAAACACTATTCACCTCTTGGTTTCAAAAAAATATAATGTACCCAAAAGGAAGAGCTCTTACTTTTACAGAATTCCCAACTAGTTTTGATTAACACTCAAATAACAAGAAATGACATCATCGAAGACTTAGATTTTCTATTGGTAGGAAATACTATGTTCCTAAAACAATAGGAGAGTGATTTTACTTGCTGATAATTCTTACAAAAAATGTCCAACTTCATATAAAGATCTCATAAAAGTGAACAACAGTACTCATGGAACATTCAGAGAGGCCTGTGATACTCTGGGACTACTAGCAGATGACACAAAATTTATTAAAGCTATAGAAGAGAGTTCAACTTGGGGAATGGGACATAATGTACATAGTATCCTTGTAAGAATGTTATTTTCCAATAACATTACTCATCAAGAAATTGTTTGGAAAAAAACATGCCACATACTATCTGAATTTATATTATATACCCAAAGACGATGGCTAAAAATGAAAGGTGCAAATGTGTTTCTCAGCTTATTTTCTAAAACAATTAACAACCAACTATTTTTTGTATTTTTATATTTATTATGTTGTTGAAAATAGATTGAGATAATATTTACATTAAAATTCATTGAAAACCATATGCTAAATAGTACTTACAGTATGGTTATTTGTTTCAATGAATTTATCGGGGGACTCAATATAAATTTGACCATTTAATGTTACTAAATTTAAAATATATTAACTGAATGTCTGATATTTCAAATAAACGTACAGCCACGATTTACATATTGCATTAAAATGTAAGGGCTCAATATTGGTCCATATGATAGCATAAACATTATAAATAAAAATGAGTACTTCTATTTTAATAGTGTTATTTCTATGTTATTATTACATTGACTTCGTTGTTCTAGTAACTATTTTTATCTACTATATTACCAATACATATGTTCACAAGGTTAATGTCACTCAAATATTAGTGGGCATGCATAATATACACATGAGTATATATAATTTGTACTTTCACCGCCAATCATGTTTTTTCATTTAGTTACTCTTAATTACACGATTCACTACATGTATTTTATTTAATACTACACTGAAACAATGTTCCTCATATTTCAAAATTTGACACTCACAGAACATTTGACACATATGTATTCTCTCATTGAAATAGAAAAAATTTTACAAAGAAATGGAACATCTCTTCAATTTTACCCATTCATGCCATTTCCTAATTTAGCAATTGATAGTCATTCGAATCATTTAGTGGCGGAAGAACTACATTACAATAGATAAGTACTACGAATTGAGGATAGAACATTACAGACTATACTTACCGTTGAACAGAAAGAGGAGATGGATTTATTTTTGTATTCGTTATCTACAAATACTGGAAGATTCTTCTTTTGGCATGGATATGGAGTCATGGGTAAAACATTCATTTGGAATATCCTGACAACATGGCTACGATCTGATGGATCTATTGTACTTGCAGTTGCAACGATTGTAATAGATTCATTACTACTTTATGGCAGACGCACCACCCATTCTAAATTTTGTATTCCAATCATCATTATTGAGAAATATAATTGTAATATTCAAAAAGGGAGTGATGTAGCATAAAATCTACAATCTACAGAGCTGATTATTTGGGATGAGGCTTCTATGGATCATAAGTACTGATTTGAGGCTCTAGACTATACACTCAAGTATTTAATGATAATTAAAAATTTTAATGCAACGAATTTACCATTCGGTGGTCTAACAGTTTTATTGGGAGGATATTTCAAACAAATATTTCCAATAATACTATGTGGTAACCGAAAATGAACTTTATTTTCAAGTATTAAGACATTATATCTTTGGAAGCACTATTGGGTATTAACTCTAACAAAGAACATGATATTTCTCTCCTCAATATCCACCAATGATTCAAATGAGGTCTGTAATTTTGGTAAATGGAAATTGGATCTTGCAGAAGTTTGAGTTGCAGAACCAAATGACAGTGAAGCACCCTTCTAAATTTCATCAGCATATCTACTTTACTACACTGTAGATGGGTTTCAATTTTGGTGCATACATTTCTATATTTTAGTTTGAAAAAATAGCGACTTCTCCTATTTGAAAGAGTGTGTCAGTCTAGCTCCCGCCAGTGATGTTGTTCCTGAAGTAAATGATTACATGTTGTCTGTCAAAAATGATGAAAAAAAATACTAATTCTGCTCTGATTAAATATTCCATGCCAGTTTTGATACTGATAGGGATGAAAACATATTCACCTCTATGATTTTAAAGGGTATAAACATCTATAGCATGGCTGCCCACAAAATTTCTCTAAAAATTGTTGTCCCCATTATACTACTAATAAATTCTGATTAATCTGTTGTTTTATGTAATGAAACTCATATTATTGTTACAAACAAAGGTGATCATTTAATTGGATAAAAACATTTCATGAGCTATCATTCGGGGTATTTGGTATTCATTACAAGAGTTACTGTGAAACACTCTAATCAAATATGGCCTTTCAAATTTCAAAGAAGACAATATCCATTGATTGTTTCTTCTACAATGACTGTTAATAAAATTCAAGGACAATAATTGTCTTCTGTTGGATAATATCATTGCAAACCAGTGTTCTTTCATGGACAATTATATGTTACGGTTTCTAGGGACACATCATCTAGTGGATAAAAAATTGTTGTTGATGATAACAATAACAAATCATCCCATTATACATGTAATATTGTGTACAAGGAAATATTTGATAACCTTTCTTAGGTAACATATGAAATATAATCTCAAACATTTTACTTCTATTTGGGTATGCACTGTGTACTTTTAAAAGTTTGTAACTACTTACTATGTTATTTTTTCGACACTAATCAAATTTGTACACAGTTATAAACAACATGTCCAGATTAATTACCCTGTTAAATGTGATTACCCCCAAGGATAATTAACACTCATGATTAAGGTTTTTGTTTTAAACATGTGAAGCAATTAGTCTTCCAACTACTCTATTGGAGTTGTTGGTATTGATCTAACACATTCTGAGAAAGAGGTCAGTTTTCATTACAAGAATAATGTCAGTTTTTTAACCCTATGTTCTCGTTTTATTGTATATATAAATAAAAATATATATATTATGTCTCTGTACTTTTTTATTTCTTATTTTAATCTACTCTCATACGTTATAACATGTTATTTCAAATGAATCAAAATATTGGGTACACTTACCACCCTCTAGTAAATCACCAAGTACAAAAATCTATTGCATGAATGACTATTCTATATGATACAAAATTCCAAACAGCATCAAACCATGTTAGTTACTTTGGTATAATACATCCATGAAATCTGCTATTCACATCCATGATGTTTGTTTGTCCATGTGATGCTGAAATTACTCTTTTTAGTTTTGATTGAGCTTTATATGTTGATATTATTCAAATGAAGGTTTTATAAGAATATTAATAGGTATATTCCACCACTAATATCATGTTACATTTATATCTAGAAAAGATAATTAAATTAAACATTACAGTATTTTATAATACATCCTTTTTGTATTTAAATTATGCCTCTTTCTATCATCTTTATTATATAAATAAATAGACTTCTATGATATACAAAATTGGAGCAATTTGTGGGTCCTTCTAATAGTAGGATGCAGATCACTATAGGGGATTAAGAGTCATTAATTTTGTAATGTTATATTATGTGACATCATAAAAAATTTATTCATTGTATTACTTTATTTTCATGTAGTGGATTGAAAATAACCTGTAGTTTATGTGGTAAGTTTGTAAATTAAATGACTCATTACTGGGGAAATAAAAATGAGTCATCAAACATTATGATATTAAAACCAATTCAGGTGAAGCAGTTAAGATGTAAGGTTTCTGTCTATATTGTATAATTTTTTTTGTTTTTAATTATTTCATATAATATTTTCTTGAACAAATTACTCTCTAATTATGATTTATGTGACATCAAACATCTTTTAACATCTGTTATTGTCTCAAATACTTTGAATACAGTGAAAATTCTTTACAATCTTCAGATTCTTGATGTAGAAAATTTCAGAAGCAGGTAACATTATACCTATAGTTTGTTGTGTATTTTTACATGTTTATGTTGTGTTCATAAAAATTGTAATAAAAAATTTTCTTATTATTTATTTTCATTTCTATCATTTTATATTTACCTGGTTTGGGATGCTAATAACATCAGAGTTTCATAGAACACAAATAACTAATGCCAACCCCTCTATAGAGGTTTTGTATTGGAATAACAAGAAATTAATATCAGAAGTCAAAAGTTGTCTCTGGGTGACTAAAACATCCTTCATTTCAAAAATTAAATATGTCGTGTTATGAATTGTTCTGCTTTGTCCTGTGCTAATGAGTCTATTTTTATGTACTAACAATGCTTCACCCTTCACGGTGCTTAATAAAAGCTACAATAGTAAAAATTCAAAGTACTCACAATTGTTTTTTCAATTCATGTAACTTTTTCAAAAAGAATAAACATGTATAAGAAGACAAAATTTGGTCCCAAAAAGGAAAATTATATACTAAAAGAAATGCTCCCAGGTTTCCTATTTTTTATTTTAGGAATTACTTATTGTCACACTTTTTTTAGAAAACTAATAAATAAAAATAATCAATATCACTTACCGTGTAGCACAAATATTTAATCCCATAGATTCAGAGTCCAACTTATAGTTATTTACTAGACATACTCATGTTTAGTTGTTTTACTTGAAAAACATGTCATCTAATTCTTACATAAAATAGCGCAGAGTTGAGAGCAACTTATATACAGGTAGAACCAACTTCTGATATGACCTCTATATATTTTACAATTTTTTTCCTAACAATACTTATCATTTGTAATTTTATATGATGATGAGTATGGTTTTCCTCCACAGTTGAACATTTTCAAATCAAAGAAAGTGCTATTATCAATTGATGTATCCAATTATAATATTCAAAACTATCATCATTCATTTGAACAAAATAGCTTCAATGTTCGATTTATCAATGATAATGAAAACTACATCACCAGATTTACTGACCTCTTCAAACATAATCAGGTATTAAAATTGATCTATTCTTATTTTCCTTAGATAACATTAAATTATAGAAAAATTTACTGTATAAGGACTTCAAACAAGTGGGTCTTCAAAACTACATAGTGGCATTGAATATTTCAAGTTACAATATGCATTAGTTATTTATGATTTTCTTTAATAACAACTATAATTTATCTTAATATAAACATCCTTTCAACAATGCATAAATGGAGCATCAAATAGGTAGATCATTACCATCATGTTCAAAAATATCCACTAGATATGATGCTTGTACCTCAAATATGTCATTTACTCAAGTGTCAAATACATATCTTCATCGACTACTAACATATTTCCTTTAATATAAATATATATGAATGATTTAGATATAGTTTTAACGTTTGTTATATTTCTGATGTTCATTTCTTTAAAACTGTAATAGTCTAGTATTAACTATAATATATGTCCTTCATTGATTTCAACTGTAAAAAAGTATATTCAAATTCTTCTAACTATATTATCTATGTAGAAAAACATATCACATGAATTTTATATAGAGGTTATTTTGGAACATGATCTTTATATGTGATGAGACAGTTTTGGTACAACAAGTCATTGTACTCAACTTGAGAAGCGAATGAATATTAATTTGGACAAGAGAAATGGAAAATAAGACTAAGATGTTATTTTGCTACATCTTGGTAGTACTATTTTTTTGGTAGTTAATTAGTTTTCTTTTTTTTTTTGAGAAAAACTATGATCATTAAATAATGATTTCCAGTCTTCATAGTAATGTTACGTTATTAGAAAATGTATACAGCTCAGTTTTAAGGTTTTTTATATGATTTATATACATCATTTACTTTATAAACCACTAACATATTATCTTGGGTATTCCCTGGGCCAAAAAATATTTCCACCCAAATGAATGACGGTAGAAATAGTCATTAATATTAATTAATGTGTGTATATTTTCTGTTTGCATATTACACATGATGGATGTTTTTGGTATCTGAAGAAGGTAGTATTTGGGATTTCTCATGGTGGACATTTAATCATGGGTTTTCTGGATGTTGATTATAATTTTTTAATGCTTGATGTTTTTCATGCAGTATTCTTTTCAGGATGGAAGGTTTTCTTCTAATGTTGGATGGTTTTCATGGAAAACAATTTTTTATCAGTTTTTCTTGTTGGATGTTTTCCATCAACCTGTATGTTACTCATGATTAAAGAGAATAGTGCTGTAGTGGTTTGATGCTGGACGTTTTAATGTAGATTTTTGTGCATGAGTTTTTCAGGCTAGACGTGTTCATTGCTGGACGTTTAGTTGTACTTTACAATTTTCATGTTGTTGGACGGCTTTTTTGGGCTGGAATTTACTCATTTAATGACATTTTTTCCCTCATATGGATGACGAAATGTTTAATGTATAGTTTGACTATTTTATAATTGTTTACACATTTAACTTATTTTTTGATGTATTATTTCTGGGATACCTATCCTGCCATGCGTATTATAATTATTTTCAAGATGGTTTTGGTTGCACCATTGCTATGTTGTGAAATGTTTTCAACAGATTCTATGAGCCTCATTTCTAAGACTTTTATTTAAAGATCATTGAATATACTCTCATTGATGGTTATTTATGTTGGTTTTGGGGGAAATGAAGACAAATATGGTTTCCTCATAAGTTCATACAGTGGTGAGAATACAATTGGGTACAAATAGATGTAATGAAATATTGTGTTTTCTTAAAATATGATGAATTTCTATAACTTTTGACCTATAACTATAGCGTTTGGGTTTTCATTTTTTACATTTTTATTTCCATTATATATTATTTGAACTTTATTTATTATATAATTAGTAGTATAATAACCTATAAACCTAATGACCAAAAAATTGTGTTCTCTAGAATGGACTACTTCCCTCTTGAACTATGAGCATGCATCTTTGAATCCTAAATTTTAGCTTTAAATTATGAATTATTTGGATATTTTTTCAGTAAAACCCATGATGTTATACCTACATCTTTTTATAAAGGAATATGTAACCAAGTTGCTGACATAAGGATGTTCTCAGATAAGAATGTGGTGATGAAAGAAAAAGACAGTCCAATGATTCCATTAGTATTATTTGGAGTTCAGAAAGGACAACATTCCTCTTGAAATGTGATTATGTATCTTTGAATGCTTTATTTTTTCTTTCAATTATGATGTAATTGATTTTATTTTCAGTGAAAACCATGATTAAGGAATTATATTTATTATAACTTCTATTAATGGAAAAATTATAATCGAAACAAGAAACTATTTCAGATAGTTTAAGATTTTTGGTTTAATTAGCTCTAGTTTTATTGACTAATGAATTCAAATTTTATAATATTCTATCCATGTTTAACAAGTGTTTTATAAAATGTTCTCTAGTATGCAATTATAATATTATATAAAATATATGTTTATCATTTTCAAATATCTTGAATATGGATGAAATAATATAATTTTTATTGTAATCAAACAAGTTTCCTGTGAACTAATCTAGCTCAAAGAGAGTTTATTTTTTCTTTAGTTTAGGGGGTGATTATTCATTTTGTATCATGGCCATATCTCATATCATCTTTGTGGCTTCAGATCAATACAATTGGATAACTAGGGGTTATCCCCCTACCAATGGGACCCAACACTCGAAAGTGATTTATTTGATTGTACGTGAGGTCTGGTTCATTTCTTGAACAATGAGGGTTGTCTACGTATTGAATTAGAGTTGGGATATTGCATTTTCTTGCTTATTATTTGTACATTTCTGATTGGGTTGTGTCTTCTTGGTTTTTTCGATTTCCCTTTTAATAATCCAATCATGTTCTCTTAATCCTCATAATTGCTCATCGATTATCAAGGTCCACCCATAGTTCTGTGATGGGAGGCCCAAGACAATAGTGATTCACTCATTCGTGGTGGACGTGCCAGCAGAGAACACCAAGGATGGGACATGCTACTTCGTGGAGGCACTGATAAAGTTGAACATCAAGTCACTCGCGGATGTGTCAGAGGATTTGGCTTTACATAACCTCATTAAGACCATTAATGAGATTAATTCTAGCTACCACAATAGCTGAAGGGTTATTTTTATGGCACCAATGGACAAGGTTGGCTAGTATAATAGGATTTTAAATGAATTTAGGTCATTTTTTAATTTTTTTGTAGCTCTCGATAAATTTGGTCAATAGTGTAGATATAATTTATTAGCAGTGTAGGGAATTCAATGTAGTCTGTTATTGTTTGGATTTGACCTTTATGACCTTTGAATATAAATTAATATGCATGTCTAGATAATTCTGTCCAATTCTATATATATGAAATCATTCAATGATGATGTGATATATATATATGGATTTCAAAAAAGTATATTAATGTAAACCCATTCTAGGATGTGAACAAGTTATAATGTCTCTTATTCTTATGATGAATAATGCTGATCAAAACCAGATATTCATCGGTAATAATGTTTTTGAAATTTGAAATAAATGTGACCAAATTCACAAAAATAACACAGTATAAAATCCATAATATTTTTATAATTATCTATTATCAAATCTGAAATCTATGTCTATAATATGTTCATAACAAGAGTAATTCCTATAATATATAATCTCTATATTTTAATAGTGTGACCATTAATTTGAAATATTATTATGTATTTTTCATGAAATATATATTATATCATCACAATTTAGGTATTCAATTAAACATATTTATAACAATATAAACTGTGTAATAGATTCTATTTATTATTAGTTTTCAATTAATGGGTCACACACAAATTTTTTTATTTTCATTTATATGCCACATAAGGATATTTTTTATTTATTACTTTTACATTCACATCAATTTATTTACACAAATTTCATGTGTTTTCCATGATGTTGGGTGAGATGGAAAATATTTACACCATGATGAAAATAATACTACATGATGAAAATTCATTTTTTTGTTTTTCACATTCAATATAATTTATATTTAAAATGGTCAGGGAAGAGGAATTGTGAAAATAAAAATAAAACATGCAACATACATATGTAAGATTTCAATAAGATTTGAACTTTCCTTCTTTTTCAAATTTTATGTTTTACTATTTTATGGAGTGATATGTCATGAAATTGTTTCTATCTTTATATTCCTCTTATGACATTAATCATATTATATAATAAAATTGTCTTTAACTTCATCTGTTTATTTTGTTCAATCACATATTCCATTTTAACTTTTTCTTTGATCTCTATATTCTTCATTTCATATTGTTTCATATATATGAGAAATAGTTTCACTCAGATTTCTCTTTTACTGACCATCCCACTAATTCAATATATTATATTTTCATTTTATTTCACATTTATCATTTTTATTATTACATCCACTGCCTTATCCTTCATTTATCTTTCATTTTTTGCAGTGCCTACATTATATTTATTATGATCGAAATTGAAAACGAATTCCAATATTTTCCTCAAAATATATAAATTCAAATACATTTACTCTATCTTTTTTTCAACTATTCTAATGGTGTCTGTATATTCTACGCACTCTTATTATAGTTTCATACACCATAACATTATAATTAAAATTTATTCTACATTACTGGTTCTTATCAACTTTTATAAATATTAATATTTTATTATATGGAAAACTAGTAATGGAATAAGTCGTGCAATATCACAAGAGATTACTAGTTTTAAATTAATTTTTAATCATTTTTTGGGACTCTAAATGAATAATTAATCCCAAAACACAATCCATCCCGTCATTTTTTACCATTTTTTTTCAAATTGGAGTGGATTTCAGAATTTAATATATCCAAAGAAATTACTCATTGAAATAATATCCTATGATGTGAAAGTGATACATGTTTATAACATAATTCATTTTAAAACACTAAAATATTAAATAAGATTTATAGGGATGATTAAGGGTTTATAAAATTAATCAAATACCATAAAAAATAATTATATTAAAGGGAAAAAGAATTTTGTTCATGAATACTATTTTTATTATTAATTAAATAACTTTTGGACTTTTAGGATATCATAATACATTCTATATATTTATATTATATTAATTTATACCCAAAAAAATCACCTACCTATAAAAACTATGAAATATTAAAAATTTGAAAACTAAGAAGCTTTATTTTTGTGAGTAATATTTATTTTATCAAAATAATTTGTTAAATATGAGGATTTTCAGTTTATAATAAAAATACTATTTTTTTTGAAAAATACTTATTTTTTTGATAGTAATAGTTTTCTAACCCTTAAACATTACATTTTACATCATAAAAATTCAATATGATTTATATATAAATTAAAATTATATCTTAATAAAATATTATTAAATTGAAATTGATTTCAAAAATTCTTAATTTCCTCAAAAAGTGTTTCTTGGTCGAAAGTATAGAATTCCCAAAAATATATTTGGGATTTAATCGCATCAAAAATATAATTTTCATAAAAATAATTATTTTATTCTTTGTAATTTAATCATAAAAAAGGATATGTATAATCATTTATTTTTTGAATGAAAATATATGAAATCATATTGGTAAGAACTATAAATTTATCAATTTATAAAAGTAGTAAATTTTATATGGCGTAAGGTGTGTGATGATTATATATTCATGGGGTGGTTTGATGAAAATTTTTGGGGCCATGATCTTATTAAGTTTGAACTTCTCTCATAAAAGATTTCACTCATGCTTTTGTTCTTTAATATCTTCTTGGGATTGATAAATGGAAAATCAAAATGATTTTATCTACCTTAGAATATTTTATGGATTATTTCCATATGGTTTGATCTTAATAGTCTAGGCTATTTTTTCTTCCACTTATGTTGACTATAATTTATCATAACTATTGATAAACTATTTTGAATGGTCACTTTACTATGGATATATTTTTAATGGTTGTGATTTTAAATGGTATTTTAAATATTATTTCCTACATAAATAACCCTGAATTACCAATATAAGGAATGATGTTTATTTAAACTAATTTCTTGATATGTAATTTACTCATTTAAAAATTGAATGTCATTTATAAATGCTTAGTTATTTTTTGAACTCATGAATTTCAAGTATATCAGAATTTGGTGAAAGGATGAGTTCCAAATATACCCAATAGTATAGGATCTATTAAAAACTGGTCCTAATAAACCTTATTTAAAACAGTAATATGAGTAAAAAATACAAGTTATTTTTACAATTATAAAAGTACATGAAACCACCCATGTCTACCTCCACCTTTGGAACAAAGTAATTTGGGGCCGTAAATGACCACATCAAGTTCATCACCATAACAACTTTATTTGATAGAAAATCCACCACATGGGTTTATTCCATTTATTTATGTGAGATTACCATCTTGATTTGACTTACCATGATTAGGAACCAAATCCTGTGAGGTAGTACTCTCCAAGGCACATTTGTTTCTTGTTTTCAAGGGTTTCGCTACATGATGAGATTCTGATTCGATCCATTATAAGTTCCATTTATAAGGGATATCATACCTAGCTATATAAATCATAGATAATAATTTAGCTTCATAATCCACCCCAAAATTTGTACAGTGACAAAATAACCCATTAACAAAGCAACGTTGTGTATGGAGGACTCCCCCACATCCTAATGTCCATGGAATGCAAGAATCTTCCCCATCAATGTTCACTTTGATCCATGGGATTGTCTTAGGAATCTACCAGATGAACTTATTTGTTTTTTAGTGCCACAGTTGATCTACAACACAATAATTCCTGATGATATGTAGATAAATGAACTGTTATTCAACCCCCCAGTTTTCACCATAGATGATTTAATAAAAATTGTTCTGTAAATACATCCCACCAGTTTGAAATTATGTCATTCCATAAAGCTGATATTTCAACACTAACTACTAGAAGGAAGATGATATACATTTCTCACTATATCTATAATTGGACTAATTTATCACCAGAGCATTCACCTGCATGTTTGTATGAACTTCCTCCCTGAATTAAATAGATTCATAATAGAATAGGTTTTGAAAATTACCATAATTATAAACAATGTTGGTATATTATCCCCTACTAAAATATATAAATGATATACTGAAACAAGATGAATTCTAGCCCATTTTAGTTGATCATGAGATGGATGCCTATTTTTCTAGATTTTCCAAATAATAATAAATCTGGATGGCTGAATAAAATGCTTCTTAAATGAATGATATATTATAGTGGATGAGTGAATATGGAATATTACATATTATAGTAATCCTTAGTACTAAAGTGACTATTTCATTAATGTTTTCATATTGGGGGATCAAAATAAATGAATTTATAATTTCGAATATCCAAACCAACTATAAAGGTTACTATTTTATTAGAATTGGGTAATTTTGATTAATAAAGTAATTGAAATATGTCTTCCCTTTGAATGAACAACCTTGTTGTCTTCTATAGGAAAATCCAGACATGTATTATTCCTACAATTTATATTGGGGATCCTACTTAACATTTACTTTGTATCATAAATTATTCTAGTAATGTATCACTTGATAGATTCCAAATAATATGTGCAAGACAATACTTAGAGACATTCAGTTGTCTCCCCTTTAATCTATTTCTCAAAAAGTCCCAAAAAGAATCAATGGATATCTCAATTTATGTAAATTTCTCAATAAGATCATAATTAAATATATTTATTTCCTTGATCCCAAAAACACTCAAATCAATTGGATTAATACACACCTTCAATTCATTAGTGATCTGCATCCTTCTATGGACTGATCCAGACCATATAAAATTATGTACCATAAATTGAAGATAGTTGATAAAACCGCTTGGTTATCTATTTGGTGAAAAAGTATAAAAAAACATAGTTGTTATCACTAAGTCAACAAGAATCACCATCCCAACCATTTTCCTTCCATATAGATAGTTGATTTACAATACCATAGTATATTCCTTCAAAATATTTTCATTTCACCTTCCCCCAACATAAGGGACACTATGGTAGTAAAAATAGAGAGATCCAATTTTCACTAGAAGACTTCTAGTTATACTATTCTTTTTTCCAACTAGAACCCATTTAGCAAATACAATGAAGGATTTTTTATAGCTTATTTCATATCCAACTACCTCTAAATAATGACTGAATAGATCCTTAATTTATGATATGTTATTCATTGAAGATTTTCAATGAAAAATAATCTCCTCATCATATAGAAAATGATAGGAATATGTCTCATTTTTAATATCCCTCATCCATTTGTAAAGTCCAATATAAAAATATTCAGTGACATATCTACTTAAATAAACTCAAGAATTAAAAATAATAGTCCTAATAGTAGATCACCTTGTCCCACAACTCCATTGTAGTGGAAAAATCAATTGGATTTTCCATTTATAATAAGGAATATCTTTGATGAGATATGAATTGTGTTAATCATCTTGATAAACACAATATAGACTCCATACATTTTGAGGATATCAAAATGAAAGCTCAATATTAATGTATCAAAGGCCATGTAGATGTTATTTTTTAATGAAACGTTTAATTCTTTCCTTGTTCCTCCTGATTACGTTAAAACTCTCTAAAGTTGTAAATAGATAATTTTGAAATCATATTCCATGGATAAAGCTAGACTGGTTTGGAGTATTCATGTCACTAATAATTCCTCACATCGTGTTCATAATGATCTTTGAACTTGGAATTGGGTTCCCAACTACAATTGGATTAAAATCCATAATATCATGTGAATTTTAATTCATGGGTATCAGGGAAACAATGAATGAATTCATCCCATTAGACATATAATAATAACTACATATTTTCTTAAATACTAGATTAATATCATTCTTTAATACATCGCGACATAATATGATGGTTTTGTAAACCCATTTAGACTACTATCACTCACCATGTTAATAGAGGAAATATCATCTTTGATTTCATCTTTAACTACTAGAATGATAAGATCATGATTATTAGGATCCTCGATATAAGGGCATATATTGTCAACCATTTTGTGTGTGTTGGAATACCCATATTCATAGTATAACCCTCAAAAATTATTCACAACTACCAGAGAGATATCATTTTTAATAGATTAATGTTGACCATTAATTTTGATTTCATTGATCCCTTCTCATGCTCTATTCTCTTTATGAAATCTATTATTTTCTTGTGTTCCGATCACTATATTTTCTCCATTTAGCATTCATTTTATTTTTTCCATCCTCTAATTTGTCATTAAGAGTTCATCAACCTATGAAGGGTATCTAACTTGTCCAAATATTGAGTATTATGTTGTTTGTCCTAGATCTGGCTATAATCAAGATCTTCTACATTACCCTTAATGTAAAAATCATTTTTTGAAAATGATTTTATGATGCATTCCTTGAGTAATTCATTTGTGTGTTTCAATCTCCCATAGAATATTTCAAAAGGGCATCCAATAGGATCTATTTTATAAGAATCTAGTATAGTTTCCATGAAACCCATATTTAAAATCCATTTATTATTAAAACAAAATGGAATTGGAGCTTGCCATGTCAATTGTGTTTTTATTTTAATAAATACTGGAAGGTTATCAGAATGCTGCTTAGGGAGTGTGAATCCTTTAATCCCATTGACATCACATTGATAATTTTTTTGACCAGAACATATATCATGTTTTCATGATTTCTTTCCATTACATGCATACCTAATCCATGTGAAATTAGCTCATTAAACCGGGACTTCAACTAGATTACATTGACTAATGCAAGAAGGAATTTCCAATGAGGCATCCTAGTTAAAATTATATCTATTTCTTATTCAGGCTTCAAAATGGTTTTGAAATATCATAAAATCTAGCATTTTTATCTAGAGTATAATAATTTGAGTTAAATTCCTCCCATAAATCACTTCTCCTAAGATACATTTTAGAGGCATACCCAAACTAGGTTGATATCTCATAACCAGATATGATATAAAAGATTAAAATAGTCTTAAACTACCTACAATATGAATTAATGAGGATGGTTTCAATATTTAATCCTCATACATTATCTATATTGGATTAATGGAGGTTTTGTGAGATAAACATATATCAAAGTGAATCCCACTTAAATGATTTTCGATTATCAAATAAACTTTTTGGAATGGAAATTCCAATGTTCATGGTTTTGTATTTCCTAATAAAGTGTCTTAGGGATTTTTCTATGAGGGGGACCCCCATAAATTTATATTTTTACTAAAAAATAATCATTTTTAAGGTCCCTTAACCTTGTTTGGATACTCATGTTTTAGCAATACTCACCGGAAATTTACCATTTCTCCCTTTCCTTTTCTTTTTTCCTCGTTTGAGCTATTGTTTATTCTAGGATCCCTGCATTTTTCAGTCAAAATATGTTCTTCCCCGTTACCCCCCATGGAGTTAATCAATGTCTACTCAAGAATCTATGTGTATTATGGTTTATCATACCATAAAACACCATTTAAGGTTGGGAATTTATTCTCATATTTCTCTTGCTCTATGTGATTCCCTATAAAGACCCTACTCTTGGAAGACATGTATGTAGATACTTGTGAGAAAACCCCCTACAAATCACTATTTTCATCACATTGGACATGCTGAATGAGTTATTTTATAGCCATAGTTGGGTTTTTTTGTGTTTTCCAATCATAATATTGGGACACATATAAAACAGCCTTTGAAACCATGCCTTGTGAACGAAGTTATGGCATAGAAAATAGGGAGTAATTAGTTTGCATCAATATATGTCCATGAGAAGTGGGTACTTGTGGATCATTACTCATTTGTTTCCCATAATGTGATTCATTTGAGATTAATATAGTGGAATCAATTAATATTTCCTATTCAACCTCAATATCAGATTGTTTCCTATTTATATTAGTTTCTATGCTTTGTGATCTTACATCTAGTGTCGTGATGGATTCACATGAATGTTACCTTGAGTAGTCTTCTTCCATGAGATCCCCTATGTTCTCTTGGGGAAATTCATTCATGTTGACAAAATTGGTACCAAAAACCTCATTAGGATAGTTAGCTAATGATGTGTTTGTTATTTTAATATACTTTCCCTTTATTTGACATATCTCTATCATATATGTAAGTGTCTTCTATGGTCTTGGTATTAACTTGGGAATTCATCAATCCTTCTGTGTTTAGACATGAATCCTAAGGATAAATCACATCAAACCTATTTTTTATAAGATTAATAAGAGGTATTTTGGAACTACCTAACCCATTTTTCCTTTTTAGCTATCCAGAGACACTATTATAGTATATATTTTCATCATTCATTCTATAATGTATACCTAAGGGGAAACCCCATTGCATTGCACAAGGGGGAAAGTTTTTGTCACTTTCCACTTCCTACTTGTAGTAATATCATGTCCTTTGATATTTTGAAATCTACATTCAATATAAATTTTACATTTGGTGACTAAATTTCCCAAAAAAACTTCAAATAATGCTAAATTTCTTCTTCCTATCCTATTAAATCTCTGTCCTAATGATATTATTTCATATGGTGACAACAACATATTCCACCAAGTAGTTGGACATATCAAAAACCATTATGAGTCTTTAATTGTTTCCGAGACTTGGATTATCTTTTTTGTTGTCCATCCTATTGGGATTTTGAATAGTGGATTATATGACGTAGTGAATATTTCAATAACAATAAATCCAATTAAGCATAGAAATATGAATGCACATTTTATTAATGGTCTACCTGAATTTTTTGGGGTAAAAATTCCTATCCTAGTTCTAGATTATCAAGAATCCAGGATTTCATGATATTGTCCCCATGATCCAATATCTTCCATTAATCATCATATGGGAGCACCACATGATAATAACCACATCCAATATCAGTCATTTTACATTAATCAATTCCCCATAAATCTGTAATTAATTGGGTTATCTTATGAAACATCTATATATTTTCTCCCTTCGAAACCAAGATGCATGTGATAATGTCAAATTTGAGAATACTTTCCCACTATTCCACTTCATATTGGTCAGACAATACATGCGTAATTCAGCCTTTTTTAGTCACCCATCTTGGAAAAGGTATATCAATATTAAGAAAATAAATATAGGAAACATATTTAATGAAATCCAAAAAATTATTTCATAGAGAAAAAATAGGATCATTAAATTTTGTCGTAAAATTGGATTTATTCATTAGTTAAAATAACACAATATTAACCACATGATCAGATTGAATATAATCCTTTGGGATCTCTGCATGATTCAGCTTTAGATTTCTTTCAAATGTTCCATATTTGGGGATCTCCCCTTTCTCCTCTTGCTTCCCATGATCTACCATCTTTTCAAAACCCTGTAGAACAATTTTTTTGGGTAAGGTATTATTTCGTTCCACGTATCCTCCCTATTACTATAATCCAATGGGCACGTCTCCCAGAGTGAGTCTGCAACCGTGATTAGTGGGTTTCCTAAAAAAATTGAAGAGGATTTACCAGGATTCCTTCCTAAAAGAGACATATATATCACCATCATTTCAACATTATAGAAACAAACAATATCTGTCATATTATATCTTATTCCCCACTAAATTTTAGGAGTTAAAGAACCAACAATATTATATAAATTCAAAGGGTATTATTTGTCTATCTGAATCTCTATAAGCATTTTTGGTACTCTTTATATAGAATGATGATGGATACCTACGGTTCAGCATTTACTACTAGAAGCTAAACTGGGTCATTATATATAATAAATACACACTTTCATGTAATAATGAATATTTTACTATATTAATGGGGTAACAAGGTTACATAAATACACCTCTATTCAAGGTATCATCAAGTTGGGGTACTGGATGATGTTGTTAAAAGGCATGTTTTCCAATCCAATTAGGTCCAATTTTAATACATGGTAATTCGATTTGGATTAAAGAATTCTCATATGAATTTAAAAATCCTAGGAATGTTACAAAACTATCACATTTATAAAATTTATCAAAATTGAGTTTATATATATGGTAATTCATGTTTATGTGTCACATTATATTGAATCATGGGGTTTTAGTAGATCTAGATCATATTAGAATGATGATTTAATGAGATTATATTAGGAATGTTTTCAAAATATAAAAAATTTTGGGCCTAAAAGAATACTATAGTATGTTCTTCATGGAATAATATTGACTTTAATCACATATGAAATTTATTACCCCAAAGTGGTAAATTATTTATGGATCACAAAATGTCAAGCATCTTTTGAGGAGCTCAATAAGTTGTTGGCCACTACCCATGTCCCAATCATAACCAAAGATGGATTGGGTTAAATATTCTAATATGATTCATCATGCTTAGGTTTGGGTATTATGATTATATAGGGACACTATATGGTAGAATATAGATCCCACTAATTCTGAACACATTAGAATAATTACCTTACCCATGACTCGAATTTCTTGTCAATGTTTCATTCCCCCAATTGATGGTGTTGCTATCCTTTTGGGGAATGGATTGCAGTCTACTCGAACTATAAAAGCGTTTTATATATCTTATACAATATTAGAAACCGAAGAAGTGATGGTGGATAGATTATCATCAATTAATCAATTTTTACATCATCTATATACTAGGTAAAGGTAACTTACTAAATGATTACCTATGAATGAAGTTCCCAACTCAAGATCTAATGGAGTATAGTAGTGAGTGGAAACTATTGGGGATTTTATCTTATATTATATAGTAATCCATATAAGATTACGATAGTATGTGTTTCAATTTCATAAATTTGATGCATTCTCATATGGAGCTAGTTCATGAATAGAATCCAAATGATGAGTTATGGAGGGTAGGTACCCAATGAATGGAATTTATCTTCTAAAGGAGTTATTTTCATCAAAGGAGGCCCTTTTTTTATTATATTTAAGAATGTTGTTGTTTTGGGATTTAAAATAGTCATAGTGGGATGACTATTCTCATGTGACAAGAATCTTATTGGATGATCAACATCATTTGTGGTGGCTGATCATGGTGTGGGACATCACTAACTATATTTCATAGTGTTATACTTGTTAGTAAGTCATTATTGAGCATCAGAGTCCTTCTAGAGTTCTAAATCCCCTCTCTATACTTATATATAAATGGGACAAGGTATACATAAACATTATCACTACACTACCTCGTAAACCCCATATAATTAATCTAATTTGGAATCTCATTTATCCTTTAACAAAATTTAAAAAACATTATCTAGATCAAGGACACCACTAATATAGAGATGTTTATAAGAATATATGATATTGAAATATTTAGGATTTATGGGGATATATATATTAATTTTTATTAAGAGTACACATATATCACCTATCATTTTTTAGGAAGGACACCTAATTGAAATTGGATCACATTTTAATCTTTTCATGACAAACCATCCCAAAAAGAATGGACCAACATAGAAACAAAATCATTTCATGGATGATATGATTCATGTCTACATTATATATTTTATTGGATCATGGGATAACCATCCTGGGATGCTATAATTTTCATATAATAATAATTTTCATTCCTCGTTAAATATTGATCCCTTCAAATCTCTATATTTTAATCCATTTTAGTCCACCTTACTCAAGGGGGATGTTTGTGAAATTTTATTATTAGGTAAATATTATGAGAGTATGAATAGAAATATTTAGTATAATAAGTTGTGTTTCATCAAAATATTGATCCATTACAAGTCATATTTTGATCATCAATTTTAGTACTTGGAGTTACTAATAGGTGACTACGTGATTCTAATGGTTACACCAAACTTAGGCCATCATCATCTTGGGAAAAAAGGTAACCTCAAACTAAGGTGCATGAGAACATTTTATATCAATTAGGGGATCTATAATATTTAAAACCATTTGGTGTATCATTCTTAGTTCATATTGATCCATGGCATTTCTCATATATCATGGTTTAAAATTTATAATCAGGATCCTTCCCATGATCTAATTTGGGAAGAACATGAAATGGATGATGATTTATCAATCACCAAACAACCTGTTCTTATTATTGATTCCAATGTAATGTTGACTTTGTGGAAATTTATTTCAATGGTTTGGGTCATATGGAATCATAAAAATGACGATTACCGGATATAGGAATAGCAGTATTCTATAGAAAAGTAATGTACTCACATACTCTTTGATCATATTATGGATATAATTTACTAGAGAATAATATCCCATGGTTTTTATAATTTTCATTCCCATAGTGGCATTTTAAGGTGTTTAATATTTATTTTTTCATTTATTTTTGTCTATATCCTTTCCAGATAAATTTATTTTAAATTTTTTTAGGGGGGTCATAGGCATGTGCATGGTTGAAACACAGTTATAGGAATCCATGTTCATCCCTATGAATGTTTTGTGAGAAATGATAGTAGAACCAATGTCTCGACACAGTTAGGAAATCAATTTTGGTGGACCATGAAACCAATCTATGTGACCACTATAATTGGAGTCATCGTAACTATCATAGTTGGTGGATTGATTTGAATATGGTGGTACAAAATGATATAGTCATAAATGTTTTAAATATTTATGAAATTTAGAAACTACCCCTCAACAAATTAAACCTTTTGTCCCATAATTCTCTCATATTATAGACATATTCATAAACTATTATTCCATCCCACTCCCTCTATACTCACCTATCTACATTTTGTTTTTATTTTGAATTTGATTATTCTAGGAAACTCAAAATAATTGTCTCAAATTATTTCTTGTATATCTCTCCTCCAGTGTTTATTATGCTTCGTCTCAATAAATTTTTTAGATGTCAAACTGTTGTTATAATATGAACCATTTTCTATGAGGTTTGAGGATTCCATTTTATTCATGATTCTATAGGATCTATTCTCCTCATGTATTGGAGCTTCTAATTGATTATATGTGATTTCAATGGAAAATGTGTGTGGTTTACTAATGTTCCATTGTTTTAAAATTTTAATATGTTTTTTTCCAAATTCAATTATTTTTTAAATTATAATTTTTTATACAAATATGTTGTTCAAAATAAGTTATTAAATGTATTAATACCTTGAAACCGATTTCTCCTATGAGATTGGTCGGTGATGTTTTGAATTGGAATGTGTTTATTTGTTGGCTACTATTGAAATTGGATTTGTATAGTTTAGAAAAAATGAAATGAGAATAATTGAATCCTTGGTATCTTGGCAAAAAGGCTATGAAATTTACATTAGAAATTTTATACCCTACCTAGAAGGATTATACTTCAACATTAAATATTGTTTTTTTATATGGTTATGGCTTGGCCAATCGAATGGAAAATCAGTTGCATGGTTCTATTAAAAAGTGTATGGTGATCCTTTTCCCCATGTACACTATCTACATAGAGATTTATTGTGGTTCTTATATTCCATTTTTATGTATTTACTTGTTATTAATATTTTTTTAATCTTATTGTAATGTTCACTATATTTTTTTAAAATAAAACATTTTATTTAATTTAAAAACTGTTATTTTAATTTATCTTCTAATGGTTATTCCTGGAACACATAGTGGGAGCCTACAAGGAATGTGATATCACAACCCACATTCACAAAATTGGTGTATTTAGAACATGTTTTTTTAACTCATTATACTGTAATAATCAATGCTGAGGTGGAGGGTACTATGGCTATTGGAATATTTTGGTGATGGTTGTGGTGATGGAGTAATAAATCGTTGGCCCTTGTGTCACAAGGATATAATTGGATCTTTTATTTCTCTCTTTATCTTTTTCCCTTTTTCATAAAAGTTTTATATTCAATATTTATACATGTTCATATACATTTTAAAATAACATATCTTATAGATAGATGTTATTAAAATTTATGTCTATTTTAATTATTTTTAAGGCAAAATAATTATGAATGTATTTCTATGATGACAAGGAACTATTTTCCATCCAATGGTGATTAGGAACACCCATCGGGGAATATCATTGGAAAGGATGGGTTTCAGGTTGTATAGAATCCCTTGATAGCTCATAAAAAACTATGTAAGATTTAAATTGATGATGACAATGATTTTCCAATGCTAAAGCTAATGTTTCATTGATTGAAAAGATGGTGTCATTATTTATTAATCCAAATAATGTATTTTCATGATTTAATAGTTCCATAATACGATTATTGATGCTCATTAAATGCTTTTTGGTTTCGTTCAATGGATAAAACCTAATGTAATAATGTTAATGAATAATGTGATAGAAAATGAAATGACTATATTCACAAGGAAACAATGTTTATTGGAGATGGATATAAAAAACAACTTTTATTTTCCTGAAAAAAAATTGAATACATAAATCATATTGGCTTTATACATGAGAAACGGAGGGAAAAATATTCTTTTGAGTCCTTCATCAAGACACATTAACCTTATTTTAGTGGATATACCAATCCAATGGTTGTTGAGTAGAGGATTTGTATCACTGAAAAGGAATTTTTAATTCTCAAATTTTCAAAATATGAAAAACATATATTTTTTGTTTATAATAAAGAAGGGAAGGAAGATCGATGGTGAAATATTATTAGGAACACGAGGAAATGAGAATAAATATACTATGTGGTGGGGGATTAGTTTATAGATATGTTTTTTACATGAATATTCCTAGTCTTTTTAAACTGAAAATGTATAAGGAATTTATTTAGATAAAATGAAGGATGATGAATCTATTAGTGCATATATGGTTAATTTTACATGAATTACAAGATATGAATGTAATATTATTATACAACCTAAATTTATGTTGTAAAACCCTATGATATGTTGTAATGTTTTTTTAAATATATTCCATCTCTTCCATTTCTTTCTTTGCAAAAAACATTGAGCTTAATGAAACAAAAATATATTATTATTTTAACAAAAATGTTTTCAAATAGATGATTGAATGGTAAGAAGGAATGATATTCTCTAAACTATGAAAATATAGTACATTTTTTTATAAAATAACCTTATTGGGATCCAATTATTTATAAATGAAAACAAAAACTTGTTGAACATAATGGATGTGTTTCTATAAAAAACTATTTTTATGCTCACAATAGAATTTTATATTAATAATTTAAATTAAAAACTCTTCGTAAAAGTTATTAATACAATTAATAATGTATTTATTTAGTCTAATATTTTTTAATTAATATTATAATTTTGATATGCTTCAGATAAGAATAAATTTAATTTTATGAAAAAGGCTATATTTTTCTAAAAAGTTATTTTTCCACTATTTAATGACACACCTATTTGGAAACAATATTTTAACAGTTATGTAACATTTATATGAAAAAATATTCTTATTTTTTTTAAAATTTTTAGATTAAAATTATCTTTGGGTATTTTTTTTGGATTTTTTGATAAGATTCAATTTCTATGAATAGTAAAAAAATACTACATTTTAATTGAGAATAATGTTTTTATCAGAATAATTTAAAATATAAAATTAGATTTTAAATTATATTTATTGATTAATTAGTAAAATTATACATCAATAACTCTAATTTATTCTATGTTAATTGTTTTCATAATGAATATGGATATAAAAACATTTCATATTTTTTTTATGTTTTTCACATTAAAACCCACATTTCCCATTTCATCTGAGGAAGTATTTTTATATATAATTTTTCATATTATAGTAATTAAATAAGGTAAAAAAATATTACATATTCAAAATAATAATGTAGAAATTACATATTATATTCATTTAAAATTTTATTCCTTGAAAATTCACTATGGTAAAATAGTTTATTTACTACGGTATAGATAAAGATGATACAGGTTAATCTTAAAAAGGAAAAGGATTAAAATACCAAAAAACTAAAAAATTTAATGGGTATTGTGGTGTATTTTGACCCAAACTATCATAAAAAAATTAAATTAATAATTTTATTCATTTAAATTAACCCCACCTCAATGTGGGTGAGTTAAAATATAAAATAATAATTATTAAATCACATAAACCCACTAGTCGTCAAGTATAAATACTAACCCTCACCACCCCTCTATCATAAAACTCCTTGAAGATCATAAATTATATAAAAAACCTCGTTGAAACACTATACCCACGTTAATTATCTTTTTTTCTCACCATAATACCATTTCCAAGGCCTTTGAGGGGTTCCTCAAGGAGGTGAAATTCAATAGGTAATTTTCTAAATGCGCCTTTCTTAATTTAATTTCTTCTAATAATATATTCTCATATCATTAATAAATTATGAAAATATTACTACAAGATAATGTAAATACTATAATATTATGTTTATAAAGGAGTATGTTATATGCATCTCTTATATTACCCCTTCTTGTTCTATGAAATGAAAAAATTATCAAGTTTAAGCCAGTTAATTTCCTTAGTAAATAATGATTTTGTTAATTTTATAATATGTACTTCATGGATGGTCAAAAAATATTAATATGTTTAAATAAGTTATTAATAATTATATAATAACTTATTTAATTTTATGAAACAAATATATATATATATATATAGAACATTAAATAAATGAAAACTTATTCCTTATGGATAGAAAAACTGCAAATTAAACTAAAAATTTTCCATTAAGATTCTGTCAAATGAATCGTCCTCAAGTAATAACTAAAATTTAAATATTAGAGCATTTGAACATACATATTTGAATTAATACAATTTCATTTCACTTCTATCTTTTTATTTCTATGAGATAAGATAATCCATAATTATATACAAGTGAACTCATCATGAAATCGTTAATCAAACGCATTTGAATCCATGAAAAGAAGGAAATATTATTAATAAATGGTTAATAAAATCATATAAAACCATTACATAAGGAATAAAAATATGAATTTATCTTTTTAATTAATGTATAATATCGTATAATCCATTACATAAGAGGTTAATGTTAAAAAAACTAAACAAAATCGTGATGTATGGTTTCTCATCTCACTTTTACTACTATGAGATATATGTCGTATTAACCACATATTTATTATGACTGATATACATAATACCCATATATATATTTATTATATATTAAAAATAACTATATTAATTTTATTCAATGATTCAATTTCTAATTTCTTCTTTTAAGGTGCATATGATTCAACTTATTACATAGTGTTATGATAATTCATAACCCAATTTACATTCTTTGGATAAATGATCTACTTCATTTATTTTATCATGATATGATTATTTGGGATGAATTTTTATTATATTATGTTTCATTTAAAATCACTAATTCAGATTTATAGTGAATACAATATATCAAAAAATTACTTTAATTATGAATCCAATGATATGATATTTTTATGTAATATTGTTATTAAAATGTATATTTTTAAAATTTAGATTAACAATATTTTTTCCTACCATCTGAATTATTCGTAAAATTGTATCCAAAAATGATTTAAATATTCTATTATGACATTAAAATTAATTTATAATCATGTCTTACTTTAAAAAAATATTGATGATTGTATTATTATTAACATTTTCTAAATGCGGATCATTATTACTTTATCAACAACAATAAATAATGAATGTTTTTTCACTTATACAGCATGAGAGGATTTTCCAGCAAGTATGACACTTGAATTCCTTCAATATTACATTAAAATATTATAGTATTACTATAACGACCCATACTTTACATACATTGTTAATACATCAAAATTGAAGCACACTTATTACAACATATGACAAAACCACAAAGGACCGTATAGGTATAGTTTCTTTAGAAACTGGGAAACATAAACAACTGGTTCATAAATCTTCTACAGTGTCTCCCATTTATTTCATCATATCCAGGGTCCCTTTTAGCATATTCTACTTAATATCCATCTTCCAGACCTGGGGAAAAGAAAACATACAAAAAAAGGGTGAGCTCAAATGCTCAACAAGGGAAAATAAAGGAAATAAAAATCATATCGTATCTTTTTGAAAATCATAACCTGCAAAAGAGATCATAATATCTTAACATGGAATAAATCATAGAAGTGAAAATGAGATCCTCGTAATCATAACATAAAACTTGAAACTTTGTGGCATGCACACATATTCATGGAAAATCATTTCTTGTTAGTCATGACTCATTGCCAAGACTATCTTAGCGGACAAAGTCCATTTCTGAACCAAGTTCACTCCTGGTTTTAGTCCAGTATCACTGAACCGAAATAACCTTTCGTTCCAGCCATGTCTATCTCATGAGATATAAATCTTTACCCAATGCATTTGAGGGAGATATAGGTCCCACCCATCTTATAATGAATCCTTTCTTATGTGTGCCACATAATCATAAATCATACATCATCGCATAACACATGTAACAAAAATGGGATTCTTGAAACATCATGACATCATAAAACAAATCATATAAGGTAAATGGCTTCATGAAAATATTTCCCTCACAAAATAATCAAATCAATGTAATAATAGGGATTAAAACATAACCCTATATTATCTTAGATGGAAAATAATTTTGATAAAACATTTGAACTCAAATCTTGAGGAAAATATCCTTTCTACTTCAAAAGCACTTTTCTTTTCTTAACATGTCATACAATTATAAACAAAAAGAAGTTTATTAAAAATAAACTTTAAAACATAAAAAGGACGATTCTTGGAAATAATGTTTTAAAAATCCATTCATGCCGTATAATTTAAAAAAACATTCTTCGTACTTTTGTCGGAAAAGTCAAAAAGTACCTCGTACGAAAAAAGAAAAAAGATTCCTTTCATATCCTTTAATAAAAACTCGCCGAAGGGTAAAATTTGATTTAAACAATTTTATGTGTATTGAAATAACATTACATATTGAGGAAACATGGATGTGGATGATAAAATACACCCCAGTAAATTTCAAAGTATAAACAATCTCGGATAAAAATGAGATTGTGATATTTCCCTTACCTTAGGTCCGATTTTCTTTGTACATGTCCGAAGATCCTTTATAATGGTTTAAATAATGTTATTGAAATATTCCAGAATCATAAATATTGATATGATATCATATATGGTCATATTCTTAGCTTCTTATTAGTAATATTTCATTGTTACTTGTTACTCGGGTCTTTATTGTCTTTTGTTCTTATGCGTGTTTTGCCGAATAAAATCTTATTCTTATTTTAAGGTTATAGATAACTTATATCCAGAATGGTATTAGTTCAACATATATAATATTTATTCATTCAATTCATTTATATAATTACAAGTAATGATGATCATGTAGAACAAGTCGCATCACATCGTGGAGACGGTATTCCGTACGTACGCACGAGTGATGATATTGTTCCCATGATCGTGGAAGTGTATTTAAGTGTATTTATACGATTTAAGTATCAATATAACTTTATAATAGTCATATATAGTCATTATTTACACCATTATACCCATCCAAGTAAGGTGGTGGTGGAAAATAGATTACACCACGGCGTGGAGACGGTAATCCGTATGTACGCATGCGCGGTGATTTCTTTTTCCGTAGGACAGATAGAAGGTGAATTAGGGTTGTTTCATATTTATAATAACATATCAGTATGTAAGTAATACTGATGTTATTACTTTATCATGAAACAACTAAATAAGAAGAAGTTGAAGAAGAAAGAAATTGAAAAGATCGGTAATGGATATTACCTCTTCTTTGAAACGCCTCTTTGAATCCTCCACTTAGGGAACTAAGATTGGTCTTTAAAGAAGACCAAGACCTCTAGGATTATTCTAGGGAAGTGGAGAAGAGATTTTGGCAGGGGTTGGCCGAGCTTGAGTTCTCAAATTGGTGTGAGGAGGAGGGGGAGGAGGTCCTCTTTTATAAGGGAGGAGAGGGGCACCTTAGGAATATCTCAAAATATTATTTTATATTAAAGTCAAAATCGGTTTATAATGGTTCCAAAGGGTCTTATTTCGAAGGTAAATTGGGGATGGGTCGAAATCCTATCAACCAATAGGATTTAGAAAAGTTAGATTATTATTTTAACCTTATCAATTATATTTAACTCTATGTTAAATAATTTACCTTTTACCGTGACTTTTTGTTTTCATACACTATATGGTTAATACACTTACTATAACATGCCAAACGAACCCCAAGTTGTTTATTATTAATATATATATCCTTATCTAAGTCATTTGGCCGAACCTTAGATTTTTAGAAATAAAATAACAATTAATAATATAATATTTGATTTAAAAACTATTTTGTGTCAATTTTGACACTATTTGATATATGATTTTTGTAAAAGTCATAACAGAATTATATGTTCGAACCAAGTTGCTTAAAGCAACAGTAATATATCATAGTAACCTAGAAAATTAGTGGAATTCATAAAAAGTCTCAAATTACATTTATTTGATCATTTATAACATCAATTATGTTAACATTTCCTTAAAAGGGTAATTAATGCATCATCGTTGTGTCGTAAATAAATTAATTTATTTAAAGTCTAAAAATTATAAATAAAATATCATTATGTAGGAAATATTTTTAGCTTTCTAATGAATACTTATAGTCGAATTTATCTTATGTATAACCCCATATTAAAAATGTTTTAGTTATTAAACTTTGATTTTAACTATTTTAACTATTCATTAAATAAAATAATATTAAATGTCATAATCTAATCCAAGTGGACCTAAATGGTCATATTATATTCATAAGGATGCTTTTTTGTCGAATTACCCTAATCCAATAGAATTAGGACATGTGTTAGGGTAATAGTAATATCATATTTTCCCTTAGTTACCCTATTTACTATTAACCGCGGTAAAAAAAGTAAAAAGTTACTATTCACCAAAAAATTATTTTTATCTCATTGAACAACATTTTACTTAATGATATCAACTGTGTCTGTCGGATTTTTGAAATTCTATTTACAGAAGCGGTAAAATTATGTTTTATGCAAAATTCAGTTTTTAACCTACCACTTAGTGGTTTCACTATTCATCAAAAATTGAATGTTTTCAAAAAAATACCATAATTTCACCTTAGGCTAATTTCGGTTTTCCGAATCCAAAAATGAAGCCCATTTTGGAAAATAAAATTTATAAAATATCAAAAAGTGGTTATTACTATTCATAACGGCTAGTTTTAATAATATTTTAATAGCATATCGTTGTTTACTAAAACTCGGTATTGCGTACAAAGCAAGCTATCGAGGAAGGTCATGATTGCTTGTAATGTAATCCAAGCTAGTGTGTAGTGAAAGATTCCTTTGATGATATATATATAACATAAAAACAAAATATTACTCATAAAAATATCGGGTGTTACATTCTACCCCCCTTAAAAAGAATTTCGCCCTCGAAATTATTCACTTTGTAACAAACAGATGAAGATACATCTCACTCATCATATCCTCAAGCTCTCATGTAGCTTCTTCAAGTTGGTGGTTCCTCCATAAAACTTTCACCAATCGAGTGGTCTTGTTTCTTAGGACTTTTTTGCTACGATCCAGAATCTCTATCGGTTGTTCTTAATAAGAAAGATCTTCCTCCAGCGGTATAACTTCTGAGCTGAGTACATGTGAAGGATCAGGTATGTACTTTCTCAGGAGAGATACATGGAACACATCGTGAACTTGAGAGAGATTCGGTGGAAGCGCCAATCGGTAAGCTACCTTCCCAACACGATCCAGTATTTCAAAAGGACCGATATATCTAGGGCTCAACTTCTCTTCTTTCCAAATCTCATAACCCTCTTCCAGGGAGATATTCGTAAGAACACTTTATCACCCACTTCAAACTCTAGGTCTTTTCTTCGGTTGTCAGCATAACTTTTCTGTCGACTCTGAGATGCTCTTATGTGTTGTTGAATAGATCTGACCTTTTATGCCATTTCATCAATGAGATCAGGTCCTAATAGCTTTCTTTCCCCAACTTCATCCTAGAAAGTTGGAGTCCTCCATTTATTTCCATAGAGAGCTTCATAAAGAGCCATCTGAATACTGGGGTGAAAGCTATTATTATATGAAAATTCCACCAAAGGTAGGTGTTGATCCCAACCTCCTTTGAAATCCATAGATCAAGCTCTCAACATATCTTCTAGGGTTTGAATTGTTCTCTCAGACTGACCGTCTGTCTGAGGATGATAAGCAGTGCTGAAACTCAACTCTGTATCCAGAGTATGCTGAAGAATTCGCCAGAACATCGAGGTAAATCTTGCATCCCGATCAGATATAATAGAAAGTGATACTCCATGAAATCTTACCACTTCCTTTACATATATCATGGCAAGCTGATCTAGAGAGAAATCCTCTCTAATAGTAATGAAGAGTGCAGACTTTGTAAGATGATCAACTATGACCCAGATAGCATTATTGCCTTTGGATGTTTTAGGATGTCCTGTGACAAACTCCATAGTGATGTTTCTCATTTCCATTCGGGTATGGGTAATGGTTGTAACATCCCCTTAGACTTCTGTCTCTAAGCTTTAACTTGTTGACAAACCATGCATCGAGAGACATATTCAGCAACATCTCTTTTCATGCCATCCCACCAGAAGTACTCTTTCAGGTCCCTATACATCTTCGTGCTTCCAGGATGAATAGAGAATGAAGAACTATGAGCCTCATCCAGCAGCTCCATCTTTAATTCGGGGATGGGAGGAACACAAACCCGATTCCTGAACATTATTATCCCATCACAATCAAGGTTGAACTCAGGAACATTTCTCACCTTCTTTTGTAACTCGACATCTTCTTTCTGTGCCTCTTTAATCATCACATGTATTGATGGTTGAACATTCATTTGAGAAAGATAAGATTTTTCCCCTTCCATTATAATTCCAAGATACATCCTTTGTAAATCCATAAATATTTAATATTTTGTGAACCTCATCATGGATAAACTAGCATGGTCTTGTCGACTTAATGCATCTGCCACCTTGTTTGCTTTCCCAGGGTGGTAATGGATTGAGCAGTCATAATCCTTATTCAGCTCCAACCATCTTCTTTGACGCATATTCAGCTCCTTTTGTGTGAAAATATATTTTAAACATTTATGGTCAGTATAAATATCACACCTTTCACCATAAAGGTAATGCCTCCAAATCTTTAATGCAAATATTACCGCAGCTAACTCCAAATCATGTGTTGGGTAATTTTGCTCAGGGACTTTCAACCGTCGTGAGGCATAAGCTATCACCATATCATTTTGCATAAGAACACACCCTAATCCCTTCTTGGATGCATCACTGTAGATCACAAACCTTTCTCCACTACAAGGCAGTGTGAGCATAGGTGCACTAGATAACCTTCTTTTCAACTCCTTGAAATTATCTTCACATTCCTCTGTCCAAACAAACTTAACTCCTTTTCGAGTCAACATGGTGAGTGGATTAGATAATTGTGAAAAATATTTCACAAAACGTCGATAATATCCAGCCAAACCAAGAAAACTTCGGATCTCAGTTACTGTTGTTGGTCTCGACCATCTTTCGATAACCTCTGTTTTTTCTGGATCCACAGATATACCCTCTTTTGAGAATATGTGACCCAAAAATGCAACTTTTTGAAGCCAAAATTCACACTTGGTAAATTTGGCATAAAGCTTCTCCTTTCTCAGGGTCTTCAATATAATTCTCAAGTGATCTTCATGCTCTTCCTTGCTCTTTGAATAGACAAGAATATCGTCTATAAAGACCACCACAAATTGACCAAGATAGTCTCTAAATACTGTATTCATTAGATCTATGAAGATAGCAGGGGTATTAGTAAGACCAAATGGCATCGCTATAAATTCATAGTGTCCATACCTTGTACGGAAAGCCTTCTTTGGTATATCCTCCCTTTTGACCCTTAATTGATGATACCCTGATCGAAGATCAATCTTGGTAAAGTATTGAGCTCCGCGTAGTTGGTCAAATAAGTCATCAATGCATGGGAGAGGATATTTGTTCTTGATAGTGATCTTTTTAAGTTCTCGATAATCAATGCAGAGTCTCATTGATCCATCTTTCTTCTTAACAAATAGAACAGGTGCTCCCCAAGGTGACGCACTAGGGCATATGAATCCCTTATCAAGATTCTCTTGGAGTTTCTTCTTCAATTCCTGCAACTCAATTGGGTCCATTCTATAAGGTGTCTTTGAAATTGGCAAAGCACCCGGTACGAGTTCTATTGAAAACTCAACTTCACGATTTGGTGGAAGAACCGGTAATTCCCCCGGAAAGACATCATCAAACTCCCATACGATGGGCATATTCTTAATCATGAGTTTCTCATCAACCATTTGAGATTAATAGCCTTCATTTAGTGGAATTAATACCCATAAGATGGAAGAAATTTCCACTAGAAGGTTATGTTCATCCTTGCATTGATAGACGATCATAGATTGATCTGGAATATGAAATGTGACTTCCCTTCATTGGAAATTGATATGAGCTCCGTATAAAGAAAGACAATCCATGCCAAGAATCACATAGAATTTCACTAAAGGAAGGATCGCAAGATTTGCAGGAAGCACTTTCCCACAAACATCAATTGGAGAAGAATTATAAACTTTTGATGCGATTTATGTGCCATTAGGTGTTGTCACAGCTAACTCAAAATCTAATTGTTGAGGTAATACGGTGATACCATTAGAAAAGTCTTCAGAAAAAACAGAGTGGGTGGATCCAGAATCAAATAAAACATTTTCTACTTTAGAGTGGATGGTAAGTGTACCTTTCACAACTTCGTTATCGTACTCCACATCGCTGATAGAAATTTCATGTGACTTTCCTTTCTCTTTAGCCTTAAGAGTTTGTTGACGTCGACCATCATCATCAACCCTTGGATTTGGAAATTGATTGGCATAATGCCCCATCTCCTTGCACTTGAAACATTGAAGTGTAGTAGGTTCATTCTTTGTATCCCTTCCATTGTTTGCATCATTAGACATCTTCTTCCCATCATCGCGGCATTCAAATGCCCGATGACCATCTTTTCCACATTTGAAACATTTACTTGTCCCTTTAAGACAACTCCCTCCATGTTTCTTTCCACACTTTGAGCATAAGGGAAAGCTCATCTTCTTTTCAGTGTGCTATTTAGATTTTCCTTTGAATTCCATTTTCCACTTCTTATCAAACCCATATTACTGATGGGTTTCTCAAATCTCTATCTCGACTTTGAGAGCACATCAAACGATTTCCTCATAGCTATTGAAGTCCCTTATGGCTAACGCCCTTTGAAGACTTGGATTTAAGCCACTAAAGAATCGATCAATCTTACTATCATGTTGGATAACAATACCAGAAGCGTATCTTGCAAGTCTTGTAAAATTTGCTTCATAGGTACCAACAGATTCATCATCCCTTTGCTTCAGTTCAAGAAACTCTTTCTCCATCTTTGTTCGGAGAATACGAGGGATGTACTTATTGGAAAATGATTTCTTGAACTCGTCCCATTCCATGGACTCAATTTTATCCCTTTTTCTCGTATTCTTAATAAGATTACACCATTGATCATCATCTCCTTCCAAACGATACACTGCTAATATGACTTTATCATGTTCAGAACATTGAAGAAATGAAAATATCTTTTCAGTAGTACTAATCCATTATTCAGCAACGAATGGATCAGTAGACCCGCTGAAAGAAGGTGGACGCCGCCTCATGAAGGATTCAACAGAATGTTGCTCCTTCCTTTGCTCGTTTGGAAGTCCTACATGATTCATAGCATGAGAAAGTTGTGTGAGCATGGCTACAAGATTTTTCATTCCAGCTCCCATATCGTTTGGTTGTCCAGGTGGACAATCATTTCATTTCCCATCGCATTCTGCATTAACACGGTTCCTTCGGGTTCCAGCCATTGACTGAAACCAAGAAGAATAGTGTGAGCAACACTAATTATAATAGGAAAAGCACATAATTCAAGAATTAAATTTTCACGCTTATGGTCTTATCCTAGGTTATTCATGGCCATTTCTAAAACACTAAGATTGTGTTCTATGCTTAGACTTATCCTTAGGGTCCTTACTAAGGCTTTCATATCCTAGTTTCCAAAGGTTGAATATAACTTTCCTCTGATACCAACTATAACGACCCATACTTTACATACATTGTTAATACTTCAAAATTCAAGCACACTTATTACAACATATGACAAAACCACAATGGACCGTATCGGTATAGTGTCTTTAGAAACTGGGAAACATAAACAACTGGTTCATAAATCTTCTACAGTGTCTCCCATTTATTTCATCATATCTAGGGTCCCTTTTAGCATATTTTACTTAATATCCATCTTCCTGACCGGGGGAAAAGAAAACATACAAAAAAAAGGGTGAGCTCAAATGCTCAGCAAGGGCAAATAAAGGAAATAAAAATCATATCGTATCTTTTTGAAAATCATAACCTGCAAAAGAGATCATAATATCTTAACATGGAATAAATCATAGAAGTGAAAATGAGATCCCAATAATCATAACATAAAACTTGAAACTTTGTGACATGCACACATATTCATGGAAAACTATTTCTTGTTAGTCATGACTCATTTCCAAGACTATCTTAGCGGACAAAGTCCTTTTCTGAACCGAGTTCACTCCTCGTTTCAGTTCTGTATCACTGATCCGAAATAACCTTCCGTTCCAGCCATGTCTATCTCATGAGATATAAATCTTTACGCAATGCATTGGAGGAAGATATAGGTCCCACCCATCTTATAAAGAATCCTTTCTTATGTGTGCCACATAATCATAAATCATACATCATCGCATAACAAATGTAACAAAAATGGGATTCTTGAAACATCATGACATCATAAAACAAATCATATAAGGTAAATGACTTCATAAAAATAATTCCCTCACAACATAATCAAAACAATGTAATAATAGGGATAAAAACAGAACCCTATATTATCTGAGATGGAAAATAATTTTGATAAAACATTTGAACTCAATTTTTGAGGAAAATATCCTTTCTACTTCAAAAACACTTTTCTTTTCTTAACATGTCTTACAATTATAAACTAAAAGTATTTGATTAAAAATAAACTTAAAAACTTATAATGGAATATTCTTGGAAATAATGTTTTAAAAATCCATTCATGCCGTATAAGTTAAAAAAACATTCTTCGTACTTTTGTCGGAAAAGTCAAAAAGTACCTTGTACGAAAAACGACAAAAGATTCCTTTCATATCCTTTAACAAAAACTCACCGAAGGGTAAAATTGGATTTAAACAATTTTAGGTGGATGGAAATAACATTACATATTGAGGAAACATGTATGTGGATGATAAAATATACCCTAGTAAATTTCAAAGTATAAACAATCTCGGATAAAAATGAGATTGTGATATTTCCTTTACCTTAGGTCAGATTTGCTTTGTACGTGTCCGAAGCTCCTGTATAATGGTTTAAATAATGTTATTGACTTATTCCAGAATTATACATATTGATATGATATCATATATGGTCATATTCTTAGCTTCTTATTAGTAATATTTCATTGTTAGTTGTTACTCGGGTCTTTATTGCCTTTTGTTCTTATGCGTGTTTTTCCGAATAAATTATTATTCTTCTTTTAAGGTTATAGATGCCTTATATACAGAATGGTATTAGTGCAACATATATCATATTTATTCATTCAATTCATTTATATAATTACTATGTAATGATGATCATGTAGAACAAGTCGCATCACATCGTGGAGACGGTATTCCGTACGTACGCACGAGCGATGATATTGTTCCCATGATCGTGGAATTGTATTTAAGTGTATTTATACAATTTCAGTATCAATATCACTTTATAATAGTCATATATTTTCATTATTTACACCATTATACCCATCCATGTAAGGTGGTGGTGGAAAATAGATTACACCACGGCGTGGAGACGGTATTCTGTACGTACGCACGCGCGATGATTTCTTTTTCCGTAGGATGGATAGAAGGTGAATTAGGTTTGTTTCATATTTATAATAACATATCAGTATGTAAGTAATAATGATGGTATTACTTTATCATGAAACTACTAAAGAAGAAGAAGTTGAAGAAGAAAGAAATTGAAAAGATCGGTAATGGATATTACCTCTTCTTTGAAACGCCTCTTTGAATCCTCCACTTAGGGAACTAAGATTGGTCTTTGAAGAAGACCAGGACCTCTAGGATTATTCTAGGGAAGTGGAGAAGGGATTTTGGCAGGGGTTGGCCGAGCTTGAGTGCTCAAATTGGTGTGAGTAGGAGGGGGAGGAGGTCCCCTTTTATAAGGGAGGAGAGGGCCACCATAGGAATATCTCAAAATATTATTTTATATTAAAGTCAAAATCGGTTTATATTGGTTCCAAAGGGTCTTATTTCGAAAGTAAAGTGGGGATGGGTCGAAATCCTATCAACCAATAGGATTTAGACAAGTTTATGTTATTATTTTAAACTTATCAATTAGATTTAACTCTATGTTAAATAATTTAACTTTTACCGTGACTTTTTGATTTCTTACACAATATGGTTAATACACTTACTATAACATGCCAAACTAACCCCAAGTTGTTTATTATTAATATATATATCCTTATCTAAGTCATTTGGCCGAACCTTATATTTTGAGGAATAAAATAACAATTAATAATATAATATTTGATTTAAGAACTATTTTGTGTCAATTTTGACACTATTTGATATATGATTTTTGTGAAAGTCATAACAGAATTATATGTTCGAACCAAGTTGATTAAATAATCACTAATATATCATAGTAACCTAGAAAATTATTTTAATTCATAAAAAGTCTCAAATTACATTTATTTGAGCATTTATAACATCAATTATGTTAACATTTCCTTAAAAGGGTAATTACTGTATCATCGTTGTGTCATAAATAAATTAATTTATTTAAAGTCTAAAAATTATAAACAAAATATTATTATGTAGGAAATCTTTTTATATTTCTAATGAATATTTATAGTCTAATTTATCTTATATATAACCCCATATTAAAAATGTCTTAGTTATTAAACTTTGATTTTAACTATTGTAACTATTCATTAAATAAAATAATATTAAATGTCATAATCTAATCCAAGTGGACCTAAATGGTCATATTATATTCATAATGTGGTTTTTGGTCGAATTACACATATCCAATAGAATTAGGACATGTGTTAGGGTAATAGTAATATCATATTTACCCTTAATTACCCTATTTACTATTAACCGCGGTAAAAAAAGTAAAAAGTTACTATTCACCAAAAAATTATTTTTATCTCATTGAACCACATTTTAATTACTGATATCAACCGTGTCTATCGGATTTTCGAAATTCCATTCACAGAAGCGGTAAAATTAAGATTTATGCAAAATTCAGTTTTTAACCTACCACTTAGTGGTTTCACTATTCATCAAAAATTGAAAGTTTTCAGAAAAATACCATAATTTCACCTTAGGCTAATTTCCGTATTCCGAATCCAAAAATGAAGTCCATTTTGAAAAAAAAAATTATAAAATTTCAAAAAGTTGTTATTACTATTCATAACGGCTAGTTTTAATAATATTTTAATAGCATATCGTTGTTTATTGAAACTCTGTATTGCGTACAACGCAAGCTATCGAGGAAGGTCGTGATTGCGTGTAAAGTAAGCCAAGAAAGTGTGTAGTGAAAGATTCCTTTGATGATATATATATAACATAAAAACAAAATATTACTCATAAAAATCACAAGTGTTACAATCACTTTAAAAAGAATTTTTTTTCTTTTATAATTTCATGATATTTAAAAAAAATTAGAAAACAAAAAGGATAGTTTCCCCAATAATTAATTCAAGTGACATCATAAACTTATTTTACATATAAGATAAAATTCTTTAATGTTACTAGTGATTCACTAGGGATATTTTTAAAGAAAATTTTTATTATCCCTTTATGAGTTTTATATTATTATAATGGATTGATATCTATGATGCTAATTTCATTTCCACAGGTTTTGTTATGTTGAAATGATTGTGAAACCTATTTCATGTCTTGTGTTTTGATATGATGAATTATTTATATCAGTATTGAACGAGTATGGATGGTTTTTATAATGTGATATGTGTGACTTATATGTGCCTATAATTCATTGGGTAATGATATTATATCTCGTGGGATTGATTGGATTGGAACGTGATGTGGAACTGGTTCTGTAAATACCTTTGTACGTCGTGATAGTCTTGGATGTGATCCATGACTTCATGGATGGATTAGGGAGTGAACCAATTCAACTATGACATCCTATAAACAATTTGTTGACTACTAACAAAATTATTTTCTATGCATATGAGTTTTCAAAATTTCCTAGATTTCATCCCATGTTATTCTTTTATGATTCTTGTGTTATGAATTTTTATGATTTATTCAATAACTCAAGATTAGGATCTTTGATATATAGGGTATAATTTTCAAATATCGTGATAATATTATTTTAACCTTTTTTATGTTATGATTCATATCTTCTTTGACTACCAGTATTTAGAATCTATGCTCACAATTTTATTATTTTTAGTTTACCAATGAAATAATGAAAGATATTAAGCATGAAGTTTCAAAAAGGGCTCAAATTATGAAGGAACAATTGGGAGAAAAACATAGTAAGATCCATAAGTGTATGTATATGATATGATTCTATTGTTTCATAAAGATTATTAATAACATATTATTAATCCTAAGGTACCATAGATATAATTTTAAGTAATTTACCATGATTTTGTGGTTTTCCAAGTATGTTTGGAGCTAACCACACAATTATTTTTGTGTTTAGTAATTTGTAAGAACAAGAAGCTCAGTTAATCTTGAATGTATAAAAAAATTATTTTTATAATTAATATGGGATGATGAATAGGGTGAGGGGAATTGGGATTATTCCTAACCATTTTTTAAATAACATTATTAATAATGTATTCCTAAAAAATTTATCAGACTCACCAATGAAGATACAGAAACAATTCACATAGTGTTTGGGTAGTGCTTACTATAGAGGAATGTAGATTCAGTTTTCTACATGTCTTGAATATGGGAAGAACCACTCATGTTAATTTTATATAGGAACATTAATATTTCTTCTTATAGAAAATTAGGATAGAAATAAAGTAACCACAAATTAAAAATGAAGAGTTTGGGTAACAAAAAGGATGTGAATATGTGTCTACCAAAGCTATTACCAATAGATTAATAAATGGAATTTGTAATTTATGGATATTTTTTAAATATATTCTCATGGTGGAAATTCTTGAAGAAAACCATCAAGGTGGTATGATAAATTGTTTTATAGACACTATAAATGATAAGTGAAATGAAATAACCATTAAAGAATAAAATGAAAAAATGTAGTTAATTTCATGAGAAGGAATTGGTAAGAATATAATATTTATGTACTATAATTAAAATACAATGGTATATAAATAATTAAATACAAATGTATTGTTAAAATACGATTTTCATTAAGGATTTTAAAGGATATGTTGTGTGATGTTGATGCATTGGAAGTGTGATTTAATAGTAAGGTGTTGTTATTGGAAAAAAATGATTAAGGGAATGATAACCCCTAATATGAGCATGATGTTGGGTTAATAATGTGATAAAGAGATGTTTAATTGTGATAAACAATATAGTATTTATGAAATCTGAACTAGATATTTATATGACGGTATGGTGGTTTATGGAATAATTTTATAAAAATGTGGGATTTAAGGTATGAGTAATGAGTTAATTTTTCTAAAGCATGAAAATTTTCAGTATGAATTTTTACTAATTATTGTTATTAACATGTTTTAAGAGAATACAAGATATTTCTATTCCTATGTGTAGTGTTTGATGATAAATAAATTAATAGAATTGTTTGGGGATTAATGATAACACTGTTTTTGGAAATTTACTGACCTTATTTCAAACATTTTGGTATTTAAAACGTAAGGATGGTTTGTAAGGGTTACCATTTATTAATATGATTACAGTGAACCATCAATGAGATTATAGAAATTAAATTATTATATAACCATATTAATATTTATTCTTATTGAATAATCTTGTCTAACCATTTTATTTTTTTTATAATTAGTGCTATAAAGAATGACATGTCATCCCATTATAGAATTTATAATCCACTAGTTCAATAGTTATTACAATCTCAAATGCAATTATTAGTGTAAAAAAATGAAGAATAAATATATCAAGGAATGAGAAAATAGTGATATTGTACTAATGAGATAAATCATGTTATATATATTCTCAAATGATTGTGAAATAAAATGTTATCTTATAATAAACATTTATGATGATATCAGTGACCATTAATAGACCTATTGGTTATATGGGGTTGTGGTAATTAACATTCTAATGGCCATGTTCTCTATCATTATCCATTAGAACATTATTGTTGGAATTATCTTCCATTTCCATGTTTTCACATCCTAGTAATGTTCTTCTAATCTGAATCCTAGTTCTGTGGTGATCATTCATGTCCATGTTTTCATGTTCATAATGTGTTCTATATGTCACTCTAGAGGAAGTACATAACTGATACTACCCAAGTACTAAACTCTTAGTTCATAATGGTAAATCAATATCATTATTATGAATATTAACAATTTTATATTATAGATCATTGAGATAAAGTTCTACAAAATATGACCACCCACCTAAATAATGGTTTATGGTGAAGCCACAATTTTTCTGATGCTACATGGGAACCTATGGATGTGATGAGGTAGATTCATCCTCATCTATTTATATTATAGTAGAAAATATAATGTCATAAATTACATTTAGGGGTTTTAAATGTAACACCAATAGATTTTATGTAATGTTGTTTTTCTAAAATAAATTTAATATCTTCTATAACTTACAATGCACAAAACATCGAGCTTAAATGAACACTGATGAATTATTATTTTTACTTGATCGTTATCACATAGATGTTTTAATTGAGGTAACTCTTTTAAATTAATTTTTAATATATATTATATAGGTGTTTATAAAAATAATATAGTGGTTACCAATTTATAATAAATTAAAATAAAAACTAATTGAACATAAAGAAAGTGGCTTTAAAAAAATATATTTTATTTCCTCAATGTCATTTTGACTAAGTAGATAAAATTATTGACTATTAGTGAAATAAATTAAAATAATTTATCTTTTATATATTCAAGGATATTTTTTTAATTCATAAAATATGTTTTAATGGCACATGAAAAGAATATATCCAATTTTAAGCGTTAAAGATTTATTTTTCAAAAAGGTAATTATGTAACCTTTTAAATGATTAAATATTTTGAAAATAAACGATTTGATTCTTTTTATGTCTAATTTGATAAAATAAACATCATTTTCTAAATATTCCTATCAAAATTATATTAGGGTGAATTTTTTAAATTTCTCTAATATGTTTCATTTTCTAATTAACAATGAATAATACTTAATTTTAATTGAAAAGTAACATTTCATATAAATATCATATAATGATAAATAATATTTCAAATTTATTATAAATTACAATGAGTGATATTATAGACCCATTAATCAAATTTAGTCAATTGGATTCATTTTAATGTTTAATTTCAATATAAAAACATTTCAAACATTTGAAATTCTTCACTTTAAAAACATCTTTCCCAATTACATTTGCATTATTAATTTTAAATTTAAATTTTCTATTTTTGTGAATTAAATATGGAAAAATAGATTCCTTATTTGGAATCATAATTTTAGTTTAATTTAGTTGGTCCAAATTAATTTTTATTCATAAAATAGTTACCATGGTAAAAAATATATTCTACGGTATAGATAAATAATGAATCTTGTTAAAGTTAAAAGGTATAGATATATAATACCAAAAAACTGAATAAAAATATATGTTAATTTATTTATAAACCCTATACAATCTCAAAAAATATTATTTAAAACTATAATTCTCTGATATTAATGTCACCATTATTTGGATGGATTTAAATATAAAATAATCATTATTTAATCATTGAAACCACCCCTCTTCAAATATAAATACAACCCCTCATAACCCCTTTCACCTTAGAAGCTATAAAAAACATAAAAAACCTTAAAAAATCTCTACTCCCCACTCTCTAAATTATTATTAGGATCTGGCCTCACTCAAATACAACATTCATGCACTTTAAGGGATCATTCAATGAGTTATTTTTCAATAGGTAATTTACTCTAAGAATATATCTTAATTTAAATTATTCTTCTACCTTCTCATAATCTCATTCATCTATAAAGGAAAATAACTCCAGAATAATTTAAATAACATTATATTATTTTTATAATGGAATATATTATCTCTATACTATTTATTACCTCTTCTAATTAAATGAAATGAAACTATTTTCCAAATTATGCCAGATAATCACCTTCATGAATATTGATTTTGTTTGTTTTGAATTTTCTACATCATGGATGGTCATAAAAACAGTCTTCAAATTAAATAAGATTTTAATTGGTATATTATAAATTATTTCATATAATGCAAAAAATATATGTAAATAATATTTAATAAAATAAAACTACTTCCCGATGGTTAGAAAACCATCTAAATTAATCTAAACATTTACCATTAACATGTTATAAAATGAAGCGTCCTCATGTTAGAAATATTTTATTATATTGAAAAAATATAAACATATGGAAGTTAATTAATACCATTTCAATTCACTTCTATAAATTTATCTCCCCTTGATAATAAATTCCTTAATTATACATTAATGAATTGATCATGAATCCCAGAAATGAACACCCCAAAATACAAGGAAATAATGACATATTATTAATGAATTGGCCATAAAATCTTATAAAATAATAACATAAGTTATTATAAATGTTAATATAGTTATTTAATTAATTAATAACAACATTCATCTATTTATATCTTATGTTTAAGTAAAAAAACTAAAGGGAATAGTTAGGTTAGGATTTCCCATAACACTTTTACTCATAAGATATATATGACTTATTCACAAATTATATGATGTGGGTGGTGTATATATTAAAACTTTTTATATATTATAATTAATTAACATAATAGTAATGCTAATAAATGTTTCCTTTTATAATTATTAATCTTATGGGCCATATTATTCTACTAATTACATATAGGTAATTGAATTTTTAACCTAATTACCATTATTTGTGTTAGCCTTATACTTAATTGGGTATTTCATGCTAGGATTATGCACATGATGAATTTTTAGTATATAATGATTCATTTAAAAATGTTTTATTTTTATTTTAAATAAATACTCATAAACCATAAATATTATTAATTTTCACTTCAATGATATAATATATATAAGGGATTTTCTTTATAGAAATTATCCTATCAAACTTTCCCTAAAAATCTAATTTTTCATACACTACAATGTTTTCTTCAATTATTAAAAAACTTATTTTACAAATATTTTATTGTTTATCAATGTCATTTTTACTCAATTTTTTTCATTTTAGATGAAAAATTTACAGGATTATTTTTTCCGTTATGTAAATGACATTCCTTATTACTTTTTCAACAAAAAATATGGAATCAATATTTTTTAACTTATATAGAATGAGAATATTTCCCAACTTAATGATTCTATATTCCCTTAAATATTAATTAGAAATATTTGAATGAAATTTTAAAGGAAAAATTTTCCATTATAATTGTGTTTCATTGACAAAAAATTAATAATATAAATGATATTTTCCTCAAGAATTGTTTCAAGTTATATCTCAAAATTATTTTCCTTTTATGTTAATATTATTTTTTGGTTAATGATTCATTAATATGGATATTATTAAATTATATTATCCTTATTGAATTTATGGATGTTTTATTATAATGATTGATTGATATTTATGGAACCCATTTCTTTTCAATGTGTTATTCTATGAGGAAATGTTTAAGAAACCTATTTTTTTAGGTTTTAATATAATTAATGATATATTTTTTGTGGAAGACGTATATATGGTTTTATTTATGTTATGGGTGGGACCTATATCCCCTAAAATTCATCAGGTAATGAAATTAAATTTCATAAGATAGACTGTACTAGAATTTGATGTGATACCTATTTAGTAAAGGACTTTTTCCACCATGGTAGACTTCAGAGTGAACCTTGACTACTATAATGGTTTAGGGAGTAAACCCATTCCATTATGATAGTCTGGAAAAAATCCATGAATACTATTGAAATAATTTTCTTTTTTTATGTGTTTTCAAAAATTAAATGATATCTACCAAATTTATTCTTTAAGGGTTCAACTATTATGAATTTTTAATATTTATTCTATTACTCAAAATTATGATAGTTGATATGTAGGGTATAATTTTTATATGTTATGCTCATATTATTATACCATTATGATTATGTTAATATTTATATCTTTATTGTTTTCCCTTACTGTGAATATTTACTCACATGTTTCTTATGTTTATCTTCTCTAAGATGTGAAGGATCTTATTATGTATGACATGGTAAAAAGGTTTATAGATATTAATGAATAACTATGATACAATGTATATTTTTTATGAACTAGTTGTTTCTATTTCCAATTTCCACAATCAATTGAACCCATTCCATTATGAAGTGTCTTTTTATGTTATGTAATGAATATTAATATTTTCAGGTATAACATCAAAGTATTAAATTATCAGATCATTATATAATATTAATCGATTATTTAGTGAATTAAATACAATTCTCTGAAGGGGGTTTATTCATAAGGGTCATCAATAATTTTGTATAAATTATTCTATTTGTTTTCAGTGTGTGAATTTTGATTAGATTTAGGCTAAAATCTCATGGTTTTTGAAAAGAAATGAATGATATAATTCAAGTGAAATTATATTTGACACAAACATGGAGAGAAGAAGATGGTATTTCATTTATTCTCGATTTGTAGAGGGATGCAGGAAAAAAATATTCATCAGGTAAATGGTATATTTATTATGGGTATATATTTAGTTCATTAAGAAATTTAATTCCAAACTGATGGGATGGGGATGATGGAATATAATTTAAATTGGTAGAATTCTTCATACAATGCACCACTCACCCTCCTATATTTAAAATGATAAATGAATGGGAATTTTAGAATCTATGTATCATATCAATAGGATTATAATGATTATAATCAATAGAGAACTATTCATCCCATAGAAAAAGGTAAAATCATGTGATCAAAACTATTGAAGTGGTTTGAGAGAATGAAGTTGTGAAATATACATATACCATCCAATTTTGAACTAATAAGTTCTTATTTTATTATGGATCTACCCACACTATAATTTCTGATTAATTTTATATGAATATCCCATCACCACCTCAAGGATTTGATGTTGAATTAGAATTAAAAAATCAAAATTAGACAATGTTCACATCTAATGTTTATACCACAAATTTGAGAGAATTATATGGGAATCTTCATCTTATATGACTTGTAATTCTCCCCAAAAATTAATTTTATGGGATGATATATATGTATTGGCTCTCTTAATATAGATCTGATATCAGTTCTTGCGGAAGAGAAGTCATAATTGAAATTATAAATCAACCTATGACTATTTTTATGTACGAGGATGAACATGAACTTATAATGGATGATACAAATATTTAGAGGGTCTCAATTCCTATCCATGAGGGTATTTATCTGTAATGGTGTGGGAGAAAAAAATTGAATATACCCATAATTTATGAAATTATTCAAATGTATTCCTTGAATACATTACTAATCTTCCACCAAATAATGAATTTATGTATTCAATAGAACCTATAACATGTGATACACCTATTTCAAATGCATCATATATAATAAATTTGATTGGATTGTAGTAATTGAAGAAGAAATTCAATGATAATCAAGATTTGGGTTCATATACCCTTTTATATCACCATGGGGTGTGATTTTTCTTTTTATAAAAAAAGTTTATTTAATGTGTATTTTTATTGACTATCAAGAACATAACCAGGTCACTATCATTTATTAGTTTCCTCTATCTCATATCAATGAACTATTTTATATTTTATAGGGATCCCAATTTTTTTTCAAAGATATAAATTTGATATAGATATCATGAATTGAGATTCAACATAGGGGATAAAATTAATAAAACCATCTATATGAGGTATGGTGTTTATTAATTTATATTAATTTCATTTTTATTTACAAATAATCATATTATCTTCATTGATTTAATGAATAGAGTAATTATATATTGAAATTATTATTTTTTGGTAGTCTTTGTAGATTATATTTTTATATATTTAGTGAAAAATAATGATTATTAAAAAAAATTAATGACTATGTTGATGACCTTGAGAAATGAGAAGTTTTACGAAATATTATCAATTTTAGAATTTGGGATATAAACCGGTTCATTTTTTGTGTTATATAATATCAACTGAGTGTCTATCAATGGAATCATCCATTAAAAATGCTTTGGTACATTATACTAGGCCAACCATAGTGATTTAGATATCTATTTTTGTTATTTTTTATATATATTTTCACTTATTTGTTTATAATTTATAAAAATTATATTATTAACTAAAAATGTTTTCTCATAATTGATTCAATTTACTTTAGAATAATGAATGCTAACAAAATAATGAGGAGATAAAATGATGGTTGGTTAGTGCACATGTTCTCACACCACTATATGGAATTGAATGATTTGTGATCCAATATTATATATCAATGAATTAAATAGTATTCATCCCCATTCATACTGATATTTTGATAGTATATGCCTTTATAAAATTGATGTTTCATCAGAAAAAATACCCACCTCCATATATGGATTTAGTTGTAGTACATTTTGTATAAAATATAAGGATAAATTATTTTTATAGGGAATTGTGTGACATATATACAGATCATAAAAGATTATAAAATATATATTCACATAAAATGAGTTAAATACCAACCAAACTACATATTTTTAGTTTATTAATTATTATTATGGCTCAATAAATTAACATCCTGGGAAAAAGGACATGATTTAAGTCACACTCAGTTGATTGGGTCATTTAATATTTTAAATGTTAAGGATCACAAAATATCCAATATTATTTGTTTTACAAAGTATGGATCTAGAAATAATTAACTAATTGTAAAAATATTGTCTTTCTCAAATGAATGATTAGAAAACCATACATGAAAAAATTGAAGATGCATTGATAGGATTTGTACTGCCACAAAAGAATGTGAGATAATTTTTCTAAATTAAAACATCACTGTGATGGAATGGTAGGTTTTATAAAATTAATATCGTTCTCATCAATAACATAATTGTAGAATTATATATTAGATTAAGAAAATAGTTTATCATTCTCAATTCATCTTAGATCTATGATGTTATATAGGGATATAAAATATTATTTATGGTGGGACCACATGAAATAGTATACTGAAAATTATGCATATCGATTACAAGTAGTTAAGAATGTTAAGGATTCTATATAGTTTTCATATAGTATTTTATAATCGTTTCCAAAAAAATTAAAATGGAAAAACATTTCCATGTACATAATCATCAGAAACCCCAAAATATATAAAGGGAATAATACTATTTGGGTTGTAGTCACATTCCATATGATTTCATCACAAATTATATAATTTCGAGAATATTTCCCACTTTATTAATTTATAAGAACATACATTAAAGAAGTTTCAAGGTTTCATGGTTTTCTACATTCTACTATATAAAAATTGATATACAGGGTTTTATTCAATGTTTTGGTGAAGTCTTCAATGATATCTAGAAATATAGATGTGTCTTGATACTTATTATCAATATATGAAAGAATTTACATCTGAAAGGACTGTTCAAAATTTATAATAAATATTGTTTGATTCATCAATGTATTTAAATGGTTTATGGGAATAACACATTCATTTAGCGGAATTTTCTTACAAAAACAACATTTCATCAAACATTAAAATAAATCCTTAGGATATATGATATAGAAGAAATTATAGAACTCCAACATTGTAAGATGATGTTAGAGAATAAAATATATTGGTTCCATAGCTCACTAAGGAAATGGTAGAGAAATTCAAAATCATTCAGCATCCCATAAAGGCATCTAATAGTTGATGGAAAATTTATGTTGAAGAACATCATCGAAATTCAAAATTTGATGTTTGTGAGAAAGTATTATAATAAATATATCATTGGAAAAAATATAAAATTTTCAATGAATTTAATATTTATCCATATATCTATATTAGTCCTTTTTATATTCTAATCATGTTGGAATGTTTTCTAGTCACCTGGAGAATCCACCGAAACAAACAAAAGTTAAAAATCTGTCCTTTATATCTCTATTGAGGAGCTATAAATTATATCATTCGCATGTATTTAACTCATATATCGAACAAAATGAGAATGATAATTCCTTTTAATAATAACCAACATAAATCATGATCATATGGATAATTTTATATGGAAAAATTAAACTCACCTCGTTAAATTGTTTTGGAAGAATTCAAAATTACAAGAAGATACATGGGAAATAGGGGATGACCTGAAAATAAGAACTACTTTTTTTATAAATTGCCTATGAGGTAATATCATTCGATAAATTAATTTTAATTTTGGTAAAACATAACATCCTATGTTTTTATATGTATTTTATTTAAAATTATAAAAAATCAGATATCCTTGTTTCCATAAAACAGTGACATTAAATGAATATAAATATAATATATCATTATAACCTCACTATTAGATTGTAAGGAATGTGTAGGGTTAAAAAAATTATAAAACTTATTTTGAAAGGTTTTTTATAAATCAATTTTTTTGATTAATTTATGTTAAATATGTGATCAATGTTCAATAAATTCAGTTTATTCATCATAAATATAGATTGTTATATAAATAGGATTGGGACCTAACCTTTCATTCTACAAAATACCCATATATATCCTTGATACCATAGAGAATGTATTGTGGAAACATAGGACTCGTCTATTATATGTACTCTTGAGAAATCACAAAAATGGAAGTTGAAGCATGAGAACCAGAGGAGTCTCTGAAACAGAACTGCCCACATCTCTTTAGGAGGTAATACCCCTAAAATTATAATTATGGATTTTTTTTGAAGTAGGGGATAATTTATAACCCAATATGTTTCCATGTTTTACTTTTTGAATAAACTTTAATTTTTTATAGATTAAATTACCTGAAATGTTATGTTAGTTTTCAATTCACACAACACCATATTTAAAAAACTAGTATTTAGTCAAAATTTCTTTATTGATTAAATCATAAAACTTTATATGAATTTGTATATTATACTTATTTTTTATATATAAATAAAAATATTTTTACATTCTTCAAATATGTTTTATATGAATAAGATAAGAACAAACTCAATATTACACATAAAAAGTGACATTTTTATAAAAGAGATGTTACAGACTTTTAATGGTGAAAATATTTTAAAAATAAAATTTCTAATATTTATAACATTAATATTAAAACATAAAAATCATTGTTTTAATGTAAATTTTATAATTAGGTTAGGGTTAATTTTAGGTATTTTTGGAGAAGTTTTAATTTTTGACGAACAGTGAAAATACTGAATTTTATTCATAACTTCTATTTCTTTTTACTTTCTAATAATGATAAATTATAATTATAATTTATTTTAAATTCAAATTATATAAATTAAACATCTATTAATACAATATAGGAAATTTTAATAAATTTCACTTTGAAATTGGATATAAAACATAAAAAACATTTGAACATATTTACTTTAAAAACTCACTTTGTCGTCCCGTCTATAAGATTTCATTTAAATTAATATATTTAATTTAATAAATTTATTTTATATAAATGGATTCCATTTTTTTAATAATTCATAATTTTAATTTATAATAATTTAAAATTATATTTTTACCATAAATATTGGTGAATGTGATTAAAATTAATTACAATGATTGAGGGGAAAAATAGCTTAAGAAAGGACTAACATTAATATTAATGATCAAAATGACCTCTAAATATATCCAAGGTCCATTTTATTTTCCTATTTAAATTATATCATTCTTTATATTAATTTTTTACAATTATAGGATCCATGTGTACAGGTAAAAATGTTGGTTGATCTCTCGTTTTAAAAATTTACAGGAATGTCACTCCTCATCTACTATAAAAATTCACTCACCTTTCCCCTTATTCAAACCTCCTAATACATTAATATCATGAAAAATCTACTCAAATAATCTTCCAAAATCCCACCCATAATCCTTTATTCCACCCTTTAGGAATAAATCCATCTATAGAATCCCTTTGGTGAAAACCCAAAAGATTTACCCAAAAAAGATTCATCATCCTTCCTCATCCTCTTCGTCTTTATATTCATTTTACTCCCAATGAAACATTCTTATTAAATTATTAAATAAGAAACATAATATCATAAATATACATATATTTTTTTATATTATATTTTCTACCTAAACATTCAAACACTTATATAAAATGGTAAATGAATGTAACATTCGTGTACGATGAACTACCACTTTTCAAAATGAGGATTGTTTCTTTTTCCCTTACCACCACTCATGGTGGGAATTATGAAGGAAACCATTTTTTATATGTATAATATTTATTTTTATTTAATAATTATTTAATTCTTATATAACACATACCTTCATGTGTGTAATTTTATGGGGATACAATGACATCATTAGAGGATGTTTGGACTACCGCCACCTAAAGCCATGTGATAAGTTAACACTATACATTGAATTTATTAATAATTATTTTGATATAAATATGTATTTTATATGAAATAAATATGATAAATTAATTATTATATACATATATATCATTTTAATTTTATTATTATAATATGGTAGTGAAATAAAAGTAGTGTTCATGCGGACATACAACCTACCATCTTCATAAATAGTGAATTCAATTTAATATCTCTAAGTTTTATGGATTATTATATATATATAACTATATATGATATTTAAAACATGTATTACATTATTTAGATGATGAAATTAGGATCTATGTAATTGGAACAAAAAATAACATGACATATCATACTTGAGAAACTAGGCAGTTAACACCCAAATAGTGAAAATTATGAATGATTATTAACTAATGTGTAATTAGATATTATAAGAATTTAATATATTATATTATAAATATAATTATGGTTCTGTTAGAAGTTAATAACATTAATAAAACAATTATATATGAGGTTTTTTGGTGTTCACAAAAAATTGCAATACAAGGTAATGGGTTTTCATCTCACATTTTACATATGTGATATTAATGTCATACTAATAGCTAAAAACTTTTGTGTGGTGTATATAATAACCATTTTTCATTTAATATAATTATTCAATAATATTTCATGTTATTAAATGTTTTACATTGAATTATTTCATATAATGCGTACTGAATTGAAAATAATCATGTTGTAGAAGTTATTATTGCACTGTCACTTTATATTATGATTGAAAACATTCTATTGAAACAATCACTTAGTTTTGACCTATTTTATGGTACAGTAAATTTATCATAAAGATAAATATTCTCATAAAATAGATATTATTGTTTCTTAAATTTTATACCATTTTTACTTATGGTGTTCAATTTGATAGTTATTTGATTAACTGTGGAATAATTGATAAATCTGTGTTGATTATGGATATTTGATAGGGAATATTTTTTATTAGTTTAATTGATTACTTGTTACGAGGAATGATATGTACATGAAATGTTAGGTGAAAACCATACATTATATATCCCCTTGATTCATCAATAGGTTCTAATCATACATATTAGATTGATAAATTAAACAGGTGTCTACAAATAGTTATAAACTATTTGGAGGTTGGATCTTGACATCAGTGGTTTTTAGGTTCCAAATACATGATGTCCAAAAGTAAGAATAACCATTATTGAAAAGTTAGTTATTATCAATATTAATGAGACTATTTGTTTGGAAAAACTTAGAATTCATTTAATTATAAATTTACAGATTAAATGACATGTGTTTTAGTTATCTTTCATGCCATATTAATTGTACCTTATCGAGATATTTATATGGCATGTGTGATCTGTTAATTAAATTGTAATTATTATTATACTCATTGATTTATATATTATTATACTATACATAACCTTACTAAACATTTGATCTCAATCTCATTTTTCTCATTCCTTGGGATATGAATAAGAAATATCTAAATGAGATTTCAAAGATCTAGTTTATTTTATTTTATTATATTTCATATTTTAAATTTTATTTCCCAATGTAATATGGGAATAGTATATACAATATGGATATCTAAGTCTATTAAACTAATCGGTCCTTCTCGATTTGTTTCCTTGTAATGATGTCATGTTAATAATGAAATGCATTAGCTCACAAATTCTTGGGTCAGATCATTACACTAAACCATATAATGGAAGGGTATATTAAACCACAAGAATCTTCTAACGTCATGTAGCTGGTTAATTTCTTTCGTCCCAGGTTCAATGTCATAATTCCATAACACAACACATAATTAAATTGGTCAACTGTGAACATGCAACTAAATATTTCCTCATCTAGGACAACCCATGTCCTAATCAGCATTATATGAATTTTTTATTTTTATATTTCATAAATATTTTAATATATTTTTTTGAAATGAAAACCCCATTTTCCTCTATTTAGTTTCATTCATTACACCCTCTATGTGTACTACCCCATCCAAACCCATAGTGGGAAACTATAATCCTCAAATAGTAACCCCTTGTTCGGTTTATCATCCATGTTGTACCGACTCGCAGATAGCCTTCACCCATCCCATTTAACCCACATGCCCAAAAAACCAAAAATACACCGTAGGGCCCGCCACCCAAGGGATCCAAAATTTCCCCTCTATCTGGTTTTGAAAAACATTTAACTAACATTTACAGCTGAAAAACTAAACAACTCACCCATTATTATATTAAATACATCATTTTATTCTATTATTTATATCTATATAGATAAATTTTAATATTTAAAAAATCTACATCATGGTTATATTTTGTATTTATAAATTATCATAAAATTATTAAAATATATAATTATAGATTAATATATTTATATATATATGTTTTTGTTTTTATATAATAGTATATATATATGTTTATATATTGTATATATCTTTGTTTATGTTTTATTCTTATATTATATATGTGTGTGTGAGGGTTTATATTATATATTTTAGTTTTATGTTTATTTATACATTTATATTATATATCTATGAGTGTGTGTGTTTTTAAATATATATGTGAATGTATACATAGATATACCTATTAATATATATATATATATATATATATATATATAAACTTTTTAAAATACTAATAAAAATGTCACTAAAATATTCATGTTTTCTTAAAACGTGCCTAAATTTAAAATACATATTTCTTTTTATTTATAAATATATGTATATATGTGTATATAAATGTATGTGTGTGTGTTTATATATATATATACATTTATGTAAAGGTTTATAAGTTTTTCAATATTAATATATATATATATATATATATATATCTAAATATAAGTGTTTGTATACATATATTTTTATATAATAATATACAGGTATTAATATATATGTGTGTGTGTTTATATTATACATATATGTTTATATTTTATATATATGTTTATATGTTTATGCATGTGTGTGTGTGTGCTTATATAAGCCTATATTTTATAAAAAATATTATTTAAATATATGTTTGAATTTTATGTTTAAAAATATGTATATATAAATTTTATATTATATATAAGGCCACCTAGAGGTGTAGCCTAGTGGTAATGCATTTGAGTGGTCTCACAAGTGGCCTCATGTTTGAGTACTCCCCAGTTAATTGTAGGTGTTGTAGCTTTTCTTTGTTTCTTTGTATCTCCCTCCCTGAAATGCAGTAATATATTATTATATATATGTTTTTATGTATATATTTTATGTTTATATATATGTTTATATTTTACAAAATATCATATGTTTATACTAAGATATGTGTGTCTGTGTGTGTGTGTTTATATGTGTGCGTGCTTACAAATATCTTTGTGTGTGTGTGAAAATGATCATGTATATATATATTTGTATGTATACATATATATATAATTGTCCTTCTTTTAAAAAACAATGAAAAATTGTCACTAAAATATCCACATTTTCATAGAGTCATGACATGATTTAAAATAATTTCATGTTTTTATATATAATTATATGTTTATGTAAGTTTATATATTTATTTATTTATTTATTTATTTATTTATATATTTATATATTTATATATTTAAATATTTAAATATTTATATATGTGTGTGTGTTTATATTATAAGGACCAGACCTTTTTACATTCGTAATTTTAATTTTTTTTAAATAAAACACTTCCTCTTAAATTTAAGATCTTTTTATTTTTAGAGCATTAGAGAATTGGGACATAATATATTCAAACCATTACACATTGTTATAGAGTGGATACCATAAAAAAATTTACCATTTTTTAAAATATAAAACATTAAAACCTAAACGCGACTCCTTGACAATTCATAAACAATTAACATGGCTTCCTTCTTTATCTTACACATGAATTAACATTTGAAAATAATTTAAAAACATGGGATGAGCACAAAAGCACAGTAAGGAAGGAAAATAAGTAAAAAGCACATTAGTCCATGAATACAAGTAACATTTTAATGCATTTTCAAAAAACATGCTTGTCACCCATATATACATACATTGTGTGATAGGAGATTTACACAAGATCCAAAGAAAACATGATTACATAAAAATAATCATAATGGTATATTGGGGAATTTCATACATTACATTGTAACCCTCACGACTACCTTATAATTTGCAACCCTCATGGCTACCTTACAATTTGTGCAACAATCGTAGTTACAGTTGGAGTGACCATACCACTGACCTCGAACATAGACATAACCAATCCATTGGAGTGAGATATAAGACCCACCCTTCATCATAAATAATTCCCAAGAACTATAACATAATCAAACAACATTAATAATAGCTTAAAAACATTGCTTTTGGATTTTGTAAAACATAATTTTAAAAGAAGATTTTAAAAGAAAAGCCCCATATAAATATCATTCAATTGAATAGAGACTTAATATAGTAGATTTAATATGTATATAAACAATAATTAGACATAATTCAACATAATATAATCAAAAACCATCACATAATAAATTTTAATACCACATAAATAACGAAGTATAAGGTTAACCCAAATAAAGGAAATCAGGATAAGAATTCCCTTACCTCATTCTTGTCTTATATCAAACATGTTTAAACTTCTAGTATAATGTTTAAAAGAGTGTTATTAGTATTTTACAGAATCATTTTCAATTTTATAACATCATATATAATCATTTTATAACATCATTTCACCCATTAATTGTTTGTATTTTGCTCCTTGCACTCTTTATAGGTTAGTTCATTATAGGATTTCCAAGATTGGTTATGATGGATGATCTTGTCGATTGGAAGTGAAACACCAGAATTGGAATGGAGTAGTATTTAAATATATCCAGTATCCTAAATTATACCATTTATCATTTATAATTATTTCATGAGGATGATTCAAAAGTTATGACATTAGTGATGTTCGTTTAGATCTTTTTAGTGCTTCTTTGATAATAATGACCTCATTTTGTTTTATAAATTAAAACCATTTTCACAAAATAATTATAGAACCATTGATGAGACATAATAAATATATTTTAACCTGGTTAAACTATTATAATTTTTTCATGACCATAAATGAGGGATTTAAAGAAAAAAGAAATCACATCTTCCACGATGTCGGTAATTCGACACATCATGGTCAATGTTTTTAATTCCTTGAATAAGTTGGAGGGTGGAAGAAGAATGATGTATAATTCTCTATGAACATGATAACAAATATAATTTACATGATCCTCAAGAATTAATTCCTCTTGTTTAATAGTTGCTGGTGAATAAAGAATAAAATAATGGAATCTTGAAATAAAAGAAAACATGAGAAATTTCTCACGAAAATTGGGCAGTCGAACGACGTCTCATAAAATTTCACTAATATAGTTGGATGAGAGAAAGGTGATATCTCATCACACAAAAATAATATGGACAGTAAGTAGGGATGTGGAATGAAATAACCCAACCTAAGATAATGGAAAAGGAAGATAATGACATAAAATTAATGAAAAGAATGAAATTAAAAGAGGATGATTACCTCATTATCTCTTCTCACTGAGATCCTTCTTAAGGGAATTGGTTTTGGTCTTTTTCGTAAGACCAGTAGATCTAGGATGTAGGGGAGAGCATTGGAAAAGGAATTGGGAATAATTTACGAATGGATCAAGGCTTGAAAGGTGTGATAAGAAGAAGTGAGTGAGGGCGGTATTTATAGTGGAAGAGAGGGTGTATTTTTCATTATTTTATTCATTATTTTTACTTTTTTCCCAATATTATTAATAGTATTAGTTCATGTGACCTAAAACAGTAATAATGGAATTTGAGTTCTAAACAAGGGGACTTGCATCACTTATCATGTCATAAATATTGTATATAACTTATAATTTTATTATATGGTATTTTATCATATATCACTATTTATCAAAAAAAAAAGAATTTCAGAAAAAGCCCAAAAATTTACCTAACCATTTTTCGACATGTAGAATTCCAAAATGAAGTCCATTTTGTGAAAAAAAATCAAAATATTATTAATTTAATTTCTTAATAAAATCATAATTAATTCAAAAATTAATAATTCTAATTCTATAACTACTTCCATATCACGATTAAATATTAACCAAGAAGTTTTTATCGTAATGCCTTAAGAAAAAAAATAATATTAAAATTATCTATTAATTAGGGTCATATTACTATTCTTGTTACTATTCATAACGGTTAGTTACTATTCACAAAAACACAATTTGGTTTCATCAGACTCCAAATAACTTATTGAACACAATTGAAGATGACAGATTCTTAAAATTCAAAACATAGAATTAGAAAAATAATGTTTAACGGCTAGTTATACATATCTACTTAAAACAATGTTCCATGAATTTCTATTTATTTTTAGAAAACCATGGGGAGTTACATTATCCCAAACTTTTGGAAATTTCATCCTCACAATTTTATATATTTACTAAACAATAGAGGGTACTTTTCCCACATATCATTTTCAGATAGCCATGTTGCTTCATCAACCATGTGGTTTCGTTACAAAACCATTACCTAGTGGAATACATTATTCCGAAATACATGTTCCCTTCGATCAAGAATCTGAATATGTATCTCTTCATAAGAACAGTTCTCTCCCAGCTGAACTGCTTCTCGGCTCAAGACATGTGATGAATCTTGACCATACATTATCAACATCGAAACATGAAAAAAAATTGTACACGAGACAAACTCTGAGGCAATTCTATGTGGTATTCCATTGTTCCAAATTTCTCCAAGATTTAAAATGTATTGATAAACCATGGACATAGCTTCTCTTTCATACTGAAACACATCACACTTTTACAAGAAGTGATTTTAAGGAAATCAGAGTCACCAACCTCAAAAGAGAAGTCTTTTCTTCAGTCATCTGCATAACATTTCTATCTTCTCTGAGCTGTCCTCATGTGACGCGGGATCATCCTCACTTTCCCAGCCACTTTTTATAATAATTATGGCCCTGCCAACTTCCTTTTACCAAATTCATCCCAAAATGCTGGAGTCTAACACCGCTTCCCATAAATAACCTCAAAAAGTGACATCTGAATATTTTAATGAAAACTACTATTACAGGGAAACTAAAATAAAGAAATATGTTAATCACAACATCCGTGGTATTCCATTTATCATTCTCTAATCATATCCTCCAATCATAGAATTGTTTGTCCTAACTGCCCATTTGGGTGAGGATGAAAAGTTGTATTGAAATTTAATTATGTGCCAAACGACTTCTGATGCTCCTTCCAAAAGATAAAAGTGTACCGATAATCCCGGTCATATACAATGGAAATGGGAACTCCATATATTCTGATAATCTCCATGAGGTATAGTTTAGAATGATCATCCAAAGACATTGTATCTCGAATAGAATGAAGATGTATATATTTTGTTAGTCGATCAACAAAAATCCAAATCTCATTGTTACCTCGAGAAGTCTTGGGTTGTCCCACCGCAATGTACATGGATTAATTCTCCCATTTATACTCTGGAACTAGAAATTTTTGATGCATCCCCTTCAGTAATTGCCACTCTACTTTAAACTATTGACATGTAAAACATTTCTTGGTAAAATAAGAAATATCTCTTATCATTCCATCCCACCAATAATACTCTTGAAGATCTCTATACATCTTAGTACTGGAAGGATGAACCGAAGATGGGGAACTATGAGCTTCACACAACAAATCATACTTCAACTGATAATCACTAGGTATGCACAACATTTTTACTAATCATAAAACACACTCTTTATCAATGTTAAATTATAGAAAGTTACCCATTTTTACCAATTATACCTTTTAATGTAGCTCACGACCTTCCTTATGAACTCACTTAATTCTGTTTGACAATGACGTCTTCACACAAACATGAAACAAAACAAAGGTATTTTTACACTAGCATCTTCTAATCCAAAATTCATCAAATCATTAATCAAGGGATCATGTTCCAAACATATCAAGGTTAATGATGCATGATGTTTCCAACACAATGTATCTACTACATTGTTTGCTTTTCCAGGATGGTAATTAATCGTACAATCTTAATCCATTATCAGTTCAAGCCACCTTATCTGTATCCTGTTTAATTCCTTCTCAGTGAAGATATATACATCAGACCTTTATGGTTAGTATATTTTGGACATTTCGATTTGTAAAACTAATGCCTCCAAATTTTCAAATCAAAAACCATAACTGCCAATTCCAAATCATGAGTGAGATATTTTATCTCATGAGTTTTATGTTGTCTCAAAGCATAGGAAATTACATGATCATTCTACATCAAAACCCAATCATGTTCGTTCAGAGAAGCATCACTATAGATGACAAATTCACCATTCTGTGATTGTAAGGCCAAAACTGAAGCATTCACCAATTCTTCTTCAGTTCTTGAAAACAAACATCACATTACTCTATCCAAACAAATTTTTTTCCATTCCATGTTAACTTAGTTATCATGCTAGATAACCATGTAAATTTCATAACAAACCATCAGTAATAACATGCTAACCCAATAAAACTATGAATCATTGTATCATTTGTTGTTCTTGGACATTCGTTAACCATTGTTGTTTTGGTAGGATCAATTGTTATTCCATCATTATTTACAATGTTCCCACTAAAATAAATCTGTTGCAACCAAAAATCACACTTTCTAAATTATCCATATATTTTTTTTTATTTTAAGGTTTGTAAAACAACCCTTAAATTTTTTTCATAAACCTCTTTATTTTTAGAAAATACCAAAATGTCATCAATAAATACAACCACAAACTTATTGAATCACTCATGAAATACAGTATTCATAAGATTCATGAATACATCAGGTGCATTAGTTAACCCAAAGGGTATAACAACAAATTCATAATGCTCATATCGAGTATGACATGCTATTTTTGGGATGTCATCCTCCTTCACCATCTACTGATGGTATCTGGATCTCATGTCAAACATGGAAAAGTACTAAGCTCCATGGAGCTGATCAAAAAATTCATCAATATGAGTCAAAGGATACATGTTTTTAATAGGGATGTTATTCAAAGATCTATAATCAATGCAATGTCTCACGGAACCATCTTCTTTTTTAATAACTAAAATAGGGGCTCCCCATGGTGTAGTGCTAGGATGAATGAAGCATTTATCAAGTGAATCCTCAACAAATTTCCAATTCAAGAAGTTCTATTTGATCCATATGATTAGAGGGTTTTGAAATTTTCATAGCATTAGGAACTAAGTCAATTGGGAATTGTACTTCTCAATTAGGTATGACATTATGTAACTCATCAAAAAAACATCAAGGTATTCATTTACCACCGTCACATCATTAATTGGGATATTTCCCTTGTTTTCAACAATATGAGAACGATATCATAAATTTCCATCTTTGAATAGTTTCTCTCCTTCCTGATATATTAGGAATTGTATGGTTTCGTTCTTCTATACAAATAAAAACTAATTCTGAAAAAAAAAATTAAATCTACAATCAATCATTTCATGATAAATAGAAAGCCAATCCATTCTCAAAATAACATTACACTAGACTATGGGTAAAACAACAAGGCTTGAATGTAATTTGTTTAAAAAGATCATAACAGAAGTATTCTTATAATTCAACTTTAGTATAATATGTCCCCCTTGTTTTTTAAAAAATGTTTGAGTCTCATTTTTTGAGGTGATATTTCCAATTTACCAGAAACTTTCTCAGAGATGAAGGAATGTGTAGACCTTGTATCATACAAAACATTAGAAAAATCATAGTGAACAAACAATGTACTTGATTCAACTTCATTGGATGTCCTGACATCTGCTGATGTAGTCACAAATGATCTCACTATACATTTCTGCTAGTAGTATGGTTCTTTGCATCATCCTGATCTTTCATTGGGTAGATCTTTTCATAATTACCCATCTCACCACATTTAAAACACTTTACAGTTTTCGTATAATGAATTGACATTGGATCATTTTCATTACAATCTCAGGCCATATATCCAAACATACCACATTTGAAAAACTTCCCAATTTTTCTAAGACATTCCCCGGGGTGTTTCTTTCCACACTTTTCACAAAATAGAAACTGGTTTTTCTTACAATCGGATTTCTTTGGTTGATTCTTACCCATAATCTTCCATCTATACCTATTCTTCTCCTTATCTCCAAAATGAACATGATCATCAGCAAACTCCTTGTCTACCCTTTAATCAAATCAGACAAGTTTCTCATAACTTGTGAATTCACGGGAGGCCAATGCCCTCTGATACATTGGATTTAGTCCTATGTAAAGCGATTGATTTTTCTATCATGATCTAGAATAATATTTGGAGCATTTCGTGCCATTCGGGTGATGTTTCCTTCATACACAACCACTGAATCGTTCTCATTTTCCTTAAATTCATGCAATTGCTTCTCCATTCTAATTCACACCACCTAATGAAAATATTTTTTCATGAAAAAGGATTTTCAATTAATCCCAATATAAGGAATAAAAATCCTCTCTACCCATTCTATTCCTTACCATTGACCACCACTGATCATCTTCCCCTTCAAAAGGATAAATGGCAAGACTTACCATTTGATTTTCTAAACATCCCATAACATCAAATATCTTTTCATGTGATTTGATCAATCCTTCAGCACCTACTGTGTCACAAGATCTATTGATAGAATGAGGGAATTGTCACATAAAATGATATACTACTGTCATGTTCCATTGTGGTAACACTATTTATTCTCTTTCATGGTTTCCACCACCGTATATTGCCTATGTTAGCTGATCCATTACCATCACAGACACCTCGGTTTCAGTCCCTACCATTCTGGACTGTAGATCCAAAATATTTTTAGTAATAATGGTTAACAAAGTGTTATTAGTATTTTACAGAATCATGTTAATGATTATTATATCTTATATGATCATTTTATAACACCATTTTACCCTTTAATAGTTAGTATTTTTCTCGTTGCACTTTTTTTGGGTGAGTTCTTTAGAGGATATCCATGATTGGTTCATGATGGATGTTCTTGTCGATTGGAAGTAAAAAACTAGAATTTGAATGGAGTAGTATCTACATATATCTAGTATCATAAATTATACCATTTATAATTTTGAATTATTACATGAGGATGATACATATGTTACAACATTAATGATGTTCGTTTTGTTCATTTTAGTGGTTCTTTGATAATAATTTTCTCATTTTGTTTTATAAATTAAAACCATGTGTACAAAAGAATTCTAGAACCATTGATGAGACATAATACATATATTATAACATGGTTTAACCATAAAAATGGTTTCATGGCCTAAATTGAAGGATTTAAGGAAAAATGAAATCATATCTTCCACGATGTGGTTAATTCGACACATCATGGGAAATATTTTTAATTCCTAGAATATGTTGTGGAGGAGCAGAAGAATGATGTTGAATTTTACATGAATTTGAGAAAATCCCAAATATACATGATTTTGGAGATTTCATGCCTCTTGGTTAATAAGAGGTGATAAAATAATAAGAATATAATGGAATCTTTAATTAAAAAAAACATGAGAGATTTCACATGAAAATTCGGTCACCTAACTATGTCACTTATAATTTAATAAAAATAGTTTGAGGAGAGAAAATGGACATATCAAAACTCAAAGATATTATAGACATAATATGGGGGATATTTAAATGAAGTATCAAAACATAATCTAATGGGAAAGGAAGATGATAACACAAAATGAAAGAAAAGAATCAAAATAAAAGAGGATGTTTACCTCTTGAGCTCTCCTCCTTAAGATCCTTCTTATGGGCTTTGGATTTCGTCTTTTGGTGAGACCAGTAGCTCTAGGATGTGGGGAAGAGCGTATTGGGTATAAGATAGGCATGGATCAAGGATTGATAGGTGTGGGAAGAAGAGGGGAGTGGGGGCGGTATTTATAGAGGAGGATAGGGGGTATTTTCCATTATTATAATCATTATTATAATATTGTTGCCCAAGATAATGAATAGTCAATGTTCCTGTGACCTCAAATAGTAATAATGGCATGTGAGGTTGAAGGAACTGTCCTTGAATCACTAATGATTTTATAAATAGTGTATTTTATTGATAATTTGATTATACAGTATTTTATCATATATCACTATTCATCGAAAATTCATTAATTTCAGAAAAATCTCAAAAATTTACCCTAACCATTTTTTGACCTATAGAATTCAAAAATGAAGTCCAGTTTTTTAAAATAATTTCCTAAATATTATTAATTAAAATTTTAAATAAAATCACACTTAATTAAAAAATTAACAACTCTAATTCTACAACTACTTCTATATCACGATGAAAAATTAACCAAGATGTTGTTATATTAAATCCTTAAGAAAATAAAATAAAATATAAATTTATTATGCATTAAGGTCATATTAATATTCATATTACTATTCATAAGGGTATGTTACTATTCAAAAAATAATAATTTGGTTTTATTAGACTCCAAATAACATAATGAACACAATTGTAGATGACAATTTCTTGAAATTCAAAACATAGAAGTGGAAAAATTATGTTTGAAGGCTAGTTATAAATATCTAATTAAAACAAAGATCCATGCATTCCTATTTATTTTTCGAAAAATGTTGGGTGTTAAATATATATATATATATATATATATATATTTACATAAATGTGAGTAAATGAGGTATATGAAAATAACTATATTTATTTGATGACGTTTCCTAAAAAATGTTGATAAATTAGAAATGTTTTATGGAAAATTAGCTAAATTAGTGTCTTTTTTAAAAAATGTTGCTAAAAACTGCCATTAAATTACATTTCTTTGTAGTGTCTGGGTAAGTGGGGGATTAAAAACCTCTAGAATCAACACTCAACCAAATACCTTTCTCCCTTATTGCCCAATAAATCTAAATATAAACTTTCCCCCAGACATCAAATTTTTTTCCTGATGCATAACACTCAAATGATGTTTTAATAATAGAGATTTGAACAGACATAAAAATATTAAATCAATATTTAAACAATTATATAAGACATGAATATAATACAAAAAAATCACATAGAAGAAATTATATTCACTTCCACACCAAAACTCCTCCAAACAAACCTAATATTAATTTCAACACCCATATCATTATTCAAAATCAACCCCATGTTTTCACAAATCAATAAAACCACCTTATTAATCCCACACCATTGACCAACCAAACACTTAATGAATCAAAAAATTAATTAAACAACTTTTTCATTAAATTATTAATACCAATTAGGATATTTTAATTGTAGATTAATTTTAGCGACAACATACCAATGAAATGCCAATCCACTTCACATGCCAACGAACGTGTACCCAAGTTGTAAAGGCTCCTTCTAAGCTTCCAACATACCCATGATTGAATCCAGGATGGATGAATTTTTAGAGTACTATAGTATGACTATAGTTTGGCACTGTAATAGTATTGTATCATTGTTGAAACTATAACATCACTACAATAAAATGACTTATACCAATGGAAACTTTTTGAAAGACCATATATCTGTTGGTAAAAAAGATGAATTCCAACAGATGATGAGTTTTATTAGTATTTATTTTAAATACCAACACATGTTTTTACCAATGGATGGGTCTCATAGTATAAGGCCCCAGCCTTAAACCTTACTTAATCTTGAGTTATTACAAGATTACACATTGATGATCTTTTCAGGTTTAGAGTTTTAGATAATTAGATCATGAAACTTGCATTACAATCCACATTTAGAAAAAGTGGTTACATAAAAGAGAGTATTCATTATTCCCATAAACGGAAACATATTTAAAATAAAACATGGATTCTTTCTTGACACATCCTTGACACTATCATCACATCATGTACCCTTCCCTTGACCTGTGAATAAAATTTCAAAAACTTGGGATGAGCATAAAAAGCTCAGTAAGGGATATAAAAATATGGAAAGGAAACATGAGTACATGTATACGTAAGAATGAAATCATACTTTACCCATAAAACATAGGCATATCAAATCATGAATAAATCATAGAAATCATAAGACATAAAAGGTAACTTGAGGCATTCATAACATTATTACGTAGGGAGTAACCCTCTTGGTTACGTTTTGGAATACCCATCACAGTATATTCCCTAAATCTCTTCGGAGAAACCTTAACGTTTCACTCCTTCGTGTTACCCAATGCATTGGAGAGCTATATCGGGCTCACCCGCCCTTAGTTTATTACGGAACCACCCGTTTTCATAACAATGCCCAAGAACCATAACATAAATGTATCACATAAAACATGCATTAAAGGAAACATAACATTTCCACATTTCAATCACAATATAACATTTTAGTATATTGAAATAGTGAATCCATTCAAAAAGAAACCATTTCCAAAACCATTTAAAACATTTAATAAAGTGATTTTTGAATCAAAGTGTCCCATACCACCTTGAAGCATAAAATTTTAAACCATTAATATCCATATAAATAAATCCTTAAAACCATTTTGAAAACATGGATATTAATAAGAACAAATAATTAAAACATTTAAAATGATATTTTGGTTAAAGGGGTTTTACCAAAATTAGAGACACTTGAATACAATAATTGAGGAATAACATTTAGTCATAACTTTATAATATCATGAGAATAAATGGATTCATGATATAATACTCCAAAGGACAATATATACACCATATAAGAGTGAATTGGTGCATAACAACAATGAACCCTCAATAGAAATGTCAAATGTGATGAAATCCCTTATAAAGAAGGTATCCTTAAATTAAGGACAAATAAATCTCAAAAATATGTGTGACAAATATAAATACACCCAATATAAGTGGATATTAAGTGTAAAACAATAAAAGGTCATTCACACATATTCAATGGATGACGCATTCAATGACTACATGTTGAACCCAATGAAATCAAAATTGGGTTAAAAAGTTCCCTTGACAGCCTAACGGCATCACATCAAAATGAGTTGATGAGAGATAAAAAGTGTATCTCATCCCTTGGACATAAAATTTACATCAATAAGGATATATGAGAACATATCCCAATATAACAATATGTAAATTAAAAGACCCATCAAAAGAAGTCTTTTAAAAAAAAGAGGGTGAAAGGTTCCCTTACCGACTTGGGTATCTTTCAAAACATACACCCCATGAAAGAAGGACAATATATCATTGATGTAAATAATCATAAAAGAAATTATATTACACAAAGAGTAGAATAATGGGCAGTACATACCCCACTCAATGGAATTTGTGGCAAATGTAGCAAAAATCTCACGGGAATAAAAGTGAGATGAAAAATCCCTTATGAAAACTCAGCAGCCTAACGGCGCCACATAAAACTTCCGAATATGGATTGATGAGATCAAATATGGTATCTCATCACATTACAATAAAATTTAAATCAAGAGGAATATAAAAGAACATCCCCCAACATTACAAAGAGGAGCTTAAAAGAAGTGACATAAAAGAGAGTACTTAAAAAGAAAGAGAGAGGTTAGATCTCTTACGAAAGTTCGGCAGCCTAACGGCGCCACTCAAAACTCCCAAAATGGATTGATGAGAGAGAATATGGTCTCTCATAACATGAACATAAAAATTATAGTAAGTTTAATATAAAAGAACATCCCAATAACAATAAAGATGAGCTTTAAAAGGAATGACATAAAAGAGTGTACTTAAAAAGAAAGAGAGGAGTAGGATCCCTTACCTCGGGTCCGACTTGACTCGATCATTCTTTAACGTCCTGAATAGTAAACTTGAGTTAATTTCTACTTCCTTAAGAACCTTTTTAAAGTTCATTATTCCTTTTATATCACTTATTACCTTGTCATAAACATTGTTTAATCATTTAAGTTAATAATATTTGTTTTGCCGATATTTGGTTCTTATGTCGAAATTGGACTTCTTACAATTACATGTTGTTCGTGTGGACAAATGTTTATTATATCCAGAATTGTATTCATGATGTAGATATCATATATGTCATATATATCCAGTACATTCATGAATTTATAACATTACATAATCATTTAGAGGTAAGAAATGAAATGCACTGTTCATGGAGACGGTAAGCCGTATGTACGCATGAACACTACTTTCATTTATATTTCGTATTTTATAGAATGGAATAATAATTATATAAAGGTATATTATAATTAAAGTCTAATATCATATATAATATCATAGTTCCATCCTTTATACGTCCCACATATGGTATTTAACGAATCAAATCACTTTGAGGGGGCGGTAGTCCGCACTTCCTTAAATGAAGATATCGCGTTTACCCATAATGGAAACCATAAAGGTATGCCAAAAATGAAAAAAACAGAAGCTTAAGGAAAACCTAAACATATTATATATCATATATAAAAATAGTGACATCATAATGGCCACCTTTTAAGGTGTTAAATGAGAATTGAACAATCATCGTTTCGGGAGGTAGAATTTCGCCATCCACTGAAACCGTATGTTCTTTAACCATTTGATGTAGTTGTGTGAGAGTGTAGCTCGAATAAATCTTATAACAACATCCTAGTATATTGAATATACTGTTGTTGTTACAAAATAAGTAAATAAAAAGAGTTTAGGGGTTTGGAGAAGCAGAATAAAACAAATGAACATGAGAGAATGAATTACCTTTAAAAGTGTAACTCCTTTTGATTTGAGACTAAAGGCTTCCTTTGAAAGGATTATTCCCAAAGGGAATCTTCTAGGATGAGGAGAGGGATGTGGAGAGAGTAAATGGGCAGGGGTTGGCCGAGACAAAGGCTTTAAGAGTGTGTGAAATGAGGTATAGGTGGGGGCCTTTTATAAGAGGAGAGGAGGGGCACTTTTGGAAAGTAAAGAAATATTACATTATTTGAAAATGTGTTTCGGTTTCAAAAGGTCCCACATTGATATAATTCGTGGATAAGGTGATAAGTCTTCGAAATCCACTCATCCAATTGGTTTTGGACATGTTTAGTTCATAGATTTTACATTATCTTTCCATTTTATTTAAATCGTCAAATAATGATGTCATCACTGCATCATTATTATGTCATAAATAATTTAATTTATTTAATGTCTAAAAATTATAAAAAAAAATACTATGATGTAGTAAATCTTTTTATCATTCCAATGACTATTTATAATCAAAATTTGGACCTGTGTAACCCTACTTAAAAATTGTTTTAGTAAAACAACTCATGTTTGTGTCAATTTAATTTTAACATTAAATAAAAAGTTATTTATGTCATTTCCCAACCAAAGTGTCTCCATGGGGTCCCCAAGTTGTCCCATGGCTTGTCTTGGTCGGAAATTACACATCCAATGAGGTTAGGACATGTGTCAAGTTCATTTCATTTTATTAAAGCACGATTTTTACCTTAAACTACACTAATTACCACTAATCGCGATTAAAAACTTAATAAGTTACTATTCACCAAAAATTTATTTTTATCCCATTGAACCACATTTTACTTCTTAATGACAACCATTTTTGTCGGATTTTTGAAATTAAAAACACATAAGTGGTAAAATTTCATTTAAACAAAAAATCATCTTTTATAAGTACCACTTAGTGGTTTCACTATTCATCAAAAATTGAAGTTTTTCAGAAAAATCCCAAAAAATCACCCAAGCTATATTTGATATTCCGAATCCAAAAATGAAGTATGCTTTAAAAATTTCAAAACATATTAGTCACATTAATTAATTTAATAATTAATTCCCGTTGTCAGAGCAAATAGCGTGTTTTGATAAAACAATAAGTATCAAAAGATTGACACTAGTTTAAGTCTGATTTCAAAGTGAAATTAATTCGAACGACCACTATTAGATTTAATGGTAAAAATATTTTATAATTTCACTTTAAAACCAATTCAAAATATTATCTAATCATATAAATAAATTAGATTAAAAAGTGGTTTTGAATTAAAACACAACATTCTACACTATTTATTAAAAAATGAACTTTATCGGAAAAATACCAAAAAATTACACAAAGTAAAATTTGATGTCCCGATTCTTAATAAGAGTTTTATTTGGTCCAAAATAATGTATAAGAGTGATAAAAACTATATTTAATGACAGTTCTCCATTAAAAGGTGATAAGTGAACCTTTAGTGAAAACTAGGGCATATACGCCTAAAATTGAATTCTTTCCGTATTTTAAGCCTTTAGCTTTTATTGGATAAATGTAAAAACATTTAAAAAACATATATAATCATATTATAGTTATTTCTATCCATTCCCGCCAATAAAACGGCTACATGTTAACTACCATTTGAATTAATATTATTTTATTATTAGAGTGCAACGTAAGATTCCCAAGAAACTCGTTGTTGCGTGTTGGGTACGCCATCGAGCATAGCGTCCCCTTTAAAGTCATATTAATATTTTATTCACAAATATGGATTAATATGAAAATTCCATATTCATTATTTACCTGGGGTGTTACATCCTTCCCCCCTTTTGGGAATTGCGTCCTCGCAATTTTAAAATTGCGCTTGGAAACATCCTTGAAAGTCCCACATCGGAACAAAAGTCGGTAAAAAAAAATAAAGAAAGATAAGTACAAAGGTCACCCGAGTTAACCCATACTAGGATTACAAGTATAAAAATATGGACATGGAGGTGAAAACATAGGTTCATGTTCTCATGGAGAGTGATAGAAAACATGTTTAGGAGAAAGTTAACCATGAGAAAATCACAAACTTGTGATGGGTTAAACGGTATTCGATTCCCCAGTAGGAAAAGTTAATAGACAACATTTTTGTTTTAAGTTACTTTTTATTGAGGAATTTATTCATAAGGAAGCATAATAACTTATCATGTTGACTTTCAACTTTTACTAGATTCCTTAGTCAAACTCATATTTTTTCCAAAAGATGAGTATTTAGGGAGACTTGTTCGCATCAAGAGTACTATAATCAACTTCTAGAGATTCACCTAATCCCCAAAAGAGAACTATATACATCCCATGTATTTAGGCTTTAACCAAAACCAAAACCAAAAAGGTTAGTACAAGATCAGATAATCCAGAAAAGGATAACCCCTTATAAAAAATAAAATCTATTCTTAATCTCCAAATTTTTTCCAACAAAACCCAAAGTTCAACGAGGACCATCCGATAAACAATTTGTCCATAAAATTCTTCAAAGTAAACCAATATAAGATTGAAACCCAAATATTTGAAGGATTTAGTCACATAGTCTTCCAAGTTAAATTGTAACATTAACTCCAAACAAAATTAGTCGCTCCTAAAGCCTCACATAGAAAAGTAATTATCCTAATCACATATCCTCTAAAATCAACTTACTCTTAATTCATAAAATCATATAACTAAAAAGAATCAGTCAAACTAACCAGGGACTTCACGTAGTCCAGTGGTAGGCGATAAATACCAGTCGCACTTTGGTTGTGGGTTCGATTCCCGCAGCTTTGTCCGACGCGACGGGTTGTCACACGGTCTGCGTGTTGTCCTTTTTTCAAAACTATATAATTCTTAAAACATTCCCCAAAATGAGATAAAATCTTCAAAGATGATCATAACATATTTTAACCTCAAGTTTATCTCATGCCTTTCATTTTCCATCAGAACATATAATAACCCATAATTACCTCAAATGTAAGGATCATATAAACCCTAATGGTTACCTTAATAATTATTACCTGAATTTCCACATCGAGTTGGCCATCTCGTACATGATGCACTAGAGAACTCACCAAGGTTGAAGTGGTTCATCATGAATCCTTGATAGTTGGTTTAGAACAACCATGAGTTTCCTCATTGAATCCTCCATTTTACCTAGTATCTTAATCATAGATCCACCACAGTTTCCTTCAATCCAATTGACACTTTGGTGCCTGTGAGATCCTTCCATTCACTAAAAACAGAAATGTCAGTGTGAGTATATCAACAAAACCATCATGTACTAAAGAGTAAGATAAACACTAAGATATACTTACTCATTCACTTTATCTAAAACTAGGACTCTTTCTGAAATCCTAACCATTATGGTAATGTCACTTATGCTTAAAGAATATCCTAACCTCTAAATTTATCTAAACCGACCTTTGATACCAACTATACGGCCCCAGCCTAAACCTTACTTAATCTTGAGTTATTACAAGATTACACATTGAGGATCTTTTCAAGGTTAGAGTTTTAGAGAATTAGATCATGAAACTTACATTACATTCCACATTTAGACAAAGTGGTTACATAAAAGAGAGTATTCATTCTTCCCATCAACGGAAACATATTTAAAATAAAACATGGATTCTTTCTTGACACATCCTTGACACTATCATCACATCATGTACCCTTCCCTTGACCTGTGAAAAACATTTCAAAAACTTGGGATGAGCATAAAAAGCTCAGTAAGGGATATAAAAATATGGAAAGGAAACATGAGTACATGTATACATAAGAATGAAATCACACTTTACCCATAAAACATAGGCATATCAAATCATGAATAAATAATAGAAATCATAAGACATAAAAGGTAACTTGAGACATTCATAACATTATTACGTAGGGAGTAACCCTCTTGGTTACGTTTTGGAATACCCATCACAGTATATTCCCTAAATCTCTTCGGAGAAACCTTAACGTTTCACTCCTTCGCGTTACCCAATGCATTGGTGAGCTATATCGGGCTCACCCACCCTTAGTTTATCACGGAACCATCCGTTTTCATAACAATGCCCAAGAACCATAACATAAATGTATCACATAAAACATGCATTAAAGGAAACATAACATTTCCACATTTCAATCACAATATAACATTTTAGTATATTGAAATAGTGAATCCATTCAAAAAGAAACCATTTAAAACATTTAATAAAGAGATTTTTGAATCAAAGTGTCCCATACCACCTTGAAGCATAAAATTTTAAACCATTAATATCCATATAAATAATTCCTTAAAACCATTTTGAAAACATGGATATTAATAAGAACAAATAATTAATACATTTAAAACGATATTTTGGTTAAAGGGGTTTTACCAAAATTAGAGACACTTGAATAAAATAATTGAGGAATAACATTTAGTCAGAACTTTATAATATCATGAGAATAAATGGATTCATGATATAATACTCCAAAGGACAGTATATACACCATATAAGAGTGAATTGGTGCATTACAACAATGAACCCTCAATAGAAATGTCAAATGTGATGAAATCCCTTATAAAGAAGGTATCCTTAAATTAAGGACAAATCAATCTCAAAAATATGTGTGACAAATATAAATACACCCAATATAAGTTGATATTATGTTTAAAACAATAAAAGGTCATTCACACATATTCAATGGATGACACATTCAATGACTACATGTTGAACCCAAAGAAATCGAAATTCGGTTAAAAAGTTCCCTTGACAGCCTAACGACATCACATCAAAATGAGTTGATGAGAGATAAAAAGTGTATCTCATCAGTTGGACATAAAATTTACATCAATAAGGATATATGAGAACATATCCCAATATAACAATATGTAAATTAAAAGACCCATCAAAAGAAGCCTTTTAAAAAAAAGAGGGTGAAAGGTTCCCTTACCGACTTGGGTATCTTTCAAAACATACACCCCATGAAATAAGGAAAATATATCATCGATGTAAATACTCATAAACGAAAGTATATTACACAAAGAGTAGAATAATGGGAAGCACATACCCCACTCAATGGAATTTGTGGCAAATGTAGCAAAAATCTCACGGGAATAAAAGTGAGATGAAAAATCCCTGATGAAAACTCGGCAGCCTAACAGCGCCACATAAAACTTCCGAATATGGATTGATGAGATCAAATAGGGTATCTCATCACATTACAATAAAATTTACATCAAGAGGAATATAAGATAACATCCCCCAACATTACAAAGAGGAGATTAAAAGAAGTGACATAAAGGAGAGTACTTAAAAAGAAAGAGAGAGGTTAGATCTCTTACGATAGTTCGGCAGCCTAACGGCGCCACTCAAAACTCCTAAAATGGATTGATGAGAGAGAATAGGGTCTCTCATAACATGAAAATAAAAATTACAGTAAGTTTAATATAAAAGAACATCCCAATAAAAAAAATGAGCTTTAAAAGGAATTACATAAAAGAGTGTACTTAAAAAGAAAGAGAGGAGTAGGATCCCTTACCTCGGGTCCGACTTGACTCGATCATTCTTTATCATCCTGAATAGTAAACTTGAGTTAATTTCTACTTCCTTAAGAACCTTTTTCATGTTCATTATTCCTTTTATATCACTTATTACCTTGTCATAAACATTATGTAATCATTTAAGTTAATAATATTTGTTTTGCCGATATTTGGTTCTTATGTCGAAAGTGGACTTCTTACAATTACATGTTGTTCGTGTGGCCAAATGTTTATTATATCCAGAATTGTATTCATGATGTAGATATCATATATGTAATATATATCTAGTACATTCATGCATTTATAACATTATATAATAATTTAGAGGTAAGAAATGAAATGCACCGTTCATGGAGACGGTAAGCCGTACGTACGCATGAACGCTACTTTCATTTATATTTCATATTTTATAGAATGGAATAATAATTATATAAAGGTATATTATAATTACAGTATAATATCATATATAATATCATAGTTCCATCCTTTATACGTCCCACATATGGTATTTAACAAATCAAATCACTTTGAGGGGGCGGTAGTCCGCACTTCCTTAAATGAAGATATCGCGTTTACACATAATGGAAACCATAAAGGTATGACAAAAATGAAAAAAACAGAAGCTTATGGAAAACATAAACATATTATATATCATATATAAAAATAGTGACATCATAATGTCCTCCTTTGAAGGTGTTAAATGAGTATTGAACAATCATCGTTTTGGGAGGCAGAATTTCTCCATCCACTGAAACCGTATGTTCTTTAACCATTTGATGTAGTTGTGTGAGAGTGTAGCTCGAATAAATCTTATAACAACATCCTAGTATATTGAAGATACTGTTGTTGTTACAAAAGAAGTAAATAAAAAGAGTTTAGGGGTTTGGAGAAGCAGAATAAAACAAATGAACATGAGAGAATTAATTACCTTTAAAAGTGTAACTCCTTTTGATTTGAGCCTAAAGGCTTACTTTGAAAGGATTATTCCCAAAGGTAATCCTCTAGGATGAGGAGAGGGATGTGGAGAGAGTAAATGGGCAGGGGTTGGACTAGCCAAAGGCTTGAAGAGTGTGTGAAATGAGGTAGAGGTGGGGGCCTTTTATAAGAGAAGAGGAGGGGCACTTTTGGAAAGTAAAGAAATATTACTTTATTTGAAAATGTGTTTCGGTTTCAAAAGGTCCCACATTGATATAATTCGTGGATAAGGTGATAAGTCTTCGAAATAAACTCATCCAATTGGTTTTGGACATGTGTAGTTCATAGATGTTACATTATCTTTCCATTTTATTTAAATCGTCAAATAATGATGTCATCGGTGCATCATTATTATTTCATAAATAATTTAATTTATTTAATGTCTAAAAATTATAAAAAAAATACTATGATGTAGGAAATCTTTTTATCTTTCCAATGACTATTTATAATCAAAATTTGGACCTGTGTAACCCTACTTAAAAATTGTTTTAGTAAAATAACTCATGTTTGTGTCAATTTAATTTTAACATTAAATAAAAAGTTATTTATGTCATTTCCCAACCAAAGTGTCTCCATGGGGTCACCAAGTTGGCCCATGGCTTGACTTGGTCGGAAATTACACATCCAATGAGGTTAGGACATGTTTCAAGTTCATTTCATTTTATTAAAGCACTATTTTTACCTTAAACTACACTAATTACCACTAATCGCGATTAAAAACTTAATAAGTTACTATTCACCAAAAAATTATTTTTATCCCATTGATCCACATTTTACTTCTTAATGAAAACCATGTATGTCGGATTTTTGAAATTCAAAACACATAAGTGGTAAAATTTCATTTAAACAAAAAATCATCTTTTATAAGTACCACTTAGTGGTTTCACTATTCATCTAAAATTGAAGTTTTTCAGAAAAATCCCAAAAATTCACCCTAAGCTATATTTGATATTCCGAATTCAAAAATGAAGTATGATTTAAAAAATTCAAAACATATTAGTCACATTAATTAATTTAATAATTAATTCCCGCTGTCAGAGAAAATAGCGTGTTTTTATAAAACAATAAGTATCAAAAGATTGACACTAGTTTAAGTCTGATTTCAAAGTGAAATTAATTCCAACGACCACTATTAGATTTAATGGTAAAAATATTTTCTAATTTCACTTTAAAACCAATTCAAAATATTATCTAATCATATAAATAAATTATATTAAAAAGTGGTTGTGAATTAAAACACAACATTCTACACTATTTATTAAAAAATGAACTTTATCGGAAAAATACCAATAAATTACACAAACTAAAATTTGATGTCCCGATTCTTAATAAGAGTTTTATTTGGTCCAAAATAATGTATAAGAGTGATCAAAACTATATTTAATGACAGTTCTCCATTAAAAGGTGATAAGTGAACCTTTAGTGAAAACTAGGGCATATACGCCTAAAATTGAATTCTTTCCGTATTTTAAGCCTTTCGCTTTTATTGGATAAATGTAAAAACATTTAAAAAACATATATAATCATATTTTAGTTATTTATATCCATTCCCGCCAATACAACGGCTACATGTTAACTACCATTTGAATTAATATTATTTTATTATTAGAGTGCAACGTAAGATTCCCAAGAAACTCGTTGTTGCATGTTGGGTACGCCATCGAGCATAGCGTCCCCTTTAATGTCATATTAATATTTTATTCACAAATATGGATAAATATAAAAATTCCATATTCATTATTTACCTGGGGTGTTACACTTAGTATTGATCATTTAACACTAACTAATATTTTATGGACATTGGAATTTATTGCATTACCGTACGAATACCAATATTTTTTTAAATAACACAGGAATTTGTTATTAAAAACAATTGTTACCAAAAAATATTTTTTTGTTAATAAAAATTGATATTATAAACAATTAGATAATAATTATTTTAGCAACAAACAATTATTATAAACCAAGTATATATACATAATTTTTATGAATAAAGTCAACATATATTTCCTAGGGCCCAGTTAAATATATCTTATTGATTGTAATTATTGATTTTTCTATATATCAATAGTATTTATGTTTTTTTATGTTACTTATTTATCGAAACAAATTGGGGGACATACCATTATTATTAAAATGAAAATAGAAACCTTTTTTTGAATTCCAGATCCAATTACATGACATGAAACACAAAAATGGTAATGTTTTTTAGAAATTAAAATATAAAAAATGAAATTGATCTATAGTCACAATACCAGAAAGTACAAAACCGAAATACCAAATCCCAACAGCCATATACAGTGTTCTCACGCCGATAACCAAGACCAGACACCACTTTCTGATGTTCCACCGTGTGGATGAAATCCACCCTCCATTGTAGCTTCGTCGTCCCTGATGTCGACATAGTCGTTTTTTATTTATATGTTTTTTATAAAATGATTTTGAAAAACATGGTGGGTTAATATTTTTTAGAAAAAAATCAACACAAAGGCAGCATCTGTGATGCCGCATTTCTCCTAAATCAGAAGAAATTATTTTTCAAAAAAAAGAATTTTTATTTTTTGTTTTGTTTTGTTTATATATATATATATATTTACATATATAAACAAAAAATAAATAAAAATAAAAATAAAAATTTCAGCTGAATTTATCCGCTATTTAATATCTAGTAGTACTACAATTATAAGAGTCTTGATTCCAAATGAAGCACTCACCCATGGATCCCTTTTATAAGAGATCTTACCCTGGAAATCATTCTGCATTCCCGATGTGGGATTCTTTTCTCCCTTTCCAGTGCAGAACATTCTGCATTTCTGATGTGGGATTATATTTCAAGTACATGACATTGAAAGACTATAAAAATATAAAAAATAAGAAAAATAAAAAATAATATTAAAACATGGATTATACCAATAAAAAATAGTTGAAAAAAAGAATTTCGTAAAAAATAATGATAAAAAATAATTTATAATCTTTGAAAACCACCAACATGCAACTTAAAAATGTTTCAATTACATGACTTTTATAACCTAACAAAATATAATCTACATGACCAATATAAATTAATCTTAATACATGGATTAAAAATATAAAAAACCCTTGAAATAAGAATAACTTTGTAAAATAATTTGACAGAAAATAATATATTTGTTCTCAAAGACACCGACAAGAAACTTAAAAATATTTCATGCACTTGACTTTCAGAGCCTATAAAAAATAATCCATAAGAACGATATAAATGAAACATAAAAATGGATTAAACATATAACAAATAGTTGAAAATAAATAGAATTTTGTAAAAAAAATATCACGATAAATAATTTATATGCTTCCAAAACAACCTACATGAAATTAAAAATGATTCAGGTATGTGCCATTGAATGACTATAAAATATAAATTATAAGACCGACATAATTTACAGTTAAAAAATGGATTAAACATATAATAAATTATTTAAATATTATATTAATTTTATTAATAATTAATTTTTTAATAATAAATTCTATAATTAGAAATTATTAATAATAAATTATATAATAATTAACCAATTTAGTTGTAATATAATTATTTAATATATAATAGTTAATTATTTAATTAGTAATATAATTATACATTAAATTTATTCATTATAATTAATTATAATTAATTATTCAAAATTATTATATAATAATTAATTAGTTAATTGGTAATATAATTAATAAATATATAATAGTTAATTATTTAAATAGCAAGATAATTATAAATCATAATTATTAATTATAATTATTAATTATATTAATTAATTATAATTATTAATTATAATTACAAATTATAATTATTCATTATAATTACTAATCATAATTATTTATTATTAGTTATTAATTGGTACATTAATAAGATAATTATTATTTATATAAGTATTAATTGTATAATAATTAGTTAGTTAATGAGTAATTATTAATAATTAATTATATAATAATTAACAATTTTATTAGTAATATAATTAGTTAATTAGTAATTTAATAATTAATTATTCAATTAGTAATATAATTAATAATTATATAAAAAAACATAGATAATTAGTCATATAATTATTAATTATATAATTTTTAATTAGTTAATTAGTAATTATTAATCATTAATTATATTTTAGCTAATTAGTTTATTAGTAATATAATAATTAATTAAAAAATTATTAATTTGTTAATTTTTTGAGAAAGATAGAGCCACTGCCTTTTTTCAAATTAGTTAATTAGTAATATAGTCATAAATTATAATTTTTTATTATAATTATTAATTAATATTTAGTAAAAATTATTATATAATAATTAATTAGTTAATTGGTATTGTAATTATTAATTATATAATAGTTAATTAGTTAGTTAGTAATATAATTATTCATTAAAATTAAATTTTTTTAATTATTATTAATTATTATATAATAATGAATTAATTAATTATTAATATAATTATTCATTATAATTATTCATTATAATTATTAATTACAATTATTAATTATAATTATTATTTATTAATTATTAATTACTAATATAATTATTAATTATATAACTATTAATTGTATAAAAATTAGTTAGTTAATTTGTAATTATTAATGATTAATAATATAATCATTAATACGTTAATTTGAAATATAATTAGTTAATTAATAATATAATTAGTTAATTGATAATATAATTAGTTGATTATTAATATAATTATTAATTATTTAATAAAAAATTAGTTACTAAGTAATCTAATTATTAAATATATAATTACAAATTAGTTAATTAGTAATATAATTATTAATTATATAATTTTTATTTAGTTAATTTGAAATTATTAGTAATTAATTAAATAATAACTAATTAGTTAATTAATAAAATAATTATCAAATATATAATAGTAAATAAGAATTTTTTGAGAAAGATAGTGTCGATTACCTTTTTATAATTAGTTAAATTTTAATGTAATTATAAATTATAATTATTCATTTTAATTATTAATTTGTATTTATTGATAATTATTATATATTAATTAATTAGTTAATTAGTAATGAAATTATTAATTATCTAATAGTCAATTAGTTAATTCGTAATAAAATTATTCTTTGAAATTTTTAATTTGTAAATAGAAAAAAATATTATATAATAACTAATTAGTTAATTAATAATATAATTATTGATTATAATTATTCATTATAATTAATAATTATATTTATTCATTATAAATATTAATTATCTATTATTTACTATAATTAGTAATTATAAATTAGTAATTAATAATTTTTAATTAACTAATTAAATAATTTTTTATATGTTTAATCAATGTTATATGTTTTATTTATATTGGTTTTATAATTTATTTATATAGTATTTCCTAGGCACATAATTGAAACATTTTTATGTTCAAAGTAAGTGACTTTGGAACATTATAAATTATTTTTCATGAACATTTTTTATGAATTTTTTTCAACTATTTGTTATATGTTTAATCGAAGTTTTATGTTTCATTTATGTTGGTCTTATTGTATATGTTTTACAGACATTCAAAGTAATGTAGTTGAAACATTTTTATGTTTCAAGTAGGTGTCTTTGAAAACTTATAAATTATTTTCTAAAAACAATTTTTACGAAATTTTTTTTTTTTGAACTATTTTTTTATTTTAAATTCATGTTTTATGTTTTAATTATGGTGGTCATAGAGATTATATTTTATAGGCTTTCAAAGTCACGTACTTGAAGCATTTTTATGTGTCAAGTACATTTCATTGAAACCATATAAATTGTTTTCCATCAACATTTTTTGAGAAATTATATTTTTAAGTATTTCTTATATGTTTAATCCATGTTTTATGTTTCAATTATACTGTTCATATTGGTTATATTTTATAGTCTTTTAATGCCACATACTTGAAACAGAATCCCACATCGAAAATGTAGAATGTTCTGTGTGAGAAGAAGTGAACCAAAATCCCACATCGGAAATGCAAAATGATTTTTAGGGTATGCCCTCTTATAAAAGGGAGTCCTGAATAAGAGCTTTTGTCAGAATCCAGACTGTTGTAATGACAGTACTATTGGATTTTAAATAGTGGACAAATTATGCAGATTTAATTGCCTTTTTTGTTTATATATATATATATATATATATTAACAAAACAAAAAAAAATAAAAATTTATATAATTTTTTTTAAATTTATTTTTGTACTAGGGGAAAGGCGGCATCACGGATGCCGCCTTTTTTGTGTAATTTTTTTTAAAAAACATTTAACATATTCTGTTTTAAAAAACTATTTAAAAAAAACATATTTAAAAAACTGTCGGCATTGTTGGATGTCTAATGTCTCCATGTTGACCAACACCCTAAGAAAAACCCCACACAACACCGATGTGCTAGATCCCACAGAGGTAGAACAAGAAAAATAACTGAGGGGGGCTATGAAGACCTAATTCTGAAATTCATGGAGGAATGTCGAAGTGGGACTGACATATCGGTAGGGAAGGAATGGGATAATCACCTACTTGAGTAGAAACAGAAAAACATTGCTGACACCGTTAGACCACAAGGAGAGGGAAAATCGCCAGATCTAGTGGCACAAGAACTCTCGAAGGAGGATCTCTTCTAGACTGGACAATTGGTTAGAGTGTAGAAGGATGCTTCATTATCTTTCAATCCAATTAAGAAATCCTCATTGTCGGGTATGTCTTTTAAACACCTTTTAGGATGTTTATATACATGGTAGTATTGAAATACAATGATGATTAGAATAAGTCTGAGGTTTTGAAGATCATGGGAGAAAATAAATTATTTGAGCATACACAAGGGAATTTAATTCTTCATTTATTAAAGATCAAATAGTTGTAGATTTTCCCCACTCCAGAAATTTTTTTTTTAATTATAGAAGATGATACCCTCTTTGAAACCACCCCCAAAGGAAAGTAAAAAAGCCTAAAATTTTGAAAATCCTTAATACCACATTGATTCTAATATGTATTCATGTATGTATGATTCCCATTTCAAATAAATTGTTCAATATCAGTGGTTTTGTGTTAGTGATGAATAATAATATTTTTTGAATGTAATATCTACATGTTATTCAATTCTTTTATCAATCATTCATATGATCAAATATGTACATATATGTGAACCTACTACATAACACTCAAGATGCAATGTTGTGAAGGTATGTAGATTTTTCTACGGATGGGATGAAGGTTTCTGTAAAAAATATTGTTGATAAATTTTACTTATAGATTATTTATATCTATTCCATTGAACTCAGACTTAATTTTAAGTATCTAATTATTCTGTTATTGGTAATCACTTTTCATTTTATTTCTTACTTTCTTCTTTACATGGGTAGTTTATGAAATTTATAACTTGTAACGATCATGCTACAAAAGAAGTATTGCTTTCCATATTTCTGAAAAAAAAACATCATAAATTCTAGAACAAGACTACTTAATTAAGTTGAAAAAAAATTATTCACTAATAAATATAGAAATACCTTTATATATGAACTTAAAAAAAGTGATCAGTGGTGTTAGAAGTTTTTTTTAGTATCATTAAGCAAATAATTATTAATAAACAGATACTTATTTGTGGGTAAGTTGAACATGAGTGATGATGATATAGTTATATTACTATACCCCTTATCATTTATTAAGAACAATATTCTTAGACAAGAAATAGATAGTATACAAATTTTCCTTACTCATCACTTTGATTTTGTAGACTGGCTATTATTTTTTATTCCCAAGCACTGAAGTGTCATCTTCATTCTCTGCTTCGATCTACAATATGCAGCTTGAAAACACAGAAACGTTAACATTCCAACTAGATGTGGCACTACATCATCCTTAAAAAAAGAAAAATCAAGTAAAATTCAATCACACACCTAAAATTAAAAAGAAAAAATACATTAAACAACCCCATAATATAAGGTTTTCATTTCAATCCAATCTAATAAATCATCCAATTTCATTATTTTCCCTTAATATCTACAGGAAGCCTTGCACGTGCCTTGAGATTTGGGAACTCGCCCCGATTTTGAGGATAACATGTGCCTTTTAGAGATATATCTTCACCAACATGATGTTCGCGTACCCTAAGTCTTGGGAACCAATGATATCTTCTCACTATGATTTCCTTCTAACACCTCCAAGCAGATTGTCACATCCTTATTCAACCTCTAATGCTTTCTATTTATCTCATAAACATCTTCCTCCAAAAAATTTATATTTTTTGTTCAAAACAAAACAACCGAGAACCTAGCCTATGCTAACTAGTATGGATCATAGGTCAACATCAATGTTGGGTCATGCTAGACCTCATCGATATATTAGACACTAACAGATGGATTTGTAGACCAGCCTTCCATTAGGGAAGAGGAAAAGGATAATCATGTGGATTTAGTTCATCTATTGAAGATAATATTTTTTGTGTCCTAATTCTTCTTCCCTGTATATGTAATATGTCCTGTTCAGAGTGATAGTCATTATAAACCTTATGACTAATGTGTTATGCAAGAAATCCTATAAAATGACCTTTTCCTATATTTCTCGAAAACTGGGATCATATTTTTATCTCAAATAAATCCTTTGGATGGATGTGAAAAAAACATAAAAAAGGATAGATCACTTTTATTTTAATTAAATATATACCAAAAAATGAGTAGGATTAATTTCTTGGTATAGTAAAAATGATTGATTTATTGAAAAAAACTTCAATGTGTCTAGTGATGATAATAATATAGGAATGATATCAAATTTTTACTTGTGTTTTTATTGGTAGATTACTCAACCTCTTGTGGATGAAGAGTATAAAGTTGTCGAATATTTTTACATTGACTTGTAGTATGTTTTTTGATGCCTCGATAGTTTGTATCTTGACGATCTAGAAGGTGTTACTTCATCCATAGTTGGTCACGGTGTGTGTGGAGTAGTCATGATCATGTTTAAGCTAATATATTGATGCCTCATTATTGTTTTAGTGTTCTTAATAACATCTTAATTATTCTAATCTATGTATAATTCCATGGATTAAATTATGGAATATGTTTTAGTGTTCTCATAATCAATATATTGATTCATTGTCCATTTGTTCTATCTATGACTCATCCATGTGTGAAATCTAATTAGAAGTCAGACATGTTTGAAATCTATAATATATGTACTCTTTGTAAAACCTAAAATCTATGAAATATGGAATTTTAATAGTACTAAGAGAGTGAGCATTGAAGGCCATGAATACACGGTATAGGGTGTATAGAAACATTTCTTTCTTCGGATGTGGATCCCTGAGGCCAAAGAGAAGAGTATTGATGTACTTCCCACAAGAAGAGACTTTTTGAACATGTACCTGAGAAATTTATTAGATGGATGAATCATTATTTACCAACATTTTCAAACTTGTAGGTAAAGTTAAATATTTCTGAAGAAAAAAAGGTACATTCACCTCTTTTTTTCCTAAATATTGAATTATCCTACTATAGAAAACTGTTGGGAAACATAAATGATCATAAGTTAAATGTGATGATAGTAAGTAGAATGTATGCTACAATTATTGTGTAGAGGGAATATTATTAGAACTATTCATATTTTTATTTGGTATAAATACAATGTGATGTAATATTTATGAAATCTATCCCATCACCTAATTTTCTATAGGGTTTCATAGTGTTCCATTTTTCAAACATGGTCTGGCATCATCCTATATTTCCCCACTGTACTGTGTGTTAAATCTATAATCTGGAATCTATTTTTGTGTTCTCATTTCATTCTATTTGGAATCTAATATCTTTTTTATTGTTCTCATCATCATCCCTGAGAGGGAATGCGAATAATATGGTGATGTGTAGAAGCGTGGTCATTCATATTCATGTTCTAGTTGATGAGATCATCTAGGTTCGTGTACTAGTGAGTGTTGTGACTACTAATTGTAAGGAATATTGTCTTTTCCTTCATTATAAAGATATTTTTTGGAATTCTTGTTGTAAGGTGTAAATTTTCATATCATTTTTTTGAGGGAGGGTAGACCATGTGACTCGGGAGGGTGATGACTTGTATCTTATAGAAACTAACTGATAATATGATTCTTCCTCAATACAAGATATTTTAGTTTTTTAATGTCTTTAATTTTTTGATAGAGGAGGATTAGGATCATATTTTGATACTCTAATGTGTTTTTCCTACTATGAATTTAATCATAGTTCTGATATAGTCACATTTTTGTGCACAATCCTTTAGAATCATTACCTAGTTTCTTATAATATTTGATAAATTTGATTGATGTAATTATCATAGAAATTTGAATAAGACAAATCAGAAGGATATAATGAAACTATGTGAAATCGTCTTGATAATAATATGATTCAGGAGAACAATGTAGCAGTAGATGAAGAAGATTCCCCCAGGGGGTATTAAATAGGTTGTTCATTATAAATTGAATAGAGGGGAATCAAATTTACTTCCCAAGAATCTCGGTGGAAACCTACAATATCTTCACATGTGACATATTTAATTGTTTTATTGATGGGGACATATGTATGTTGTGTTCCAAAGTATAAATGGTCTAGGTTACTTTTTCATAGCTTGTAAATTGAGAGATATACATTTACACAGTGGTGGTTTAGCATGAATAACCTTATTCATAATCCATTGGACTCTTACGCCATAACCCCTTTATCCAAGTTATATTTTTGAAGCATACAAGTCAGTGCTTCTGCTGTAAATCTCCTTTACACATCCATTTTCAATAACTTTACAATTATTTTTTTTTCTATTGGTTTCAAAGTGTTTTAGGATCATTCAATTTTATTCATTCATTTTTTGATGTTGTGTGAGTTATTGAATCCTCTTATGATTTCCCATGGATATATCTACTCAGCATCTCCAGGTCATTGATGATCAATTTTTTCAATTGTATCATGAGGAAATTTTGAGTTCTGAAAATCTATGAAAATAAAGACATATTTAGAATAAGTCAACTAGAGAAGGAATTCTTATCCATTACCAAACATTTAATAACTCTTATAGACTTATGATCAATGATTTCCCTGAAGCTATGTTCTGGTGGATATCATTCTTCTCCAAGCCTTGATGTTCAAGTTGGTCTGTTTTCAATGCTGTTGATGAATCTAGATCTCCAATTCTAATAAATGGTTGATACATATGGTTCGGCAGAAATTTTATTAATTTTCTTTCTAGGATTCTTGTTGTGGAACCATTTCATCCAGTTTGGATTCTATTCATATTCTCTTTTATGCTTCGTGTAATTTTTATTTTTAGAATTAATAAAAGGATGTATTTAGTGGTGTTCAATGGTTTTAAGGTGTAGATTTTGGAATTGAATAGTGTGTCATAAAAATGACTTCAGGTTCCTCACATGAATCGAGGCTGACATGAATTTTTTAGAAGTTTACAAGGATAACAAAATAAAAATACTCATTCTATGCATTTCATTATTTAAATATTTAATTTTTTTTGTTTCAATTTATATAGATATTTTTCACTAATTTTTTAGAATTCTCTTGGGTTGTGGGCAGTGTAGATCTTGGAGCAGAATGGTGTGGCCTAACAACAACAAAAGGTTTCACACGGGTACTAGAGTATAAATTCTTTGTTTCTTCTAATAGAATACTTGGCGTGATGAAAGATATTTTTCTGGAGTAACTATTCTTCTACAATGATGGTTCTTTGAGTATTGAAGTCAAGAAACATTATACTCTTTTTTCATTTTTAGTGTGGGGGGTGTTGTGGAAGCAGTGACAGATGGATCCTGTGATTTTATTTTTTATGATATTTTTAGGTATTAGTCAAATTATGTTTGTATTGTATAATTTTTTATTAAATTTCATTATTAATATGAATAATCTTTCTCTAAGTTTGAACATGTTTGGAAGTTTTCTTCAATTTGATTATTAAAACATGTTTATCATAAGATATATTAATAAATAGAATATAAAATTTTGTTAATTAATATTGAAATACCCAAACATAATATTTTATATTAAATATAAATCAAAAATAGATATTAATTATTAGTACTGGTAATGAAACTAGATAATAATATTTCCAACAGATAAATTTGTCATAGAAATCTGTTGATAAGAATTTTGACCAAAAAATATATTATTTGTTGGTATTATTATAATTGAAAAATAAGTATTTTATCTATAAAAATAATATTTGGAGACATGGATTTTACCAACAATTTAGTTACATGACAAATTCTGTTGTTAAAACGTTTTACCAATAGAAAATCTAATTTTACCAACAGATATACCCCTATTAAAAAATGTTTATTATTTTGTAGTGCGGGGTAGAGGCATTATAGCAAGAAATGTAATGGTGGTACTATAGCAGCCTGGTTACAATAGATGTAATCTTCCTTGAAAGGCCATTTGGGACAAATAATGTGCTTTCAAGCCTTGAATTCAGGACACATGGCATTGGGCCTTCAGGTTATGTAATGGGACTCCATCAATAGATACAAAAAGTGGTCTTATATTTAATAATAAAATTAGGTCTTGGCCCCAACCATTAAAAAAACAAAACCACTTCACATAAATCACAATATTTTTTCGTAAATTTTTTACATGTAAATTTCCCCATAATATACTCATTTATGAAGAAAACATAAATTTGAAACATCAACTAAAAAATATATTTTTTTTAAAAAAATTATTTCTATATTTTTATAAGGAAACACACATTTATTGTTTTAAATTTAATATTTAGAACTAAATTTAAATCAAAAACATTAATTTTTTTATTAAAATAATACACAGCACAACCCTTTATAAAAACATTAAAAACATTTTACTACATCTCTTTTTAAATCAAAACCAATTTTATTAAAACCAAAATATTTAAAAAAAATTCTATATTTATTTCAATAAAATTTAAAATAAAATATTCCATCTTTGAAATTGATCATGAAATGGAATAAAAAAATGACACAACAAAAAATATTAAATTTCAAGGAAAGGGTTTTTTAATTAATTGCTACAAAGAGAAAACAAATTCATGTAAAATTAATATTATTTAAAAGTGGATAAAAACTCAAAAAATGAAATAATTTTTTAACATATATTTTATAACAAGGTTAAAATAGTTCACACATCATGATATAAAATTTAATATTTTATTCTTATTTATTTTATGTAAGGGGTATTATAACAGACCAAATAACACACACAGCCAGGGACCACATTGGGCCAAGACTCATCCCGCCCGACAAGGAATGAAGAAAACTCACTATGCCTAATTTATTATAATACATATCCCAAAAGAAAAAAGGGTCTGAAAAACATATAAAAATATATAAGGACTTGGACTGACATAATATGAACTAGGTCTACACCTCCATCAAGCATCAGCTACTTGCACCACCTAACATTCATTAGTCTACATCATCACCCATAAATCCCAAAAGGATATACTTGGAATCAAACACATATATTTTTCATATGGAGGAGAATATGAGTAAATATCCTACTATATCCAATTAAAAAATTCATAATAACTCACAGAACTGAAACAAAAATGGTGTTATAAATTCAACATATTTATAATTAAACATAAAAAAATGTTGAACACTCTATAAATTAAATATTAGAACACATAAACTAAAAAATCTAATAATTTGTCTTGCTGTATATCATTTTACAATAATATTAAAACCTGATGTTTATGTGATAAGTCATAAAAAATTTGAATGTTGTTTTATTTATATATAATCCATTCTTAAAAATAAATAATGGTAAACACACAAATTTTATATTTAAGAAATGTTTATGAAATAATTAGGTGATTTTAAATTTTATCAAGGTTTAAATTTATCATTATATATTTATAATTAAAGAATGTTATTAGTTCTTAGCATTATATTTAAGTACTATATTTTCCCCATTAGAGAATATAATCACTTTAGAAATCCAAAAATATCAACATAATCATATTTTATAAAAATAAAAATCAATGTAGAGAATAATTAATATATAATATTGAGGAAAAGTCATTGAAAAATTAAATAGTATAAAAATTTCTATAGAATAATAAAAAAAAGAGTTATTATTAGCATAAATAAAAACAAGTAATCTAAATAACAACCTCATATCCATAAAGCCTATATTTTGATTATAATTCTAAAAACAATTACTATTACTATGGAATGGATCTCATTTATGTTCCTATTATATATCTTTTTTTCAACAACTCATCAATTTCACAATAAAAAAATGTGAAATCAATATTCAAGTTCCATATATAGTTATCCACTCCACATTCAATATTGTCTCATCTAGTATATTAAGTAAGGTTATTTTCCTTAAATAGGATTATAGGGTTCCCGAAAATGATTATTCCATTGAAATACAAACATGCATACATCTAATCACCACTTGATGGATATAATATTTCCATTAGTCGCAATGAAATACTCACTGATACCTTATACCAATCTATATTTTAATTCCCAATCATATCACTGATACCATTTTTTAATGACCCATCCCATCAATATCTCATATTGGTTGATAAAAAAGTTGACTGTTACCCCCATGGACATCATTAATAGACCATAGGTTAAAAAATAAAACAATGTTTATAAAACAAATATAAATGATTTACTACCCAAAGAAATCATTAGAAAAGAAGTTAAATAAACTATTCAATACCATATAATGTTAAATCATAATTATGTTAGAAAAGAAATAATATCCTATATATCCAATAAAATAATACAATGAGCTTCTTTGGAATCAACTCTAGCACAAAATATAAATAATGGAAATTAATTTAAAAACATACCAATAACTCCTTTCCACAAATCAAAAAATGAATATAGAAAATAGAGGGGTTAATTAAATATTATACATTATTGGATCCTACCAGAAAGTACTCATGAATATTTGGAAGAATTATAGTAATACTTTATTGAATAAACAACCAAACCAACTTGTTACCTAACCATATATATTATCCCAACATTTAAAAGGTTTTATAACCAAAACCCACCAACATGTATAGTAAAAAAATACCAAAAAATGAAATAATTTTTCATTGAAAATACATCCTAAGTGAACTAGTCAACATTATACATTAATGACATGCATCTTGGTTTGACCACCCCTTCCATTAATATCCAGAAACCTAAAAAAATCACATAATATCTACAAAAACATATCCATAACCATATACCATATTCCAAACCAAATAAAACATATCATAGCCACATCACATCCACATCCAAATTCCATATCATTTTAGATAACATAATAATAAAGGACATCAACCTTGTTCTCTCTTCATTCCATTTACGTATCTACTGTGCACTGACACCATAATCATATAACCCATATCTATCACTAAACATACCATATATATACATTGGAGTGGGTAATAGAGTATTTATAAATACATATTACCTTTTTTCTTATATATTTTAAAAAACCTAGTACTTATGACTTCCTATGGACACCGATTGGGTTATCTAAATTTGGGGCTGCTGCTTAAGAAAAAATACAGACAACAAATATATATATATATATATAATCCAAATATAAGGGTATATTATTGAATAATATGATACAATGGATAAAATTAGTTCAAATCAAATACAAAATCCATACCACATCAATATATAAAACGAACCAACTCCAGTACACCACCCAACTCTTTTTTACCACTCGAATTTTCATATCTTTACCTTTCTCATAGGGAATTTTACATAAATAATTTATCCACCACATTATATATATTAGCCACATATTAGTTATTTCAATTATTTATTAAACATAATTGAATTCAATTCCTCATTAATTCTGGGTTACTATGTTTTTATAGAACCAGATGCACTTTTTCACATTCCTCATGAATGAATGTGCATGAAAAGTGTTAGAAAAATTTCATTTTTCATGCATTGTAGATGTATTTGGTTGATAATTGGTAATTATGAATTGAATTATATGATTTGTAACATGTTAATATAAATTTTTTGGATGATTAATGATGCTTCTCATGCATCATGGGCGATTCAGAGTGTCTCTGGAAGGGTTGTAAGAAACCACCGACCAACCAGTGGAATCCACCGGCTCGGGAATTCGTCCTGGAAGTAATAAGTGGGATTTCTAAAGTGAAAATTTTCATCCTCCCAAATTTATGATGAGGTAACCACCGCTCCCCCTTTTTTTATCATGATTTTATGGTGAGATCCCTCTTTCTACTACCAAGTTATCCAATATTTTTTTGCACTATTCATGGTGATTTTCATGTTGGATCAATGATTTTTTCGCAATCTATTCAACCAATTATTTCCCCTACTACTCACAATTATTTGGAACCAAATTTTATTATGGATAAAATTGTTTATTACAATGATGATTTGGATGTCATCTGATGTATTCAGGGCTTTCATGCAACCCATCTAGAGGACATCTTATGGGGATGCCTTTCATCTTCCGTTCATTGTACCATCAATGGTACATTATTCCAAGAAGTCATTTAGTATTTTTACTTATTTTTAATTTTGGATAATTAATTTATTACTCTGATGTGGTAATACCTTGGATTGGTTCTTTTTTAGGGGTATAATGCAGAGAACCCTAAAGCCATAATCTTCGTTTCGAGTGTGACACAACAACATGGTGATTTTTCACAAATTATGTCATATTATATGATTTATTTTGAATGTGATATTTAAATATAATATTATTATAATTTATTATTTTTATGGTTTGTTATATGACCCCAAGAGATATGGTTTCTGGTTTATTTGAAATTGAATTGACCTCTGAGCGCCATGGAAGTTTCTTCTATCATATAGAATTCTTATACAATGTGTCAAAACTCTATAAGGTTATCCTTCGTATATGATCCATGGTTAAATATTTGTTTATTTTTATATAGGTCATGTCTAGTAACAGTACTTAATGGGATTAATATTTTACTTAAACATTTTAATGGATTGATTTAAATTAAAATCATTGTTGATGTGTTATACATTAAATAAACTACATAAAGTGTTAATGACTAGTTGGAATTTGTGTACATTATCAGATCCTTGGATGTCGATGGATGATTTTGAAAACTAAATAGTTTCTATTGAAACCTAATCCCATTTTGGGGAGTTAACCAAATAATCTATTTTACAAAATACATAGTGTCCTTTTTCAAGTTCCATGATACTAATTAGAATTAATTTTCCATATCATGGTCCATGATAGGTCATGGAACAATTGGGATATATGAGTTTGATGATGAAGTATGTGATCCTACCATTGAATATGGGATTAATATTAGGTGGATAGTCCATGGGATGATCAGGATCTACTAGAGCGAGAAGACTAGTTTAGAGTGACCTAGAGTGTCATAATAGGTCATCTATTATAACACATCGTAATTATAGAAAATTTTTTATTTAATGTATATTATATTTATTTGATTGATTTCAGTACCCAAATCACCATGTTTTCATGAAAGGAATTATATTATTAAGTAAAAATTTATGATTTCTAATGAAAATGTTGAAATTTTCCAATACACTTAGAGTTTCCACATTTCTGACATAGAGGCTATCCAGTGGAAAACAATGTCAGTTTTTGTTACTTAAATATTTAATTTTAAATTATTCTTTAAAATCCATAATATTTTCTTTAATTGTATTTTTAATTAATTGAAGTATTACTAAAAAGTCATAGGACATTGGATTTTGTTATTATCAAGGGTCCAGTGGAGACCATCCTCATGCTATCAACTCTGATTCTGATGTGATGCCGAAATATGATGAGTTATCCTCATGTTATGTTATATTATATATTTCTTTTGAATGAGATAATTAGTAGTAATATTACTTTAATTATTATTTTATTTTTTGAGTCTTGAGATATGACCCCATAAGATTTGAGTATGTTTTGTTAACCTAGGATATAATTTAGTGGGACATGGAAGTTTATTCATATAAAAAGAATTATTATACAATGGATCAATCTTCTAGTTGTTATCATGGTTACATGACATATGGTTTAATACTTGTTTCATTTGTTACATCTGTTGTGAAGTTATTCTATTTAAGGTGTTTAATGTTTTATTTATTTATTTGAATGATTCTATTTAAACAGATATCATATTTTATGTGTCATGCATTAAATAAACTACAAAAGGTGTTCAAGACAAGATGGAATTGGTTTTACAGGTATATAGACTTGACTGTCAATGGATGATCTTGTATCCAAAATGATTTCCCTTGAATATTGAACCCCTTTAGGGGATCCAACCAAACAATGTATAACACATAACACATAATGGAATCATTCATGTTATATTATACTAATTTGACATAATAGTCCATATCATTATTATTCATAGGTTGCAGAACCATTGGGCTTTCTAATTTTGATGATGGCGTCGGTAATCCGCCCCATTAAGATCTCATTAGGCCTAGGTGGATAGGCCATAGGCTGATCAGGATCTGGTTGGGTGAGTTGACCATCCTAGAGTGACCTAGAACACTGAAATAGTAAATGTGTAATAAAACCTCATGATTTTATGAATTAATTTTATATCAAATACATTTATGGTCATCAATTTCATGAATTGCATAAAACACCATGTTTTAATAAACAGTATTATAGTATTACTATTATTATTTAAAACCTGAATATTATAAACTAGAAAATAAAATTAATGGTAGGAATAGGAATAAAGTCATTTTTAAAATTAATTATAACAGTTTTAAATAATTAAAATATATTGGAAATGTAGTACCTACTTTTTGGTAAACACGTTATATACATTGAAAATACATTTCCACTGAAAATGAATTTCATTTCATTTTTGAAAAACTAATTATAATAATTTATCCACGTTTATAAAATATATTTTAGAAAATGAATTTTATATATTTAATATAATAGAAAAATTTACCTTTCAATGCCTTTTTATCTTCTCATAAAAGGATGTTTTTTTATGAATATTAAATATTTGAAGATTTTAGTTAAAAAATAATTTTACATTAAAATATTTTACACGCTCCATATTATTTTTAGATAGATATATGATAAAATTTAGTTCAATTATAAACTTATGAATCCAATTTATTAAATTATAATTAATTTTATATTATATTTTTATATTAAAACATTCATTACTTTTGAAAACTTTTTCTTTAGACAAACACATTTTCATCATGCTTATGGGTTTAATTTTAAATTTTATTCTACTACTTATGTGAAATGAATATATAAAAGTAGATCAAAATTTTAAAATCATCATTATTAATGTTATATTATAAAATCAACAAATCATTTTGTCATAAATAATATTAAAAACTAAAAATACTAATTATTGTTATAATGGTTAAAACATGTTTACCCAGGGTTGAACTAAAATAAAAATGATAAAAATGAAATTTTTTTGCCTAAATGTTATTTTATGTAATTATTTAAAGCATATCTCATATAAATTTGTACGAGGGGAAATTGTTGGATCCTTTCGGAATGTTTCAACATTGGGTATAACTTTTTCATTTCAAACATTTGATGTTTGTTCTCTCCCCCTCTTTTAAAAGACAACTCACTGTCCAGTCCTCTTAACAATTCGAAAACCTTTTTATCAGAAAATAACTAACCAAATACATTACTTAATTCTCTCTATACATCCTAGATTAATATTTTTGTCTATAAATACCTCCTAAAATTACATTTCAGGATAATCTAAGGTGTTTGTTTGAAGAAGATATATGTTTTTTAACCGAGAATTTTTATTTTATTTATTCTTCAATTGACATAAAATATTCTCCAAATATAATGACGTAATAACATCAGTATCTAAAATTTAAGGAAATTTTATTATGTCAATGAAAATCCTATATCTATATCCTCCTTCATCAAATGGTAATAGAACCGTCAAACGTTTGTATGGAAAACTACTACCTTGAGAACGTATATTAAATATTTTCCATCATTGCCTCTCATGTTTGGATATAATGACCAATTATACATATCTATATTATAATTATTATATAATTATACTTCAATAATTATAATATCACATCTGACATCAAAAAATAAAATATGTCGGAAGGGAATAACATTTCTCGTTCATACGTGTTGACTACCACCTCTACGATGTGATGTGATAATGTTAACATTTTATTTTGACATGGATTGTAATAAGGATATAATTAATGTATAAATATAATATAGATGAATTATAAAATATTATACTATTTATATATATTATTTACCTTTATTTTATTCTATCCACAATGAAAATGGAAATAATATTTATTCATATGTATGACCTACCATCTCCATGAGCATTTTAATCCATTTGCCTATATATAATGATTATAGAAAAAAATGAATATTTATATTATTAATGAATATAATATTTTTATCCTTATAAAAATTATGGATATAATCGATTTATGATAAAACAATAAGGATCAAATCTTTAAAATTGAAACATACATTAAAAATAATGTAGTTATTACCTAAAACAATTATGTTAAAAATGGATTGATAATAACAATTAATAAATTGTAATGAGTAATTAATATATTGTATTATATAACTAAGTATGGTTATAAAATGGATTTATAATAGACCAATAATTATTATACAAGAGGATTCAATGAGTATGAATAAATCTGATACTTGAGGTAATATATTTCTAGTCTCTCTTTTATTTATTATGGACATATGCCTTATTCACCACATTTTTATAATATATGGTATATGTACTACCCATTAATACATGATATTATTATAATACATGAATTATGGTATATTTATATTTAATTAATTTACCTTATTTCTGGGGTATTTGTATTCAAAATATAACATATTGGTAAGGTTTTTCTGTTACAACCATATTTTAATCGGGGATGTTTGTGATTAAGCTATAATGATGAAATATGATGATAAAAATCTAATAAAAATCATGAATTCTATTATCCTATAGTTATTTTTTTTATAAAAACCATTCACTAACATCCCTCTTATTATATACTCATGATTACAAATTAATGTTCTTATTGGAAAATTAAAGTTTTTTCACTATTGTGTTGAAACCCATTTATCTTCCATGTCAATGTTTTAAAAAAAATTATAATTTTTTTTCATGTTATAAAATTATTTTTAAAGGAATTTATAACATTTTATAATATTTTTAAAAATTGATACAAATTAATCATCTTTTTTTGAACAAATCTCTGTAAACAATTTTTTTATAAATATGAATGGAATCATCATATTAACATGTTTGACATGAACAATATTTTCTACCTTAATTACCACTAAATGATTTAAGTATTCATATAATAGTTTCCAAATAAAATTTAAATCAAATTATTTTAATTAATATTAGATATTTTATTAGATATTAAATAAGATATTTAAAATTGAAAAGGGTATTTTTGTCAAAAACACATTCAAGTGATCCTTAAAAATAGTTTTCCTTCTAAGTTCACATCATTCTATGTTTCTTAATATCTATTGGAAAAATAACTCAATGATACCATCCATATTCCCTCTCCAGATGGTATATTATTTTCATGAAAATATTTTTATGAATCGTTTTCCTTTTTCATGGGTTATGATGAATTAAGGAAATTTTTATGAAACTTGTTCTTTATACATGTGTTAGGAGATCATTATTTTATTAAATTATTATGAAAACCACTTCTTTTACATGGGTTTTTCGGTGATGATATTATGATGAAACCTATTAAATTTTATTGTTTTTGATATGATCAATGTTTTATGATTTCTTAGAACACATATGTGTGATTTTCAGTAATTTATGGTGGGACCTATATATACCTCTAATGAAATGGGTAAATAAGGATATATCATGAGAGACATAGGACTTGAATGGGGAGTGAGAAATGTTTAGTGTTGGACTGTATACACAATAATATTATTCATACTGAACCTTGACTACTATGTTGGTTTGTGGAGTAAACCCATTACAATATGATATACATTGAAAAGATCCTTGAATACTAAGTAAATAATTTTTATTTGCTTATGTGTATTCCAAAAATCAATGTCTAATGATAATGTTATGCACTCACATAAAGTATTCATTAATCATATTTTGAATATTGTCTTATAAACTATCATGTATTATGATATAACGATTGTTTAGGATCTATTACATGAAGGGTATGGTTTTCAAATTTTTTCTTATGTTAAGAAAAAATTACATCATGTTATGTTTATATCTCCCTTTTCTACTCATACTGAGCATCTGATCTCACCCATTATTAGGTATTCATTCCTCTTGTTATAATGAATGGTATTATGTATGATATGTCTATGAATGGAGATATTTATGGTTAAATTAATGGGATATAATGTAGTTAATATATGAAATTTTTTATAAGTATCCATGTTTCTAAAGGCACTAATCTTATAAGGAACTCATGTGTTTTTTTAAAAAATGAACATAATATTCATCTGTTAAGATGTTATATATCTATATATATTTATATGAAAAGTGTGGGTCACTATATTTTCTACCAGACAATTGTTTTGGTTAAATTTTAGATACTAAGTTGAGAAAACATAAGCAAAATCTATAGCTATATGTCTATGTATATTCCTAATGATAATTCTATGTATAATCCAAAATATAGAAAAATTTTGTTAAATTTTTTAATGATATAATGGATGGTTTCCAAGAAATTACATCCCAATTTAGATATTATATGTAAATGTGCCTTTGACGTAGTTTTTCCTTGGGGAAATAACTCCCAAATGGTGCATTGGTCTAAACACGATCATTACTTGGTGCACATCAACAGGCTTTTTGGAATGTTTGTTTTGTATATCAAAGGGGATATATGTTATAAATTTACAAACTATTTGTTATCCATTACGAAAGACTTGATTAAGTGTTGAACATGATTGACCAAGGTCAAACATAAAATGAAAAAAAATTCACATTTGGGTGTCATAATTTTAAAAAATATAAATATTTTTAATGATTATGTGGTTTCCCAATATGATTGTTATTTATCCATCTATGATTTTAGGTTTATTTAATGATTTCAACCCATTGGAATCATTTTACTGATGAATGTTATAGAAAATTGAATGATTTCTCAAATGAGAATCCTAATTTTATGGGATATGGAATGAAATATCTCTTTTTTCATGTAAAAAAATCAGTAACTATGAATCATGACGAGGAAAAAAATGAGAAAAAGATGGGGTAAGGTTTTTTTGAGTCCTCAATAAGGCAACACCCTCCTTGCTTTTTTGGTTCCACTAATCCACTCGTCTCTAGGTTAGGGATCTCTGTCATTCAAAAGGTACTTTCAATTCTAATATATTCATATCATGATAAATAAATTTACATTATATATGATTTTTATGGTGATGTGGATCAATTTTTGGAACCTTTGATGAATACGATTCAATACAACAAAATTGACTCAATGTAATGGGATGAGTATATGAAAATATTTTCTAATAAGTTATATATTCATATTATTCATTTTAAAATAGATATGAAATTACATAAGTTAATGTATAACGACAATTACTCTATTATTTAATATGAGGTTAATTTTATAATACCTATGAGATTATCTTATGGAATTCTCATCCAACATGAAAGTATGGTTGAACAGTTTTTTAATGTCTTTAAAACAAGTATTCTAAGGATGAAATCCGTAATAAAATTTATTATATATAATGAAATCATTTCATGTGCTATCAAAATAGAAATAGTGATTACAGTTACAAAAAACATAACATGGTTTTGATATGAAACAAAACTAGTAATTGAAAGGAACCCCTGAAAACCATAGAGAAAAGAAGATTATATTTCAGTCACTCTTGAAATGTGTGTAGAAATATAGAGAAAATTGAATTAATAATACTAGTAAATGTTTTATGTGTCCTTAGTATTGTCACTGGGAAATCAATTGCTGATGTAATTTGAAGAATTTTTCTATAATTTAAATAAAGTGAGTGATCCACAAATTTAATAGCCCACACTCCAGTGCTTCAAATACAAGGATTACATGAATTATGATAACCAATGACCGATTCTGATGGATAATGGGGATAACCAATTTCATCATCGTCTTAAGGAGGGATGAAATGTTATATCTCATATAATCATTATTTGTGATTTGAGGTACAATATCGACATGATGATAGTGACAATTATCATGCACTCTGGAACTAGTAATGTATTATTTGACGCCGAATCTACACCCTATTTTATTTCTGAAGAGTTTTCTTATGGTATCACAATACCACATTAATGATTATTTATTGAATTGGTATTGAAAACCCCTAATGATATGAGGACCATATCCCAATTATATAATTCCTCTCTAGTTTAATAATGTGACAATGTTATTAATATAAAGCTTAATGTACTACGTCGGGTTGATTTTGGTGTTATCATAGACATGGATTGTGTTTTACGACATAAATACCACATTAATTGTTGAAGAATAAATGCCACATTTTATATTCCAAACTAACCTATGATTGAATATCAGTGAGCTGATTGTTAGGAGAATCTGATGGAGGTCAAAGCCATTGTATTGGTCATGGATCCTATTTAAAACCAATATTTATCTCTAATGGTTTTGAATAAATGCAACCTCAATGATATAATTTTTGAATGGAATATTTTATTGTATTTAAAAATAGAGTGTCCTTGTCATCCGTAGAATAGTATAATTTTGTTCTCCATATATCACATACATATTGGTACATTTATTTCAAATACTCTATATAGAATTTCCCTGATTGAATTGTAGGAATTGATGAAAAAACACTAGGAGAATCGATATAAAGAATTTATTTGTCCCACTGTATCAACTTGGGGTAAAACTATAAAACTATTTATGATGAAAATGGATTGATGTGTATCTGTTTTGATTATCAAGAGATGTACAACATATCAATCAAAATAAATATGTCCTTTACGATTTATTAATGACTTTTTCGATGAACTAATTAAATATATATAATCTTCCATTATTAGACTTCATTTTGGTTATTAATAATTGATGGTCAATAAGGAGGAAATATTTAAGAAATAATTCTATATGATATATGGACTCGATAATTTAAAAGTGAGGCTATTTGGTATTATTAATTCCAATAATATCTTCGTAGATGTAAGGAATAGAATCTTCAGATATTACCATGATCAGATTGTGGTAGGTTTTATAGGTGATATTTTAATATATTAAAAGTAAAATAAATATCATTAATATTAGTTTATATTTATAATGAAGAACATTATGAAGAATAAATTTAAAAAAAATTAAACAAATATGAATTTGACAAAAAAAATTCCATTTTGGGTTATAATTTTTTGAGATATGGTTTATCAATAGATCTGTCAAACATAGAGGATATTAAATGCCGGACCAAAAGTACTATTGTGACTAAGATCTATAGGTTTATTGGATTTTATGCATATTATATATAGGGTTATGGATAATTTAACATATTTCTCAAATCCACACAAAATTTTAACTTGGAAGGGAAATATGTTACTACAGATAAATTAGTATTTGAAAATTATCAAGGATATAAATAAAAGTTTCTTTGGGCCCTTATCCATAAATTATCTAGTAGTAGATCAGGGTTTATAATATTTATAAATATATAAAATAATTTACTAAGATGTGTTATCTTGCGTAATTACAATGTTATAAATTATTTCTCATGAAAATTGATATTTCAGGATAAGAACTATCATCCTTCTGATTTATAGTTAACTATAGTAATATTTAAAAAATGATATGGATTAATTATATATATATAATGATGTGATATACATATTTATAAAAATATTTTAAAGAATATATTCACATATAAATAGTTGATCATGTTTCAGTGAATATGGTTGGAAATAATTAATGATTATGACTGCTCAATACAATACCACCATAGGAAAGGGATCAATGTGACTGATGCATTGAGTTCAAAGGATTATGATAGATTATATATAATGAGGAAAAAAAGTTCCATTTTTTAAGATTTCCTTCTAAATGGATCTGAAAATCATAATGTGGTAAAATAATATCTTTCTCAAATAATTGTTCGACCATATATCCATGTGAATATTAAAGACGTGATGAATGAAGATGTATATTTCAAGAATATGTTCATAAATGTTCCAATGATTATTATTTACTATGATTAAATGATAATTTTTAGAAACAATGATTGTTTTCAAAAAATAACCAAATTGAATAAGGATATATTATGGTATTTTCATAGTTAATCATTCTCAATTCATTCTATATGTTTAATGATGTATCGATATTTGAATGACTATTTTGGGTGAGATGGCATGAAGAGGCATTGAGTAGAGTTTTTATCTCAGTGCTTGGTATGTCTTAATGTTAAGGATGAGAGGAAAATATCTAAGGGGATGTTATAAAAATTTATCATTCCATAATTTCTGTGGGGAAACATCACCATATATTTTTTCATTGTTTACTCGAAGCATCGAAAGAGAATATTCCTTTTTCAGTAATAGTTGATCTCATTAAGAAGTCATCACATTTAATTGCTCTCATAGATGAATTATCTCTTGATAATCTCTCTTGTATATTATAATGATCCATTCATTAAATAAATTTATATCACTTCATAATTGAATTATATTTTTTACAACATATAACTATACCATGACAGTCCTATATAGGTATAGTGTCTTTAGAAACTGGGAAATGTAAACAACATGTTCATATAATATCTACATTGACTCTATTTTATGTCATCATAACTAGACTCTTTTTTGGAATATCATATTAAATAAAATTCATCATGTCCTGGGTAAAAGAAACATATAAATGGGTGATCTCGAATGCTAAGTAAGGGTAAAAAATGAAATAACAATCATATCATATTAATTAAATCATTAAATTTTAAAATTTTTTCCTACATATAAAAGATCTATATATCATGTCATGGGATAAATCATAAAAGTTAAATGTAATATCATTAGTCATAACATAATACATAAAATATTGCTTCATACACCCATAAGAATATAAAATCATTTCATATTAGTCAAGGCCCATTTCCAATATAATCATCGCAGACAATGTCCATTATTGAACCGAGTTCTCTCCTCGTTCCATCCCTATATCACTAAACCATATTCAATTTCCATTCCATCCTTGAATATATAATGAGATATAAATATATTCCCAATGAATTATATGTAGATATAGTTCCCACCCATCTCATACTAAAACCATTATAATGTGAGCCACAAATACAAAAAAACATTCCCCATAGCATAACCCATGAAATCAAATGGGTTTCTTAAACATCATTCCACCATAACCGATATAAAACAACTGGATTTCCAAACTAAAATTCCATCATAAACACAATATGATCATAATTAGAATTGGTATAGAAACATAAACCTATGTAATCTTAAATGGAAAATATGTTTGATAAAACACATGAGCATTATTCTTGAGAAAAATATCCTTTCTTCATCAAAAATGTGTTCTTTTCTGAAAATGTAATTTAATTTTAAAAGAAACAAATTTAGTTTAAAATAAAATTTTAAATGTGTATATAAATATTCATGGAAATAATGTGTTATGAATATGTAAAAAACATTAATTCCGTATAAGCTAAAAAAATTATCCTCATACTTTTTTTGGAGAATTCCAAAAGTACCTCACAAGGTAAACAAAAGAAAGATTTCTTAGAAACCATGTATTGAAAGTAAAAATGGGTAAAAATGGTTTTAAACAAACATAATAGAATATTAATTATTTTATGAGAATATGTTTAGAAATCATGGACATGGATAATAAATATATCCAGAGTAGATACTTACGAAGAAACAATCACGAATAAAATGAGATTAGAAAAGTTATCCCATACCTTTGGTCCGATATGTTTCATATGTATCTGACCCTCCTATATGATGATTTAAATAATGGAATGAATTATTCCAGAATCATAATCATTTTTATGATAACATTAATGATATTATTTTCATCTGCTTGTTAGTAACATTTCATTGTTACTCGTTATTCGGGTATTAACTGCTTTTTGTTCTTTTATATGTTTTTTCGGATATATTCTCATTTGTATTTTTAGGATATAGTTATATCATATAAAACATGGTATTAGTATAATATATATCATATATATTCATTCAATCCATTTATATAATCATTCTATAATGAATATTATTTAGAATGAATCACATTGCATCGTGTAGATGGTATGTTGTATGTATGCACAAGCGATGATATTGTTCCCATATTTTTAGAACAATATTGAAATGGATGGGGTATAATATACTAGAATAATTATAATTTTATAATAATCATATATTATTATTAATTTCTCCATTATACGCATCCAAGTTTGTAGGTGGTGAAAAATAGATTACACCACGACATGGATACTGTAAGTCGTACGTATGCACACACAATGATTACATTACTTATAGGATGGATAGAAGATGAAATATGGATGTTTCATATTTATTATAAAATATCAATATAATAGTGATAATAATGTTATTACTTTATAATGAAACAAATAATAAAGAGGAAGTAGATGGAGAATTAAATTTGAAATAATTGGTACAGGAGATTTTCTCCTCCTCGACGTGCCTCCTTTAAATTTTTATTAGGGCAATGGAGTTGGTATTCTGAGAAGACCAAAAAGTCTATAATGTTTCTATTGATGTTTAAAAGATAAATTGGTAGGTTTTGGCTGAGATTTAAGGCTCAAAATGGAATGAATAGGTGATAGAGGAGGTTCCCATTTATAACAGAGGGGAGGGGCACTTTAATAAACTCTCAAAATTTTAATTTATTACATATACAATTGTAACTAACTATTAAAAAAATTATTTCCATCGAAGATATGATGTTTTTTGTTTGAATACCCATCATACAATACTCTTAAAACAAGTTTAGTATATTTTTTAATCCTTATCATTTTAGTTTAACCCTTATTTTACCCTTTTTAATCATACCATGATATAAAGTTATTTATATATTGTGGGGTAATGTAATTAAAATATCATGTCAAAAGACCCCTAAAATAGGATTTATTGATTATTTTGGCTTATATTAACCATTTTTTCAAATATTATATTTTTAGGAATTTAATATCATTTAATAAACTATTTTATGGCTTAAGTTATAAATCGAGTAAATTTAGGACATTATTCATACTTGAATTTTTAAACAATTATAACTTGATTCCTTAAAAAAAGAATTAATGCAAATATAACAAGTCAACATCATCCTTAAAATTTGTGGATGACATCAAAATAACCAAATTATATTTTTGAAATATTTATAAAACAATTTATTTGAATCTTTCATTAATGAGGAAATCACTACATCATAATTGTGTCATAAAAATATATTTATCTATTGTATAAAAATTGTAAATAAAATACCATGATTTAGAAATAAATTTAGATTTATAATGAATATTTATTCTCATAGAGATATTTTTTATAACTTTATATTAAAATTTATTTTGTAAAAGATATATGTTTTTGTAATAATTATCTATAATTTAAATTAATTCTTATAAAATGTCATTTTACATCCATGTTAATCTATGGTATCCCAAAATACACCCAAGGATGTCCATGGTCTAAAATATCTCATCCAATAGAATTAGGATCCGTTTTAGGGTAGTTTTATATTATAAAATTATTTTTCATTACCCTTATTTACCAGATTTTCTCTTTAACCATTGTAAATAAAATAATTACGGAAGTTACTATTCATAATGTCAAAAAAATAATGGTACATATTCACACAATTTATACCTTCTGATTTTAAATATTGAAACCATATTTTCAAATTCAAAACACTGATGTTGGATAGGTTAATTGAAAATTAATCCCATTGTTGAAATTATAAAATGGGGTTTAAAAGTTAAAACATTGCAAATGATTGTAATGTATTTACCTACGAATTCTATGTAAATGTAATTCCAATGAAATAAATTATATTAAATGTTTATAATATATTATATTTATAACTTAAAACCATTAAATATTATAATTTTACCATATAAATTATCTTGATGAAAATGTTGTTTTTAATTAAAATTTAGCACACTTTTACTATTCTCCCAAAAATGAATGTTACCAGAAAAATATAAAAAATTTATCCAAAGAAATTTTTTATATCATGAATCAAAAAATATTTTTTGTGTTTTCATATAAATATTATTGATGTGTAAAAATATTGATTTAAAATGGTTTCTCCATTCAACGGTGAAAGATTGACATTTAAAAAAATAGGATCTTATACATAAATTAAAGTTTTATTTATACCCTATGAATAAAATATCTATTGGATGAATATCAAAAATATTTTATTGTTTTTATAACACATATACCTCTTTAATTTCAGTATCAAATATATTTCACTAAAAAAATTGTTATATTTATTTTTAATATATAATTAATAGCTTGTGACATCATAATGCATTTTAAAAAGATTGTTATAATTATTTATGATAACCTAACAGCTGGGACATAACTATAATATTATATTAAGGTCATATCGCAGTTCATTTAATCTCCACTGTGTGAAAACCAATCAACATAAAAATAAAAATTATTTAATAAAAATAATTCATAAAAATACATGGGTGTTACATTCTACCCCCACCTAAACATAATTCCATCGTCAAAGTTGGTCACATGAAAATAAAAAGATGAGGATACTTATCCCTCATAATTACTTCATATTCCCTTATAGCTTCTTTAAATTGGTGGTTCCTCTATTAAACATTGACCAAGCGAGTAGTCTTGTTTCATAGATGTTTTTCTATACGATCCAAAATCTATATCGGTTTTTATTCTTAAGAATGATGTCTCTCAAGCGATAAGACTTATTATCATAGTACATGGGAAGTATTGGGTATGTACTTTCTCAGGAGAGATACATTGAACACATCATGACCTTGAGAGATATTCGGTGGAAGCTCCAATTGGTATGATACCTTCCCAACATGATCCAATATATCAAAATGACTGATATACCTTGGTCTCAGCTTGCCCTTCTTTCCAAATCTCATTACTCTCTTCCATGATGATATTCGTAAGAAAACTTTTTCACCCAATTCAAACTGTACATATTTTATTTGGTTTTAAACATATATTATTTGTTGACTCTAATATTCTATTACATGTTGTTGAATATATCTGACCATTTCTTCCATTTCATCAACAAGATAAGGTCATAATTGTATTTTCCCCTAACTTCATCCAATAAAATTAGAGTTCCACACTTCTTTCCATAGAGGGCATCATAAGTATCCATCTGAATATTATAGTGAAAGCTATTATTGTATGGAAATTTCTCCAATGGCAGGTGTTGATCCCACCCACCTTGTAAATCCATATATAATGCTCTCAACATGTCTTCTAGAGTTTGTATTGTCCACTCATATTGACAGTTTGTCTGTGGATGATAGGCAGTAACAAAACATATCTCAATATCCAAAGCATGCTGAATACTTCTCCAGAACATTGAGGTAAACCTTAGATCCTGATCAAATATAATTCACTGTGGTACTCCATGAAATCTTACCACTTATTTTACATATATCCATGGAAGCTGATGAATGGATAAATCTACTCTAATAGCAATGATGTGTGCCTACTTTGTATGGCGATCACCTATAAACCAGATAGCATTATTGCCTTTGGATTTTTTGGTAAGTCTGATTTCACTGTCCATAGTGATGTTTTCCCATTTACATTTTTGATTGGGAAATGGTTGTAATATTCCCTTAATATTATATCCCTCACCTTTAACTTGCTGATAAAGCCAGCATCGAGAGACATATTCATCGATATCTCTTTTTATGCCATCCCTCATAAAGTACTCTTTCTGGTCCATGTACATCTTTTTTCTTCCTTGGTGATTAGAGAATGAATAACTATGAGCCTTATCTAATATCCAGTTGTTTAATTTGTTTATGGGAGGAACAAAAACCTAGTTCTAGAACCTTATTATTTCATCCCAATCAAGGTTGAATTCAGGAACATTTTCACCTTATAATGTAACACTATATCTTTCATCTACGCCTATTTAATATTCACTTATATAGATGGTTGAACATTCAATTGAGAAAGAAAATATTTCTCTACTTCCGTAAAAATTTCAAGATCCATAATTTTCAAATCCATAAATATTGGATCTTTTGTAATCCTCATCTTGGATAAGCTAGCATAGTATTTCCGACCGATAGCATCTACCACTTTTTTAGCTTTCCCATAGAGGTAATGTATTGAGCAGTCATAATATTTAATGAAATCCAACTATATTCTTTATCACATACTCATATCATTTTGTGTGAAAATATTATTTAATATAATTTAAACATTTATGATCATTATAAATATAACACCATTCACCATAACAATAATGTATCTATATTTAAAATTCAAATACTGCCACAACTAACTCTAAATCATGAGTTGGGTAATTTGTCCCATGTATTTCCCACTTTTCTGAGGCATAATCTATCGCCATATCATTTTCATTAGAACAGACCCCAACCCCTTCTTGGATGCATCACTATAGATCACAAACCATTCTCCACTAAAGGGTATTGTGAGCACTAGTGCATTTTCTATCCTTCTTTTTAGATCATTTAAATTATCCTCATATCCGTCCATCTAGATGAGCTTAACTATTTTACTAGTCAACATGGATACTGAATTATATAATCGTAATATATATTTCACAAAAAATCGATAAAATCTAGCCAAATAAAAAAAATGGATTTCAGTTACTTTTGTTGGTCTCGACCATCTTTCAATAAACTATATTTTTTCTTGATCCGTAGATATAACCTCTCTTGAGATTATGTTACCCAAATATGCAACATTTTTAAGCCAAAATTCACACATGGTGAATTTGGAATAAATATTCTCTTTTCTCAGATTCTTTAGTACAATTCTCAAGTGATCTTCATGTTCTTCCTTGATATTTTAATAGACAAGAGTATAATCTATGATGACATTGAAAAACTGATCAAGATAGTCTCCAAAGACCGTATTTATTAGATCCTTGTAGATTTTAGGCGATTTCCTAAGACCATAAGCCATCACAACAATTCTATAGTGTCTATACCCTGTACGAAATGTCATCATTGGTATATCATCATTTTTAACCTTAATTGATTATATCTTTAATGAATATAAATCTTGTAAAAGTATTAAGCTCCATGTAGTTGATCAAATAAGTTATCATTGCGTGGGAGACGATATTTGTTCTTTATAATGATCTTGTAATGTTATCAAAAATCAATGAAGAGTCTCATTGATCCAAAATTATTCTTTCAAGATAGAACATGTGCTCCCCGTTGAGTTTCACTAGGGAGTATGAATACCATATCAATATTCTCTCGATGTTTCTTCTTCAATTACTAAAACTCAATTGGGTCCATTATATAAGTTTTCTTGAAATCAGCATCGCACCCGGTACGAGTTATAATGAAAAATAAACATCAAGATTGGGTGGAAGACCAAGAAATTCCACCAGAAAGACAACGTAGATCTCCCATAAAATGGGACTTTTTTATTCATGAGTTCTTACAAAACCATTTGAGATAAATAACCGTCATTTATTAGAATCAAGACACACAAGATGGATGAAATTTTTACTGGAATATTGTATTCATCATTGCATCGATATAATATCATAGATTAATCACAAATATGAAATGTGACTTCACCTCTTTGGATATTTATATGAGATCCATATAAAGAAATACAATCCTTTCTAAAAAACTCATAAAATTACACTATATTTAGGATCATAATATTTGGAGGAAGAACATTCCCACAAAATTTAATTGGAGAATAATTGTAAACATTTTGTGCCACAGTTGTGCCATTTAGAGTTTTCAATCTTTACTCTACATCTAATTGTTGAGTTAATATAGTGATACCCTTGGAAAATTATTTAGAAATAAAAGAGTTGGGAGTTAAAAAATCAAATAAATCATTTTTTACTTTTGAGTTAATCGAAAGTGTACTTTTAAGAACTTCATTATCATACTCCAAGTCACTGATAGTAATTTCATGTGGCTTTCCTTTTTGTTTATCCTTTTGTGCTCATTGACATCGATCATCATCAATAACCCTTGTATTAGGTCTTGGATTGGAAAAATGTCCCATTTCCTTGCACTTTTAACGTTCGAGTGTAGGAGGTGCATTTTGTGTAGCCTTTTTTGGCATCATTAGACAAATTTTTACCGCCACTTCAGCATTAAATTTCACAATTATGTTTTGCACACTTAATACATTTACTAATCCCATTAAGACAATTCCCTCCATGTTTATTTTCACACATTGAGAAGAAGGGAAACATCATCTTCTCATTAGTGTGGTCTTTAGATTTTTCTTTTAATTCCATCTTCCTCTACTTATCAAACCCATATGGTTTATGGGATACCAATCCCTTTCTCAATAATGAGATCACATTTATGAATTTCCTTGTAGCTATCGAAGTCCCTTATAGATAATACCCAGTGGGGGCATGGTTTTAAGCCACTAACGAATTGTCCAATGTTACTCTTAAGTTGGATAATAATTATAGAATCATACCTTTCATGTATTGTAAAAAAAATTTGTAGGTACTTATAGATTCATCATCCATTTTCTTAGGTTCAAGGAACTCGTTCTCTTTATTAGTTAAAATAATATGAGGAATGTATTATTGAAAAATATGTTCTTGAACTCATCTTATTCCATGGACCCTATTTCATCTCTTTTCCTCATATTTTTTGTATGATTCCACTATGAATCAGCTTCTCATTCCAAACAAAATACTACTAAGATGAATTTATCATGTTCAAAACATTGTATGCCAGAAAAATATTTTCAGTGGTACTGATCTATTTTTCTGTCACAAATAGATAAGAAAACCCATTGAATGTTGGTGGATACCGCATCATGAAGGATTCAATAGAATGTTTCTCCCGACTTTTCTCATTTGGATGCCCGACTTGATTTATAGCTTGATAATGTTATGTGATCTATGTTACAATATTTTTAATTCCATCTCCAAAAACATTTGGTTGCTCTAGGGTACAATCATTACATATTCCATCACATTGATCATTAATATGGTTTTTTCAGGTACTATCCATCGACTAAAACCAAGATGAGTAGTGTGAGAAGAGCTAATCAGAACTGGAAAACCACATATTTAAAAATAAAATTTCAATTTATGTCACTTTAGGTTTTATCCTAGGATATTCATTGTCATTCCTATATCACAATTATTTTATATTATATTAAGACACATCCTTAATTCTTTCTCATTTGAGTTACAAAATGTTAACAACACCTTTCCTCTGATACAAAATATAACGACCCATTCATTACATAAATTAATATACCTTTATAATTGAAGTTTATTTATAACAACATATAACAAAACCATGGAAGGATCATATTGGTATATTTTCTTTAAAAATTGGGAAACTTATATAACTTGTTCATAAAACATTTACATTACCTCCCGCTTGTTTTATCATAAATAGACTCCTTTTGTAATATCATACATAATACCCTTATTTATGTATTGAAAATTAACATATAAAAGGGTGATCTCAAATACTCAGTAATTGTAAACAAATGAAATAAAAATCATATCATATTCATAAAATCACTTCATTTGAAAATTTAATCTTCCATATAAAAGATCACAATATCATTTCATGGGATAAATCATAAAAGTGAAATGTAATACCAATAGTTATAACACAAGAAATGAAATTTGGTGGAATACATACATAAGAATATAAAATTCTTTTATATTAGGGTAGGCTCAATACCTAGACCAACATAACGGACAAAGTCTATTTCTAAACTAAGTTCTCACGTCATTCCAACCCTTTTTCACTGAACTTGATTAACTTGTCATTCAAGCCATGTTTATCTCCCAGGATAAAAATATTCACCCTATTCAATTCAGTGAGACATATGTCTCTCCCACTTCATAATGAAACTATTCTTATGTGTTCTATAATACCATAATAATAGTGACCATAGCATAAACCCTGAAATCAAATGGGTTTCATAAACATTATTTCATCATAATTGATATAAAACAAATGGATTTCATAAATTACATCCCATCATAAAACCAATAAAATAATAGTAATATGAGGGATAGAAACATTAAACTATATAATATTAGATGGAAATTAATTTTAGAAATACACTTGATTGTCATTCATGAGGATAATATCCTTTATTCATCAAAAATTGTTTTTTTTAAAATGTCGTTCATTTTTAAACTAAAATAATTTAGATGAAAATACACTTGTAAACATGTAGAGTAATCTTCATGGAATTTATGAGATTTGAAGATGTAAAAACTCATTTATTTCGTATAAGTAAAAAAACAATCTCCTTGTACATTTTCCAGAAAAGTCAAAAAGTACCACAAATAGTAAAAAAAGTTAGATTCCTTTCAAAACATGTATTAAAAGTAAAAATCTATAAAAATGACATTAAAAATACATAAAGTAGTAGTAAACATTTTATGAGAATAATTTTAGAAAACATTTACATGGTTGATAAATATAACCCAGTATATACTTACAAATTAACAATGTCAGATAAAACGTGATTGGAAAAGTTATCGCTTACCTTAGGTTTGATGTGATTCATATATATCTGAACCACCCATGTGATGATTAAAATAATTTTACTTATTTATTCTACAATCATAATATTTTTTTCATAATGTTTATGATCATATTTTCACCCGTTTGTTTATAAAATTTCATTATTACTTGTTATTCGGGTATTAACTACATTATGTTCTTACACTTATTCTATAAGATATGTTTTTATACTTAATTTTATGTTATATTTATATCATTTACGGAATTATTTTATTATAATATATATAATATTTATTTATTCAATTATTTTATATAATCAATCTTTAATGAATATTATGTATAACTAATCACATCGCATCGTGGAGACAGCAGGTCATACTTATGCACGAGTGATGGTATTAGTCCCATAATTGTTGAAAAGTATTGACATGGATGGTGCCTAATTTCCTATAATAGGTTTCATTTCATAATAATCAGGTAGTGTTGTTATTTCTCCCATTATTCCCATACAATTAATGTGGTGGTGAAAAACATATAACACCATGGTGTGGAGACAGTAAGTCTTACGTACGCATGCACGATGATTTCATTTTTGTAGGATAGATAGAAGGAGAAATAGTGTTGTTTAATATTTATAATAATATATAAGCATATTATTGATTATGATGTTATTACATTATAAATAAAAAATTGAGGAAGATTAATTAGAAGAAGAATGAAATTTTAAAGAATCGGTAGAAGAGATTACTTATTTCTTGAAGTTCCTTCTTTAAATTTCTTCTTAGGGCAATAGAGCTGGACTTTTGAGATGAGTAGAACCTCTAGAATGTAACTATGGAGGTTTTTAAATTATATCTTATTGGTTTGGCCGATCTTGAAGGCTCAAAATTAAGTGAAGAGGAGAGGGAGGAGGTTCCCTTTTATAAGAGAGGAGATGAGCACTTTAAAAATCACTCAAAATATTAATTTATTATAAATTCAATTTCAACTATAAATTTTAAAAAATAAATTATATGGTAATATTATTTTGGTTCAAATATCCATCATACATTAATTGTTATACATGTCTATAATAATTTTTTTCCTTATCTATTTGTTTTTGCCCTTATTTTACCGGCATTAATCTTACTATGATATCATGTTATTTTAACATTGTGGGTTAATGTAATTACCATATCATGTCAAACGACCCAAAAAATTTATTTATAACATATTTGGACTTATATTAACCATTTTAATGAATCATATATTCATAGGAATTTAATATCATTAAATCAACTATTTTATGTTTTAAGTTATAAATTATGCCAATTTTGGACACTATGCATACATGACGTTTTAAACATTTATAACAACCTAATTCCTTGAAAATTAAGGAATTAACTAAAATATAATATTGAAATAACATCCATAAAATTATTGGATGACCTAAAAAAACAAAATTACATTTTTTTAATAATTTTAAATTCATTTATTTGATTATATCATTAATGAGGTAACCACTACATCAAAATTGAGTCATTAAATAAAACAATTTATATAATTTCTAAACATTATAAATAAAATTCAATGATGTAGAAAATTGTTTTATATTTTTAATGAACATTTATATACATATATATCACTTATATAAACCATTATTAAAATTGATTTAGTGAAAGCTATATGTTTAGTTCATAATTATGTTTACCTTAAATTAATTCGTATAAAATGTCAATTTTACATCCTTATTAATCCATGGGTTCCAAAAATCAACCCTAGGATGACCATTGTAGGAAATATCACATCCAATGGGATTAGGACACATTTTAGGCTAGTGTCTTATTATTAAATTATTTGTTTTTATCCTTATTTATAAGATTTACCCTTTAACCATTGTAAATAAAATAATTAATGAAGTGTGTATTCGAAATATCCGAAAATAAATAGTACATATTCAAAAAAATTGAACATTTTGATTCCAAATATGGAATCGATTTTTCCAAATTCAAAACATAGAGGTTGCATTAATTAATTTAAAATTAATCCCATTGTTGAAATGGGAGAACAAGATTTAAAATTTAAACCATTGCATAAGATTATAATGTTTTTACATATATATTCATTGTAAAACTAATGATAATGACATAAATTATAGTAAATAATAAAAATATATTATATTTATACTTAAAAACCATTCAATTTTATAGTTTAACCGTATAAATTATCATGAGGAAAAATGTTGTTTTTAATTAAAATTTAGTGTATCATTACTATTCATCAAAACAAGAATGTTATCAGAAAAATAAAAAAATTATCCAAAATAAAATTTTATACCCCACTTCCAAATAACATGTTTATTTTGTCATATAAAAATTATTAATGTGTCAAAATGTTAATTTAAAATTGGTTCTCCATTCAATGTTTTAAAATTAACCTTTAAAAAAATAGGGTCTTATACCTAAAATAACCATTTATTCATACCCTATGACTAAATTATCCATTTGATTAATATAAAAAATAATTTATTAAGTATATAACACATATACCTTATTAATTTCATTACCAAATATAATACACTCAAAAATACAAATATCTAATGTATATTTTTCATAAATAATTAATATCAAATGAATTCTTAATGTATTTTCATAAGTTAGTTATATTTATCCCAGCTTACCTAATGACTCCGATATAAAGTTAATATTATATAAAGGGAATCTTATTATTCATTTAATCTCATGATTGCATGAAAATGATGCTATTGAAGAATAAAAAATATTTAATGATTATATTTCACAAAATCATTTATTGTTACAGTTATTCATTATTTAAGTGGTATGGTTTCATGGAGTACCACATTATATTATATATGGATGATATCCAAGGTTTTCCATGAGGTTATATAGAAGTATTCAGATGGATCATGATAAATAGATATGTTTCGTCACTATATATAATCTTCAGATGGATATTTAGTCAGGGAGAACAACTCAAATACTATAGATTGTATTGATATATTGTACAATGGATTAAAAATATGCTTGAGAACAACACCTTCATCTAGATTAGTTTTCTTATAGAAATAGCTTTCACTTGGGTATTAAAATGGTTTCTTTTGAATTCCTCATTGGAATGAAGTGTATGACTCTGAAGATAATTGATGATGTTAGATAAAAAAAGATAATAGGGTATAATATGACTTATAAAGTTTCATAGAAAATATATTCAATTCAAATACACATCACGTTATCAAAGATTCTTGAAAATTGTTATTTTGACAATATATATAACGATCAAGAGTATGATGTTAGTGAAAAGTTTTATTTAAAAATTTTCCGTAGAATAATGTTATGATATTTATGAAGAAAGGAAATTGTATCCCTAAGTATATTCTCCATTTTGAGATTCAAGAACTATTAGGGACTGTTGATTATTGCTTGAGGGCTCCACTGAACCACTATTAATTCCACGATGTGTTCCATGTATCTATCCTAAGGATGTAAATACGCGATACTTCAGTTATAATAATCCCAAAATTCATAAAATTATATAATATTCCAACCTATAATGAATATCCATTTTAGATTATGTATCATAGAGGTAATTTCCTACCAAACACGACCACTCACTTGGTCAAGGTTTTATGAAAAAAACCACTACATGAAAAAGATTGGTGGGAACCTGAGGACATGGTGATGTAGAAGTATCCTTAGTTTCTTTTATCAATGTGAAATTATATAGTGTAAATTCATTATTTTAAGGGGGTAGAATGTGTCCCCCTAAAATATTATTAAATATTATTTCAAAATGAATTTAATTTCATCAATAGATTCTGTTTCACACAACATCGAGTTTCAATGAACCAAAGTATACTATTAATATTATTATTAAAAATAATATGAAATATACCATAAAAATGGTGGAAAAAATAATAATTATTTTTAAAATTATTTATAATAATTTTAGATATTGAAAATATATTTTTAAATTTTTACACAATTCTATTTAGAGTTTATATACTTTAAAAATGCAATTCATTTTTCAAAAATAAATTTCATTTCTTTTTTTGAAAAAAATTAAAAGAAATTTAACCATAATTATAAAAAATATTTTACCAAATTTACACCATTTTATCAATATAAACATTAAAAATATTCTTGATTGAATTTTATGAGAATTTTCAGCATAGAATTGTTTTTGTTGGAAAGTAAAATTTAGAGATTTTTATTCAAAATTGACTTTATTTTTAAAAAATTACAACATTATCAATAATTAAATATGGATTAAAAGTTAAAATTTTAAAAAATAAATATTGGTTAAAAAATTTATTCCATTCTAATCAATTTCATATTGAATTCTGATATCAAAACATTCTTTACTTATAAAAGAAATTTCTTTTGAAATCTCTATTATCAATGATCTGGGATTACATTTTAATTAAATACAACACTAAAAAAAAATTAATTTTTAAAATATATTATATACTATTTATAAATATATTTAATAATATTAAATATTCTAAAAATATTTTTTATAACAAATTTTAAAAATACTAAAACTTAATTACCCCCTTTTATGGTTAATTCATGTTTATTAAGGGGTTAAACATAAAAGATAACAATTAAAATTACAGAAAAGTAATAAAAACCATATTTTATGGAAATATCTAGTCTTTATATCTACTAACGATATATAATGAGACATTTTTTAATCTTTTATAATGTTTCAAACAATGGTATACCTTTTCATATTATAATATTCCATGTGTTCCCCTCCCAAAACTTATTAAAGGAAAACCCATATCCTCTTCTATTCACTCCACTAAAGCATTTTGGTTCAGCAAGGACCTACTAAAATATCTTACATAATTCCATCCCCAAATTATATAGGCCTAATATTGATTAATAAAACCATCCTAATAATGAATTTGGATCAATCTTATAGAGGGATTTTAAATAATATGTATCATTCTTAACCGAATGTTTTTATTTTATTTCATCTTCAAATTCATTTAAATATTATTCATATATTATGATATAATAACCTAATTATCTGCCATATAAAATAAATATACAAGATTGTTAAATAATGTCATTTTTACAGTGTATGTGACACACGAAACTACGTTTTAAAAACCAAAGAAATATTTTTTTCTTAAAATTAATCACATCGATAGCTTATGAAGCATACAATCTCGAGTCAAAATGAACCATTAAATAGAAAAACATTATAAAATTAACAATTATTTTTTACATATGATTATTAATCACTACATTAAAAAAATTATCGTTATATATTTACAATAAATAAAATAATAATAATATAGACGAAAAAGAAATGTTTTCTAAAAAGATCTATTTTATTTAAACGATTTTATTGCGTTTTTTGTGAAAAAAAAATTAAAAATTAGTTTCACCATATTAATGTTATTCATTTTATAAAATAAATATTTCTTATTAATGATAATATCAATATTATCTTAGTGTTTATTTTTTTCTAAATTTTATTTATGAATACTGAAAAATAACAAATTTTAATTGAAAATATAATTTTCATTAAATTATTTATAATTTTAATATATATTTTTGTTTTTTATTAATTTATAATTATTTAATTTATATATAATTTTATCTAATTATTTCATTGGAATGATTTTATATTGAATTTTGATATAAAAACCTTGTAATGATTTTACAATTCCCATTGAAAACCCATTTTCTCATCGTGTTTATGGGATTAATTATAAATTAAAATTTTCCTCTTATTTGAAAGGAATGTGGTAAATTGGACTACTTAATTTTATGAAAACAATTTATATTACCTAATAATTTAAATTTAGTATTTAAAATAATGAATACAAATAATAGTAATGATTATTTGTCATTGTTTATGGTTAAAACTGGTTTATAAGGGGATTAAAATAAGAAAAAATGGATGATGTATCCTAAAAACATTTAAAAAATCCATTGAATAGCCATGTTTAAAACATATAATTTATAAATATATATAATAATCTACTTTGACCATTTTTTCATGTGAAAAATATTTCGTACACCATTTAATTTGAATAATTACTAGTGCCATAGTCAACTTACATATGAAAGGCCACCCCTCTCCTATATTCTTAACACAATGAATCCATTTTGGATTCAAAAATACATACACAAATTACTTCCCAAATTCTATACCGTCATCCTAGATTTCTTTTTTGAAACACATATATTCTAGTAAACCTTTTGGTATAATTTTAACGAGGTTGTATAAGAAGAGGTAATATTACTATGTATTTTTATATTATTCCTAGTTCCAACTTATTAAAATATTCATAATTTATGATTATGTAATAACAAAATTATATATCATATAATGTGATGATATAATGTTCTATTCAGGACCTATATCCATCTTATCATCCTTGAAATTTGAAATGATAATGTTTCTCATGTTTACGGCAGACTACCATGTTGCAATCCAATGTGACATGTTTTCTATAAACACTTACCATTGTTGTGTATGATGATTTATATATATATATATATATATATTATATTTATAACATAATTATACATTTAGGTATAGTATATCATAATTTATAGTTTACTTTCCATTCTTTAGAGGATATGATAATGTCACTCATGTGTATGGGATAATACAACCTCACGGAGCGATGCGATATATTTTTCACTATCATTATAAATAAAAGGTAATAAATATAAATTTAATGAATACATTTGATATGAAAGAAATATTAAAAAATTATTTAAATAAATATAATACGAAAATGATAACATATCATTTTCATTTCATTCTTTTCACTCACTTAAAGGTGATAACTTCATTCACATATTTGTGGACCACCACCTTTACAAATGGGTGTGACTCTCTTTTTATCATAACACCACATGGATGATATATATAATTTTATTTAAATAAAAAATTGTTTATTAATGAAATTATTATTTCTATGTAATGAAAAATATTACCTACCTCATTTTTCACAATGATCGTTGAAAAATGTAAATGGTACACATGCATACAAATGGGTTACCATCTCCAAGATCATAACATAAATAATTTCTCCAAAACCATCATTCATGATGTATTTAAAAAAAATATTGATATATTAATATGATATTTATGTTATTAGTATTATTCTATATATTTTTATATAATCACATCTTTGACCATATTCGACCTTATAATGGCATTTTTGATACATAAGTCAAATATCATAAAAACATGTCACATAAACAAAGTTGATTAAGTAATCATATATAACATGGAAAAAAGAGAAATAAAATAATACTAAAGTTGAAAAAGGTATGTAATAATGTATAAAATAAATGAATGTTTATTTTTCACATAGAAAATAAATATTTGTGACAATTCAAACACAAGGTAAGAGATTTATTAACTCAATTTCCATTAATTGTGTTAAACATATAAATTGTTCATTATGTCAGGATAATATTACACGTGAATTTTTTTTTACTATATATTTTCTTATTTCCAATTTCATACGTAGAATTAATTTTGATATTGATATTAAATTTATTTTTTAATTATCACATGAACATTATGATCATTGTAAGGGTTAATATCACAATGTCATTCTAATCAATAGTTAATATTCAGGGATTTCCATTAATGAAAAATATTTTATCATTTTCTAATAAAATAATATCATTTAATTATTCTCTATTTATTCATGGTATTTTAATTTAATATTTCCTTTTTAACACTTTTTTATTTAAATTGACTGAGATTGTTTTAATAAAATTCCACTATATTTTTCTGTTCTCTCAGAAATCTATTTTATTCCAAAACCGTGATTTTTAAAAGTTATTCTAAAATTGTTTTTACCTTATTATTTTTTTTATTAAATATGTTTTCACCCATATTGTCCTTTCATAGAAAAATTGAAGTTTTCAAAATAATTCCAATTTGGATTATACTAAAAATGTGAAAAGAAACAGGATTTTATCATACTCGAATAATATACAATTTACTTATGTTATGAATACTAAATGTTTTAAAAAGTACATTATTGGTTTGAAAGAATGGTTTTGAATAATATTATTTTAAAAATTTATTATGGTGTTCTAGATTTAAAAATTTGTTTCATAATTAAAATGATATTGTTCTCAAGAATGTTTTTAATGATATTTTTGTAGTATTCCAATTCATCAATTAAAATGACATTTTATTATTATTACATTGGTTATATATTAGATTGATAAATCCATTATTATTTTTATTTAATTTTATGATCATTTTATACAAGGATTGTATTTTCATTCACATTCATGATTCATTTTTTGTATTCAATAACTTTCACATCTAATATTCACATACTTGAGATCATTAAAAATTAAATTTAAACGAAATATCCATATTATTTTTCATGGATGTGTATAATTATTAAATATTATATCATTTTTACATTCGTAGTTCAAAATTATGATTTATATGTTTATCTAGGGAAATATTAATATATCCATATTCTTTACTCAATACAAACATTTTTTTATAAGGAACATTTTTCATGAATTAATTTAAATATTAATCATGTTGAGAATTATTTGGACATAAAAATACATTGGGGACAGGGTTATAGATACACCTGAGATGCATTGGTAGTCTTTTGATTTGAATACGTAATATTACATAATAATGGTTTTTACCTATACTTTTAAGCCTTATTTTAGATGGTCATGATGGTAGAGGCATAATGATTCATGAGATCATGGTGTCCAATAATAAATAATTTCCTTTATTAGAAATTTAGTTTTTATTATTCATGATATTATTGAAATATTATTATTTCTAGATGGATTTAATTCATAGTTTGTTCATTTAACGTAGTGTGTTTTTAATTATTTACCATTCAATATTTATTATTCCTCATCTTATTATGATATCCATTCAAATAATTAAAATGAAATTGAATTTAGATATTTAATATTCCATGTTGATTATCTTTTATTGATTTATGATAGCATCAACTATATTTAACTTTTACTAAACATTCGGGATCAGCCTTATTTTGTTTCCTTTCCCTAGTATTCCATTAATTTGACTAAAATTAATGAATAATGTTATTATTGATAAAAAATGTTTTTACTTTGTGTTATAAAATATTATATGTGAATAATATAAGTATCTTGTTTACAAAGACTACTAAACTATTGGGTAGATTATAATTCTATTGTTGATATCTGATGAAAATATAATAATGAAGACATCATCTCCTCTCTACTGGGGTTGTAATAAATACGGTCAGTATTAGAGTATGTTTAGTACAATCCCTGGGAACTATAATTATTAAAGATATTTATTAGGGAACATAACACTATGATAGACTTTTTGTATATGTAAAGATGAACATCCTAATGTTATGGTAAGGAATGAAAATTCTGATTTTCCTAGTAATACATCAATTTCTAGATATGAAATGTGGATGTGGTTCTAACTCATATGTAACATGGGGTAATAACTCTGAAAATGGTACATTGGGCTTGATCCGATTATCAATAAATTCATGACAATAGACCTCACTGCAAACCTGGTTCGACACACATGGGGGATTTTATTTTCATAATTCACATTTTCATTACAAATGATTTTGAAGGATTTGATTATATGATAAAAATGAATGAATTAGGTTAAACTAAAGGTGTATTATAGTGAAAATAAATCTTCATTAAGGAATTAAAAAAAATTGCTATGTAAAAAAGAAGGGTATATTGTCATGATTTATTGAGGAAAAATTATTATGAAATATAAGGAAATAAATCTCATCACATAGAATCATTCCTAGTTCATTGTAATAAATTTGGGGATCCTATGAGATAAATGACTCAATTAAATCATTAAATGGTAATCTTTTAGACAAAGTAATTATCCATGATAAATAAAATGGTTGAATTATTTATGATTTTGGAATAAATAACTAAATAGAAAAATGGTTTTAAGCAATGGTATATTTGTTATAAGAATACAGAACTATATTAGGATTGCATATAATTTTATATGAATATATGACTTCAAGTGAATAGTTTGATGGATAGTACTAAGATTTTATCAGTATAGGGATTGTCTTAGTTTCATCTCTTAAAAACCCATATAAATAATTTTTCTGTTATGAATATAACTTGATTATGGATATTTTTGGAAAAAATTTGGAATACATCTTATTGGTTTACAGTATAAAAATTTATTCAAGGAAAAATTTCATTACATATTTTGGACATAAGATCAAGGGTATTAGTAACCATTATGACCTATCATATATTTATTGTTATAGTAATAGTAGGTTATCATATTTTTTGGAATGTTGGAGGATTTATGTTAGTATAGGTTTTTAAGAAGAATATATGAATGCATCTGAAAAATGATGTGAGGCTTGAACCCACAATTGAAGGACAATAAGGGTTTAATGTATACCACTAGCCTACACGATGTCATTTTTAATATGTAATTGTTTTTAGTAATATGATTTTATAAAAAAAAATATTAATGTCGAAATAGTGGTGTTACATTTAGGGATTAGTGATTTATATATTATATTAGATAATGTGTGGTGGCCATATTGGTTTTGGAATGTAATTAGAGACTGACAGGATGAATTGTCACCACATTATGTATTAAGCAGTCAGGTAGAAGTAAAAGAATTTTCTTGTGGGGGGGGGGGAATTAAATTTTTGATATTAATTATAATGAGTATGTAATGAATTAGATATTTATTGAATTAAAAAAGGTTGAAATTGTGCATGTGGAATATATTCATACCAATAAATTATTTTTCCTTATATACATAAAAAAATAATGAATTATTCAACATTAGAAAAAAGATTTTGAAACAAAAATGTTATCTTATTACCTTTATCTTAGATGTATTTAATTTTACATTAAATAGCCACATATTTATAATTTTGTGATCCTCATTTTTCCATATATCATTAACTATATTATGATCAATAACCTTGATCACTCAGAATAACTAATGACTATTTTCATCCATGTCTATATCATAACATTCCACCAATTCTATCCTACTGATAGACATTGTAATGTGTTATTCCTTATAAATTTTATACATCATTTCTCCCATATAATGATGATATTTCAAAAACCCTTTTATGATCAAGGTTTTGAATAATTGTATTTTTAACTAGAAACCCCTTGATAAACAGGATGATGTTTAAATTATAAGGGAATAAAAAATTTAAGTGGGTCTCAATATATCACCCCCTGATTTGGAAAGAATAGCAATTTTTTATAGTGTAATACAGATGAAATACTATGATTAATCAACCCATTAAATATATTTATTTAAATATAATCGCTTTGGTTGATTGTGGATTACAAAACCCCGAGTCAAAACGAACCATAATATTGTTTACTAAGCTCAATCGACCTTAAAATAATTGGGTATGAATATTAATAACTAAAGTATGAATGTTTTGTTTACCAAGTGATTTTATATGAAATAATAATAATTTTACAGAAATAGATTTGTTTTTTGAAAAATTATATTTTTTACAAGACAGTTTAGCCGCACTATTAACATATTAAATTAAATTAAATTTTAGAAACTCAATAAAATTTATTTGATTAAATGTAATTATTTTTTTCTATCATAATATCAAAATTATCTTTGGTTAAATTTTGTGATATTTTGTTAATGTTCATTTTTTGATGAATAGTGAAAATACTGAATATTAAATGAAAACTACATTTTCCTTTAAAATAAATAGAATGAAAAATTATATTTTAAAAAGTTTTTATAATAAAATTAATTCTATTATATTAAAATTTAACTTCTACTGTTCATTTTAATCATTTTCATATTTAATTTAGATATAATAACATTGAAAATAGTTTATAATTTTATTATTGAGAACAAACTTTGTCAACATGTATTTGGGACTAATTTTAAATAAAAATGTTCCACTTATATAAATTAATTGTCAAATAAATTAAAATTATTTAGCATCGTTATGGTAAAAATTGATTTACAATGCGATTAAAATAAAAATATAAATGTTAAATTGACCTAAATGATTTTTTAAAATATATTTTATGTATTTATTTTGATGTTATAATGTCTAAAGCTCATAAATAATAAATTTTGGTCACTTGATTGAGGTGAAAAACGTGTGGACATCATTTTGACTTAAAAAATTTCAAGTATTCCCCTCATCTCACATATAAAAATACACCCATTATCCTCTCTTCTTCACACCTCAAAACCATTATGTTTCTAAAAATACATGACCAAATCACTTCCAAAAATACAGAAACTCATCATATAATCCTTTTTTGTCCTCAAGGCCATTCTAGGATTACATTTGGCACAATATTATAGGGGTGGTTAAAGAAGATGTAGAATTCCTTACTACGTATTTTTCTTCTTTTTTCTTCCACATCCATAAAATATTATTAAGTTATGAAAATATAATAATAATAATAATATGTCACATATACTAAGAATATATTATTTTAATTTAATTACCTATATCTATCACCTTTTCCCTCATATTTGAAATAATGATGGAACCCATGTGTACAATGGACTACGACCTCGCTAACTAATGTCATTAATTTTCCCATTACCACCTTTTCCAGTTTGTTGTAATTATAGGTATAAAGTATATATATATATATGATATTTATGACATAATTATATATTTTCTGTCATTATATCATATATAAATTTATAGATTTTTTAGTTTCCATTCTGTATGGAATACAATGATGTTTCATGTGTCTATGTCAGACAACCGCCTCATGAAGCGATGTGATTCGTTTTTTACTAAGGCTATACAAGGATGGTTATTATGAAAAATTTAAAAATATATTTGATATAAATAGAATACTTGAGATATTAATTAAATATTTATATATATTAAAATATAATATATCATTTTCATTCTTACCTCTTCACTACCTTAAAGTTGATAGAATCATTCATTTACATGTGGATTATCACCTTCATACAGCAATGTAACTCTCTTTTAATTACCAAATAACATGTCTGATATATATATAAGTACATCTAAAAAAATATCATTTTTTATATTATATTATTATTTTTCTATAATGATTTAATATTTCTTTGATACATTCTATAACGTTAATTGATAAATTGAAATGTTGCTCACGCATACATAAGGAATATCGTCTCCATGATCGTAACAAATATCATTTGTCATAACCATATCCAATTATTTAATAACAAATTATTATTTTTTTATAAATATGATAATTGTTTCATTATTATTATTCTATATATTTTAAATAATTACTTCGTTGATCATATTTAACCTACCAATTACATGTTTGACACATTATTTAAATATCATTGAATCATTCGACATTAACAGAATTTGTAATCATATATTAAATATTATTAAGTTAAATAAATGGAACAATAAAAATTAAAAATGTTCCTCATAAATTGTATAATTAACAAAATTTTATTATTTATTGAGAGAAGGAACGTATGTGATGAGTCAGACTCAAGGTAAGGGATTTCATAACTAAATTTTTATATACTGTGTTAAACTTTGACTTAATTGATTAAAAAAATTATCTTTATATATTTACAATAAATAAAATAATAATAATATAGATGAAAAAGAAATGTTTTCTAAAAATATCTATTTTATTTAAACGATTTTATTTCCTTTTTTGTGCAAAAAATTTAAAAATTAGTTTCACCATATTAATGTTATTCATTTTATAAAATAAATATTTTTTATTAATGATAATATCAATATTATCTTAGTGTTTATTTTTTTCTAAAATGTTTTTTTATGAATACTAAAAAATAACGAATTTTAATTGAAAATATAATTTTCATTAATTTATTTATAATTTTAATATATATTTTTATTTTTCATTAATTTATAATTATTTAATTTATATATCATTTTATCTAATTAATTCATTAGAATGATTTTATATTTAATTTTGATATAAAAACCTTGTAAAGTTTTTTACAATTCCCATTGAAAACCCATTTTCTCATCGTGTTTATGGGAATAATTATAAATTAAAATTTTCCTATTATTTGAAAGGAATGTGGTGAATTGGACTACATAATTTTATGAAAACAATTTATATTACCTAATAGATTAAGGTTAGTATTTAAAATAATGAATAAAAATAATAGTAATGATTATTTGTCATTGTTTATAGTTAAAACTGGTTTATAAGGGGATTAAAATAAGAAAAAATGGATGAAGTATCCTAAAAACATTTAAAAATCCATTGAATAGCCATTTTAAAAACATATAATTTATAAATATATATAATAATCTATTTTGACCATTTTTTCATGTGAAAAATATTTCGTACACCATTTCATTTTAATAATTACTAGTGCCATAGTCAGCTTACATATCAAAGGCCACCCCTCTTTTATATTCTTAACACAATGAATCCATTTTGGATTCAAAAATAAATACACAAATTACTTCCCAAATTCTATACCGTCATCCTAGATTTTTTTTGTAACAAATATATTCTAGTAAACCTTTTGGTATAATCCTAAAGAGGTTGTATAAGAAGAGGTAATATTACTATGTATTTTTCTATTATTCCTAGTTCCAACTTATTAAAATATTCATAATTTAAGATTATGTAATAAAAAAATTATATATCATATAATGTGATGATATAATGTTGTATTCAAGACCTATATCCATCTTATCATCCTTGAAATTTGAAATGATAATGTTTCTCATGTTTACGGCAGACTACCATGTTGCAATCCAATGTGACATGTTTTCCATAAACACTTACCATGGTTGTGTATGATGATATATATATATATATATATATTTTATTTATACCATAATTATACATTTAGGTTCAGTATATTATAATTTATAGTTTACTTTCCATTCTTTAGAGGATACGATAATGTCACTCATGTGTATGGGATAATACAACCTCACGGAGCGATGCGATATATTTTCCACTATCATTTTAAATAAAAGGTAATAAATATAAATTTAATGAATATATTTGATATGAATGAAATATTACAAAATTATTTAAATAATTATAATACGAAAATTATAACATATCATTTTCATTTCTTTATTTTCACTCACTTAAAGGTGATAACGTCATTCACATATGTGTGGACCACCGCCTTTACAAATGGATGTGACTCTCTTTTTATCATAACACCACATGAATGATATATATAATTGTATTTAAAAAAATTGTTTATTAATGAAATTATTATTTCTATGTAATGAAAAATATTACCTACCTCATTTTTCATAATGATCGTTGAAAAATGTAAATGGTACACATGCATACAAATGGGTTACCATCTCCAAGATCGTAACATAAATAATTTCTCCAAAACCATCATTCATGATTTATTTAAAAAAATATTGATATATAAATATGATATTTATGTTATTAGTATTATTCTATATATTTTTATATAATCACATCTTTGACCATATTCGACCTTGTAATGGAATTTTTGATACATAAGTCAAATATCATAAAAACATGTCACATAAACAAAGTTGATTAAGTAATCATATATAACATGGAAAAAAGAGAAATAAAATAATACTAAAGTTGAAAAAGGTATATAATAATGTATAAAATAAATGTTTGTTTATTTTTCACACCGAAAATAAATATTTGTGACAATTCAAACACAAGGTAAGAGATTTATTAACTCAATTTCCATTAATTGTGTTAAACATATAAATTGTTCATTATGTCATGATAATATTACACGTGCAAATTTTTTTTACTATATATTTTCTTATTTCAAATTTCTTATGTAGAATTAATTTTGATATTGATATTAAATTTATTTTTTAATTATCACATGAACATTATGATCATTATAAGGGTTAATATCACAATGTAATTCTAATCAATAGTTAATATTCATGGATTTCCATTAATGAAAAATATTTTATCATTTTCTAATAAAATATTATCATTTAATTATTATCTATTTATTCATGGTATTTTAATTTAATATTTCTTTTTTAACACTTTTTTATTTAAATTGACTGATATTGTTTTAATAAAATTCCACTATATTTCTCTGTTCTCTCAGAAATCAATTTTATTACAAAACTGTGATTTTTACAAGTTATTCTAAAATTGTTTTTATCTTATTATTTTTTTTATTAAATATTTTTTCACCCATATTGTCCTTTCATAGAAAAATTGACGTTTTCAAAATAATTCCAATTTGGATTATACTAAAAATGTGAAAAGAAACAGGGTTTTATCATACACGGATAATATACAATTTACTTCTGTTATGAATACTAAATGTTTTAAAAAGTACATTATTGGTTTGAATGAATATTTTTGAATAATCTTATTTTAAAAATTTATTGTGGTGTTCTAGATTTAAAAATTTGTTTCATAATTAAAATGATATTTTTCTCAAGAATTTTTTTAATGATATTTTTGTAGTATTCCAATTCATCAATTAAAATGACATTTTATTATTATTACATTGGTTATATATTAGATTGATAAATCCATTATTATTTTTAATTAATTTTATTATCATTTTATACAAGGATTGTATTTTCATTCACATTCATGATTCATTTTTTTTATTCTATAACTTTCTCATCTAATATTCACATACTTGAGATCATTAAAAATTAAATTTAAACTAAATATCCATATTATTTTTCATGGATGTGTATAATTATTAAATATTATATCATTTTTACATTCGTAGTTCAAAATTATGATTTATATGTTTATCTAGAGAAATATTAATATATCAATATTCTTTACTCAATACAAACATTTTTTATAGGGAACATTTTTCATGAATTAATTTAAATATTAAACATGTTGAGAATTATTTGGACATAATAATACATTGGGGACAGGGTTATAGATAGACCTGAGATGCATTGGTAGTCTTTTGATTTGAATATGTAATATTACATAATAATGGTTTTTACCTATAGTTTTAAGCCATCTTTTAGATGGTCATGATAGTAGAGGCATAATGATTCATGACATCATGGTGTCCAATAATAAATAATTTCCTTTATGAGAAATTTAGTTTTTATTATTCATGATATTCTTGAAATAATATTATCTCTAGATGCATTTAATTCATAGTTTATTCATTTAACGTAGTGTGTTTTTAATTATTTACCATTAAATATTTATTATTCCTTATCTTATTATGATATCCATTCAAATAATTAAAATGAAATTGAATTTAGATATTTAATATTCCATGTTGATTATCTTTTATTGATTTATGATAGCATCAACTATATTTAACTTTTACTAAACATTCGATATCACCCTTATTTTGTTTCCTTTCCCTAGTTTTCCATTAATTTCACTAAAATTAATGAATAATGTTATTATTGATAAAAAATGTTTTTACATTGTGTTATAAAATATTATATGTGAATAATATAAGTATCTTGTTTACAAAGACTACTAAACTATTGGGTAGATTATAATTCTATTATTGATATTTGATGAAAATATAATAATGAAGACATCATCTCCTCTCTGCTGGGGTTGTAATCAATACGGTCAGTAATAGAGTATGTTTAGTACAATCCCTGTGAACTGTAATTATTAAAGATTTATATTAGGGAACATAACACTATGATAGACTTTTTGTATATGTAAAGATGAACATCCTAATGTTCTGGTAAGGAATAATAATTCTGATTTTCCTAGTAATACATCAATTTCTAGATATGAAATGTGGATGTGGTGCTAACTCATATGTAACATGGGGTAATAACTCTGAAAATGGTGCATTGCGCTTGATCCGATTATCAATAAATTCATGACAATAGGCCTCACTACAAACCTGGTTCGACACACATGGGGGATTTTATTTTCATAATTCGCATTTTCATTACAAATTATTATGAAGGATTTGATTATATGATAAAAATGAATGAATTAGGTTAAACTTAAGGTGTATTATAGTGAAAATAAATCTTCATGAAGGAATTTAAAAAAAATTTGGAATGTAAAAAAGAAGGGTATATTGTCATGATTTACTGAGGAAAAATTATCGTGCAATATAAGGAAATAAATCTCATCACATAGAATCATTCCTAGTTCATTGCAATAAATTTGGGGATCCTATGAGATAATTGACTCAATTAAATAATTAAATGGTAATATTTTAGACAAAGTAATTATCCATGATAAATAAAATGGATGAATTATTTATGATTTTGGAATAAATAACTAAATAGAAAAATGGGTTTAAGAAATGGTATATTGGTTATAAGAATAAGGAACTATATTAGGATTGCATATAATTTTATAAGAATATATGTCTTCTAGTGAATAGTTTAATGGATAGTACTAAGAGTTTATCAGTATAGAGATTGTCTTAGATTCATCTCTTAAAAACCCATATAAAGAATTTTTTTGTTATGAATATAACATGATTATGGATATTTTTGGAAAAAATTTGGAATACATCTTATTGGTTTACAGAATAAAAATTTATTCAAGGAAAGATTCCATTACATATTTTGGTCATAAGATCAAGGGTATTGGTAACCATTATGGGCTATCATATATTTATTGTTATAGTAATATTAGGTTATCATAGTTTTTGGAATGTTGGGGGATTTATGTTAGTCTAGGTTTTTAATAAGAATATATGAATGCATCTGAAAAATGATGTGAGGCTTGAACCCACAATTGAAGGTCAGTAAGGGTTTAATGGATACCACTAGCCTACACGATGTTATTTTTAATATGTAATTGTTTTTTGTAATATGATTTTATAAAAAAAAATATTAATGTCAAAATAGTGGTGTTACATTTAGGGATTAGTGATTTATATATTATATTAGATAATTTGTGGTGGCCATATTGGTTTTGGAATGTAATTAGAGACTGACAGGATTAATTATCACCACATTATGGATTAAGCAGTCAGGTAGAAGTAAAAGAAATTTCTTCTGGGGGGGGGGAATTAAATTTTTTATATTAATTATAATGAGTATGTAATGAATTAGATATTTATTGAATTAAAAATGGTTGAAATTGTGCATGTGGAATATATTCATACCAATAAATTATATTTCCTTATATACATAAAAAAATAATGAATTATTCAACATTAGAAAAAAGATTTTGAAACAAAAATGTTATCTTATTACCTTTATCTTAGATGTATTTAATTTTACATTAAATAGTAACATATTTATAATTTTGTGGTCCTAAATTTTCCATATATCATTAACTATATTATGATCAATAACCTTGATCACTCAGAATAATTAATGACTATTTTCTTCCATGTCTATATCATAACATTCCACAAATTCTATCCTACTGATAGACATTGTAATGTGTTATTCCTTATATATTTTATACATCATTTCTCCCATATTATGATGATATTTCAAAAACCCTTTTATGATCAAGGTTTTGAATAATTGTATTTTTAACTAGAAACCCCTTGATAAACAGGATGATGTTTAAATTATAAGGGAATAAAAAATTTAAGTGGGTCTGAATATATCACCCGCTGATTTGGAAAGAATAACATTTTTTATAGTGTAATACAGATGAAATAATAAGATTAATCAACCAATTAAATATATTTATTTAAATATAATCGCTTTGGTTGATTGTGCATTACAAAACCCCAAGTCAAAACGAACCATAATATTGTTTACTATGCTCAATCAACCTTAAAATAATTGGGTATGAATATTAATAACTAAAGTATGAATGTTTTGTTTACCAAGTAATTTTATATAAAATAATAATAATTTTACAGAAATAGATTTGTTTTTTGAAAAATTATATTTTTTACAAGACAGTTTAGCCGCACTATTAACATATTAAATTAAATTAAATTTTAGAAACTCAATAAAATTTATTTTATTAAATGTAATTATTTTTTTCTATCATAATATCAAAATTATCTTATATTAAATTTTGTGATATTTCGTTAATGTTCATTTTTTGATGAATAGTGAAAAATACTTAATATTAAATGAAAACTACATTTTCCATTAAAATAAATAGAATGAAAAATTATATTTTAAAATGTTTTTATAATAAAATTAATTCTATTATAATAAAATTTAACTTCTAGTGTTCATTTTAATCATTTTCATATTTAATTTAGATATAAAAACATTGAAAATAGTTTATAATTTTATTATTGAGAACACACATTCTCAACATGTATTTGGGACTAATTTTAAATAAAAGTGTTCCACTTATATAAATTAATTGTCAAATAAATTAAAATTTTTTATCATCGTTATGGTAAAAATTGATTTACAATGCAATTAAAATAAAAATATAAATGTTAAATTGACCTAAATGTTTTTTTAAAATATATTTTATGTATTTATTTTGATGTTATAATGTCTAAGGCTCATAAATAATCAATTTTGGACACTTGATTCATGTGAAAAACGTGTGGACATCATTTTGACCTAAAAAATTTCAAGTATTCCCCTCATCTCACATATAAAAATGCACCCATTATCCTCTCTTCTTCACACCTCAAAACCATTATGTTTCTGAAAATATATGATCCAATCACTTCCAAACATATAGAAACTCATCATATAATCCTTTTTTGGTCTCAAGTCCATTCTAGGATTACATTTGGCACAATATTATAGTGGTGGTTAATGAAGATGTAGAATTCCTTACTACATATTTTTCTTCTTTTTTCTTCCACATCCATAAAATATTATTAAGTTCTGAAAATATAATAATAATAATAATATAACATATATACTAAGAATATATTATATTAATTTAATTACCTATATCTATCACCTCTTCCCTCAAATTTGAAATAATAATGGAACCCATGTGTACAATGGACTACGACCTTGCTAACTAATGTCATTAATTTTCCCATTACCACCTTTTCTAGTTTGTTTTAATTATAGTTATAAAGTATATATATATATATGATATTTATGACATAATTATATATTTTCTGTCATTATATCATATATAAATTTATAGATTTTTTAGTTTCATGCTGTATGGAATACAATGATGTTTCATGTGTCTACGTCAGACAACCGCCTCATGAAGCGATGCGATTCGTTTTTTACTAAGGCTACATAAGGATGGTTATTATGAAAAATTTAAAAATATATTTGATATAAATAGAATACTTGAGATATTAATTAAATATTTATATATATTAATATATAATATATCATTTTCATTCTTACCTCTTCACTACCTTAAAGTTGATAGAATCATTCATTTACATGTGGATTATCACCTTCATACAGCAATGTAAATCTCTTTTAATTACCAAATAACATGTCTTATATATATATAAGTACAGCTAAAAAAATATCATTTTTATATTATATTATTATTTTTATATAATGAATTAATATTTCTTTGATACATTGTATAATGTTAGTTGATAAATTTAAATGTTGCTCATGCATACATAAGGAATATCGTCTCCATGATCGTAACATATATCATTTTCAAAACCATATCTAATTATTTAATAACAAAATATTATTTTTGTATAAATATGATAATTGTTTCATTATTATTATTATATATATTTTAAATAATTACTTCATTGATCATATTTAACCTACCAATTACATGTTTGACATATTATTTAAATATCATTGAATCATTCGACATTAACAGAATTTGTAATCATATATTAAATATTATTAAGTTAAATAAATGGAACAATAAAAATTAAAAATGTTCCTCATAAATTGTATAATTAACAAAATTTTATTATTTATTGAGATAAGGAACGTATGTGATGAGTGAGACTCAAGGTAAGGGATTTCGTAACTAAATTTTGATACACTCTGTTAAACTTCGACTTAATTGATTAAATAATTCTTGGATAATCTGTGTACTTTATATTGAATATATCTTTTTGTATTTACACTCATTTTATACTTAGTTACATTTTAAACATGTAATAAATTCATTTGTTAATTCTCACCTCTCAATTATAATCATTTAATGGTTTTATCTAATAATATAATTCTGATAGAGATTGTTAATTTTGAATGTTAGATAAATTAAATTTATTCATTTTCTAATAAAACCAATTAAGTCGAATATAATTTTGTTAGTAATGATATTTTTTGTAATATGACCATTATTCCATGCTTTTGACCTTACAATAATGGTGATTATTTTAAAATCCAACTTCATTTCTCTCTTTATTCAGAAATCTGTTTTATTCCGAAAACAAGAATTCCAAAAATGTATTGAATTTTTTTAAAATTTTCCAAATTATTTATAAAATAATATTTTACCCACATTGAGTTTTTATAAAATAAATTTAAGTGAATCTTCATTTATTTTTTAAAACCTGTCCCAATTTTCTTTTACAAAAAATATGAAAGGAATTTTTGTTTTAACGTACAACGAACGTACAACATTTTCCTCCATCTTGACCAATCAATGTTTTAAACATCGATTATTATTTTAAAAATTAATTTACAATGAAATGTTTTTTTAAAAATGTCTTCTGATGTATTAATAAGAAATTATTTTTTTCAATATGAAAAATTTATTTGAACAGAAGGTTTTTAATCAAAATTTTATGGTATTTCTATTCAACAATTACAAAAAACCATTATTCTCACTCAAATGGATATATGTTGGATTTATAATATCTATATTTTTTATATGAATGGTTTAATATCATTTTACTAAGTAAATTATCGACATTCACTTTTATGAATCATGAATGTAGTCATTAACATTCCCTTAAAATATTCACTTACCCATGATCATTGTACATTAAATTTATTCTGAATATCTATAATATATATCAGGGATATGTTTATTTATTAAACCATAAAACACTTCTAAATTTGGTTTTCTAAAATTTATTTTATATCTTTATCTATGGGAATATTGATAAATCAATATTCTTTACTCAATTCAGATATTTGATAATAAAGAACATTATTCATGAATTAAATAGACAATTATATATGTGAGGAATGCTTTGGACAAGCAGATACTGGTGGGGGCCAGTTATAGATATCTACTTGGTGAAATAGTAGTCTCATGAGGTGAATTTGTAATATCACATTAAATTGGTTTTTATATATAGTTTTAAAGAATTTTTTAAATGTCATTAATGGTAGAGGAATCATGCTTCCTAATATTAGGACATCCAATAATTAATAAATTTCAATCAATATGAATTCTGTTATTATTATCACTAATTATTTCATATTTATTTTTTGGGTTCATTTTCATTTTATTTTATTGATTTAATGTCTTTAGATTTAATTATTTATTTTTTCATTTCGATTGTGCCTTATCATATTATGATAGATATGTTATTGACTACGTAGAATATTTTTTAAGTTTTTTACCGCTACATACTTATTATTAATATTGATTTTTTATAGCTTCTGTTATAATTGACCCTTATTGAGAATTTGAGTTCATCCTTATTTGGATTCCTTTCCCCAGGGTTCCATTAAGTTTACCATGATTGATGTGCAATTATATGCACGAGTGGATAATGTTACGATCAAAAACAATATGTTGTAATATTTTTTCTAAAATGAAATATAGGTATAATGTATATATCTATTTACCAATAATACTACTGTATTTGGTCCATCAGTATGTGTTTCCTTGTATCTTATGTCATTGTAATAAAGTATACAATGAATCCAAGACATCAAGGTTGGGGGTTCGATAGTTTTTATCAGAGGAAGTTCAGTATAATCCTTTTTACAAAAACTTACGAAGAGATAGATATAGTACATAACCTAATAATAGATTTCTGGATATTGATGGAATAATATCCTAATGTTTTTTATGGATATGATTTTGTGATTTTAGCTATCAATACATAACTTTATGAGTACAATAAAGGGATTTAATTCTATAAAATGTGTACCCTGGGGTAATTCCTCTGAAAAAATAACTTTGGGATGGACTTGATAATCTCCTAGTGCATAGAACTTGGCCTTTTGGTTCACCTAGTTTGACACTCTTGAGATATATTCTTTAAAGAATTCAAATTATCCTGAAAAATTGTTTTAAAGGATTTGAATAGATGTTTAAAATTAATAACATAGGTCAAACATAATGTGTCCTAGATATAAATGATGTGTCTAAAAATAATTTTAAAACGTTTTATTTGTGAAAAAGATTGCTATAAAGTAATGAATTGCTGAGAAAAAAGGAAGAGTATAATGGAAGGAAATTAATATCATCATATGGATCCATTTATAGTTTATTTTATTAAATTTAGAGAACCATTTAATTATCAGAGTGAATTCCATATTTAATAGAACAAACCATATAGAAAGGGAGAAACCTTGTAGAAATAAAATGGTAATTGAATTTAGGTATTCGGATACAAGAATTAAACTGAAGAAGTATTTTTAACAATGACATTCTATTTAGAAGAATCAAGAACTATATAAGGATTGTGTAAACATTCAGAAGAATATATGTCTTCATTAATATATGGTTTATGGATACCACCATGGTTTTATGTGTTAAATGTTTATCATATGTTCAATGTCATAAAAACACATTTTGAAAATTTATGTGGCGTGAATATAACATGATTAAGGATTGTTTAGGAAAACATTTATAGGGATACAACCCATTGGTTAAGAAAATGTAAATTTATATAGGGGATAATTACATTAAATTTTTGGATAACAGATTAAGGGTATTTGAACCACTACAATTTATCATATCTCTATCATTTTAGAAGTTATGGGACATAATAATTTGGTAATAATAAAAGATTTATTTAATAAATTGTTGCAAAATGGATATTTGTAATGACCCAAACATTTAATAATGAAAATTTATTTGGATCTTATTAAATGTCTTATTATGTAAAATTTTATATAAAACAAATGTACTTCATTGGTTTTATGTTTATTGATTTTAAAATATAGTTATGCATTTTTATCGCTGCTAATATAGTCCTTTAACAGTGATCACGTGATTAGTATAAATATAGGGCTTCAACGAATCCAATATACTTAGACAAAGAATGAGACGCCTCATCCAGTTGAATTTCCTCATACGAAGCCCATTTTTTCAGAGCATAGAAATGAGGTAGCATTACTAGGCTTTTCTCTTGACCAATCCCAAGTTGTTCTTCAACACGTTAAACTTGAATAGAACCGCCTATGGGGGATGTTGAAGTTTAAAAATATTAAAACCCGAGTGATGTAATCTGATCCGCAGAAAAATTCTATCACCATCACAAACATTACCCTTAGGTCTTATACAGGTGTTATAAGGGGGTATGTAATAAGACCCGAGCACAATGATTATGTGCATTATTTTTGTATAAATAATATACCCTCATTTTATCATTGATACATTGGAAATGGTTTTTAAAGAACAAGTAGTACTTTTAGTTATTATTAATTTCAGAAGACTATTTTGATGAATTAAATAATATTTTAATAAAATATTATGATGAAAGTAATTTTTATAAAATATAAAGGATCATAAAATTTTTATACAAATGAAAATTTTATTAGTTTTTTTAAGCTATTTTTGTCAGATCCCATGATTTTCAATAAATATCAATATTTTTACCAGTGAAAATTAAAATATTAAAAAAATATTTAGATAAAAGGAATATTTTTTATTTAATATGTATAAATTATCTAATGGAGAATTTTTCATAATTTTCTAAGACAGTCGGATTTTTGGGTAAAAATTAAATACTGTTTAAATATATAATGTGTTTTATGACATCATAATGAATCAATAGTGATGTAATAAAATATTATATAGAGGTATTCTACAAATATACGTTTTACCTTTAAAATAATGTGATTTTAGCTTTTTTTTTATTAAATTTACCTTTCCATAGTGTACCATCCAATTCATATAAAATATTTTTATATTTTAAATTGATTCTCTTGAGAGTGTGACTCACCTCTTCCCAAGTAAGAATAATATTATAACAATTTCACCCATTGGCATCATAAAATAATTTTTTCCACTCCCCTTTTTAAAAAACAATTGGTTGGTTTGTAGTTTTTTAATATTTAATTATATCGATTCCAAATCCAATGTTTGTGAAATGTTAAAGAATTCTCTTCTCTTTTCTTATATAAAACAACCCAAGATGCAACATATATTCACCCAAAACACTTGGAGCACATCCCTAATCTTCCATACACTATCTATAATCTTCCCAAGGTGCCCTAATCTCTCATGAATCCCCGCCTCAACCTCTATAAGTCACACACATTCAAGAAAGGGATCATCACTTTCCTTCCTTAATTATGTCAAAGTTTTTTAATATTGTAATGCCCTTTTATTTTCAATTAAAAATGTTGGGGGTATGATTATTCACCACTCATAAACATCCCAAATTATTTTTTTATAACAAGATACCACTTTATATGTCATTAATACCAACCATGTACACCTATTACCATGCCGAAATTATGAATGGGATTTCTCTCTCCTCATTTACCTTCACGAAATTCATGTATATTATGAATTTTAATTCCATTTAAAACTTTGGGATATTATTTTCCATGACCCCTCACAATCCATTTCATTTATAAACGATTATATACCCCTTTCTCTCTCATCAACCAATTTTACAATTTCTATATTATGTTATTATGTAGTCGAAGTTACCCCAACATTTCCCATGCCAAAATCATCAAGTTAATGAATACAATACCCATCTCTCTATCAAGTGTATTCATATTTATTCACATGTTCTTTTTGATTGGGGAATTAAATTTCTGTATTCCACGTCTCTTATTCATGAAATAAATTATTATCTTTAATGAATCCATGTTGTATGACCTATGAGGCACACTTATGCACAAAATGAAATGATTAAGAAAGGGGTTCCTTAATAACTCTCCAATGCATTGGTTAAAGAACGGGATCATGATGTTCCATGTTCAATGAGGGTTTATTCATGATAATTCAACTGAAATGAGAATTTACTCATTCTCCATGTTCAATGACCCTTGGATGAGGCTATTATCATGTTAAATGTCGTTGTCACGTTTCCATGTTATGATAATAATGTTATATCGTGACTTTATGTTCATGTTTCTACTATTCTCCATTGATATTCCTATTTTTTACATGTGTTATATTTTCATGTTATTACATGTTTACTACCTGACTAGGATTTATAGCTTATCCTTTTCCTATGTAGGTCCTCTGGTTATCCCATGCAATGCTAAGTATAAAAGAATTTTGTGGTAATGAAAATGAAGTCTTCAATCAAGATGTAGTATTTTATGTATTAAGATGTCATGTAATGTTCCAAATTTCCCATGATTGATATCCTCTCGATCCTTAGAGTTGTCTCATGTCCATTTTTTTGTAATAAATCATGTTTAAGAGTGTAATAAACTACAGGGTTGTTGTAGTTGATATAAAAGGATAGGTTTAGTTATTTTGGAGATTATGATAAGAAAACCCTAGCGAATTTCTTAGGGTTAAGTCTAAGTATATTAAACACACCCCAAAATTATTTGTGTATATAGTAAGTGTTTTATAAAGAAAATACATCTCTATCTGTATACGAACTAGTATAGGATTCTCTGGAACAAATGTTTCTTGCGGTAAAACCCGATAAAATCTCTTTGAGATAGATATGAAGGGCGTGTAGTGCCCGTCGCCAGGCATGGAGTCAATAATTATTTTACAATATTTGGGGATATTCTTGGGGAAATTCATAATTTTAGTATAAAACATTATTAAGGTAATTAAAATGGACCCTAAGAATATATGTTGGGAATTAGACCATGGATAACATAGATAAATTCCAATAAATTCATATGTTAAGGAAATAAATGTAATTTATAAGTAATCCCATTTTTCATTAGATTCCCCTTTATATGTTACCCCTATCATTCCTTTTCTTCTATCCAATTTCTGGTAATATGAGGAAATGGCCTTACAACTGATGCAAATATCAATGTGATTGCTGTTTTAATGAGATTCCTAATCAGATTGGAGGTGGTAATAAAAAAACATTGTCATCATAAACTCTCAGTTAAATCATGTTTTTATAGAACAATTGGTTAGAAGGATTGTCCACCCCCCCATGGATATAACATGCTGCAATCCTGAGATTCCTGGTACAAATGACTCCTACTTTTAATGGACCATCTAATCACTCAATCACCAAACCATGAATCAAATCCATTGATATGTTCTTCTCCATCATTCAATATTAAAAAAAGACATGGTTCTTCTGGATACTTATCATATGGGTGTGAAGCTGATCAATGGTGGACACTGATCAAAAAAACCAATCCTGAGGAAAAAATCAAGCATTGGAATTTATGTTTTTTCTGGAATTGTTTTCCAATAATTATTTTTCTCACACCATCTGAATTCAGATGGAAAGAGACATACATGACCTCAAGAAAACAAATGAATAATACATCATATTATATAAGGTAAAATTTAGAAATATTTAATGATATTACTACATCTTTATCATTACACTTGAATGTAAGGTTGAGCACTTCTTCGGTGGAATAAAACGTTCCCTAAGGAAAGCCCTGGTGATTTGAGACTTCGATAGCTATGAAGAAATTTTTTGTTGTGACTTCAAATTAAAAATAGAGATTGGAAAATCTCATGCGTATCATGGGGATAAGAATCAAAAAGTAGACATTAATTCTTGTTGTCGAATGGATAAGTCAAATGGTGTAATGATATTCCATTACCCTAGTTGCCAACAGTGCAGAAAAAAGAACTCCATAAATTTCCTAAAGGGGATGAAAATATTTTTTAGGTGTAGTAGAGAAGGGAACTTATCAATTAACTGATAAAAAACCTCACTGAAGTGAAAGGGGAGAGTAAAATTCAATTCAACCATCAACACATTGTTCACTGCTTTAGCTACAATGAACCAGGGCACTTTGAAAACTAGTTTCCTAAGCCACGGGATTTCAGAGGAAACCAATAACCTCTATGGTATCAAGGGTGATCATTTTCCATCACTACTGCTGAAGTGAACCCCAAAAATGAAGGGTGGACCAATATGCTATTTATTCATTAAATAATAGTGAATTTACTTTTAGAATCCAGTTCTACGCATTATTTAATATCCCAAATGTTCAGTATAAAAATCCCAACACCAAAATAATAATGGATATAGTGGTGTCGTTGAAAATGGAAAATGGGGTAATCATTACATCCCAAGAATACAACTCCTCCCCTATCACAATTTATTGATTGAACATCCTATAGAACCTCATATAATACCTTTGGTGTAATTTGATGAAATAATTTTTATGGATTGGCTTTTCATATATAGATCCAATGTAAATAGTCATGAGATGTAAATCCCTCTTCATATGGAGTATCAACCCGCGATTCTGTTCAATTTCAAGGAGGATGATGAATCTTATTTAACACCATCATCTCATGTAGGGATATTATTGAATTATTTAACATCTTATATTTCTAATATGATTGATTCTATGGAATCAAACATTCTCAAAGACATTCCTAATGTGCGGGAATTCACTGATGTGTTTACTGAGGAATGGCCTTGTCTTCCTCCAAGAAGAGATGTTGAAATATTGATTGAATTTATACCTCGTGCATTTACAATATCCAATACTCCATATATAATGGTGGTTATGGAGTCTTTAGATACAACTAAACTACTAAAATATAATATGGATAATGTTTTTATACACCCAAGTGTTTCACTGTGTGTTGCACCAATCATGTTCATTAGAATGAAGGATCAGTAAATGAGCCTTTGAATTTATTATCATGAGAACCATAAAATCATGATAAAGAACCAGTATCCTATTACACAAATTGATGACTTGTTTAATCAACTATATGAATCCCAATACTTCTCCAAGGTGGACCTGGGGTATGGATATTACCAAGTATCGGTGAAGAATGAGGATATCCCGAATACTGATATCATAAAAGGTATGGGCTATATGAATTCATTGTAATTCTTTTGGGACATAATTATGGTCCAAAAATATTCATGGACATGATGAATAGAGTCTTTAGAATTTACCACATCAATTTTTTCACAGCATTTTTAGATGATATTCTAAAATACTCCAAAACAATGGAGGAGAATGAGGAGCATCTAAGAACTGTAATAGAGACCTTGGAGATTAGACGATCTATGCAATGTATAGAAAGTGTGTGTTCTAGTTTAAGGAAGTCTCATTAGTGGTTCATATCATCTCAATCAATGTAATATATGTGGATCCCTCCAAGAAAAATGCAATTGAGGGATAGATGAGGCAAACATTTGTGAATAATATCTGTAGCTTCATTATGTCAGCTGGATATTATTCCCAATTTGTGAGAAATTTCTCACGATTATCAAACCATATTACTAAGATAACTCAGAAGGTAGTCATGTTTTCATGGATTCATGATTGCGAAGAGAGAATCAAGGAGTTGAAAAGGTGGCATATCACTGTGCCCTTGCTCAAACTACCCACAAGTTGAGAACATTTTGAGGTATTCAATGATGATTCGATGAAGTGTTAGGTTTGTGTGTTCATGAAAAATGAAAAATTCATTGCCTATGCATCAAGGCAATTGAATTGTCATGTGAAAAACTACCCAACCCGAGATTTTCACTTGGATAAAGTAATATTATATTTAAAAATATGGTGACATTATCCCTTTAGGGAGAAGTATGAAATATATACGGATCAAAAAAGCCTCAAGTATAAATTCAGATAGAAAGAGATGAATATGCGCAAAAAAATATGGTTATATCTGATTAAAGACTTCAATTTCTCATGTCACCACCATTCAGGGAAAGCGAACAAGGTGAAGGATGCCCTAACTAGAAAGGATCCAACAACACAGTCATTTATTATATTTTAAAAGGATCAAATCATCTTATATTTGATGAATATGTGTATAGGAATAATAAAGAAGGAAATATCATTATTCCTTTCACAATTGATTTCTCAACTATGTCTTTTGAAAATGATATATGACGATCAAAAGGATGATGTGTAAATTAAAAAGAAATTATAAACTATTAGAAAAGGGAAATAGTCAGAGTTAAATTTTAATGAAGAAGTAATTGTGAGATTTTGTATAGTACTATGTTTCCTTGAGATTCAGAGTAAAATAATTAACCTTTGGATGATGTCACATTTCGGATTTCTCTTTTCACCCAGGAAACACAAAGATGTATCAAGATCTCCAAGTGTATTATTGGTGGGAAAAAATGAAGAAGGAGATCACAGAGTATACATCAAATTTCTTATAATGTCATCTAGTGATGGCTGAGAGGTATAAGTCTAAGGGTATGATGAAACCATTAACCATACCAACATGGAAATGGGGGAACATCACCATGGATATTGTAACAAAACTTAAAAATACATCCAATGGAAACAATGCTATCTAGGTTATTATGGATCATCATAAAAAGACTAAACATTTCATTTCAATTGGAGAGGATTTATCATTGGATCAACTATCATAAATATACGTCAGAGATGTGGTAAGGCTGGATGGAGTACCTTTATCGATTGTATCCGATCGAGATCCAAGATTCACCTATATGTTCTATAAGAGACTCCAACACACTCTAAATATAGATATGAACTTCATTATGGAAGATCATCCTCAAACAGGTGGGGAATCTGAGGGGATAATCCAAACACTTGAGGACATGTGGATAGCTTTCTCAAAGGAATTCGAAGGAGAATTGGATCAACATATTTCTCTAGTTTATTTCTCTTACAATAATTTTTTTTATTAAATAATCCTAATGGAACATTATGAAGACTTTTATGGGAACAGGTATAGAACACCAGCATATTGGGATGAAGTTGGGGTGAAAAAACACGTATTTCAATAAATGGTTGAATAAATCAAGGAGAAGGTTAAGACTATCCAGGACCACATTAACGCTACTCAGTGTCGACAAATCTTCTATATTTATAATAATTGATGAGACCTAGAGTTTGATGTTAGGAACATGTTATTCCTACACATACGACAGTGGAAGAGTGTAATGATATTTAGTAAGAATTGAAATCATAGTCTCAGGTACATCGACCCTTTTGAGATCCTTGATCGCATTGGAGCAGTGACCTATCAAATATAACTATCAACGAACCAATCTCAAGTACATGATGTATTCCACATATCACTCTTGAGGAAGTACATTCCTGACCAATCACATATTATCAATCCAGAGGTGGTACCATTTGATAATTAAATCTCCTATCAAGAGATGCTAATGACGATCCTATATTGTAGAGAGAAAGATCTAAAAAATAAGACAATTCCCCTAATTAATGTGTTGTAGAGAAACCACATGTTTTATTAAAAAATGTGGTAATCATAGGACATGATGAAGAAGATTTAACCTCATCTATTTTAGTGTGGGAAAAGGAAATTTCGACCATGAAATTTATTATGGGTGAATATTGTAATAACCCAAAATTTTATTAATTAAAATTCCCCTTGATCTAATTAAATGTGTTGTTACGTAAAATAGTTACATAAAATATATGTACTACCTTGAATATAAGTATTTAGATATTAAAATAACATTAAGAATTGTTAATGTGGAAAATATAACCTTTTAACAGTGATCACATGATTAGTATAAATATAGGGCTTTAATAAATCCAATTTACTCTGACAAAGGAAGTGATGGACTCATCGAGAAGAATTTCTCCATGTGAAGAAATTTTTTTAAAGTTCAGAAAGGATGTAGCATCACTGGGCTTCACTCTTGACCAAACCCAAGCTGAGCATTGAAACTTTAAGCTTAAATTAAACTACCCACGGTAGAAGTGGAAGTTAATAGAGATTGAAACTCGAGTGATGTTATCTGATCCACCCCTAGAGTATGTCACCAATGAAAACCATAACCTTATGTCTTATGTGGGTGTTATAATGGGTTATATAACAATTCCCTAGAACTATGATTATGTGCATTATTTTTATTTAATGACTATAGATTAATTTTATCATTGTTATTTTGTAAATGGTTTTCAAAGAACATATAGTATTTTTTTGTTAAAATTCAATTAAGAATTATATTTTGATGAATAAATGGATTTTTGATTAATATTATATTTTAATAAAATATTATTAATAAAATCATTTTTATTAAATATAAATTATTGTTCAATGTTTATACAATTTTAATTTTTATTATGGCTTGAAAGCTATTTATGTCAAAACCCCTGAATTTCTGATAGATATCAGTTTTTATTTTAAAAGTAAAAACATCACATATTAAAAAAGTTATTTAGATAAAATTAATATTAATTTGGAATTAGTGCATCAAAATTATTTAATGGTGAATTTTTCATAAGTTTCGTAGAGAGTCGAATTTTTGGGTTAAAATTAAATACTACTTAAATATATTATGTGTTTTATGACAACATAATGACCCAATAGTGATGTAATAATATACCATAAAATGGAAATTCAACCAATATATGTTTTACCTTTAAAATAATGTTATTTTATATTGTTTGGTTAATTTTATAATGCCTTAGTGGACCAACAAAGACATATAAAATATTTTGACATTTTAAAATGATTTCCTTGAGAGTGTGACTCACATCCACATAAGAAAGACTAAATTTATATATTTTCATCCATTTACTTATAAAATAATGTTTTCCTCTCTCTTTTGGAATAATATATGGTAAAAGAAGGTTTCCTTTGTGGTATTGAATATTAAATTATATAGATTCAAAAACCTATGTTTGTGAAATATTAAAGAATTTCCCTATCTTTTCTTATATAAACCTAACCATTCCCTAGATTATATTAAATAAAAACTCTTTCAGCACATCCCGACTCTGCCATCCCCCCTATAGAATCCTCTTACGGAACCCTAATCTCTCAATAATCCAATCCTCAAGCTCTTGAAGTCACACACTTCCAAGTAAGGGATACTCACTTTCCTTCCTTATATAATTATGTCAAAGTTTCCATACATTTTCATTCCTTTTTTTCAATTAAAAATGTTGGGGTATGACTTCACCCCTCCCCAATTCTACCCTCCTTATGTTCGAATGATGTGAGACCCCTTTATATGGCATTAATTCCTCCCATGTACACCCGTTACCTTATCAAAATTCCATAATGTATTTATCTCTCTTCATTTACATTCATGAAATTCTGTTATATTATTCATGTAAATTAAATTACACATGATGGTATATTATATTCCATTGCCCCATACTTTCCATTTCATGTATAAATAATGAGATACCCCTTTATCTCCCATCATTCCATTTTACAATTTCTATTTGACGTCGATATGCTGCCGAAGATACACAAATATTTCCCATGCCAAAATCACTATGTAAGTGAATACCATACCCATTTCTCTATCAATGTTATTTACATACATGACCATGTAATTTTTTATAGAGGAAGTACATATATTTATTCCTAATATTTTATTTATGCAAAAAATTTTGATGTTTAATGAATCCATTTTTATGATCTATGTGTCCCACTTATGCAGGAAATGAAATGATTAAGAAGGGTGTTCCCTAATAGAACTCCAATGAATTGGATAAATAATTGTATCGTATTATTCCGTGTGAAATGAGGTTTTACTAGTTATTATTAATGTGCAATGATGGTTTACTCCTGTTACATGTGCAATGATCCATGGATCATGTTAATATCATGTTAAATGTTGTTTCCTCATTTCTGTGTTATGATAAGCATGTTATATCATGCCATTATGTTAATATTTCTCTTATTCTCTTATGATATTACTATTGACTAACATGTATTGTATTCTTCTTGTTTTTTTATTTTTTCCTGTTATTGGTATTTATAGATCACACTTTTCTTATGTATGTTCTCAGGATATCCCATGAAATGCTAATTACCAAGGAATGTAGAGGTCATGTAAAAGAAGTTTTCAATAACGATGTTGTATTTTAGGTATTATGTTGTTAGGAAATGATCATAATTTCCCATTAAACTAGACCTATTGATACTCAAATTTGAATTAATTTAATTTTCATATAATAATTCAATTTTAAGTGGGTAATAAATATTATGGTTGTTATAATATCCATATGTATCTAGTGAAATCAGGAGATCTTAAACACACTATTGAAGGGTGATAAGGGATTAGGGTGTACCACTAGCCTGCGTGATTCCCTAATAAAATATAATTTTCATAATTAAACTATTTGGACCATAAATACTTATTATGAAGCAATTATTTAACTTTTTATGTTTAGAGATTAATATATTATAATAAGAAACATGTGATAACCATATTGGTTTTTGAAAATAGTTAGAGATAGATAGAAATACTTTTCACTATTTTTTGATTCTTATGATATAGTAAATGTGAATTTTAGTATATCAGGCATAAGAAACTTATTTTTGGATATTGAATTCTCGATGTAAGTGATGAATTATAAATTTATTAAAGAATTTCCAAATGAATGTTTTTGTGATTATGAAAAAGACATATCAGTAAAGTATATTTTCTTATATTCATTTTTAGTTTGTTATTTATGAATAATTAAGAAAAATATATAGAAACAAAATGTTTGTTATGTTACCATCATATACAATGAATTAATTAAATTTTAAAATTATCATTTATTTGTGGTTTTTATGTTCCAAAATTTCTATTTATCATTCACAATTTTGTGATCACGACCTCTATCTTTCTTTCAAATTATTTTTGATTTTATTCAATTTATTTTCTGCACTGGTAACTTAGTTTATCCTACTTATAAACCTAAATAATTATAATTCCATATGAACTTTTTAAATAATATTTATAATTTAATAAGATAATATATTATTAACCCATTTAAGATATAAAGTTATCTTCAATTGTATTTCTAATTTCAAAATCATTGATTACTGAGATCAAGATTAGATTATAAGGGTGAAATTTTGGAATGTTGGGGAGAAAATAACATTAAAATATTTTAATATAATAACACCATTTTTTATAACATATCAATCATTATACTCTAGGATTAAACAACCCACGAAATATAATTATTTAAATTCAATCTCTTTGATTCCATGTGTAACACGCACCCCTAAGTTGATATAAACCACAATATATTCAATAATTATAAACTAAAAATCAAATTGTATAGTATTAATAGTAATAAATTAATAATGAAAATTATGTTTTTTTATTTATTATAAATAAAATAAGAATACTTTATAATTGAAAAAACTGTTTTAGGAAAAAACAATATTTTTCTAAAACTTTTTAGCCACATTTTTTCACACATAATATAAATTAATTATTTCATGTTTGAAAATATTATTTTATAAAAATATCATTATTTTTTATATCATAATAGAGAAAAATTGTTTGGGTATGTTTTTTGGATTTTTCTAAAAGGATTCATTTTTGGATGTATAGATAAAAATACAAAATTTTAATTAACAATTGACTTTTCATTAAAATTATATATATCATTAAATTATAATTAAAATTGATTATGAAGTAAAATTAATTAAATTTTATTAAAATATTACTTATATAGGTCATTGTAATCATTTTCATTACTAATTTTTATATAATAAAATTTTAAATTTTAACATTTTCTCTTTGAAAATATTTTATATTATCATGTCTACGGGAATAATTTAAAATTAAAATTTGTAACAACATTGAATGGAATTTTTGTAAATGAATTAAATATTTTTAAACCTAATAATATATATTAACTACTATATTCAAATTAACATTTTACCATAATAAATAGCCAAATATAAAAAAATTATTTATCATGGTCATGGAAAAAACAAATTAAAAGGGGTTAATCTACAAATATAAGGGGTAAAATGACAAAAAACATAACCAAGATCTATTTTATAGAAATATTTAAACCATATATTGTTTAAAAATTTAAAATAATTTATTTTAGATCTGTTTCAAGTGAAAAACATTGGTAAACTTTTTTATTTTCAAAAATTATGAGTATGCCACTCAACTTTGTTATAGAAGGCCACCACCCCTCATTTCAACTTCACACCTTTAGAAATTTCTAGTTCAGAGAAGTCTTGTATAAATAAATTCACAAAAAAAAACAAAAAAAATCATCATTGAAGGATTTTTTTCACAATTAAATTCTATGAATACATTAGTTATAGTCCTAAAGAGGTGATCCAAGACGAGATAAAATTCTAAACTATACGTTATTCTTTTATTTCTTCTTCCGCCTCCTTATATTATTCCCCGCATATGATTATAAAATAAAATTATTATCCCCCATATACTAATAATTTATTTATTTTTTTCTATGAACAATAATGATCACCTCTTCCCTAAAATGGGAGACGATAATGATGCTCTTGTGTACAGAGGTCTTCATCCTAATGAATCGATGTGACACATTTTCCTTCAACACATATCATGGTTGAGTATTATGATAAATTTAATGTGTGTGTATATATATATATATGATATTAATAACTTAATTATATATTTGGTGGTATAATATCATATATGACTTATTAACTTTCTATTCAATTGGGGAGACAATAACATTGTTTGTGTGTGTAATGTACTACCGCCACATGAAGCGATACGATTCTTTTTTCAGTAGCACATTTCCTAGACGTTAATAAAGATATAGTTAGTGATTATATGTGATATAAATATTGTAATAATTATATTAATAAAATATTTGTCATTATTAAAAGATAATATATAATTTTATATCTTACCTTTTGTCTCACATAATTAAGATAACATCATTTCCGAATGTGTGGACTACCACCTTCACAAAGCGATGCGACTCTCTGTTTATCACTATAATAAGGGTATGATATATAAATATATATACATATATTTAAATAATCAATATATTATTTGTGATATTATGATAATTATTTAATGTTAAAATATTATTTACCTCTTTTCCATAATGATTGTTGAAAATGGAAACATTACCCATGCGTACGTATGAACTACATTCTCCATGATCATAATGTAATTCATTTTTAAATAACAAAAACAATTCATGATTAGTTTTAAAAGTATTATTTATTTATAATAATGACTAATATATATTGATTATTATTAATTTTTTTGTTTTTTAAATAGTGACCTATTTGACCGTAGTCAACCTGCCAGAGAAAGTATTGATACTTTAGTCAAATGTAATTGAAACATAAGATATAAACATAATTGATTTTGTAATAATATAGAAAATGATCAAAATTAATATAAAATTAATAATAAAGTTTTTAAATAATCTCAATAAATTAAAGAATTAAAAACTTTTATAATTAAGAATTTTAATTTATATACATTTTTAGTCCGACTCAAGGTACGTGATTTAATAAGTCAATTTCCATTCTTTAAGTGAATAATATACATCATTTATTAGGTAATGATAATATTATATGTGAAATGAATTTTGACTATATATTGGTATACATTCACTAAATTTATATGGATCTACATTTGATTCACATGGTCGATTCATAGTTCAACTATCTCTTCTATGTTCTAATCATTGTAATGTTTTATTACACAATGTCATTTTAATTGAGATTGTTTATTCATTAATTTGAATTTAAGAAAATAATTTGATAATTTTCTGATAAAACCATTTCATTTTACAATTCACTGGTTATGCCTGATAATTAATAATAACAGTACCAGTTTCAACACATTTGTACTTAAAATTATTGAGAAAATTATTTTTAGAAAATCCTACATCATTTCCCTGTTCAGCCAGAAATTCATTTTCTCCCAAAAACATGATTTTAAAAAAATCTAGATTATTTTTAATCATTTATTAAATATTTTTTATATACCTTTTTACCCATTTTAACTTTTTAATTATATTTTTAAAATAATCTTCATGTATATTTATATATAATTCCAGTTAACATTTTACCAAAAATATAAAGGAATATTTTTGTTAACATATTCCGAATTAATATATTTTCATACCATAATGACCACTAAATGTTATAAAATAACCTTTATATGATTAAAATGTTATTTTCAATGTAATTTATTTTTAAAAAGGTTTTTTTATGTTTTAATTTTAAATGTCTAATTTCATAATATATAGTATATTTTCATCAATAATGTTTTTAAATATATTTTCATTGTATTTATAGTCATCAAAGTCAAAATAAACATAATTATTACTTGAGTAGATATATATTATGTTGATACCATCCTTAAAATTTATATGGGTGGTTTGTGATCAATTTTTAAAGGAATGTATTGACATTTACAATATTGATTAATTTTTTTTGTCAGTAAATTTCCCAAGAAATATTTACTTACATGTGATCATTGGAAATTAAATTTCTACTAAATATACAAATTATTTATCAGTAATATGTTTGTTTATTAAACCATATATTTTTTCTTGATATATTGTTACACATTGAATGTTATTTATATATATTAGAAAGTATTAATAAATATATTTTCATTACTAAATAGTCATATGTGATGATAAGACACAATGTTATTTTGTTAAATCAAATTATTGATATATGAGGAATGATTCAGATATAAAGATATGATTGGTTCCAAAAAAAGAGTTACCCCTGGATTTATCAGTATTTTAATGATGCATGTTAGTAAGTTAGCATTAATATGGTTACAAAATGTAGTATTTAACCATCTTGGGTAAATCCTTGACTATAGAGGTATAATGATTCTTGACATATTGGTATATAATAATTAATAAATTTCTTCCTTGATATTTTACTTACTATTATACAACTAATTTTTTTAATGACATCATATATAGCTTCATTTCATTTATAGTTTATTGATTTAAACGAATTTGTTTTCAGTAATTTATCATTCCATAATTATTCTAATGTATCATATTATTATATAAAAGATATTGATTAAAATTAGTGTGTGTCTGTCAAGTTATTTACCTTTTCATATTGATTATTCTTTATTATTTAGTAATTGTTTCCATTATTCCTAACCCCTACTAATAATTTATAATCATCCTTTTTTCCATTCCCCAAAATTCCAGAATGTGTATTATTTTTTATTTGAATGTATATAATATTGACAATAATATTATTTTCAGAAAATGTATAGTGTAATTTCTGTTTTAAAATGAAATATTTGAATTAGGTATGTATCTATTTTAGCAAGACTACGAAACTATTTGATCATTTTTTTGTAATTTTATGTATCTTATTCCAATGTAATAATGTAGACAAAAGATCTAAAATACTAGGTTTTTGGTAATGATATATACTAATATATTATTAGTATAATTTCATAACCTATATTTATGTCTTCCTCTATCAAATGGTATGTGAAACAATCTATTATTTATATAGTGGAGAACATCCTCACAAACAGATATAATTATTTTTCCATATTACTTCTCAAGGATCTATATAAATTTGGATTTATCCCATGTTTATAATATTTATGAAATAATTATATTATCAAATATTAATTTCACATATATCTTTATACTATCCAATCTAATGGAAAATGAAAACACCCCTCATAAAAATGTTCGGACTACCACCATTACAATGTGATGGCATTTGTTTCTCATTTATTTTTTACATTCAGGTTAATAATTTTTTATTTGATGAATATATATGATATCTATGAAATTAATATTCTTATGTAATGGTTATAATTAATTTACATTTCTTTCAATCTGTCTATCAAGAAAAACTCATCAACATTCTAGCATACAGACAGTACACACCATCTCCATGAATGTTTTAATCCATTATTCTATCTCTAAATTCATTTTGTGACTATATTTAAGTATATAATTAATATATATGATATTAATATAATGATTAGAACTCTATATATGATCTCACCATTATCAGTGTATAATCCTGATGACTAATGAACACAAATTTACATGGAAAACAAAGTGTTTATTAAATAATATACTGATTTAATAGAAGAATTATTTATAAAGCTGCATTAATATTTATTGAGGAAATAATATGTAATGATATTTAATAATGGTTCTATAATATAATATAACAAATTGGGTTTTTCTTTCTAGGAACAATTTTTTTTAATATCACATTGAAATCACAATTTTATCTACTTAAATGTACTATTATCATAGAGGTATAGTTTGGGGCATCATGGGACTATTCATATCCTAGAACACTAAATTGTGGAGAAAAGAAGAGATGGACAAAGATAGAAAATTTTTAGTTCCAAAAATGAACCTTAAACTGTGTGGCCCTTTAAGGGTGCCACACAGTTATTCCAAACCCTGAAGGGGAGTTTTGGCTAGGAGAGGCTGAGACAACAGGTATTCATAGGATACACATAGTTTTTATATCCATAAAATCATGTCCATGTAGGGTGTGTTCCATGGAAAGTGTGGTAAACCCTGTTAGATCACAATTTTTCAACCCTTGGAGAAACTATGAGGCAAAACCATGAAACCTTTATATTTTTGGAAACATTACATTCCCCTCATTATTTCTAAGGACAATCATATTTTTCTATTTTCCTCCCACACATAGTAGGCTCCTCTTCCGTGAATATACTCTAAGCCTAAATCTATTAATTATTGATTATAATGAATTTATATATTGATTAGACTATTACCTATCACCTAAAATAATCATCAACAATATCATCAATCCGAATCCTTTTGTAGTTTATCATGTCCTTTTATGTTCTATTTTGGGGCTATATAAGATGTCCTATTTTTTGGGTACTCATCTATTCATCTAATTTTGGATGATTTAGGATGTACCATGGGATGATACTAGAAGATTATTCTACCATGGGATTAATTTATGTGGTCTATACCTTATTCATAAAGTTTTTTTGTTTATTATACTATCATCATTGTGTTGTATGACCATGCTTCTGGGTGTTTCTCCAAAATTTCATAAATACCTCAATTAAATTTTTAGAACCGTAATTGAGTTTTCTAAAATGAACATATACATATTTTAACGATGTAAAACTCTTCCAGATCCACCAATGTGGTGTGTTTTTTCATCTTCCATGTTTTAAACCGCCACTTTCAGTTGGGGAGCTCACTAAACTTCTTGAGGGACAATTTTTAAATTAAATCATATATTTTGAGTTGGACATGTCAACTTTTTCATGATATTAAATTTTGTTAAGGTGATTAAATTATACAATATAATGATATGGATATTATCATGGATTATGCCTCTTTATAATGATAATTTTAATTGGGTATGTACACTAACAAATCCAAGGACATATTATATTACTTCTTTGATGCTGGAATCCTTAGTATGGAACCGACATCTGATAAAGTATGGAACCTATTGCACTATGGTATGTCACAAACTTGGGAATCAATGTATGGAACAAGACACTCCAATATAGTTTTAGTTATAGTATGGTTCTAATTAGGTTATCAAGGTATGAAACCTATGAAACCTATATATTTTTCTTTATGGTATGACACTAATGAAGGAATTTGAGGTATGACACCTTTGACTTCATATACATTCAAATATCAAGATATAAGTCTCACTAGTTATCTCATTCGGTCCTAGACCCGGTAGGTTTTTTTCTATTTTCACATGTAATTTATGTCTATATGGTTGTCATCTACGATTGATACTACATATATATTCATGGTGATCTATTATATCAAGCTTCTTCAATATATTTTTCTTATAAAGTTATCATTACAGTCATTTTATTTACATATTAACTTGATATACATACACATAGTTATAGTTTTTATGCACAGGTTGTATTTGTTACATATTTTATTGGTGGTGGACTAAAAATTATATATCAATAAATTTAAGCTATCCATCATACTAGAAAAAACATCATGGTTATTGGAAAGGAAATGTGAAAGTTCTAATTATGGATGCCTGATTGATTATAGAATGGGAGAATTGGAGAACATGACTTGACTAGCCTCATGACAATATTGATATAACATTTTTAGTGTTTTTTACATTCTATAAATGTATTATATTATATTTCTCCAACAATGTATTACCTATTATATTCTATATCTCTATAACATACTCATCATTCTTTATATGTTTCTACATTTTGCATCACATGTTTTTACTATCTAGATGAAAGTTTCATATTTTTCTTTTTTAACATCATATTTTTTCAATTTCCAATGATATTAACAATATGATACACCAATTATGAGGGTACATAATCCCAAATATACCACTATGGACCCTCATTACTATTTGGTAGCTTCTAAATTATAGGTAGGTGTGCTTGGGACCATGGGAACTACTGGGTTTGGTTACTGAAGTGTGAACTAGGTCTGTTCTGATAAAAATATGAATCAGAGATTTCCATTCCATTATATACTATTTTGGGATTGTATAATGGATAATACTACCTATTAGGATTAGGAAATGAGACTTTTTCAGGGAGTATCTATCCCACTCACTGGGGAAAACCAAATTTCAAATGATTTGACTTAATGTTCTTCTTTATGGAAATTAAAGCTATATGATTACACATTTGAGTGACACACATGATATGTGATTTTATGATTGATATTATTTGGAATAATTTTTTTACTAATCATAGTATTCATAGTAGGAATGGATCATTATTAACTTTATGCACCCTATTGGAATAGTATGTTGTGTATTATACCATACCATGTAGGTTGTATTGCTTGACAACATGATAGTTTTGTATGTTCATTGAGTGATATCCTTGTTATTAAGATGTAGTTTTGTAAATAAAAATGGGATTCAATAATTTATTATAATAGAGTATACATCAACCTAAATGTTTTTACCCTATATAGATAGATTACAACACCTTAACTGGCCAATTATCACATGTTTAAGTTGTGTGTTTGAGGTATCATAGGCAAGAATGTTATTTTCTTAATACATTAATATAATCTTTTATATAAAATGTTAATGTAACTTTATCCATTAGTAATGATTAATTGTTTATTAAAACCATCATATTCTACTTGTTACATTCTTCTATAAAATTTAATGTTCTCAAAACTATTAAATAAACTACCAATTATAATCTATAAACATGTAATTGATTAAATAGGTAATGATATATCAATTAACAGGTCAATTATATATTTGTAATAATTTTTAAATAATAAAATATAATATAATGGTCATTAAATGGAGGTTATTTTTAATTCCTAAAATGTGTTTCCCTATATAAAATGCAATCAGCAGTCCAAACACTGAGACCATTTTAGTCAACCATTGATCATGACACATGCCTGACCATTGTAGTATGAAGAAATAATTGTATATTGTGTTCTTTATGATCATTACTATTACCCAAACCTAGATTTAAGATAAGGAATAGGGTTATGAATAATATATAATAATTCTTGTACATATCATGTTCTTGTATCAACAATGTTACCATTGTTAAATCCTAACTGAAGAATGTGCTAGGAATTTGTAGTGTTTTGACACCATGACTTCCCCAAGTCATGCAATAGAATTGTGGTAAATACCATTCTCCAAAGGTGTTATTCCCTAATATTATGGCATTGCCTATATTAATTCCACATGTGGAATTAACTATAACACATGATGTGGTCTATAAAGCATGGTTCTGAGATTAATTTCAATATATTATGAAAAATATATCGGGGAATACATGACATACCTCTTCTATGGAAGGTTTGGAAAGATTTTTTTAGCATCCACACCCACATAATTTTTCAAGAAATGGTGGCCCTAGGCTATAGATACATGTCTAGAGGACAAAATAACTTTCATATAGAACCATGATACACCTCATGAAAGGAGTGTGAACCACTATATGTATATGATTTGATATTATTCTAATTAATAGTCACATTCTATCACCTAGGAGAATCAACATATGGATAAGCCATGGGATTTCCATTAAACAGTCTTTTATTATTAATTTTTCCTTAATACCTTTTATGCAGTTCATGCTATAGAGTTCATGAGACTAAGTAGGATTCAATTTCCATAATGAAATACTCATAATGTTTTATAAAGTGTCAATTATTTGTAGATATCTATAATTATGATGATTTAGAAAAAGAGATATGATTTGAGGAAGGGCTCAAGAATCCCATACATTTCATTTTGAATATTTTCCATTTGAATATTATGTCTGATAGAGTAAAATATTCTTGTTTTATGAAATTTAATATGAAGGATGCTAGAGGGACAGATCTGAGTGGTCAAGACTCACGACCTAGTAATGTTGTATCTAGTGTGAGGAAGCATTGCTTCGAGGCCTCCTGTTTTGGAATTACAAGTTAGAGTGCACATAATGGTTCTTTTTTTCATTTTTTAGTGCGATAAAAAGAGGAACTTGAAACCGTAGTGTGATTGGGTCCCATTTTTGTGCGGATCAAGTGTCAATATGGGAAATTTAAATCATTTTGGAAGAATATTCCTAATATAGGCCATTGAGAGAGTATCATCAAAGATACTAGGTTTTGGTGTTGTACAAGTAGATCTATGATAAGTACGGAGTTAGAGTTATATCATGCTTTCATGTTGAGGAGGTGGTAATGTATGTGGAAGATATATATCAATTACACATCGTCAGCTGAGCAGAAATTCTAAATGAATCCATGTTATATCGTAGGGTCTTGGAATGGGACATGTTTATTGGGAGAATCATTTTTCAGGGGAGAAATTTAAAACACCTTCTACTATTCATGGTATGATTTTTGTTAGAATATTCAATAGTATATATTTTTTATGACATAGAGGATTGAAATTATATTTTCTCTATAATAATCATGCAAAGTCTAACTCATGAAACTCATTACTTAATTAGGGTGATAAAACTTGGGAAAACATTGGGTATATATCTAGAGATTTTATTCTATTGTACATAGTTCCCACTTTATATATGCAATTATTTATTTATAAATAAACTTTGTTTTTGAGAAGTGAGGATTTGATATCATCCTTGGGATGGATTTTCTATTTCCATATCCACACTATGTGAATTTCTCTATCTGTAGGGTTTCTTTAACATAAATTGAGTGTGGTACTAATATTAGTAAGGGTGAATGGTATTTCTAGTATGGAATATCCAGATTATAGAATAATTTTTTTGTTATGGGGATAGCTCATATTTTTTTCTTTTATATAAATTATCAAGGAATATAACTAGTTGAATTCTCTCCTAGTGTACATCCTTTTAGGGATGAATTCCCTAATGTTTTCTCTAGTTTACCTATTGATTGAGAGGTGGATTTCTCCATTTAACTAGTTTCAGGATCTTCACTAGTATCTATTCCTACATACAAATTGTCCACTACTAAGTTTCTTGGCCTTAATAGACAGTTTGAGTGATAAGAAGATAACAATTATAGAACCAAATACTTCCCCTAGGGTTCACTGGTCCTTTTCTCCAAGAATGAGGATAGAAATCTAAGGCTTTCTATGGATTACTGGATATTAAATCAACTTACTATGATGATCCAATATCCTTTACATAATATATATGAAATAGTTTATAATATTATAGGATATTATTTTTTTCAAATATTGATTTGAGGTCAGGATGTTATTAGGTATCTGTTAAACCCTCAAACATACCTCATATTGTGTTTCATGGTAGATATGGTGTTTACGAGTATATCATTATATCGGTTGATCTCCCATACACAACAGCCATTTTAATGGCTCTAATGAATTAGGATATCTACCCATTTTTTGCAATCATTTGTTAAAATATTTTTCAACAAAATATTTTTGTATTCATTTAATAGATATGTTTGTTAAAAATATTTTGAGATATGACGAAAAACACTAATATAGACCAATCTATAAGATAAACTCGCTATATTACAATTTTAGATCAATATATTCTATATCCTAAGAGATAAAATCTTAGAGAAAATAGTATCATATGACCTAGAAAAGGATAGAGATGTAGTTTCCTAAGACCATCCCAATAACATCATTGAAATATGATGTTTCTATGAGATATATGATTGTTATAGGAGCTATATATAGGAACTTCAATTCCTAAAAGCACATGTCATGGGCTTTACTAAGTAGGATGTAAATTTTTCTTTGTCAGAAAACATTGATATATCCTTTCAAGAGATAAAGGTGAGTCATAATTTATATCTAATATTGATTCTTCTATACTCATGGATATGTTATAATGTCTATTGTTACATAGTATTTATTAGGATAAGAATAGTTCTAATGTTGGAAGATCAATCTATTTCAAAATTTTACCATCATTTGTTACCATTCTAGTGTAATTACCCAACCCAAGGTCCTGAGTTGTCAATTTTAGATCAATACTTTCCTTGTTAGATGGATGACATGTTGTTTGAATTTTTTTGTGTATACGGAGAACAAAATACTTTTAAATATTTACACATAGTGTAAATTATTCCTTGACTAGAGAAGATGGTTTTAATACCAATAGTCGTTTAAAATTGACGTGGTGTAAATTCCTAGGAAAGGAAATATTCTAGTTTATGCTCTGAGTTAGAGGAATCAAACACATGCCAATTTGAGAAACTAGTGATGAGTGGAAGATGATGGAACAATTTTCAAGGATTCCCATAGATGATAAATAACATCATGGAATATATGTAATTCCATTATTATTAGTGAACTATTCACAAAAAGAAATCTTAAACTTGAGATAGATATCAAAATCTTGGGGTACTGATGAAAGGGAGAGTGTTTCAGGTGAGGATCCAAAACTATGCTAGATCATTTACGAATGTAAAGTATTATGCATCCATGGATGCATCTAGGTTTTTATAGAAATCTGGGATAAATGCAAGAATGTGTCTCATGGTTCTTCTTGAAATGTTAATCCTAGTATTACCAAGATGTATTGTGACTTATGTCACCTATATTATTGGCATGGTATGAAGAGGGAAAGAGATTGTTTTGTTACTTGGTCTTCCACCTATCAGTAGTTGAAAGATGGACACTAGTGGCCAATATGAAATTCACACTCGTAACCCATTCAAGAATAGAAAATTAATGATTTCTTGATGGATTATATTATATTATTACTAAGATACCCTCAATCTAGTGAGGCATTATGTGTAATATTTTATAGGTACATGAAGGTCACTAACATTTTATCTATTAGAGAGACCTCATTATTGGATGATATTGGGGGAATAAATTTTTATGAAAAAATAATCCTGCACATGATCCCCCACTGTATCATTTCATTTAGGTAATGTTATTTAACTTCAATGTAAGGATAGGAGTTATAGAAATCATATGGAACACAAATTCATTGAGGAAAAACATTCACCACCAGGTCAACTATCCATAGGAATTGACCATATATTTAATAGATGTCATTCAATAAGAATGCCTACATGAATTCGAATATACCTCTAATAAAAATATACCGATTAAATAATTACCCTAAATTAGCATCTTTCATTGGATAATATAGATGTATCCTTAAAAGGCCTTATATGACATGACATGACATTCAAATTTAACCTAGTTAGAGCTAGTTGATGAAGCAATACATGGATCTCATCTCATTTAAGATAGATTATATAATGTTAAATGGATCAATAAAATAATTTATATTGCATATTTTAGGAATAATACTTTCAATGAACATCACCATCAAACAATTGTTTTTGATGTTGGAAGTTAGGGAATTTTGATAAATGGTTTCTCACTCTCTTGGGAGTAGCTCTCCCATCTCTCTCATCATCTACAAGGGTTCCCCCTTAATCATATTTCGGTCATTCTTTTTTCTACTTTTCTGGCCTCCCAGGTTATCTTTCTTTCTTCACCTTTCAATCTTTGGTGTTCCTCAACTAAAGCTTCATATTCCCTCCTCTTTTACACATTTTCACCCTTCTTGTTGGGCTTTACTTCTTCTTGTTCTAGTGAGACAATTCTAATGGATGATTGGGATAGTTATGGTGGAGTGTTGTGATGTGGATTTGGTTGTTTGTGATCATCATTTTGTGTATAGTGGGATTTGTTTTCTCTGTCGTCATTGTCACCTTGGTCTATATTCACTCCTTATCTTACATTGCTTAATAATTTGTCACTATTAGATCCAATTTTGATTTGATGGGGTGGTACTCTTGGGGTCTTGATATTGGGTAGGGTTTTCTATTATGGTGCTTTATTGGTGTGTGTTTCATTGTTTTTTGTAAGACATTTGTGGATTTATCAACATTTTCTCCCTCCCATTTGGTCTCTTCTTTTTCTAGGGTTTCTTCCACATTCATGGTGCTTGATATATAAGTTTTCGTCTCACTGGTCCTACCCATGAGGTTATGGATAATTATTAAGGATTTTTATCATGTCATCTCTTCTCTCGCTTACCAAACCATTTTTTTGGACTCCATCTTGGACTTATGTGGTGGTTCTCATGGTGGCCTCAGATATGTTGATCAAGTGTTTGACGTTAGTCTAGGATTAATGAACTGTATTTGTGTTTCATTATCCGTTTGAAAAGATCCTCTTCCTCATTGGCAGTGGTCTACTGTTCCGTTCTTGGTGAATATTGGTGTTATTTTGAGTTACATTGGCCAATTTTTTTAATGGATATGACTGGTGTTTTTGTGTAGTCATGATTTTGGGTTTTTGTGTGATGTTGGATCAGTTTGATGGATGGAGATAGTTATGAAGTCAACATTTAGAGACTCTCTTATTTCTCATGGTTGTAATCATTGACGAGATGATGGATATGGCATTGTGATGATGGTGAACGATATGTGTTGATTGAGATAAGGTTACCTCGACAAAGTTCATCGAGTTGTTCATTAGTTTTGCGGCGATCTGGTGAACATTATTTTTTTTGGGTTTTGGATTTCTAATTTTACCACTGTTTTGTTTGTGATGTGGTTTTATGTGTGATTTGGTGATGTATGGGTTCCCACTCAATCCAAAAATGTTGTATTTTTAAATTTAAAAAAATGATTTATAGGTGGTTGGGACTTTGGTATTCTAAGGTGTTTCACCTAGATAGTAAGATTGATGGTGTAGAAGATATGGGAAGCATTTACCTCAGTTAAATTTCTTTTTTGATGCTACAGAGATAGTCTGGATAATATCAAATAATTTTTAGTTACCTTATAGGTACAAAGTTATGAATGTCGTCCTCTATATTTCATATCATTTCATAAACTATTGAAACTCATCTCTTATCATTTATCTCACTGAGGTTTTTTTGGATGTAGATAAGTTCTTTCAGGAGAATATATTCTATATTATGGACATGTTCATTAAGACTCTCTATGGAAAGTAAGTTATTATAGTATAGGTTCTATGGAAGCTTGGTCACATGCGTGATGACACATTAGAGCGGAAGGCCAATTCCCATTCTCAATGCAATGTTTCTTTATCAAATGGTAGTTTACCATCCTTTAAAGGAAACTTGTGGAAGAGCTGTGTAACGTCTTAATTCTGGAAGCCGCCCAGAGGTTCCCTGTATCTGGTTGGTCACATGGCCTCAAGTTCATTTCCACAAATTCCAGAGGGTAAAATATAGCGGCGAGGGCCATGGGTGTGATAGTGGGGAAACAATGCCCTCATTGGAAGATTAACACTGTGAATGTAAAATAGATAGTCATAGTGGAAGCTGCAAGACGTGAAATAGGTAAACGAAGGAAGTAATAAATAACAGGAGAACACACACACACACACACACATATATATATATATTATGAAAGATACATATGTCTAAGAATGCATCCAAATAAGTCACAATGATGGAATACCGTACTAATCCAAAGTTCAATAGAAAAAAAAACTACATAGAATCGCAAGCCTCAGCTTGGTCCCCGGCTCCCCTTCTCTGCAAAAATCAAGTACCTGATGTAGAAGGGTGCTTTCCCTTATCTATTAATGCATTAATATAAACTATTTGGGCCCAAAATAATGATCCAAATAGGGTATGAGACTAAATCCTTGTAGGAAACCACTCAAAGGTCTGTTCGTAACAGTCAGTGGATATATATGGTAGGCTATAATCAAACGTAAGTACTAAACAATGAATTTCTAAAAAGTATACAATCATACAATTTCAAAAGCATTCAATTATCAGATATCACGTATGAATCTAATAATAAACAGGGAACCCTTTGGTAAGTACTCACAACATATCCCCTATTGTCCAACCAAAACAAACATAAGAAACCCTCTGAGATGTACACACAGAATAACCTCTCTGGTTTATCTTTTTCACAGACTCTCTAAGGAAGCCCTCTTTGTCAATTCCCCATATAGTCTCGTATCGGTAACTAAAAGGCACTCTGGGGAAGAACTCAACATCAAATTCCCCATTTTTCATGCATTGAGGATCTACAAACACTCTGAGGAAGCACATACGGTTATTCCCCCAATGGCCTCACATCGTAATAGTATACAGACATTTTGAAGAAGCCCTCAATGTCCATTATCCCTATGGTCTACTACATCAGTTTCTCACGGCCCATGTGTATGTCAATGGATTATAGTGATATATAACAGAAACTGTATACCTCTTTAACTACTTGGCTAAACAGTCTACATCAGAACAACATGTCACATAAATAATATTACTCGATCCAATCAGCAATAGGAATGGAAAGAAAGAAGCCTAACATGGTAGGAAAGGCCAAACGGTCATAAAAAATACAAGCATAGGTAAGACATCCATATCATATCAATTAACCCTATTCACATTCAATTGACCTCTACTCAAGTATATAAATCTTAGTTGGAAATAAAAGGGTTAAATACAAAAACATTCAATACCCCAAATAGGGTATTTGGCACTCTTGCACATATATCCCAAATACTATCTACAGAAAGGCAGAAACCACAAACTTCAGTGTTTTTTGATCTATATACATTGGCATCATCCCTTGGATTAACCAAGAATGTGGTAGTTCTACAAAAAAATCTAAAACATTCAATCAGGTATAACTCATGAGGGAAGAGAAATTAGGAAAAAAGGTTCAAGCAGAGGAGAGAAATCACTGATGCGATTCCTACGCAACTGACAGAGTTTAATTCAAAGAAAAGATGCTTGATTGGGGGCTCGTTGAAGGATCGACACCGTACAGATGCTCACGGTCGATGAATGCGAAGAAGAATACACTTCATCCAATTAGACACAAGGCCAGTTCGTTTAATGAAAAAATATAGTACACGGCGTGTACGTGCCCTTACTAGCCCCGTATAAGGCGGTCTTCAGGTCACCACACATGGCTATGTGCTCGCCCATTACACAGCCATCACACAACTCTGTGTGGAAAAAGGGTACACATCGTGCACTTTTAACATTTCCAAAAACTCCACTTTTACTAAAAAACACCAGAGAAGAGAAAAACATACCTGAAAAAAAGTTATGGGTTCTTAAAAACATCCTCCTTATATAAATTCGTCTCCAAATTTTCCTAGTAAGGAGGCATAAAAGAATAATCTTTGAAAATCTCCGGCCACTATGATCGTTCATCGACCTCCCTCTCCCTTGTCACATCTTGTACTCACCCGTGCAGCCATATCACTCATAACAAAGGACCATACCTGCCACGGAGAACATTTTTACTTCGATCAGCAATCCGGATAGGATTCTCTTAAAACGAGGCATCCATCTCTAACTCAACCTCCTCGGGTTGAAAATTTTGAGACATGTCGAGAAGTAACATTGAACCTGATAAATATGGAAGATATCATGCATAGCCTAGTACCTCTAAGGTAACTACAACTGATAGGCAACTGGCCCAACTCTTTCTAACACCTCAAATAGCCTGGAACACCACAGTAAAAGCTTACCCTATCTCAGAGTCCTCCAGTTTCACAACCTCAGTGTGAAATGCATGAAAACCTGATCCCGGACCACGTACATCAGAGCTTGTCTCTATCGATCAGCATAACACTTTTGTTGGGAGTGTGAAGTATTCAACCTCTTCTGAATCAACTCTATCTACTCTGTGGTCTCCTGGACAACGCAAGTTCCCAACATAGATGCCTCTCCTATCTCTAGCCATCATAAGGGTGATCGAAATTTCCTACCTTACAAATCCTCTTAAGGTGCTATATGAATAGTTTCTTGAAAACATTTATTGTAGGAAAAGTCCACAAGAGGTATGTTCTTCTCCCATTAAATTTCAAAATCCAGGATGCATGCTCGAAGCATGACATCAAGCACCTGAATCGTACTCTCAGACTGGTCATCTGTCTCGGTATGGCAATTCATACTCAAAAGTACCTATATACCAAAAGCCTTCTGTAATCCCTGCCATACCCGAGAAGAGAAATGGGTGTCTCTGTCAGAAACAATGGAGTATGGAACTCCATGTAATCGTACAATCTCTTAGATGTACAACCATCCCAGCACATCCACACTGTAGCTCTCTTTGATCAACAATAATTGAGAAAACATTGTGAGTATATCAATGACAACCCACACTGCATTGTTCCCTCTAGGAGAACTCAGTAATCCTTTCACAAAATCCATCACGACATAGTTCCACTTCCACTCGGGAATGGTTAACTACTAAAAAACCATTGTTGGTCACTAATTATTCACCATCACCTACTGACAGGTGGAATACCTCATGATGAAACTAGAAACATCACTCTTCATACCTGGCCACCAATACTGACGTTTTAGAACATGATACATCAATGTGATTCTAGGATGAACTTCCCAAACTGAGGAATGAATGTCTCACATAAGCTCATTGCATATGTTCACTGGCACCCATACGCACCCAAGAATACGCATGATATAATCCTCCCCTATGGTCCATCCATGAATCAAGTCCTCTCGTAACACACTATCCCATAGGACTATGTATTATTAATATGATAGCTACCTCATTCTCACTTCTTCCAGTAGTGTCAAGGTAATAGCTACAAGTGAACGAAAAGTATTCCTCCACCTGTCGTGCACCTAAAGATGCATATCATAGAATTGAGCAATATGCTTCCACTAACTACTGGCCTCTTGAACTGCTTTTATCTCAGTCCTCATTCTCAATGCATCATCCAAAATGTTGCCCTTACTAGGTATGTAGGTCGGATCAAATGTAAAGGACTGAAGGTACTCAACCAACCTTCACAGTCTCAAATTCAGATCATGCTGAGTGAAGATATACTTGAGAATTTTGTGGTCGATCGTAACCACCAAATTCTCCCCCCGAATATAATTTCTCCAACTATGTAAAGCATGAAAAACTATAGCCAGCTCAAGATTGTGTTTTGGGAAGTTTCTCTCATGTGGCCTCAACTGCTAAGACTCATATACAACAACCCCTTTAACTAGCTTAAGCACTACTCCCAGCCTGATAACTGATGCATCACAATAAACAGTATAGCACTTTCCTGGTTCTAGCAATACTAGTATCATTGTAGAAGTCAAACTCCCTTTCATATCATGAAAGTATGACTCAATAGAATATGACCATAAGAACCGTGCACCCTTCTTTGTCAAGCCCATCAGTAGTTTGGCTAGGTGTGAAATGTCCTATATGATACATTTGTAGTAACCAGCCAACCCTAGAAAACTCTATATCTCAAATACATTCTTCAGCTTCTCCCTATAAACTACTACTCTCATTTTCTTTGGGCCTACTGATACTCCTATTTCTGAGATAACATGACCCAAGAAGGGAATCTAGTCCATCCGAAAGCGGAATTTTGAGAGCTTAGAATATAAATAATGCTCTCTTAGTGTAATCAAAACGTTCTCAAGATGTGTGTCATTGTCGTGTCGAGTCTTCGAGTACACTAAGATATCGTCCACAAATACTAACACAACAGAATACAAGTATCGATGAAACACAAGGTTCATCAGTTCCAGAAAAACTGCTGGTGCATTCATGAGACTAAAAGGAATAACCACATACAAGTATAGACCATACCTACTCAGAAATACAGTAATAGGTACATATAATGGTCTAACTTTCAATATATTGTATTTGGATCTCAAGTAAATCTTAAAGAATACATGGGCTCCACAATGTTGATCAAAGAGATCATCAATCCTCAGCAGGGGATATCAGTTATTGACCATAAAATAGATCAACTTATGATAATCCAAACATAGTCTGAGGGAACCATCTAACTTCTTTTCAAACATGACAGATGAACCACATGAAGAATTATTGGGTTAGATGAAAACCTCTTCCTAAAACTCCTCCAACTACTTCTTGAGCTATTGTAACTCCTGTGTAGCCATCCTATATAGAGGAATGGACATTGGTGCCACTCTTGGAACATGCTCTATAAAAATTTCGACCTATCTCTCTAGAGTTAAACCTGGAAAATACTATAGAAATGCATCCTTGAAAAGATCCACCACTGGAGGAAATTCTAACTGTGAAGTCCCATGGAAATCCAGATTGACTAGAAATCTAGGTTGTAACTCATCACAACCCATGATGATCCTGTCCATGTCTTCCCAAATGGACTTCCCATTTTCCCTTGTAAAGTAATGATATACCCTCTAATGATGTAAAACTCAACCTACTGTGATAGGAATTTACAATTTCTAGGAAGGGGACTAACCAGTCCATTCTGAGAATGACATCATACCCTGTCATATCTATGACATAGAGGTCCCACAATAAGTGACACCAACCAACCTCTAGAGGTCACACTTTTCACTGTCGTACACAAGCCTTTTTCCCCAACAGAGTGTCTATCATCTAGATATATGCATAAGAAATGACACAAATCCCTAGGCTCTCCACAATAGCAACAAATATAATGTTATGTAATGACCCTATATTGAAAAGAGAATAATCTCAAACTGAGGCAACTAGGATCATAACTCATACTATTGATGGTCTGGTATCCTGATATTGCTAGGTCTGATCTATTGAAAATGACTGACCTGCACAGTGTCCCTGTGACCATGCCTTACCACTCTAAGCCAATCCACACTATTGTCACAAAAAGCACGGTGGTTGGATACCATGGCCACGACCTCCAGTTGAGCCTGAACGGACAGAAGGACTCTAGTTCACTAAATGATGAGAAACTGGTGGTGCTACTCCCGAATGAGGAGTCATCGAATAAACCCTTTAACATGTTGCTTGTATGATGATCAGACAAAAGCATTTAAGATGGACCATCTTGCCACAAGCTCGACCCACCACTGTGTCTCTAGGGAAATGTGGCCTTGTATGCCTTCGCATTTTGCAATGATATCACACCACCTAGCTACCAGAAAGAAGTCTCCCAGATCCTCGTATCCCTTCGTATAGATTCCATGAGGCACTTCCTGCTGTCAGTAGGAGGGATACCATCTCCAGATGTCAACCCGTCCTAGATCACCACTCCAAAATCTCTCAGATTACACTCCATGATCAACACTAAGTTGACTATAGATGGGATGGATGTAAACATGATGATGCTCACATAAGATAAAATTTCATTCCTCAGACCATCCTCAAACTTCTTTGCTATAAATAACTCATCATATCTTGGAATCGGCGCGAAGCACTACAGCTCAGTGAAACAACAGGAATACTCCAAAACTGAAAGAGTACCATGATCCAAAGTCATTAAAATCAACGGATCCATTCTCCCTCATGGTATCTAGGTAGAAGTAGACATATAAAAAACATTGGAACTCATCCCATTCCTTAACCTGATGGAATTTCTCTTACATGATCACATCCCACCATCTCTTAGAGGATTCCCGAAGCATATATGTAGCAAGCTCCAACCTCCTCTTAGGAGGTGTCTCCCAATGCTCAAAGATAGATAGCATGGCTTCGACACATTACTTTGTAGCCTGAGGTCCTCCTTACCCTATGAAGGTAGGATGATAATGCTGCTAGAAAACCCATGTCAACTCTGCCATATAAGGGGTCGGAAGCGGTATTCCTCAGAAGGTCTCGATGAACCTCCTGAAGCCCTCTCGGAATAGTGCATCAGCACCTCTATCCAGGATAACGGCTGTTGCCAAGACTAGAAAAACTGGAGGACCATCTTGTATTCCCTGATTAGCTATATAAGTTGTCTGATCACTACCCTATAACAGGTGGAAAACAAGAGGAAGTCTTGGTGGCATGACTCTGGAAGGTCAAGGGCACACCTTAGATCAAGATTAATAACGGATGCAACATAGAAGTCTGAGAAGGGAACAAGATAAAGAATGCATTCATGTTTTTCAAAATATGAATACATGACATGTAAAATGAATACGTGGTTTGTTCCCATAAGCCTTCACCTGGGCATGTACGTTTGACAATCCAGGACATGTAACACACCACACACTTGGTGTGTTGTCCTAACACACGACTTGTACTTGAATCCTCTTCCCTAGCTTGAGTTCATCGATAAAGCTAAGAAACAAGTTTCACCTAGAACAAGAGTACATGGGATGTTAGGGCCAGACACGAAGTGTACAAGACAAACCTCACTAAACTATGTTGTTAGTTACACGGCCGGATACAAGGGTTACACCACATGGCGTGTTCAATATTGACACGGTGTGTATAACCTCCATTTTATCCATCTGTGTCGTTAGTCACATGGGTGGACACATGGTCTTCACAACACGATGTGTACATTAGGAACATGGTGTGTTCCACAAAAGATTTCCCAACCATGTGTCTTTTCACACAAATCATGTGACACAGTTAGAGACAACACTTCATGTATATAGAGTACTCAACATGTACTTATAAAAAATAGATCATTCTAAATAGAAGGACAAATGGTGTGTATTCATCATTAAATGCCATGTATTATGGGTTTTTCTAGACAGTAAGCCTCATAAACTACTCCAGAAGCCCAGAAGAACACTAAAATGAATAGTAAAGATCCAAATTCAGATCTGTGATGGCCAATACATCCCATTAATCAACGATTGGAATCTTATATAAGTCATATATAAATATAATAGAGAAATGGTCCACCAAATTCTAGTCCATACGGGTCCATAACACCTCAAGGTACAATTTTTGGCATTCATAGAAATGAATCCTTACACAATTAAATACCCTATCAAAAGCAGGTATTCTATCAAAAATTCTCTCACTACAACATACATATCTAGCACAACATTTATCACTACAACATTCAATTACTAATGCACATTAATTTGCATGGCAGAAATACATGGAACATGATTTTTAATAATATCATATATGATGAAATAGATGGAATAACCTCATATAATCGGGTTTTAATAGTAATAAAACCTCAATAACATAATCTATAAAAAGACAAAACATCGTAATCACCCCACGATAAATCAAATCAACTGTAAAATTGTAAAACATGAAAACAATTGAAATAATGAAGTAGATTGGCTATTCCCTATACACGTGTTAGCTACTCCTTGACATAGTTTATTACCAAGTACATATTCATTCATATCCTTGGACATAGGCTCCAAATAGTATGTCAAGAAGAAAGAATTCCTTTAATACCACTTTGTAACGTCCAAATTCTAGAAGCCTCCTAGAGGTGCCCCGTACTCGGTTCGTCACGTGGCCTAAAGCGCATTTCCCTGAATTCCAGAGGATACTGAATTGCAGTGAGGGACTTGGGTGTGATAATATGGAAACTATTCCCTCATTGGCCAAGTACCACATTGGAAGTAAAATATGTAGCAATAGTGCAAGTATAAAAATATACAATAGGTTAACAAAGGAAGTAATAAAAAATTAGAGCACACACACACATATATATATATATATGATGGAAGATATTGATGTCTATGAAAGCATCCAAACAAGTCACAATACTGGAATAACATACTAAACCAATGTTAAACAGAAAACTGAAAAATAAACTCCAAAACATCGCAAGCCTGACCTGGGTGTCATGCTCCCCTGCGCCGCAACAATCAAGTACCTAAATTAGAAGGGAACTTTCCATTATCTATACCTGCAACAATATGATTTGATTGGGACCAAAAGCATGACCCAAATAGTGTGTAAGACTAAATACCCATAGGCAACCACCTAATGATATATTCCTAATAGTCAGTGAATATATTTGTAAGGATATAATCTAAATGAAGTAGTAAATAAAAAAGTACTCAAAAGTAATAAATCCTATAGTTTCAATTGCATTCAATTATCAGTTATCAAGTAAGTAACTAATCATTTGCAAGGAACCATTTGGGATGTACTGTCATCCTAACCCCTCTTGTCCAACCAAAACAAACACAGGCAACCCTCTAGGATGTACACACAGTCTAACCCCTCTGGTTTAGCTTTTTCACATGACTCTCAGAGTAAGAACTAACAGTGAATTCTCCATTTAGTCTCATATCAGTTACTAAAAGGCGCTCTTGGGAAGCCCTCAACATCCAATTACCCCTATAGTCCACATCGAGGAACTACATACACTCTGAGTAAGAACTTATGTCAATTCCCCCTATGGTCTATCATTGTAATTGTAAACAAACATACTGGAGAATCCCTAAACATCAATTCTCCTTATGCTCTACTACACCAGTTCCTCACGGCCCTCTGTTAGTCAGTCGAGCACAATGATATATAAAGGCCAAAGAATACCTCAAGAACAATTTTTCAAAATAGTCTACAGTAGAACATCGTGTCTGGTAAATAATATTACACCATCCTACCAGCACTAGGAATGAAAATAAAGTATCCTAATAGGCTAAGAAAGACCAAATGATCATAAACAATACAAGCATGGGAAAGACAACCATAGCATTAAAATAAACCCTATTCACATTCAATTGAACAATACACAAGAATTTAAGTCATAGAACAAAATAAAAGGGTTAAATCAGTAATCACGCAATACCCTAAATGAGGTATTGGGAACTCATGCACATATAACCCGAATACTATCTATGGAAAGGCCCAGACCATCTACCTTGGCACTGTATCTTCGATATAATTCAGATTCAGCCCATATATCGACTAAAAATATTGTAGATCTACAAAATGGATAAAAATTTAAACAGAGGATAATTCATCTAAGAAAATAAATTTGGAAACAAGATTGAAGAAAAAGAGAGAACTCACTAATGTGATTCCCATGGAACCGACAGAGATCAATTCGGTGAACGGTTGCTCGATCAGGGGCATGGGTAAGGATTGGAACCATACAAACGCTCGTGGTTGATGAAGGAAAAGAAGAAGACCCTTCTGCTAATTTGATGCGGCCCCGGTCCATTTAATGAAGAAAAGTACACAGATGGTACTTTAGATGTACATGGAGAGTAATTAAAAATTTTCTAGAAACTTCTTTTTTATCATTAACACCAGAGAAGAGAAAAAAAAATACTTAAAAAGAATATATGGGTTCTTATATATTGATTTAAGGGGGGAATGTTGTAAAATATTATGTTTTATTTTGATATATGGATCCTTTTTAATTTAATTTTTAATCATATATAATATCCTTAAAAATGATCATCATCTATTAGAGGTGGAATTAGTGGAGTCTTGAGATTGTATATAGCACGTAGCATTGAATTGGGGAGAAATTAAGAGAGCTATACAATTATATAATGGTTAGTGATAACTAAGAATCTTAAAAAATGAGGACCCATATGTGTTCTTCATTTTTTTTCTAAATAATTCAATGCGGTTCGAGCTGTGAAAAGGTGAGAAAGGGGGTTTTTATAGGATATGATTAATTTTTATATATTTCTTCCATAGTAGTGTGGTGTTTGTCCACTGGGAAGTGGGGTGAACACAGTTGGGAAATGGATTGGACAACCATGCTTCAAAACATAAAACCTTTATATATTTAATGAATTATGTTTTCCCCTCCATATATTTAATTACTATATCCTCTTTTATACACCTCCCATTCAAAATTGGATCCTCCAACTTGAATCTCTTCTAATCCTAAAGCTATGATTTTTTTCATTCCTCTGAACATTGATTGTACCTTCATCTGCCACATTGGATCCTTATCAGGAAGATCTTCGATCCAATTCCATATTTTGTTGGTTCATCTATTTCATTTTTCTGTTAAATTTTGGAAAAATATGTATTTAGTTATTATGAATTTATTATTCTATTATTCTATTTTTTTGGGATTAATGCTATTCCAAGGGCTGATACTGGATGAATATTTCTATGACATGATTATTATATGTAGTCTATAAATTTTCCCAAGGGTGTTTTATTTATTAAACTATCATCATTAGGATTCCTATTATTCCTTCCCTAAATATATCTTAAATCGATTAAATTCTTCAATTAAATGGTCGGAACCTTAAATGAGTTACCCACATAACTCTTAGACATGGATGGTGTTTTTCAACCACAACCCGATCCAACTATGATGAGTGCTGTTTTATATTACTTATGTTAAACATCCCTTTTTAGTGTGTGGTCTCTCTACCATTATAAAAGGAGTCTTTTTTAATTAAATTAAATAATTTGAGAGAGAGATGACTCATTTCCATTATCATTACATGTCATTATGATGATTTAATGATAACATGGAACGAGATGGATATTCTATTATCGTGTTCCACTTTATACTGTTAATTGTAATTGCATATAAACAATAACATATCCCATGAAACATTATATTACTTTCTTGATATAGGACATATAATTAAGGATATTTATTCTATTGATTTTATGAAACATGTTGCATTATGGTATGACACTAACTAGGGGATACGAGTTATCACACTTATGACCCATTAGTATGATTAATTATAATATGGAATTGAATATGGGATTAATGTATAGAACCAATAACCCATATATATTATTTTTTGTGTTATGGAACGAATGATGGTGTTTGAGTAATAGAAACTACTATCTATGTATACATTCACATATATGGAAATAGGTTTCCCTGGTTATCATCTTTGGACTTGGACCATGTATGACTATTATTCTTTTCACATGTGTTGTATGTCAAGCTGGTTGTTAAATATTTTGATACTTTATTTATATATATGCTCATATGTTATAAATTTCTTCTTCATCAAATTTTTCATATAGACATATCATATTTGAATTTCACTTTTCTTAATTACCTGTTATACCTATACACAACAATGGTTAAAATATGTAGGCATTATTTTTTATTGATGCAATTGGTTGCAGCCTAATGAGTTTATCTCACACCCTTTTTGGGCATCCTATGGTACTAGCATAGACTTCATGGTTGAATTTATGTACAAAGGAAATATCATGATCATAGATGCTTGATTGTTCACTACATGAGAGAAAGGTAGCACATGAATGAACCTTAAATCGTGATGATACTGGGATTTCATTTTTGGTAATTTTTTTAATTGTGATACATGTATTGTATAAGATGTATTCTTACATGTATTAACTATTATTTTTTATAGATATGGTAAATTGTCATCATTATTTATACGATTCCACTTTTTGGGTGATATATTACTATTATATATAATCCTTATTTCTTATGATCCTTTTTTAATCATTTTGCTTACACTATTTTACAATTGTCTCCCTACAGTGATACTATTATTTCGATGGTATAATCACCCCACTTACCACCATGGACCCTCACTCTTAGTCAGTAACCTCTAGAATATCGGAAGGTGTTCATAGGGTCTGTTGACCAGCTGGGTTTGTTTAGTCTTGAATGAACCTGGTCTGGGACATTACATTGATGTATAATAAAATTATATGATTTTTAAGAGTATTGTGTCACGACCCATCCTCGGGGCCTGTGCCGTGACTACCCCAAGCCCGCGCCTTCCATAGGCCAGGGGCTGGTGACTAGCACCAAGGCGTAATTCCTGATAAAAAGGGAAGGCATTTCTTTTATAAAGTAAACAAACACACAGAGTAAGAATGCAGAAGTAAACACTAAGTAAAATTGGGTACAATAGTAAGTGCGGAAAAGTAAGTGGGCCAGAATACAAACCCAAACTGAAAGTAAAGTAGAACTGGAAAAGAAGTACAACAACAACAAAGTAAAGCCACAACGTGGAGCCGTCCACTGGAAGTCCCACCTGAAGGGTGGGTACAGATAGTCTTCATAGCTCCAAGGGTCTAGCCGTCCGCTCCGTGTACGTCCCACCATGTGGTCCACCTCCCGGTACTATCTAGCTCCACGAGCCTCAACCGTGATCAGCACTGTCTGTCGTCTGCATCCAACACAATGTAGTACGGGCATTGTCCGTGCAGGGGTGAGTATACGTTACTCAGTAGGGACCCCGAGACCCCCTAAGGTCTCCCAAAATCCACAAAGGGTAATCTAAAAAGTAAAGATACAATCACGAAGTAAAATCAAACACTACTAAGGTATATTCCCATACATATACCTAAGTCCTCAATTCCCGTTCGGCTCCAGCATCCATGCCATGTTCGATCACATCCACATAGGAGTACAACCCAATCCACACAGGATAACACAACTCAATCCACATAGGAAATCAAGTCAATCATATCGAATAATATTGATTGAAGTCAAGACTCATCTCACATAGGTATACTTCTTCGTAAGACGATAGAGATGATCAGATGTAGCCACTAATTCATATAAGTCGTCCAACCCACACAAGATCGATAGGTACTAACCCCCGCAATGACCCACACATGATCGATAGGTACAAACCCCCACAATGACCCAAAAAGGATCTGACCCACACAGGATCAATTTGCGCTGGCCCACACAGGACCGCTGAGCGCTGACCCACACAGGATCGGTAAGCACTGATTCACACTGGATTGCTGAGTGCTGTAGTCATCTCTATTGAACCCACGAAGGATTTCTGTAAAGCCGTCATCGTCGTCGTAGTCGCAGCTAGCTCTAGGGTTCCCGCGCACAGCAAACATGTTCAGGGAGGGTCCACTCCACGAGCCAAAGGGATGATACATCAACTGACACAATTTCCAGAGTTGATGTATCCCAAAGTTCCGTATCATCAAAAGGAACTCAACGTGACAGACGGCGCGTCAATCAGACGCCCGGTCTGAGAGTTATTGGCCTTTTCGTCCCAGGGGCCCGGTTGGTTTTTAAGTCAAATCCAATCTGACAACACTCCATTTGCATCCAAACCTCGATCTAAGTAATCCAAAAAGTCTTTCTAACTATGAGGAATCCAACAAAGTCGACGGCATGTCAATCGGACATCCAGAGCTCAAGTTATAAGTGTTTCCGCTCCGAGGGCCATGTTGGTTTTGTGTTTGAGCAAACTCGGTCGAACCCATAGTTCTCTAAAACCTTGAGTGTAATATACTGAATCGACCGTCTCGATCCAAGGATCGCAACTCAACTGATGATGCGTCCATCGAAGTTTTGAATCCCAATTTATGGGCAAAAGACCAGAGGAGGTCCGAAAATGGGCGTTTATGTCCCGGACCGACCTGACCCGAGACCCCCTGGGTCAGCCCGAACCGGGTCGACCCAATCTGAGTCCGGATTCGGCCTGTTTGGGCCCGGCCCGGCCCAGTCTGGCACCCGGTAGGCTTGCTGCGCTGGCGCGGCCCACGTGGCTGGATCGTCTGGGCAAGCTGAGCGGAAAGGGGGGGGGGGGGGGGGGGGCGCTGCCTCACCTGATTGACAAAACGCGGCCCCCACATGGGGGGGCCGCTCCTGTAGCCATCCGGGGGTTACGACCCCCGACATTCATGGTAACTGGACAGCTTGGCTGGCCGTTGGGCCACCGCGGGACCCCCCTGTGGGTCCCGCATCCTTGCTTCGGTGGCTGGAAGCCTGCCGCCGCTCCCCCGCACCACCGTGGTGCGACGGCGCCGCGCCCCTCCGCTACAGCCCCGCTCCGGCCACGGCCTCTTCGAGGTTCTCTGGCGCGGCGCGATGGCGCCGCGACTTTGTTTGACCTCAACGGCACAGTACAACGGCGCCACGGTTCTCTTCCCATTGTTCATGATTTCCGCACGGTGCAACGGCACCGCGCTGCCTCGCTCGTGCCGCAACAAAATCAAGCATCAAGGGGGGGAGGAGAGTCGGTCGTGTTTGTGCGGTCCGACCTCCTCCTGTTATTGCTATTATAGGTGGACCAATTCCGAAACTATGAACGGGACGAAAGTATTCACGAAGAAGAAATTAACCCCTACCTCAGGAGTTGTTGATTCGTCTCGGAAAAGAACGTCGTGGAAGAAGGCATCGTGGAAGTGGGTTTTGTACACGTTGACAAAGATCATCTAAGGATAAACAGTGTCTCCCTAACATTGTCACGGGAAGAAGAAAAGAAGGAAGGTGCGTTGGTGTTCTTCTCGTTCTTCAATGAAGATGATGAACTTCAAGACTTAGAGATTTTCTTCCCACCAATCCTCTCACAACAAGTTAACCCAAATTAAAAAAAGGTCACCCCTTATTTTAATTATTTATGCCATGATTTTCAAAATTACAAAAATTCAAAAAACAAAACCACTTAATTAATTAAACTCATGTTGTCATATTAAAGGGAGAGTTTATGCGGTTAGGGAATATAAAGGGGTGGGGTTCGTGTAGGACCCACCGCCCTTATAACCTGACATGGGAAGTTGGGTGGTTGTGGGACCCACCAACAACTTCACATGAGAGAATTAAACTACCATGGATAAAATAAATTTGAACACAATATATTTTACCTAACATTTAATTCCCTAATTTTGAACAACTCCTCTCGAGAAAACGCAACTCCAGTAAAGGACTTCTTAAGAAATTGTCGGCACTGCGGTTTCATCGGTGCCCTCGGATTTCAATTCGGAGCACCAGATCAAAAGTTAGAAAAACCTGCTCGTTCGTTCACTGAACATACCTGAGCTAAACTTTGGAAAAATTATTCCAGGCTCACCGGGCCTCGGAATCAGGTGCCGTAAGAAACTGCATTCTCGTAAAATCCCAATGAAAATTAAGAAAAAAATTCCCTAGAATTTTACTGTTCTTTACATTACTCCCACCTCAAGGCTTTATGTCACCATAAAGATACATCATAAACTAGGGGAACAATTTTGGGTACTATGCACACATCTGAGCCGCCCTCTCCAAAGTGCTCTACTAGAGGTTCCCATACTTCCACCTAATGCACACTAGAGGAATCGACCATCCACGTAGGACCTGCTCCTATCGATGCTGGATCTCCACTGGGACCTCCACAAAAGTCGCCCCATAATCAATGTCCAGCTCCCCATGGTCAATGATATGTCTCTGGTCATGCACATATCTCCTCAACTAAGATACGTGGAAGATGTCGTGCACCCAGTGCAACTGAGGTGGTAGAGCCAGGCGATAAGCCACCTCGCCAATCCTGCTGAGGACCTGGAATGGTCCGATGAAGCACGGAGACAACTTGCTGCCTCAGCCAAATCTCCGTAATCCACGTCAATGTGAGACCTATAAGAAGACGTGGTTTCCATCCTCGAACTCTAGTGGTCTCCGCCTCCTGTCCGCATAAGACATCTGTCGGCTCTGAGCTATCCTCATCTGCTCCTGGATGACCAGGACCTTCACTATCGTGGCCTACACCATCTCTGGTCCCACAAGAGCTAACTCCCTAGGGTCTGTCCAGCACAACGGTGATCTGTAAGGTCGGCCATACAACACCTCATATGGTGTCATCCCGATGGTGTAGTGGTATATTTTGTTGTACGTGAACTCCACTAAGGGTACGTGGTCCTCCCAGCTGTGACCAAAGTCGAGGACACATGCGCGAAGCATGTCCTCGAGAGTCTGAATGGTCCTCTCCATATAACCATCCTTTTGAGGGTGAAAGGCGGTGCTCAGACGTAGCTGTATCCCAAATGCCTCCCACAACCCCTTCAAAAGTTGGGAAGTAAAGAATGCATCTCGATCGAATATGATAGATTATGGTACACCATGAAGCCGTACAATCTCATAAATGTAGAGGCATCCCAGTCTCTCCACTGAGCCCTGCTCTCTGATGGGTATGAAGTGGGCCGACTTGGTGAGTCGGTCTACAATAACCCAAATGGAGTCGTGACCTCTGGAAGTAAGTGGAAGTCCATTCACAAAGTCCAAAGATATCCCATCCCACTTCCACTCTGGGACCTCTAAGGGCTGTACCAAGCCTGCTGGTACCTGGTGCTCCATCTTCACCTGCTGGCAGGTGAGGCATTGAGAAACAAACTCTGCTACAGCCTTCTTCATACCCGGCCACTAGTGTTGTTGCCTGAGGTCCTGGTACATCTTCTCCACTCCTGAATGTACCACTAAAGGGGAAGTGTGAAACACCCTCAACACCACCTCTTGTAATGCAACTGGTACCATGTTATGTCCTCTGAAAAGGATGACATGCTCTCCTCCCATAGAGAATCCCTCAAGTTCATATCTTGAGGATATCTGTGCACGCCGGGTATCACAGTCAACGTCCCATGTTGTGCCTCTCTAACCCGCTGAAGAAGTGGAGGAGTGATTGTGAGTGACTGTAGAAAGGTTTCTCCATCACTATCCACGAAGGATATCTGCAAAGCGGCTAGCTGCTCTGTCGCCTCCACATGTTGCGGAATTCCTGTCCTCCTGCTAATAGCATCGGCTACTATGTTCCCCTTTCCAGGAGTATAGACTATCTCAAAGTCATAGTCCTGGAGGAAATTGAGTCATCACCACTGTCTCAGGTTCAGGTACTTCAGTTAGAAGATGTACCTGAGACTATGGTGGTCAGAATAGACTATAAAGCACTCACCCATCAGATAGTGTCTCCACATCTTCAGAGCGAAGACCACTACTACTAACTCCAGGTCATGGGTGGTGTAGTTCTGCTCATGTTTCCTCAACTGACGTGATCCATAGCTAATCACTACCCAATCCTGCATCAGGACACATCCGAGTTTGGTCCCTGATGGATCGCAGTAAACTACATACCCTACTCCCTCCTCCAGTAGCCTAAAGATGGATGCGCTGAAAATCTCTGTCTCAGATCTTGGAAGCTCTGATGACATCTTTCTGACCACACGAAGGGTTTCCCCTTCTTCGTCAAAGCAGAGAGTGGTGCCGCAACTCTAGAAAAGTCTGGCATAAATCTCAGGTAGTACCCAACAAGTCTCAAGAAACTCCACACCTCTGTCACGCTCCTGGGTAGCTCCCAAGCTAGCACTGCCTCGATCTTCGCAGGATCCATGACAAGTCCCACCTCAGAGATGACGTGTCTCAAAAAGTGGACCTCACGTATCCAGAACTGACACTTCGAGAGCTTACCATAATGCTAGTGCTCTCGAAGTGTGTCCAGTACATCCTGAAAGTGGTAGGCATGCTCCTCCTTAGTCGTCGAGTATATCAATATGTCGTCGATGAAGACCATGAAAAATTGATCTAGGTAAGGCTGACAGATCCTGTTAATGAGGCCTATGATCACTGCTGGGGCAATGGTTATGCCAAAAGGCATAACCAAGGACTCATAGTGTCCATACCGACACCTGATGGCCATCTTCTGCACGTCCTCGTCCCGAACTCTGAGCTGATGATATCCTGACCTGAGGTCTAACTTTGAGAACCACCATGCTCCCTTGAGCTGATTGAAGAGGTCATCAATCCTAGGTAGCGGATACTTGTTTCTTACGGTCACGTGGTTTAGGCGACAGTAATCAACACACCGTTGCAAGCTCCCATCCACCTTCATGGCAAACAAAATCGGGGAAGCCCAGGGTGAAACACTAGGTCAGATGAATCTCCTGCCCTGCAAGTCCTCCAGCTGTACCCATAGCTCTCAATGCTTGGCGGTAGCCATCCGAAATGCTGGGGTGGATATCGGAGCTTTCCCGGGGTACATGTCAATATAAATGTCTGCCTCTCTGCTAGGAGGTAGTCCTGGAACGTCGTTGGGAATTACGTCCGTATACTGATCCACCACTGCAGGTAAGCTCGGACTCCGCACGTCAACTTCTCATAGGATGAGGCTAGCCAAATTTTGATTGATCGGTTGTCCTCTCCTCTGTGTGAGTCCATCATGCGCTGAAAAGGATCCCTTTTCGCCGGTGAAGGTGAACCTGCTCCCATCGGTGCGAACACATCGCACCTTGCGCCTAATGGAGTCAATCTGAGCATGTACGGTAGATAAAAAATCCATGCCAAAGATGACGTCGTAAGGCCTCGACGCCGCTACAAGAAGATCCCAGCCGAAGCTCTCGCCTCCTAGAGTAAGCTCACACTGCTGCCACCAGTGTGAAATCGTCAAGTCTGCTTTCGTAGGAGTCTCTAGCCGTATGGATAGATCCAACGACTCCGTCGGAATCTCCGAGCTCCGAACAAGGGCAGTGGCAATGAAATAATGACTCTCTCATGTGTCTATAAGAACTACAGAAAGGTTGGAGTAGACACAGATAGTACATCAAATATTCTCGGGCGCACCGAGGTCGTAGGCCTCCGCTTCTTGAAGCTATGCATGCCTCTGCCCACTAGCTCCCTGTGGTCAGGGTGGACCTCCTGGTGATGGTGGTGGTAGAGCCTCAATGCGTCGTCCACCACCTGCTGCTCGGCCAGATCCTCTGCCTTGTCCGCCTGATCCCTACGGACCACCACGGTCGACCCTCTGCCTCTGCTTGGGTGGTCCCTCAACCGTCTGCAGCTCCTTCGCACGGCAGGTCGGGCAGTCACGATCCATGTGGCCCTGCCCGCCGCATGCGTAGCACTCTCTGCCTCTTGAAAGATTGTCTCTGCGATGTGTGCCCCGCACCTCTGAGCCAGTTTCCTGAGGTCGTCCGACTGAGGGTCTGGTCGGCCTGGACCCATGTGTCATCCGTCGACTACTAGCTGCAGATGACTTTGCGATGTTCCGCCCAGTGGTAGGTCTCGCTGCTGGTGTAGGCTCAGCAAAAAAGCTCTCAATGAGAAGGGATCACTCCAGTACCATTGCCTGTGTCGAAATGCTGAGGGAGATCAGCGATGCTCTGACCTCATGCCTCAATCCCTGCTCTAAGGTTCAGGCTCGGAAGAATGGGTCTCATACCATGTATGTCGAATAGTGCGAGAGATAGGTAAATCTCTCTGAGTACTGGGAGACCGTCAAGCAGCCATGCCGCAGCTATAGTAGCTCCTAGATGCGCACCGCATGAAGGGTGGCTGGGATGAACTGCGAGCAGAAGAGGCTGTCAACGTCCGTCTAGAGGAGATATGCCTCATTGTGCACCTTGAGCATCAATCACCACCATCTGCCTGATGCTGTGTGCAGGAGACTCGCTGCAAGGATCACTATGAGGTCTTTTGGTGTCCCTACAAACCTGAAAACTCACACAACCGCCTCCAGCCAATCCTCGACTGCCTGAGGGTCTGTCTCCCCACGGAACCTGGGCGGTCTTTGACGCTGAAACTCTTCAGTGCACCATGTTGACATGCACTCTCAGGGGTTGGGGCTGGTAGCATCGGTGGCTCAAGGGTTATGGTACCGCTGGTGCCTCCGTGGTAATAGGGCCCTACACCGAGGCCTCGCCGCTCGGTGGGCTATCATCAGGTACAAAACTCGGAACCCTAGCTGGCTGCCGTCGTGGGGCCATCGTGAAAAGAGAAATGTGTGCCACGATAAATATAGTATACCTGGTGAGATGACACAATGTAATCACAATGAAAACTTGAAACACACATGCAATCAGTGTCTTCGTGCACTAAGTCGAAAATCAGAAGTTAGGGTCCTGGTGTACGGACACGTCGGCCGCCGCACCAACACTGGACTCCCTGGACTGATAACCACACTCAATAGTCTTAACACTATTGCTTCACATAGAAAAAGATCAGGGTCCTGAGTTCTGCGGTAGAACCGAACTCCTCTGATACCAATTTGTCACGACCCATCCTCGGGGCCAGTGCCATGACTACCCCAAGCCCGCCTTACATAAGCCAGAGGCTGGAGACTAGCACCAAGGCGTAATTCCCGATAAAAAGGGAAGTCATTGCCATTATAAAGTAAACAAACACACAGAGTAAGAAAGAAGAAGTAAACACTAAGAAAAACAGGGTATAATAGTAAGTGCGGAAAATTAAGTGGGCCAGAATACAAACCCAAACTGAAAGTAAAGTAAAAATGGAAAAGAAGTACAACAACTAAAAAGTAAAGTCGCAATGTCGAGCCGTCCACTGGAAGTCCCACGTGAAGGGTGGGTACAGATAGTCTCTACAGCTCCACAGGTCCAGCTGTCCGCTCCGTGTACGTCCCACCATGTTTTCCACCTCCAGGTACCGTCTCTCTCCATGAGCCTCAACCGCGATCAGTGCTGTGCGACGTCTTCATCCAACACAATGTAGTACGGGCATTTCCCATGCAGGGGTGAGTATACGCTACTCAGTAGGGACCCCTAGACCCCCGAAGGTCTCCCAAAATCCCCAAAGGATAATCCACAAAGGAAATATACAATCACGAAGTAACATCCAACACTACATAGGTGTATTCCCATATATATACCTAAGTCATCAATTCCCGTTCGGCTCCAGCATCCATGCCATGTTCGATCAAGTCCACATAAGAGTACAACCCAATCCACACAGGATAACACAACTATATCCACATAGGAATGCAAGTTAGTCAAGTCGAAGAATATTGATTGAAGTCAAGACTCTGCTCACACAGGTATATTTCTTCATAAGATGATAAAGATGACCAGATGTAGCCACTGATTCATCTAAGCCATTGGACTTACACAGGATCGATAGGTACTAACCCCGCAATGACCCACACAAGATCGATAGGTACTAACCCCCGCAATGACCCACACAGGATCTGACCCACATAGGATCGGTATGCGCTGGGCCACACAGGACCGCTAAGCGCTGACCCACACAGGATCGATAAGCACTGATCCACACAGGATCACTGAGTGCTGTAGTCATCGCTGTCGCACCCACGGAGGATTTCTGTATAGTCATCGTCGTCGTCGTAGTCGCAGCCAGCTCTAGGTTTCCCGCACACATCAAGCTCATTCGGGTATGGTCCGCTCCACGAGCCAAAGGGCTGATACATCAACAGATAGGAAGTCCGGAGTTGATGTATCCAAAAGTTCCGTATCGTCAAAAGGAACTCAACCTGACAGAGGGCGCGTCAATCGGACGCCCGGTCTGAGAGTTATTGGCCTTCTCGTCCCTGGGGCCCGGTTGGGTTTTAAGTCAAAACCAACCCGACCGAACTCCATCTGCATCCAAACCTCAAGCGAAGTAAGCCAAAAGGTCCGTCTCATTAATAGGAATCCAACAAAGTCGATGGCACGTCAATCGGACGTCTGGAACTCAAGTTATAAGTGTTTTCGCTCCGAGGGCCCGGTTGGTTTTGTGTTCGAACCAACCCGGCCGAACAAAAAGTTCTCCAGAACCTTGAGTGTAATATTCCGAATCGACCGTCTCGATACAAAGATTTCATCTCAACTGACGGTGCATTAATCAGAGGTCTGTAGCCCATGTTATGGGAAAAATACAGGAAGAGGTCCGAAAATTGGGGTTTTGGGCCCATACCGAACCGAACCGAGACCCCCTGGTTCAGCCCGAACTGGATCGACCCAAACCGGGTCCGGGTTCGGACTGTTTGGCCACAGCCCAACCCAGCTGGCGTGGCCCAGACCGGCTTGTGCGACTCAGCCAGGCCTGGGCGCGGCCCGCGTGGCCTGCTCGGCTGGCCGAGCTGAGCGGAACAGGGGGGGGCGCGCTGCCCCCCCTGATTGACAAAACGCGGCCCCCATGTGGGGGCGGGAGCTCTTGTATCCAGCAGGGGGTTATGACCCCTGGAATTTATGGTAATAGGCCATCTTGGATGGCCGGTGGGTCACCGCGGGACCCCCTGCGGATCTCGCCTCCTTGCTTCGGCGGCCAGAAGCCGGCCGCCGCTCCCCCGCACCACCACGTCCATAGGCCGCGACCTTGTCCGATCGGTGTAGCACGATGGCGCCACTCCCCTCTGCCGTGGCCCGGATCCGGCTATGGTGTCTTCGAGGTTCTCCGGCGCGGCACGACGGCGCCGCGACTTTGTTCGTCCTCAACGGCGCGGCGTAACGGCACCACGCTTCTCCGGCAATTCTTCATTATTTCCGCACAGTGCAATGGCACCGTGCTGCCTTGCTCGTGCCGCAACAAAATCAAGCATCAAGGGGGGGAGGAGAGTCGTCCGTGTTTGTGAGGTCCAACCTCATCCCGTTATTGAGATAACATGTGGCCCAAAAAATAAATGATAAATGGTGACAAATGTATTCAAGAATAAGAAATTGACCCCTAAGTCAAGAGTTGTTGATTCATTGTAGAAAAGAACGTTGCAGAAGAAGTCGTCGCGGAAGAGGGTTTCGTACGCGTTGACGGAGATCATCTGAGGAGAAACAGTGTCTCCCTTACTTTGTCACAGGAAGAAGAAACGAAGGAAGGAATGTCGGTGTTCATCGCGTTCTTCATGGAAGATGATGAAATTCAAGACATAGAGCTTTTCTTCCCCCCAAATCCTCTCACAACAAGCTAACCCAAATTAAAATAAGGTCACCCCTTATTTTAATTGTTTATGCCATGATTTTCAAAATTAAAAAAATTCAAAAACAAAACCACTTAATTAATTAAACTCATGTTGTCATATTAAATGGAGAGTTTAAAAGGTTATTGAATATGAAGGGGTGGGGTTCGTATGGTCCCCACCACCCTCAGAACCTCACATGGGATTTTGGGTGGTTGTGGGCCCCACCAACATCTTTCCATTACAGAATTAAACTACCATGGATAAAATAAACTTGTACACAATTTATTTTACCTAAAATTTAATTCCCTAATTTTTAACAACTCCTCCCGAGAAAACACAACTCCATTAAAGGTCTTATTAAGCAATTATCGGCGCTACGGTTTCATCGGTGCCCTCATATTTCAATTCCGAGCACCAGATCAAAAGTTAGAAAAACCCGCTCGTTCTTTCACTGAACGTACCCGAGCTAAACTTCAGAAAAATTATTCCGGGCCCATCGGGCCTCGGAATTAGGTGCCGTCAGAAACCGATTTCTTGTAAAATCCCAAAGAAAATTAAGAAAAAATTCCCTTTGAATTTTATAGGTCTTTACATATTGACATAGTATTAAGAATGTCAAGACATGAGGTAATGATGTTTGGGGCAACCATTTTTTTCATGGGAGATATTTTCTTGATAAACCACATTATTGTTTTTGGTGGTCTACGAAATTCCCATGAATTTATTTTTCGATTCTTATCATGAAATTGTCGATACACATATCCAATTAGGGTAATTTATTTCAATGGGATTACAATTAATGAAAATAAAAATTTATAAGGATATTATACTTTAATATAATTATTTTCGTGGTTTATTTATGATTAACTTCAGATGATGAAATATTACGATCTACCTCTCAATAGATTTATGAATTTTCATATAATATAGTTATTTCATAAAATATAATGTTTTTATATAACTTTAATCTTTTTATGTAATAAATATCCCAAGAGAATGTTTCTACATAATAAATTATTTCATTTCTCTCTTCGATAGAAACCCCTTTTATTTTATGTCCATATTTTCAGAATATGTTTTAATGTATTTTTTGTTATTATTCAATGAATTTTTATTGAAATTTTTATCCATTTTTTAATTTTTACAATAAGGTTAAAGGGAAAACATATTTTTAATTTCACAACAAGGATATCTTGAGTTTTTATTGATAATGTGAAATTAATCTCTGTTTTCACGGGTACAACAAGAAAAATATTTTACATTATCATGACTGATCAATGATTTAAGGATTCCATTACATGTTTCCTTGGTTATTTTTATTGATAATGATTACATTAATATTTTCAATATTTTATATATTTTAAATTAGTTATTTCAAAATGTAATGGATATTTAGATCAATAAATGTTCCAAGTGAATAGTCAAACCCATTGTCCACATAATATGACATCCATTGAAGTTACATAATCATTAATAGATATATGATCTAATGATACCATCCTTATTATTCATTTCGATAGTTTATTATTATTTTTATGGAAATATGTTTATGAATCCCATTACTCTTCCAGGAGATAAGATATATTAATAAAATGATTATTAAATGTGTTCATCTTTAATAAGTTATTTGATGATTAATTGATTAAGTTATTATGAGACACATTTATTTTCAATGGGTTATGCTATGATGGAATGTATATGAAACACAATCTTTTATAGTTTCTATTATGATTATTGTTTTATGAAAATATGGAACAAATTTCTATAATTTTAATTACATTACATCCCGAACATATATCTTCCTTTAATAAATTGGGTAAAGATTTATAGGTCACTATATAAACAGGAATGGAATGGAGAGTGAACCTAGTTCTGTAAGGGACACTATCCACTATGATTATCTTAAGAGTGAACCTTTACAACTAATATGGGTTAGGGAGTGGACCTATTCAACTATGATTTACTTGTTAATTTTCCTTAACTACTGGTATGATTTTTTTTTTCTTATGTTACAATGAAAAATCATTGTATTATGCAAAATATATGCCCCAATGGCCCATTTTCATTGATTACATTTTGGTTCATGACATAAAAACGACTATGATTTATGTATTTACTAAGGATTATGAGTTATGATATATTGGGTATGGTTTTTAAAATTTTATTGTCATGTTAAAATACAATTATGATCCTATTATATTGATATCTCACTTTGTTTACCCTAACTGAGTATATGAGCTTACCCTTTCATATGATTTAATTCCAGAGGTAATGAAGAAATGTGTTATGTATGTTATGTATAAGAAGGGTTCTTGTTTTGTGGAAGATAATCTGAGATATGGTAGTGCACTAATGAAATAGTATATTATAAATAAATGTTTCCAAATTCACTAATCCATTATAGTCTTCATTCATGTATTTGAGAAATGTGATGACTATCCATCTAGTAAGAGTTAATATTAATGTTTGGAATGTCTGTGTCACTATATATTCCATCTGTGGGATTATTACCAAGATAGAATAACTATGTTAGTAATTGGTGTCATGTTATTCTATTGAATATTCCATGGATTGTGACATCCATACATTGTTAGTAGTTGACCAATGACCATAGATAAGATTGATGTCCCTTGTGATTATACCTCTATGATGTGGTGACCTATGGGAGCCTCTAGGGTGCCCCACAAATCAAAAAAAAACATAATAAGGTGCGTGTTATTGGGTAGTAGTTGTGTTCATTATCAACTTATAACTAAAATCAACATATATTCCCAATACAATGACCTAATACATTTCAAACATGCAATTTATTTATTTTGAACATAAATAACCACTAATAAAAAGCAAGGATAAAAAATCATAGTCTCGTGTGAAGACAAGGTTCATAATACATCAAAATGAAACTAATACCTGAAATCTATATTTTTTAATCAATAGTAAGATGATAAATCCAAATTATCTTCTAATATTTACTAGGTTAACCAATTAGATAAGTTAATGAAAATAGTGGGATAAATATTTTAGACCAGAAATAAATATGATAAAGAAACATAACATGTAATTCAATAGTATAATAATATATGATAATATATAATGGGTATGATTAATCACTTGTGAGAATAAGATAAATTTCTGGGTACCCTATCATCATGGTAACAAATTAAATGTTTTATTTAAATATAACATGACATAAACATGAGTCAAGGATAACTACCATGAAAATATCACATGGTGGAAATGTAACATAATGGGTTAGGTTTTCTCCCAAATTCCATATGTAACATATCATGAGAATGAAGCATTACAAAATTCATTCGAGTGATAGTTCGGTTCACCCATAATAAAATATTGATGATTTATGTGTTCTGTATAATTAAATCAATGTTAAGTCATTAAAATAAAAATTACCCATGCAAAGAAATGAGTTTCATAATCATGGATCAATTCAAAATAAAATGATATTTCAAGAAAATGTTAAATGAACTCAAGGCATGTATTACCCCATTAAAGGTAGAAAAAATGAACTAGGTTTATATGTAATATCATATGTAATAAATTATGGATCAGTCGATAACATATTTTTTTAATCATTTATGATTTAATATTTAAAAGTTCACACATCATATTTCATAAAGAAAAAAGTCCTTTTTTGTTTGAAATATAATATTAAAATAATTACATTTAGAATATTAAAGAAAAAAATAATATCTCAAAAGAAAAAATTTAATTTTAAAGTATTCATCAAATAAAAGAGTGGTAATGATGGTGTGAAAATTCATTATATTCTAATTAGGTTAAAATAGAAATTTTTTCACAATGTTTTGGTAAAAAATAAAAAACGCCTTGTTCAAATAAATATTATTACGTTTATAAAACATGTAAAAAAATTAAGGGTAAAATTGAATTTTAATAAAAATAGGAAATGATTATAAATGATCTTGAAATCATTTTTTGAAAACATGTTTCTAAAACAAAATAATATTTAACGAAATGAGAAATAAAATTAAATTTTCTAAAAAACATTTCATAAATATTTTTATGTAATAGATATTGGAAAATGGTTATATTAGTTAATAATTTCATGAATAAATAAATAAAAATAAATTGAATGTTTTTTATTATAATATAATCAAATAATTTTCAGCAATGGAAACTTAAGAACAATCAATCCTAGTTATAATGTAATTAAAGCATAATACCTGAGCACATTGGTAAATTTTCAATAATAATACCCATATAGGTGTTAAATTAATGGAAAATTATAATACCATGAATTTTGAAGGATTATTTGTATAATATTTACCGGGGTCTTGTATACATTATTTAAAATAATTATTTTTATAACATTAAAATATGCCTCCTAGAAGGGAAATTGAGATTAAATACATTACCTTTAGGGTGAATCATCAAGAGAATTTTTTATTATTCCAAATAAATAAATCTGATAATTATTAAATTTAACTAGAAGATTTTCCACATTATTATTAAATTTATTTTTTATTATCATGTTATATTCAAATAAATAGTCATTTAGTTTCATGTTTGATCTTGTCACGATATTCAGATCATTTATCCAAACCCGCATTGGTAAGTTGAATATTGTCAGAGAGATTGTCATTTTATAATACACTAAATTTCAATAACGAAATAATTATAATTATTTTATAAACATTACTTTTTAAATGTATAATTAATGATGATTATGAAAAAAATAAATATATTACGATCATGTAGATGGAAGGTTATGCATACACATCTGTAATGATTCCATTTTCAATGATCATTATAGAAGAAGGTGTGTGATATTTTATCATTGTATAAATATATTTAAATCATAAATTTAATATAATTTATTTTAATTCCCTGAAATTCACAGTCCATGTAATTTGGAAATAAAAAAATAAAAACATGATTTCGCGAGGGAGTAGCCCATTGTGCACACGAATGATGTTAACATTTTTCAATGGATAGTAAGGTAATAAAGAATAAGATAGATAAAGTTGATTGAATGTTTAGTGTTTTAATAATATAATATAAACATATAATATAAAAATATTAAATCTGTCATTATGAACATCAATGTGAGTTGATGATGAGAAACAAATTACGTCAGTTTTTGTGGCTATTGTACATTATACAAAAAATGATGGCATTGTTTCCCATTAAATGGAAAAGAAGATGGATATAGGTTATGATATAAAAAAATATATCATAGAATTATATTTGAAATAATTATTTTATTATTTCAACAAGGATAAATATCATTTTAAGGGTATATAATAAGAAAAAATAAAAACACTCAATTAAGAAGGAATCCTCTTCTATAAACCATATTTATAGGATTATACATAAAAATTACCTAGTTTTACATTATGATAAAATAAATACATATGACAGATGGTATGATATGTTTTTAAGGTAGTTTTGTATGAATTTTCATAACAAAAATATTATTCTTATTTTAATGTAAAGGGAAAGAGGATCGCTTTTATATTTTAGGAGGAGTGATATCATTGAAATACCCCAAAAAAATTGAAAAATGGGATGTCATAATCATGAAATGTCCATAAAAAATATATAAATAATAGATTATATATATTATATGGTCGATAGACACCACAATAATAAAAAATAACCATGTTTAAAATATTTATTCCCTTTACATCTATATATTACCCCATGAAAAAAAATTAAAAATGATAATTGTAACAAATTTTTATTTTTTTAATATTCATTATCACAATATATTATGTTGAATTTTTTATATAATTTTATTTATGATGATTCATAATATAGAATATTTTTTTCAAATTAAATTCACCTAAAAGGAACAATTTAATTACAAAATAATCTCTCAAAATTCGTCAAACATTAATTACATGCTAATTCAATGACATTTACTTCCACCACTATATGATTGGATTTTAATATAAAATAATCAATAAATTAATCACGTGAACACACCTCTTCTAACATTTAAATACCACCAATTCAGAACCCTATTTCGATACAAAAATCTGTGTAGATTCTAAAATATATGACCAAAAGTCTCCTCCACACTATCCTTATGACCATATTCTTCTAGTCTCACTAACAATACAAATTTGAGGTCCTATAGGTTCTTTGAAGGAGGGGAAATTAAATGATAATTTTCTCAAAGTACCCCTCTTAAATTATTACTTTTTCAACTTTCTCCTCACCTCTTTTATCCATAAATACATGATTACACAAGAATCTTGTATATACTGATGATTTACGTTTTTAATGGAAGATTTCATATCCATTTCATTTCTCACCACATGTTATTCAATGAATAGAAAATTTTTTCCATGTTATGTCGGCCAATTACCTATGTCAATGATATTTTTGTTCTTTTTTCCATTAACACCTTCATGGAATTCCATAAAACCATTAATCTGGACAAATAATATTTTATTTATTTATATGATATCATATTTAATATTATGGATATGTCATCTTAATCATACCTTCTTTCTTTCTTTATTGTGGTTATACAAAAACATCATTAGGGGAAGTGTGGACTACAGCCTCCTCAAAACGATGTGATTCATTCACACATCACATTTAATGTATTAAAGATTCATTATTTAAACTTTTTGATGTAAATTAAATATTAATAATAATTTAATGACATTATATATGTATACATATTAATATACATTTCATTTAATTTCACTCTTTAAATATGACAATAAAAACAAATATATCGTTAATACGTACGTACGACCTACTGTCTCTATGAATGGTTTTCTTTGTTTTTCATCCAATATTATTATAAATATTTATATAATGAATATATATGATATTTATATCATTTTTGTATTTTTTTAGATAATAGACTTATGACCACATGAACTACTGACATCATACAAGTTTCATTTTCGACTCATGTTTCGAAAATCAACAAAACATCTGACAGGAACATAAATAATTTTTCCATTTTCATAACATGGTAAAAATTGATCTAAAATTAATAATAAACATGAATAGGTTCTTAATAATGTATAAATTAACCTATTTTTATTATTTAGGATGAAAATAGAACATAAAAGAAAAGTCAGACTAAATGTAAGTGAATCACATAACATAGTTTCCATTCATTGGGAAAACATCTACTTTATGATTATGTCGTTCAAAAATTACGTGTGAAATGAATTTTTAATATATTATCCTTTATTTATATCATGAGTTTCATTATATGTTTTCTTAAAAAGAATGTTTTAAATTTGACTGTTTTACATTCTTTATATAATGAAAAATTTAATTTTTTAATGTATATGGAGACAACTAACTCTTCACCACTACAAACAATATTTAATATTTGTATTCATATATAAACCTTAATTTTTTCAACTGTATAAAAAATAAAATATTCCATTTTTATATATTAAGTTATTCAAAATTATGTTGATAACGAATTAATTATGTTAATATCTTGAAATGATATCTTCTGATTGCATGGTCGAAATTTTATTTTTCCATTATGTGAGATTTATATATTGTGCATATAATTTGGTTCTTGGGAATTGATTATATATACGGGTAGTTTCAGGATATATTGAGGTTAGGTGATCCCGTGATTTCTCTTCATTACATTCAGTAATGAGACATACATAATGAATAATGTTTCTCAAAATCAATATTGTGAATATACTGTGATGGGTATTCCAAACCTAGCCCTGATGGTTACTCCATATATTGATGTGTAACCTACAATAGAAGTACGATATGAATTCCAAAAGTGAACATTATGATTTATGTTTTCTCAAAATTATTAAATATTTTATGTTCTATATGGGTGAAAACTAAGATTTTGTGAAAACTTTTCCATCTGTTTAAAATAATTCTGGACTAACATTTTCATTATTTATTTTATATATCGTGATGAGATATTTCTACTCATCCCAGGTTTTTTAAATGTTTTACACATGGAATAATAATTTGAATGAGAAATAAAAAAGTCAAGACAATTTTTTTCAAGAAATTAAACCATGTTTTATTTTTCTTTAAAGAGTTTCAATTGTGGAGAAAATGGATAATGTTTTGGTTGTATCCTCTTGTATGAGAATGTGATGCAATGTATTAACGATGGCCTAATTCTCTAAAACTATAAACCTAATAATGATCTTCAATATTAAAGAAATTATTATCTTCACTATAGTCAATATTATATAATGTTTATGGATATGCACATATATTTATATTCACTAGTTCTATTCTTCATGGTGATGTTGCTGTTTCTATAACAGGATCAAGGAAACCCTTCATTGTTAATTGAAATATATAAAAAATTATATCACAACTATCCTTGTGAACCATTGGAGGATATTAAATTCCTCTTCCAATTCTACAAGTGAAACCACCAGTCAACATTTTCATTAAAACAATTGAATAATGTAAATAAATAAATAAGAAACAACCATACATAACTAAAATCTTGGAAATAAATCGATGAGAATAAAAAATTGATAGTCCTCATATATATAAAATATTCCTAAATGTTATGTATTAGTCAATGAGGAAGAAAAATATTATTCAAAAATAAATTGATATCCACAAATTCTCTACATGATTTGAACCCCCATCATGACCCATAGTATCACTATAATTGATAAGGACGAATACACTTATGAAAAGACACCAAACTATAGGTCACCCATGACATAACCTATGTCTTGAAAACCCAAATTTTCATATAGAAAAATAAATAAGTAGTGTGTGAAGCTATTTCCTAGTATCTTAATAATATGAATATATATATTTATTATCAATAACTATAAATTTTTTTATTGTTTGAAAATATTTTTTTTAATATTGAAATTAAATCATAAATCCATTCGGTTTTGCAAAAAAACCATGGTAAATTTAATTTTTAGTAAGTAATACAAGAATAAAAACATGGGAATCATGAAATATAAGATATCATAAGCTTAATCATGAACCGGGAATAAAATAACCAACACCATGATCACAACCTATATATCTAAGGATACTAGGATATTTCCTATGAAATCTAGATGGGACATTGGAAACTAGATATCCTTCCATTAGAACATAATTTTCTTAGTGGGGACCAATCTATCATGTCATCACACATAGACTAACAGGGCCACTTACTCTAGTATAAACTCAATGTAACAACCAGAAATTTTGAATGATTTTTGGTTTCTTATTTTTGTGTGTGTGTTGTTTTAGTTTATACTCAACAAAAATATATTATTTAATTAATAATGTGAGTATAATTAAAAAGCGGCCGTTGGGTTTCGATTGTTATATGACTGTTCGACAATATGACTGTTTGAAACTAAATAGTGCGATTGTTGTCTCTAAATACTAGTGATCTTGGTTAATTAATACAGAAAGATGATTTTAGGGCCTCATCCAGTATTCTCGGGCCAATAGAAGCCCATCTGACGAAACATGGAAAGGAGGTTTCACCACTGGGTTTTTCTCTGGACTAAACCCAAGATGAACTTCATCGTGAGAAGTAGGTGCGGAGTCAACTTCTGGAGAAGATCATGCTTATATAAAGAGGAACTCAGGCAATGTTGGTCGAGCCACCTTTGGAATCTCTCACCTTAGCACACCTTACATTTAGGTCCTATGCTGGTGTTATAAGGGGATATATAACCAGACCATAGCTACTTTGTGTAATCCTTTTAGATAAATAAAGTTGTGATTTCTACCTATGGTGAAGTTTGTGTTTTTTAGATGTTTGAGTAAATATAGGATGTATATTGAAGAATTTTGGAAAAAGGGGATATTTTAAAATATTTATGTAAACCATAAATAATTAATGATGTGTAATGATTTTCAAAAAAATGGTCCTCTGGAAATGTGTTCAGTAAGAAATTTAGAATATAATAAGATCAACTTAACTTTTTGATGAATAGTTAATTATGAATAGTGATTTTATTCTTAGGATTAGTAATTTGACCAAATGGATTAGTAATCTCACTTAGAAAAGGTATTAATATAATTTAGGCACCTTGATTAAGTAATGTAATTCAATAAAATAGTTAAATAACTGTTTCATAAATTATTAGTCAAGTACTAGTTTTTTCGGGGGAACAATGATTTTTAATTAAAAATTAAATTAAATTTTTTTTTTATAAAATGGAGTTCATTTATGAAATTAGATCATCTAAATTACGTTAATGTGTTTTTTGGGGATTTCTCTGAAAAAAATGAATTTTTTGTGAATAGTGAAAATACAGTTTTTTGTTTCGGGTGTTTAATAACATCATTAAGGATGTAATAATTGTGTAATAATTCTAGTAGAAATATTAATAGTAATATAAGGTATTATTTTTCCCATGTGGCCAATACCATTGGAAAATAGCTTTGGAAAGCCCATGGTTTTTCCAATACCACCGATGATGTGTCCCTTGGCCATTAATGACTTGTCCCTCTCACTTCTCCTATAAATACCATGCCTTTTCCTCATTATATTCATTTCCAAATCCTCCTAAATTATTTTCTGGTCTTCTTATCTCCCAAGGAGTACTCCCAAGGTTCCCTAAAGTCTCCCATGGTCATGACCTTCCTGATTTCGAAGTTACTCTTCAAGGTAAGGGATCATCTCACCCTCCTATTTTAAGTCATGACTTCCTTTATGATGTGTCTTATAATTTATATCTTTTTATGATGTGGTTATGTTATTATATTTTCTCATTTATGTCCATTTCATTTCTAACTGTTGAGAGACACTTTATTCTCTCATAAATATTTTTTCTGTATTTTTATGTGATGCTATTAGGATTCTGAATTTTTTGAAAAAGAAATCACATCTTCTCTTTTCTTTCAGGTTTCATTTTCTTGTGTCATCTAATTAAAATATCCATACCATTTTATTATTCATCACCCATACATTATTATGAGTTATTTATGAGTGGGTGACCGTTTTCCCCTCTCTTTTCAATGTTTTCTAAAACTATGTTATATAGTTGTTATATTGCAGAAATTTCATCTCAAAATTTTTATCTCTCTCTCTCAAGAAATTCTATTGTTTATTTATGTGAATACCCTGACATATTTCCTTTCCATGGGTGTTCATATATATATAAATATGATATTTTTTATTCTATAATTGACATACATATAACCCTCACTCCCTTTCCATGGGTTATAAATGATATAATGATCTTATTTTTAATCTCTTTTTAAACGTCATGATTTTGACAGGAAACCCATTTCATTGATTCTATTTGGGTTATTTATGAAATGTTTGATTATGATTTATGTGGATCACATGAATGTAATGATATATTAAGGGTTCTCCCTGATAGGGCTCCAATACATTGGGTAAATATTTAATCTCTAGAGATGGTAAGTTTTACGATACCTTGATGAATAACCTTGGTAATTTTTATGACACCTTGGGGATGGAACTTGGTGATATGTTCATGAATTTCTAAATGAAATGTTGTAGACACATATTCATGTTATTTTTCACATTATTTTCATTATTATATTCCTATACTTCCATTTCTCATATCTTTATGTTATTATTCAAGTACTTATTGATATCATAATTACACTGACTCCCTTGTTTACCCTTAGTGAACCTTCTGCCCACTCATTTCTTTGATGTATGTCCCTAGGATACGAAAGGATGTATTTGTACTTAGGACGATCTTATGATGAATCCTTACAAGTGGAATAAAATAATTTTTTATTTTTTATTCATGTTTTATTGTTCCTTATTTCCAAGACACTAGACTTTAATGATCCTTTGTATGCAAACTATAAGGAAAAGGTATGTATTAAAAAGGTGGGATGCCATAGTTGGTATCAAAGGATATTTTAGTTATTTATGGAAATTAGGCTATGAAAACTTTAGGACAAACCCTATAAGAAATTTTAAAAATAGGGAAAACCTTTTGGTATTTTGGTGGGTATTGAGTAAGTGGTTTATCAAACAAATACATCCCTGACTGGATACAAGCAGGTAGTGGCAGCTCTGGCACATATGTATATAGGGGTAAAACCCAAAAAAACTGCTTTGAGCTAGACTCGGACAGGAACTGGTGCAGGACAATGGTCCTTGCTGCACTCTTGGTTATGACACTCCAAGGGGATATGTTTGGTTAATCGCAAGATTTTTATAAATCATTATGAATGAATTATAGCGAAATATAATTGTTTAAGAAAGTATTTTTAAGATGTATAATCCTTTATAGTTAAAATACTCATTAACGAAACAGTTTTCTGAAAAAGATTTTGTTCTTTTAGAGAATGGCGGGCAATAGGAGTAACCGTACAAATGGTGACCACAACGGACCATGTGCTAACGACCCTCCAATGGAAGTCAGAATATAAACATTCATGCGAATGATGAACCAAATGACTCATGTTATGTGTAATAACTTGAATCAAGCTAAGAGGCCGATCTCATCATGAAGGGAAGAAATTTCTATTGAATCCTTTATAAGCCAATGGCCACCAACCTTTAGTGGATCAACTTACCCATTGATTTTCTGAGCAATGGATCAGCTCCATAGAGAAGATATTTTCTATGTTACGTTTTTCAGAGGAAGAGAAGGTGACCCTATCTGTCTATCGCTTAGAGGGAGAAGATGATCAGTGGTGGGAACTGATCAAAAACATGATGAACAGAGTGGAAGATGAATCTTATGGAGTGGGAAGAGTTCAGATGGATCTTTTTTAGTAATTATTTCCCTTTTTCATGAGGACAAGAATTGAGAAGGAGTTTCTTGAGCTGAAGCAGAAGAAGAATGCATCTGTGGGAAGCAACGAGATAAAATTCACAAGGAATTCATGATATACCTCTAGCTTTGTCATAGATCCAAATGGTAAGGTTGATAGATTCTTCGTTAGAATGAGACCTCATCTGTGTATGAATCTAGCAAACTGAGATTATTATAGCTACGAGGAGATTGTGCAGAGTGTGATGAAAGTAGAGTTGCAGTTTGGTGAGATGATGTGGTATCATAAATCCAATGACAAGAATAGATTGATGGAGCCCAGCATAGGGAGGAATTTTGATCAGGGAATAGGAGGAATGCAAGTGCAACTTCCCACGTGTAATAAATGTGTGGAGAAGAATTCGGAGAACTGCTTGCCCGAGAGTGGGATGTGCTAAAAGTGTGGTTGAGATGGCCACATTGTGAAGAATTGTCATTGTGAGGTGAAACCTCAACTTCCAAACACAAACAACAAGGGGAAGATGGTACAAGATCTACCTGAGTTCTAATGCTTCAGGTGTGGAAAATTTCAGCATGTTTCCAATCACTGTCCAAATCCCAGGGCAGGGGAGGAGAACCACCATTAGCCTCCTCAAAGGGAAAGGGATTAATGTCGTGCTTTTTCTATATTGACAACTAATTTTGAATCTCATAATGATGTGTAGAAGTTACTCTTGATGTCCTCTTAAAGCTAGAAAATACTTTGTTAGATTTTGGTTCTACACATTCCTTTATTTCTTCCAAGTTGGTAAAGTATTTAGACTGAACCACTGATTTTCTAAATATAGAGTTATCAGTCAAGATGATTGGTGGGACTATCCAAGCATCATTAGTGTTTAGAAACATTAGTATTTACTTTATTGAGCACAATTTTATAACAAATCTAGTAGTTATTCCCATACTAGAGTTCGACATTATACTAGGGATGGACTGGCTCTCAAAGTATAATGCTAAGATCAATTGTAAAAGTAAGGAAATATCAGTAGTATTGAATGGAAAACTACAGTTATCTTCCAAGGAGAGATATCTCAATATAAGATTTGTCTAGAAAAACCCCCTATATCCTTCTTTATTGAGTTGATCAGTGATGAATAATAAGATGATGACAGTTTAAGAATAGAAAGTGTCCCCATCATCCAAGAATATGTTAATGTATTTCCTGAGGAGTTTCCTGGACCACCCCTTGAAAGGGAGGTAGTGTTATCTATTGAGCTCATACATGGATCTAATCCAATATCAATGACCCCGTATAAGATGGTAAATGTCGAGCTTGAGGAATTAATGAAACAACTCCAATATATTTTAGAGAAGGGGTTTATCCTACCAATTGTGTCTCCATGGGAGCACCAGTTCTCTTTGTGAAGTAGAAAGATGGATCGATGCGGCTATGAATTGATTATAGAGAACTTAATTGGATCACAGTGAAGAAAAAAATACCCTCTTCCAAGAATTGATGACTTATTTGACCAACTTCATGGGGCTCAATTCTTCTCAAAGATTGATATTTGATCTAGTTATAATCAATTGAGGGTGAAGAAAGAAGATATTCCAAAAACTACCTTTCGTTCAAGATACAGGAATTATTAGTTTGTTGTTATGCACTTCAGACTGACTAACGCACCTGCTATTTTTATGGATTTGATGAATAGAGTCTTTATGGACTACCTTGATATCTTTGTGGTGATTTTTATTGATGATATTCTGATATATTCCAAAATGTTTGAGGAGCACGAGGATCATCTAAGGGATATTTTACAAACACTACAAAAGGAGAGGATTTTTGGAAAGTTTAGTAAATGTGATTTCTGGTTACAACAAGTCACTTTCATAGGGGACATTGTAACCAATGAAAGAATCAAAGTTGACTGTGCAAAGACAAAAATTTTATAGAGTGGCCTAAACCTATAACAATAACTGAGATTCGTAGTTTTCTTGTATTATTAGGATATTATAGGAGGTTTGTGAAAAACTTTTCACGACATTCAAATACAAGAACCAACTTAACTCGAAATGTGGTGAAGTTTATCTGGACAAGTGTGTGTAAAGTTTCCAAGAGATGAAGAAGATATTGGTTACTGTACCAGTGTTAACTTTTCCCTCATTTGTAGAAGGATTCATTATTTTTAGTGATGCATCTCAAAAAGGGCTTGGGTGAGTCCTCATGGAAAATGACTAGGTCATTGCTTATGCATCTCAACAGTTGAAGATTCATGAGTAGAATTATCCTACACATGATATGGAGTTGGCAGCAATCGTTTTTTCTCTGAAGATATAGAGGCACTATCTTTATAGGGAGAAATGTGATATATACATAGACCATCAAAGTTTGAAGTATGTTTTCACAAAAAAGGAATTGATCATGATACAAATGAGATGGTTGGAGCTTCTTAAAGACTATTGTCGTTCAATTAATTATCACCCTGGAAGAACAAACAATATTGCTGATTCATTAAGTAGGAAAGACCCAACTGTTCTTTCCATGATGAGGATACAAGAAGATACTTTCATCAATGACCTAGTAAATATAGACATGGCAATTATAAGGAAAGGGATATCATCAACCCTAACCCAAATGAATTCTCAGCCGTCATTGCTAGAGAAGATCAAGAAGGCTCAGAAAGAAGATCTTTTGTTACAAGAGATGTTTGATGCTCTAAAGGATGGAATATTTCACGAGTTCAATATTGATATAGAAGGTCTATTGAGATTTCATAAAAGATAATGTGTTCCATATATTTTAGAAATAAAGAAGGAGTTGATGGATGAAGCTCATAGCTTTACTTTCTCAATACATCATGGAAGCACAAAAATGTATAGGGACCATCGTGATCATTATTGGTGGGATAATATGAATAGGGGGATTGTTGACTACACTTCAATGTGCCTATTATGTCATCATGTGAAGGAATATCGACAAATTCCTATAGGGGTATTGAAACCACTACCCATACCAGCATGGAAGTGGGATAATATCACTATGCACTTCGTCACTGGTCTTCCGAGAACATCCAAAAAAACAATTCGATATGGGTTATTGTGGACCGTCTCACCCAGACATCCCATTTCATCTCTATATGGGAGGATTTCTCTCTTGATTAATATGCCAAGATTTACGTGAAGGAAGTGGTAAGGTTGCATGGTGTTCCACATTCTATCGTATCTGATCGTGACTCATGTTTCACATCACAATTCTGGATAAGTCTTCTACAAGCTCTGAGCACTGAATTGAATTTCAGTACTGCCTATCACCCCCAAAATGATGGCCAATCTAAAAATTCTATTAAAAAACTTGAGGACATGCTGAGAATGTGCTCAATGGTATTTAATGGTGGATGGGATCAACATCTCCCTTTAGTTGAGTTCTCTTACAACAAAAACTTCCACTCTACCATTCAAATGGCACCCTACAAAGCTCTAGATGGGAAGTAATTTAGAACTCCTAACTATTGGGATGAAGCTGGTGAGAGAAAGCTTCTTGGGCCTGATCTTTTGAAAGAGATCACAGAAATAGTCCATGCCATCCAGAAACACATTTAGGCTGCTCAGAATCTACAAAAGAGCTATGCTGACAACCCTCGACGGGACATGGAGTTTGATGTCCGTGAAAAGGCCTTTCTTCAAATTTTACATTGGAATGAATTCATGGGGGCTGGTTAGAATGGGAAGCTCAGCCCTAGGTACATTGGGCCCTATGGAATCCTTGATTGCCTAGAAGTAGTGTCCAATCAGATTTAACTTCCTCCAAATCTAGCACATGTTCATGATGTCTTCCATGTATCCCTCTTGAGGATGTACATACAAGACCCTTCACATGTAGTAAACCTAGAGGTGGTACAATTGGATCATGAGCTCTCTTATGAGGAGTAGCCGGTGGAGATCATGGATTGTAGAGACAATGTTCTACTCAACAAGACTACCCACCTTATTAAGGTGTTGTGGAGAAACCACAAATATGAAGAAGCCACGTGGGAACTAGAGGTGTCTATGAGCCAGAAGTACCCACACCTTTTATTTTCTGAGGATACGAGTTAAAATTTCGGGGATGAAATATCTTAAGGGGGGCAGAATGTAACAACGTGAAATTTTGAATGAATTTTTGTTTCCTATTTCTGTGTGTGTGTGTTGTTTTAGTTTATACTCAACAAACCTATATTCATTAATTAAGGATGTGAGTATAATAAAAATGATACTTTTGGGTTTTGACTGTTATATGACCGTTGGTATATATGACTGTTGGAAACTAAATGTCGTGATTGTTGTCTCTATATAAAAGTGATGTTCGTTAATTAATACAGAAAGAAGATTTGATGGCCTCATCTAGTAGTCTCAGGCCAATCAAATCCAATCCGATGACACTTGCGAACGAGGTAGCACCAATGGGCTTTGCTCTAGACCAAACCCATGCCAAAATTCATCATGTGAAGCTAGAGCAGAATCGCCTTTGGGAGATGGTCATGATTTTAGAAATCACTACTCAGGAAATGTTGGTTGAGCAACCCTCAGATTCTCTCACCTTAGCACACATAACACTTACGTCCTATTCAAGGGTTATAAGTGGCTATGTAATGAGACCATAGCTACATTGTGTAATCCTTTGAGATAAATAAAGTTGTGATTTCTTCATATGGTGAAGTTTGTGTATTTTAGATGTTCGAATAAATATAGGATGCTTATTAATGAATTTTGGAAAAAGGGAATATCATATAATATTTATGTAAACCTACAATAATTAATGATGTGTAATGATTTTTAAAAAAGTGTTCTTCTGGGAATGTGTTTAGTAAGAAATTTAGAATCTAATAAGATCAACTTAACATTATGATAAATAGTGAATTCTGAATAGTGATTTTACGCTTAAGATTAGTAATGTGACCAAATTGATTAGTAATATCACTTAAAAAAAGTATTAATATATTTTAGGCACCTTGATTAAGTAATCTGATTCAATAAAATAGGGAAATAACTTTTTAAGAAATTATTATTCAAGTACTAGTTTATTCATGTGAATAGAGTATTTTAATTAAAAATTAAATTAAATTTTTTTTGAAAGTTATTTTTATAAAATGGAGATCATTTCTGAATTTAGAGAATCGATATTAGGTTAGGGTGATTTTTGGGGATTTTTAAGAAAAAAATGAATTTTCGGTGAATTGTGATAATGCAGTTTTTAGTTTTGGGTGTTTAATAACATCATTAAGGATGTAATAATTTTGTCATAATTATTTCAGACTTATTAATAGTAAGATAAGGTATTAGGTGTCATATTTGGCCAATACCATGGGAAATCCCATGGTTTTTCCAATACCATCGATGAGATCTCCCTTGGCTATGAATGACTTGTCCCTTCACTTCTCTTATAAATACCAAGTCATTACCTCATTATTTTTATTTCCAAATCATCCTAAATGAATTTCTATTCTCCTTACCTCCCATGTAGTCCTCCCAAGGTTCCCTAAATCTTCCCAGTGCCCCGACCATCATACATTCAATGTTACTCTTCAAGGTAAGGGATCCTGTCACCCTCCTCTTTTAAGTCATTACTTCCTTTATGTTTTGTCTTATAATTTCAATATAATTATTTTAACTGTATGTTTATATATATTCTCATTTCTGTAAATTTTATGTACAATTGTTTATGGACCCATTCCACTCTCATCAATTTGTTTTCTGAATTTTTAAGTGACGTCGTTAGGCTACGGAATTTTTCATAAAAGAAATTGCATCTTCACTTTTCTTTCAGGTTTCTTTTTCATGTGGTATGTCATTAAAATATCCATAACATGATCTTATTCAGAACCCATACTGTATTGTGAGTTATTTATGAGTGGCAGAACCTTTTATCCTCTCTTTTCAATGTTTTTTAAAACCATGTTATATAGTCATTATGCTGCAGAAATTTCGTCTCAAAATTTTTATCTCTTTCTCTCAAGAAACTGTATTGTTTATTTATGTGAATACCAAGACTTATTTCATTTCAATGGGTGTTCATAAATATATATAAATGATATTTTTTATTCCATAATTGAAATTCATATAACCCTCACTCCCTTTCCATGGGTTATAAATTTCATAAGGATCTTATTTTTAAGCTCATTTTAAACATCACGATTTTACATGAAACCCATTTCTTTGATTCCATTTGGGTAATTTATGAAATGTTTAATTATGATTAATGTGGATCACATGAAAGTAAAGACATATTAAGGGTCCACCCCGATAGCGCTCCAATGTATTGTGTAAAGATTTAATCTCTAGAGATTACAATATTCACAATAACTTGGTAAATAACCTTAGTAATTTTTTTGACACCTTGGGGATGGACCATGGTGATATGTTCATGAGTGTCTAAATTAAATGTTGTGCCACCTATTCAAGTTATGTTTCATGTTATTTTCATTATGATATGCCTATAATTCTATTGCTCATATATTTATGTTTTTATTCAAGTTCTTATTGATATCACAAGAACACTAATTCCCTTGTTTACCCTTACTGGGCCTTCTGCTCGCCCTTTCCTTTGATGTATGTCTCCAGGATATGAAAGGCTGTATTTTTACATAGGATTATCTTATTTTGAAGCCTTACAATTAAAATAAAATAAATATTTTGTTTTATTCAAGTTTTATTATTCCTGATTTCTAAGACACTAGACTTTAAATATCCTCTATATGTAAAATGTAATGAAATGTTATGTATTAAAAATGTGGGATTCCACAGTCAACCTATACAAGGGGGTTACCTTCATTCTAGTTGACACCTCACATAAGGTATCTCATGTTCTTACAATAATCAAACATTCATATAATACTTTTACATAAACATATATATAATGGAGTACAAATCCATGTAATGTTTCATTTGAAACCCCCTTTTTAAAAATTCATTAGTAACCAATTTTCTAATTTAATAAATTTCATCAAACACATTCAAGCCTTAAATTTAGTTTTAAAGTTAATCCATTAAAAAATTCCTCTAAATCAATTTTATTTAATATTCACAATAATAAATCATATAAAACCTCTCAATTCCACATAATATTAACAAATAATCAATTCAAACTAAATGAATCCTAATAATTATGATCATTCAATGGAAATGACTTGTTTGGAAGAGAAAGTTACTTTTAATTGAATAAAAATACATCACTATCATAAGGAATCACTATGAATAGTAAGGGATGACCCTTAAAAGACATTAACAAGATGACACTTCATAAGAACCCCATCAGTAACCATAGGATCTTCTTCAATGAGATTTTAGGGTTATTATAATAAAATAGAAGGGAATATCCCCAATAAGGTAAGGGTATAACAGTAAATAAACCAGGGTAGAAGAGCATACATGATAAATATGGTTTAAGGAACTAAACTATGATGAAGAGGGGAGGGGTTGATTTATAATTCAGAAGGGTTAATATATAATTACATTATTTTTTTAAAATCTGGATGACCATAAGGTTTATAAATATTATTTTTGTAATAGTTTGAAAAATGTGAAAGACACCAAATTTGAAAAAATAGGTTGCATGGTTCACCAATAGAGTTTTTATAATTTAAAAAACCATAACTAAACTATAAAAAATATATTCGTTCACCCCAACCCACTCTCACATGATTTGGTTAATGGTAACTCTAAACATTGTGTTACTATTAACATTTTCTTGCATTTGTAAAATTGCATATTTTTTCCCAAAAATATTGAAAAATATTTGGTAAATGAAATTATTATAAAATATAAATTAATTACATAATATTGAAAAATATTTTTCATTATTTTCTCCCCCATTCTACTATATTCCCCCATATTTTTCTTATGTTTGAAAACCCATGAAAATTTAGGCCACTACACTCTGTCCAATGTTTCATTCTACCACATATTGTTGATATACCATTCGTATATCCAAATTACATGAAAAAAATTATTTTACATAAAAGTAATCACTTTTTTATGATAATACATTATAAAAAATAGATTCTAAACAATAGAAATATTAGAATCAATATTTACATCATCTCATTCAATTATATGTGATTCGTCCAAATAATATATCATCAGTTGGGAGACATGAAATAAATCATAAATAGAGATCATATATGGTAGAAAATTAAAATGACATTCAACCTTCATAAAGTTCTTTATGATATAAAATGACGAGATATTCTGCAATACAAACATTACAAGTCTTCCCAACTGATCGTGTCCTAACTATGGAGAAACTCGTACACACACCTTATATAAAACCAAAAACATTGTTGAACGATGATGAAAATAAATATATGTTCTATGATGGCACTTATATATTACATATCTCTACAAGTTGAACTGTATTTTCCATTTCATTTCTTGGATAATTCTTAGGTCCAATAAGTTTCTCATTATCAATTCTGTAAAATATAGTAGGGACCAATGTGGTCACCTGAACAGAGCTTACAATAGTGAAATATTAATTAAATATTAATAAATATATTTACAAGTGTATTGAACCAATAGAATATGTTTCTTCCAATAACAAAAAATTACCAGAACACACACAGTTGATGCATATCCATGGGAATATGTATAAACCAATTAGTTTTCCCATTTTGCCGATGGTGATACAACAAAATCAACATTACATTACAACCACTCACATACTAAATACATTTCCAAAAAATTATGTGATTTAATGTTCTTGATCATATGAAATTGTTTATGAAATTCCATGGAGTCTCATGATCACTTAGATGTACATGTGTCTGAGATCTTCTACCTTTAATGACACCTAAATGGGTTAGAAGTGGGATAACTGAGTCCACTAATCAATCACCACAAAAATAGATTCCATTGCACACAAATTATGAGGTAATGAATTATGATATCTATTACACTATTATCACACTTCCATAATAGAATATGAAGGTAATTGGAAAATATCATTGTATACTAGTACTTATATTTGATCATTTTCTTGGTGAGACACTAAGATAAAAACATTCAATTGCTCATATAATCATTGGGAACCATTACTAAAAATTTGAATCATTGAACATCATGTAAGAACCCTGGTGAGTTTCTTAAATAGACTAGTTTTCAACCTAAATAATTTCATTCCGTAAAGATAAATCATTTATAATCATCTTTCAAAACAAACAGAAAATATCAAGAGATCTAAACCAATCACACTATGTATCTGCACCATTAATAATTCTACAAATTTATTGGAAATAAAAGTCTTCTACCGTATAATGAAAATTATGTTCGTTTAAAGAAGACATGTACAATACAATAGCCAACATCATCTTCTCACCCACCATTTAATCATCAAAACGTATCTTATCAAAAAAGACCCTCAAGAACAATTTATTCTTTGATTTTCATAAATTATTGGTCGTCAGTTTCATCCTAAATACATTTAATAACAAATTAAATTATTCAGGGTTGTAGAATAAATCAATAAAATTTCATAGGATACTTCACCAAGTGTTTCTATTTTACATTCAAATACATCTGGGTGAATGTATACTATAGTTTATTGTTAATTTTATGTACAATATAATTCTCCTCAAAAATGAAGTTGCAGAACATCATTAAGGATTGAATAATATCATCTAACTAGATGACATTATTGGTGTAAATATTCTAATTTGTGTGTAACTAATGTGATATATATACTTCAACAAGGTTATGATGTATCAACAAACAGTTCAATCGTATTCTAAAAGAATCACAATTGATGGTACAACCCACACTTCTCTCAGTTGGAATTGGAACTATAGTAAAATTCAACCTCACTTTTGGATCCCCAAATTACATATGACATATCTAATTCCAATGGAAAATGGTACTATTCTATGTCATATATATTATGGTTGATTCGAACTGTGATAATTCTTGAATGAAACAACTATAGTATTCAAATAACCCTTGGGATATTATAATCAGAAACAAATTCATGGGATTCCCTAAAGACATCACAAACTACCACTTTCAAATATACAGTGAAACAACATTTAATGATATCATGAATCTCATGAATCTCATTTACTACATCATGAAATGAATTTTGGAATGCATTCCGAGTAGTTGTTTCTCTATCATGGTTTCTTAGACAACCACATTGTGGTGTAAATATTCATTACTACATTTGGAGAACACTATGAGGTCATTGAGTAACGCAACAATTATGGAATCAAGATATTTGTTTAAACTTTAATTAATCAAATCATTAAAAACCAAAGTTTATTTATTAATGATTAATGTATTAATTAAACACACATAGTGTCCAAACATAATCTAGAATATATTTCGAGGAATTGTTTCTTCCCAGAAAATTAATTGTTGATATCCATAACTCATATTTATCTAAGTAAACCACCAAATATTTCAAATTATGCTAGAAGATTTTATCAATTCTCATAAATATTTATTAATTCAAGGTGGTCACCTACTTGGGTTTTTTGTAATTATGGAAAAGATAGTCACTCCCCTCAACCATATCGGAAAATAGGACCAGTGATGGCCACAGTGAAACACTCATTTTAATAAAACACTTATCATAAAAATCCCATAACTATTATTTATACTCCTTTAGGTTGAAAATATTTATTTACTATGATGTAAACTAATTTAGGATCATCCTACGATGTAATTATACAGAAAACATTAACTCCCTTTAAGGTAGATATTCCAAAATATCATGTGTAATTACACTGGGATACATAAAACTATTGGAAGATAACTGAAAAAACTCTAATAAAAATAATATAACATAAGTTTGTACACCTACCACGAGATAAACTTGATATTTGGAACCATATGTATATCACTCCAAAACCAAGTGTTCTACTCCCCCTTAAAGACTGTAGGATTCCCACGAGGGAGGTGGAATTTACCATGATGATGGTAGAAATGAATTTTTACTTATAATTGATCATCATGTCTATGAAAAAAATAATATTATAAATTTATAGGTCAAAAACAAAGAATCCCATAAATTATCATGATTTAAATTCACCATATGTAATTCTTGATAGTTGATGCATAACTCTTTATTCTTTGCGTATGAAGTAAAATATATAAAATTAATGGAATTTAATTTGAGTCTAATAAAAAATCATAAATCAATATAGATGATATAAAATTAATGGTAAATTTCAATATTAATTATTAAAAAATATATAGATGAACCAATAATCATAGTACATATATATGTAGTTGGTCCAGTATCAGTCTCCTTCAGAACATGCTCAACTATAAATAAAATTTTATATTTAGAGCCACCTGGAATATTAATAGTCAAATTAGAATCCCTATTTTTTATGATATGGTATATTACCTTAAATACAAATTTTAAAACTCAAAACTCTTAGATATGGAAAATTTATCTATGATTCTCGAGGTCATAATTGGTTAATGTGTTGATGATTGACAATATTCCCACACTAGTGGAAAGCCCTGGGTGTCTCATAAAATACTTTCTATGTGTGTATTCATTTCCCAAACTATATGAAGGTTACATACCTACACCATAAGTATGATACTTGTGTCGAATCTTATGATATTTTGGTGTCCTACCATAGTGCTTGCGGAACTCAACATTATTCCGCTTCTTTCCATAGAACAATCTATAACAACCTATAGCTTTCATGGTGAACCCACGAGTCCAATAAAACATGATATATATGTCTCATAAATTATATATTTACCCAATAACAATATATTGTTATGAAAATAAAAATTAGTACACATTTTCTTAAAACCATTTTGAAGTATCTAGAATGCAGAGAAATTTTTTGATGTGATTAGGAAAAAGATAAACCAACTCATTGAAATGAGTGGCATACTATACTATTAAATGTCTAGTATTAAATGAAAACCCAAATCTCTAGTGACCCATAATATTCATATAAAATAAACAAATCTTATTAGATTAACATTCAACACACAAAATTGTGATCCAAGGTAGAATTATATAGGTTTTATGTCATTAGAAACATGGAATAATAAAAACATATTTCATAACTACACTAAATCATCTTCAAATATGTTATTTATTAATAGAAAATTTCTTAATAATATCATATATAACAACATTCATCATTACCTTTTTATTGGAAATATAATAAAGGGTGATCTTTGATTCTATGTGTGGGAAAACAAGAGAGATATCAATGATCACTTAATCATGGCATGAGATAAAATTCTGATAAAATGAGAATAAAATTTCAAAATCAAACTATTTATATCTAATATTGTAATCTGGATTCGTGGAATGATTCAAGAAGACATGAAGCATAACGTAAATAAATAACATGATTCATTTGGGAAGAATATTTGTATAAGACATAATTTTAGGGTGTGTCTAGAAGTATAAAACATCATTTCTAAAGTAGAAAAGGCTCTCTTAAGAGACAATCATTTTTGAATGGGTTAATGCCCCCAAACCATTATATTTTTCATGGTTAACTCCTAATAGTATCATTGTGTATAGATTCCACTATAGAATAAGTTCCACTCACCCATTAAAATCATTATTATATAATTAGATATATTCGTTTTGCAAATTCATTGGAGCATTATATATTCTAATATCACCCAACACATAATGAAAATTATATATATATACTATAAAAGATCAAAAATAATTCATTGTATCATAATCAAAGAGAAGGAAATTATTTTGAAAAACATTTTATCAATTAATACATTCATAACCCAAAGAAAGTAATTTTTTTTCATAAAAATAGTTAACCCATGGAAAAGAAATTGGTTTCAAATAATCATCCTTAAATCATCATCATCATCATAATATATCAAATGTTTGAACTTTTAAGGTATTTTTGGATAATATCCCCATTAAAGAAAAAGTAACATAAAATTATTATATCATAGATGAAAAATTCATTTAAATGATCAATAAAACAATTCATGTGTAAAACACCATTTTCAAATAGAAATAAATTAATTGAAATCAAAAAATTTCATAAATATTAAAATTATTATTTTTTGAAATGAACAAAGGAAATGTAGAAAGTAATCATAAAAACATTAGGTATTCATGACAACAAGGAATTATGTTAATGTAATGTATGTTGAAACAATTAATATTTAATAATTATCACTATAAATTCAAAATCAAATAATTTATAACATGACAAGAATATTCAAATTACACATTTTTTTAAAATTTAAACAAGGTTGATATTGAATTTAAATAATCATACAATAATATTAAAACGTTCGTGAAAATATTTTAAGGATGTCATGGGAATAGGAGAAAAAATATTTTAGTTCAGGGAGGGAATGAAAGTCAATTATTCGTTAAAACATTATTTAGTTCTCCTGCATTTCATAAAGGGAGGTAAATTGAGGGAAAAAATTATTCTACAGAAATAACGAGAGAACACCAAAATTTATTAGATTTTTTAATTTTAGTTAAATAAATTTCATTATTGGAAGCATAATCATAATAAAACATTTTAAACAATTTAAATTTAACATAAAACCCTTAGGTAAAGTTCAAATTTATTTGAAATTTCTCTAAAATCGTGTTTAATAAATTTTAATTTACTATTATTCTTAACCAGAATCATGTATATGACAAACCATGCTTTTTTTCACATTAATTACTTATTTATTACATACAAATACACATAAGGAAACCTAGAAAATCGATAACACTTGTCTCTTTGGGTAATAGTTACATTACATAATAAAACAATAGAGGTGTTGGGGAATCAACATTATTGAAAACATCCATTAGATGCTCATAATATTCTATCATTATTAAAACTATATGGGATAAATCGAGGACTAACATAAGAATGGGTTGTGTTACAAACCCCAGTAAGGGAATACAAAAGTATAAAATGATGAAATTATTGAAAATTATATAATTTTAATTTCAATGTAACATAAAATTGGTGATAATAATAAACAATAACAATGAGGCATGATATATCGTTGTAACAAAAGGAAATTTAGATAATGTGATGACAAATTTAAACATGACATCATAAACATTGGTCAAGGCTATCCTCAAAGACATCATAACATGGTTGAAAAATTTGCATAATGTATTTATTTCACACCACAATAACATATATAAAATAGCATTAGACAGAAATATTTTCTAAATGCATTGGAGTGCTACATAATTCTGGTCGTGTCCGTCGTTTTTATATCATGTACATGGATAAGGGTGACTTGTTGATTATTCAACATTGAATCATTTTTACTAAAATTTAATACCATTATAATGGAATTTTGACCAAATTCATGGTATTACAATAACAATTAATTATATGGACAACTAGTTTAACTCACTTTAGTGGAAATTGGTATGGGTATACACCTCACAAATGTTCGATATGGAAAATTACAGTGACATTTTGACAATGTATTGATAATACAAGATGATTCTTATAATGGTTAAATGAAATTGAATAATGGTTATATCCACTTGTAAGTAAAAATTAATATATTATGGGAATTTTATATCAAAATCCCATTGAAAATATTTTAATTAATACACAGATGATAAGGGGTTGTTGAATAAAATCATGGCATGAAAATATCGCAGGATAATTTTGATAGAGTAATGGGGGTACACAATGAATCATGAGAGGTATTAATGAAAGTTAAAGTGTTCAATAATCAATTTTATGTAATGTTTTATGTAATATGGATTCTGGAGATAATATCCTATCAATAATAATTGAAGGACTTATATGCATAACATAAATAAGGTTCCTGAATAAACATGATAAAGAGGGGACCCTTACAAAATTTATTCATAGTTGAAGCAAATGAAAATTATATATAGATATTGAAAAAATGATATATTATAATTATGAATTAATATAATATTATAGATATATTTTTAAATTCAATATAACTTAACAAATTCATATTAAAAAGTCTAAACACAAAGAATATGCATGAATTTAAAAGAATGGTGAGAAATACCTTACATAGAGAGGGTGATCCCAAAATAATGGGTGGAGCTTATTGGGAGCTTTGAGAACCTTTGGAGGACTGTAGGGATATAAGGGAAGAGTAAAAATGTTCTAAAAGGGATTTTAGTTAAGATTAATGGAATATATGGTGGGTTTATTTTGGAATGGAGAGGGGACTTCTTTATTATTTCTCAAACAATGGTTTTGGACTCTATAAAATAAAATAATCAAAAACACAAACCTTTTAATGTTTTTTTACAATGTTTTATACTAATGTTAAGTAGATTCTATAATTTTATATTTACAAGGGCCAAAATAATTAAAATATATCCCTTGGTGATGAGGACATGAGTCAATTTATAATGAACTGATTTTGAAAACATAAAATATAATATATGTTTTGGAGAACTCATAAAGGATTCACAAGGTCAATATAATCACATAAAACACAATATTTTAATGGTGAAAAATATTTTCTTGTGGATAACATATATAGTATATATAAAATGAATTCTGGTTCGTTATGATATCATAATACATGTTGTTTATTTATACCATATTTAATTTTACACAAATATTCGACGGTCTCATGAAGTTGTGAAAAATTAATCCATGAATAATTTTGTTGTGATGATTAGGAAAATAATATTTAATTAGTTTAAATAATTATTTAATTATGTGAAATGGGACTTTAAAATTCAAATTTTTATTTATTGAAAATGCCTATTTATTGACAATATAAGTTTTATGACCATAATAAAACAAATATTTTCAATTCATAAAATTATATTTTCAATTGTATTTAATATATTATAATTAATAATATTATTATATTAATATATAAATCAGTTTACGATTTCCATAATTAATCAAAAAAAATTTCTTGATTAAAACTATATATTACAATAAATACAATTTGAGTTTTAACAGTTCGAAAATCAAATTTTAATTAAGATCATTATTTAATCATTTGTGAAAAAAAATATAATAACTATTATAATGAAATTAAAACATAAATATTCATACTATTTATGCTACATTGTTTTTAGGACTTGTTAAACAAAATATCACCCTTAATTAACTTATTTTTCTATTACTGTAGTAATAAATATTTACTATGATTACGACTCATATTGCCTAATGTATATGTTTAACTTTTTACAGAATATTAATAGTTATTATTCCAAATATGGAATCGATTTTATAAAAATAATAACCTATGTTGAAGAATTTAATTTAAAATAAATCATGCTGGTGCGAGAGAATGGTTTTGTCTTCCAAAAAATGAAATTTTCACGAAAAATATGTTTTTATTTTTACTCTATAACAAAAAATATTAATTTTTATTATTTAAAATAATAATATATGTATATATGTATTAAATATATATTTAATCTAATTAAATAACTATTTTATGTTTTATTGAATTAATTGAAATGGAGTAACATTATTCATTTTAAATTAATTTTATGAAAAATGTTTTTTCACACCTAAGAAAATGATTTTATAAGAAAATTAGGAATTAATATTTTATTTAAATGTAATTAATTGGATTGAAAATAAATATATAATAATTCTATTACATAAAAATTATATTAAAATATCAATTGATGTTTATATTAGTTATACTTTCAAAATAAATGGTATTTTTAAAAAATTGAGTATTTTTCTCTATTCACTAAAAATCAATATTTCCCAAAATAATCTCAAAATATCACCCTAAGATTACATTAATATTATTATATCCAAAATTAATTTAATTTTATCATGTATATTATAAAAATTTTCTATATTATTATTATAATATTATTTCTGAAAATGAAATAAAAATTAGTTTTGGCGAAAATGTATTTTGAAAACATTATAAAAAATAGAGTTATTATTTACTAATAATTAATCAATACATTTATGTTGAGTAGGATATATATATATATATATTTTAAATTAGTAAATTCTATTAATACCCACAAATTTAATTTATAGGATATAATGGTCTTATTTAAATAATAATTTATTGTTTCGGTTTGATGTTGCATATCACATAAACTATGGAACATAATTTCCTTAAAAACACAAGTAATAACACTCTTATATAATTTAATAAATTTTATCCTCATAATTATAAATTTATATTGAGAATTAATGTATTGAAAATAGAGAATAACTATTTTTAATACCCAAAAAATAAAATGGGTTACTAAAACATCCACTTGAAAAGAGATAACATGGAGTATGAATGGCTGCAGATAAATAGGATTCCATAAAGGAGAACATTATTGGGAGGTTAAAATCAAAACATGGAAGAATAAATAACACCCACAACCTAAAATAGAGTGACATAAAATAGGGATAGGAGAAATTCAATAACCCCAAAACCCCAACTTTTATATGGGTGAAAAGAACATAAATTCATTTAAATTATCATAATATGGCAATTGTTCTAAAGAATGTTTTCCCAGAGTTAAGTAATTATATTACAATAATGGTTAGTAACATGGGAAAATATACATTATTGAGATGTATAATTTCATAATTTTATCAATTTCCACTAAAATATCATACTTTTTTTCTAAATTATGAGTAATCATGATTATTTTTTATGTATGATGGACAAAATTAAGATTCCAACTGATCACATATTCCATGAAAGAAGATAATTTTATTCCTCCTATATTCCATATGTCCTAGATGGTCACTAAAAATTATGATAATAATGTAAGTCAATATTTAATTAAAAATTAATCTTTAATATCCAACAAAAATACCAGACTCATGACATATATAATTTCAAAAATAAATACCCCCTATATCCTTAATAAAACCAATTACATCAACATTAAATAATGGTTTTACCTCAAAGGTTTTCTCATAGACTCTAGATTATGCCTCCCAAAACATAATAACAATATTCTTAAATAATCGTCTTTATTGTACATAATGGTTCTATATACCTCAACATAATAAAACATATATATAATTATTATTAGTAACCATGAAATCAAAAATATTTTATTATGAAATGTACTCCCAAAAATATCCCTAATCCAACTTAACATCCACTACATAAATCTCTAAATTTGGTGTCAATGCCATTAAATATTGATCCTAAATATACCATGACAATACTATTTAGGTTTATCCCAAAATCTAACATGTATATTGGTTATCAATCCCTTATCCATTTTTCCCAAAATATCACCCTACTTATAAATCAATTTTCTAGGTTATTTGTATTAATCAATATATGTTTCAAATATTTAAAGAAAATCTATTGTGGAACCATCCATAAGTGTTTTAGGACTCTTATATCTATAATTTCATTATTATAATACTTCTATAATATAATTATCAAATACTAATAAATAAACACATCAATCCTTTTACATCAACAATTTACATTGAATAGTTTATTCCTTAGTCTATGAAATTGCCCTTAGATTAGGTAATTGACTCCGATAATTCAATTAGTCTCCCCATATATGAAATTGAACATAAAAACTGTGTTGTATTATCTAATTTATTCCCTTTCATCATGCAATTCATTTATATGGAAACTGGTTAGTTTATGCCATATTTATCCACACATTAAACTTCTTATAATTCCTTTATATAATTTCCCATGGTTATGAATTATATATTATTTACAAGTAGGAAATTGAATCATAATTACATTCTCACCATTATTAGTTAATCTTTCTTGATATTTTATCCTCGTCTTCATTGAAATATTTTTATGTTAAACTATATTCTAGTTGTTAATATTTAGTTATGATAGATAGGTTTTCATAATCACATAATGACTTACTTATGTTCCCATCATTTCAGGTATATCATTTTGTAATCCATCACATTTCCCATCACATTTATTGTTGACCCAATTCCACAAATTTACATTCATTTACTAAAATAAATGAAAAATTACTAATGAGTGGTTTTAATATATTAATGATATAAATTTCAATCAAATTACATTAAATAGACAATACATAAATGACATGTATTTCCTTATCTTATAAATTTATAGGATTAGATAGAAGTTATCCATAGTCTACTTTATAACATATAAACATATGGTAAATTTTTTTCCTTAATAAATGTTTTTCATGCAATTGAGAAGTTACCAAATCATATTCCCCTATATATTATAACCATGTTTATAGACAGAAAAATTGTTGTGAACATGTTTCAATTTTGGTCCAGCATAAAATTTTGTTTTGTTTTTTCCATACCTATGTATATTTTTTCTAGATCCACATCCATTTTTATCATCAAGACAGAGATTTATTTTCCTAGAATATACTTACTATAATCATTAACAAAACATCATAATGTTTTAATATATATAGTGTTATCCTTGAGGGTTTCTATAGAGATTTCTAATCCTAATCCAAGAAATAAGTAGACATTCGTTTTATACAAACTATGATGACCCTTCTATTTATTACCCAAGAATTCATGATTTATTACATGAGAATAAACATTATACAACATGAATAATCATTAATCCTAGAGTCTTTTGGTTATTTGGAACATTACATAACAAAATGTAATAGGGGGAGGTGCATATACATTACTAAAAACATCCTTCCATTCTCATAATGTTCCATCATTATTAAAATTGTTTTTCAAAATCTTGCGACATACATAATAAAGAGGTGATATATAAAGAACAGCAAGTGAATAAAGAAAAAATAAAATGAATAATATATTACAAGTTAGACAATAGTAATTTCAACGGAACATAAAATGGGTGATAATCATAAACATGAACAAAAAGGAATGATATATTATGGTAATATAGAGGAAACATGGGAAATGTGGTTGCGAAATTAAACATGACATCACAAACATGGATCAAGGATAACCTCTAAATAACACTAAACGATAGAAAATATATCATCATGTATTATTTCCACTCCCTAATCACATATGTGACCTCTCTTAATACTAAAACATTAATCAATTCATTGTAGTGTAATATAATTTTGGGTTCTCTTGTAACTTATATGTCTTGTAAATGAATAAAAGTTCCACATTGATCATTCTACATATAATAATTTTTTATGACATATAATATAATATTAAGGCATTTGGGTTGAAAAAATATTTTAATAGAATTAATGAATTATAGGTAAAACTATTTTAATACCCTTGAGTGGAAATAGTAATGGTTATAAACCTTACAAATGCTTGGTTGAAAAAATAATAGTGACATTTTCAACAATTTAATGACAATATATAAAGATTCATACAATATTTCAATGAGAGTAAATAGAGTATATAATTAATTTATATTAGAAAATAAATGTATTTGGGATATGTAAGGGGGGTTATAGGAATTAATAGGCATATTATAAGGGGGGTTATAGAATAAAAATGTGATAGGAAGAAATCATATTATAATTTCAATAGATTATTGAGGGTATATAATGAAAAATGGGATTTTTTAATGATAGATAAAGGGGTCATAAATAACTTTCAAATCATAAGGAATGAAATATTTTTATAAAATATCATATCCCATCAATATTAATTGGAACGAAAAATAACATTTCCAAAAGGGGTTCCTTAATAAAGAGGAGTAAGAGAGGATCCCTTACAAAAATTCTTGCATAGTTATAGCTTAGGTAACTTCTATAACGAAAGGTAATAAATGATGAATAATTTTAAGGAAATAAGATATAAATTATATTTATATTTATAAATTCTTGAAAACATAACTAATAAAAATTCAAAAAGGCTAAATATAATTAATGTTATTGAATTTAAAAAAATATAGATAAATCCCTTACCTTGAGAGGGTGAATAAAAATGAATGGGAGGAGATTCTTGAGAGAATGTAGGAACTATTAGAGGAATATAGAGATGTGAGGGAATACTAATTTAATTATATATAGTTTTTAAGTGAAGGTGAATGTTATATTTTGTGGGTTTATATTGGAAAATCATGGGGAGTTCAATGTTATTTTTTAAACATAGGTTTTGGAAAATTCATTGAAATAATCAAAAATAAAATAACCATCGAATGGTTTTTACTAGGGTATTGGAAAACAAGAAGTGGTATTTTAATTTTTATATTTACATTGTCTGAAATAATTAAAATTTACCCTTTTTTATGTGGATGTGAGTAATGTTTATAATGAATTGATTTTAAAATAAAAAAATATAATATATTATTTGGAGGATTCATAAAGAAATTTTAATATTAAAAAAGTACACTAAAAACACCCAAATTTTAATAGGAAAGATAGATTGGGAAGGGAACACATTATATGGTATAAATTAAATATATTTGGGTCATTATGATGCAATAATACATATTATTCATTTATATATATATATATATATATATATTTATTTTTACCCCAAAATTCGATGTGGCGGAAAATAATGATTATTTCACAATGGAATATGTTGGATGTTCCTATTAAAAAAATATTTTATCAAAATTATTCATTAAATATAATAAATTACCCTTTTGATCAAAATCCTTGTTTATTGAAAAATTGAATATTTTTTTAAAATAAATGTTTTTTTATCCTTACAAAACATAAATTTTCACATCAAAACATTATATTTTAATTTTCATTTAATATAAATTATTTAATATTTGTTTGTTATTAAAATTTAATTTATTTACAAAAATAATGAATTAAATAAAAGGATTGTCTTGAATAAAAATATATATTACCCCAAATACAATTTATCATCTATATTTCAAAAATCCAATTTTTATCAAAATCAATATGTAATTATTTATGAAGTACCATAAAAAATATTATTATTATTATATTGAAATTTAAACATAAATATTCACACCATTGGGGTTTATTTATTTATATTCCATGTTAATAAAATGTTTACCCTTAATTAACCTACATTCCTTTTATTATGATAATTAATATTCACTACGGATACATTTCATATTGTCCCAAATTTAGGTTAAACATATTTAATATTATTGATTATTTCAAATAAAAATATAGATTCAATTTATCAAAATAAATTCATATAGGTGGAAATTTTAATTTATAATAATACCCTCAGGCGCGATAGGAGTCATTTTTTCACTAGAAATGTATTTTTCAATAAAAAAAATTTAATTGAACTCTACAAAAAGTAATGTTCATTATATTAATTTAAATTAATAATTGTATATATAATTTATAAATAAAATTTAAATATTTCTCCATAATATGCTATTTTAATTAAATAAAATGTAAAAACCTAATGCATTTTAAAATAATTTTCAAAAAACAATTCATGCATATCAATTAGACGTATTCTAAAATATGATTTAAATATGATTTAAATGAAATTAGTTGGATAAAATATAACAAAATAATTCTTATTATAATTTCAAATATGATTAAAATAATAATAGGAATTTTATATTTTGTAATTTATTAAAAGAAATGATAGTTTCATAAAAAAATTGATTATTTTTAACTTTTAACAGAAAAGTCGATATTCTCCAAAAAATAAAATACTTTATTCCTATATTAATTTTGATATGATTATATGATATATTATTTAAATTTTATCAAATATAGTTTCAAAATGTTCTAGAAAATTATTATAATATTTTTTCCAAAAAAATGAACATCATTTTTAGAAAAAAATGCATTTTAAATACATTACCAGAAATATAGTAATTATTTATTTATAATTTATCAAAAAATTTATTTTTGATTGTGAAATGAATATATTTCATTAATTATTTGATATTATTAATTCCTAAAATTTAAAAGCTAGGCTAAGACGATCCAGTAAATAATCATAGTTTTGATTGCGTTCAGGGTTGTGTATAGTATATGCTATTGAACAAAATTTTATATATTCCAATTTTATGGAGTTAAAATTTCAATTATTATAATATAACATATAATACAATTAATATTTTATAATACCCATTTATTATGAATTAATTGATAAAAACATCATTTTGTCGGTTATGTATTTTTTTTATTCAATAGAATTTTTGTTTGTTGGTTTTGGTCCTTATAATTTGATCATGGATCCATTATATAATGAATGTAAATAATTAGATAGATATAATATATATTCATTATATAAATTAATGTTCATTTAATAAGGATATTAAATTTAATTACAACATTAATGAACATGATATTCTATACGTATTCATGATTGTTTTTTTCGCATTTCGATGAATAGAATGAATGAAGGGTAAATTATAATTCTCATTTAAATAGACATTATTGTACCATATAATTCACATGTATTAATTAAATATATCATTATTACAATTCACTTTTATCATGTTTGAAAAAAAATATTATTTCATTATATTTGTGGACGTCCTCATGTACACACGAGGGACATTATCATTTTCCAATGGATGGGATGAAGGTGGTTAATTGTAATTTGATTATTGTAATAAAAATTCATAATATGAAAGATAATGAATTAATTATATTATTATGGTTAAAATGAATTTACGAGAATCAAATGAAGAAATAAAACTGAAAATGACCAGTTAAGAGTTATACCTCTTCATTGAGAAAATCCTTCCAGCGTACACCTTATTAATTGAAGGGATGATAATTTGGAAATAATACAATATATTGTATGTGCTGAATGAATATATGAATATATTATAGTGGAAATATATATCTATATCAATATCTATACTAATTCTACCATTCCATCATCGAGGTGTCCCACCCACGTTACTCCACATCAATTTTTCCACACGTGTCATTCCATCAATGCTCCAAGCCCCCCCCATGCATGGTATCCATTCCATCATCCCTCCAATAACGTTACTTCCTCTACCGCATTCCAAATTCACCCACGGGACCTTCAGTCAACCCTCCATATAGGGTTTCCTTCCGTCGAAATCAGGCTCCCCGTCATGATTTCCCTCTCCCCATTCTACGGTTTCTTCTTCTCCTCCATTCTTCCTAACTTGACATCCATCACCTTTACCTTCTTCGGTATCCCCAATCAATCGCTCCTACTGCTTATCCATTCTCTAGATTCACCTCATTTCTTCTCCCCAATCATGGTTTTCAACTCTTACACCCTGATCTAGGGTTTCTGCTGCATCTCCCTCTCGGCACCACCTCACTCCCTACCCCCTTCCTCAACCCCCTCACCTTTCATGTCACACATTACGTTGAACCACTGTGGTCTATAATGGATCGAAAACAGAGGACTCTACAACATTTGAGATGTTGGTGGAGATTTCAGTGATGGTGCTCTAAATTTATGAAGGATATTCGTTTAATTTCATACTTCACGCCAACTATAAAAGATCCATGGGGAGTTAATATCATCAATGTAATTCTTACTTAGGGAATAACCATGAAGAAGAATGGAAGTTAGTTATCAATGCATCCCTACTGTTTTGATTTCTTCATGGTATTTGATGTCTTTTTAAATTATATATTTCATTATTTTATTCTTATTTGTATCATTCAAGATTGAATATTTGAAGATCATTTTAATATTGAGTGGTTTTTGTATGGAATTAGAGGCATGGTTTATGTCGCATCATCTTTCACTGGTTTTAGTTATTCATCGAAAATTTTATTGATAAAGAAGGGATTCTCCTCACACTACATATTAATCTAATTTCATACCACTAATTTGAAGTATCATGGTGACACTGGTGTGAAATTAGGGCAGTTTTCTGCTGGATTTTATTCTTCTTGTGTTTATTACTTGGAAGAAAATTGATCATTCTTATGAGTCATCACAAAATCGATTCATGGAAAATAATATACCCATTATTTTCTGTGTCTATATTATGGATATGTTTTTTCTCCACTTTTTTACAAGTATACAATAATGAAATATGGTCCATGATGCATGTCACACATTAACATTTATTTAAATGTCAAGATAGACTATAGGGTGAGGTATATTATTAATGTGTGGGTAACTAAGTAGTATTAATGTGGAGCTATCTTGAAAAATTCTACTGAATATAGATTATTGTGAATGTATAGAATCCCAAAGCTAGATGAAATGCCACTAACCAATACTGAAACAAGGAAGTCATGTGGAATACTACTTCTTCCAGGTGCTGAATTTCCTCACATTCTTGAAGCAAAGAGGTATTCTAGGCAGGGGAGACCAGACCCAAATAAGCAGGTGAGTTTTTTTCTTTTTTTTCTATTATCGAGGCTATGTAAAACTATCTTATGTGGGGTACTAGAGTTTTTAGATATTTAGGAAATTGGGTTTCACTTGGTCATCTTGATCTTCATATTTTCAATTTGAAATCTCCAACTATCTCACCATTGTATATTCATCTACAAATAAGACAACATGACCTGACTTATGAGGTATGTTATTTTTGGTCAATCTTCCTTAAAGAGATTACATCCACTTTTGACCATGTGAAAATTGTATTGGCATTATAAACTCCATTAGCGGAAGACTTCATACATCATTATCAACTCCATTGAGGCAGACATTGGAGGCCACTCTATGGTCTACAATTTGATGGTATCAAATTCTATTCTAATTTTTTATCCAATTTTCCTTATTTTTAATTTCTCATTGGATATGGTTAATTTAAATTTCCTTTGGAAACATTTTATTTGATTGGAGTTCTTGAATAGTTTTAAAAAAATTAACATCTTTATTTAGTGTGTTTGATTACAGGTGATGATATTAGTCTTCCTGCTGGTATTTTTTAATGTTTTTATTCGTTGTATTTTTTTCATTATTATTTTATATTGTTCTGTATTTTGGGATGAATTTATGTAATTATCTATGTAATGATTTCTATTATATAAGTACATTTATGTGACTGGGCTATTTTTAATGGAAATTATCCATTAAAAACTATTCATACAAAGATGATTTTTTCCCTTTTTCATCAACATGTTTTGTGGAAATCTTGTTCTCGTATACAATGAAACTACTAGAAATAAAGGAAATCTAAAAGTGTATAAATCCCAATGAAATTCATATGTCATTTTATTCACCTTTTAAAATCCATTCCTCAACATATTTTGTTGAATTATTATGCTCTTATACACTTAGACTGCTTGCAATCAAGGAAATTTAACAATGTATAAATCTCAATGAAATTCATAGGTTATTTTATTCACCTTTTTAATGAAATTTTGGTCAGAATTCATGCATGATTATCTCAAAACCATTCTGGTTAAATTATAGAACATGAAAAAACTAACAATATATAAGAAAATAGTGGTTCTTGAATACCATAACTTTTATAGTTTCTAACTGATTATAACTTCAAATAGAACTTCTTTTTATATTACATTATACTACCATTTATGTTACATTTCATATTCCACTTTATATTAGATCATGTTGCACTAAAATTACAGTTTAGATTCTAGTATTTATAGCTCTTTCAGTATAACATCATATTGAAGCATATATTAAAGTTTATATTGCATTATCATGTACTAGGAATGAATTTCTATTGTATATTATATTATCATGCATGTTGTTTCCTTATAGAAAATGGAATTTCTTCTACAAGAATGCATCATCGTGCATGATCATAATTGAGTTGGTTGGTAGATCTTCTCCATCATGATCATACATTGCCACAATATTTGTCACTTCTACCTCAGATATGTCCATGAAACCTCCCAGTCATTCCCATGGAAACTAGTTATTTAGTGTATTTGATTTTAGGTGATGATATTAGTCTTCCTACGGGTATGTTTTAATATTTTTACTCGTTGTATTTTTTATCATTCTTATTCTATATTGTTCTATATTTTTCGATGAATTGATGTAATTATCTCTGTATTATTTTCTATTATGGAATTCCATTTATGTTACTAGGCTATTTTGTATAAGAAATTATCTATTAAAAACTATTAATACAATGGTGATTTTCACCCTGTTCCATTTACATGTTTTGTTGAAATATTTTTCTCTTATACACTTAGACTACTAGAAATCAAAGCAATCTAACAGTATATAACTCTTAATGAAATTAATATGTTATTTTATTAACCTTTTCAAAGCCATTCTGGTCAAAATTCAAGCATTATTATCTCAAATCCATTCTAGTCATCTTATAAACCATGAAAAAACATAAAATACATAATAACATAGTGGTTCTTGAATACCAATACTTTTATAGTTTTTTACTGATTATATCTTCAACTTGAACTAACTTTTATATTACATTATACTGCCATTTATATTGCATTTTATATTTCACTTTTTATTTGTTCATGTTGCACTGAAATTTTAGTTTAGATTCCAGTTTTTAAAGATATTTCAATATAAATACATATTGCAGTTAATATTGTAGTTTATAGTTCATAATCATGTACTAGGATTTCATTTCAATTGTATATTATATTATCATACATGTTGTTTCCTTATACAGAATGCAATTTCCATCTGCAATCATGCATCATCATCATGGTCATATGTGAGTTGGTTGGTAGGTATTCTCTATCATGTTCAAACATTGATAAAATATTTTTCACTTATAACTCACATATGTCATGTCATAGACTATTGTTTCATTTTCCCAGGTTACATTATTGGAGAAACCAATTTTAGTTTAGTCACTCACATCTCTAACCAATTTAATTTGTAGTTCTTGCATGTAGTATTTTTGTAAGATTGATGTGTGTTTTCATGCACATAAAACATACATTTCTTATTAGTTTATCCTACTCTACCATATTAATTCTAATTTATTTTGAAGTTTTTTTCCTTATTACTTGTAGGAAAAATATATGCTAATGAAGCACAAGAACTTTTCTCCCAAAGTATACTTAAGGCTCCCTTATACTCAAAGGAAACATGTTGTCATGTTTATTTGTTCCTTTGTACCATAAATACAAAATTTATTATGATATGTATTAATGAACATCGTATTGACTTCACTAAATCTGAAGTTCAATATGAACTAAAATAAATACTCAATAGAAACAAGATGTGGTTGTTTCTACACTGAAGACCACACCAGCTAATGGACTGGGGGTGACCTGATAGAAATGTCTAGGTGTGGACATGTTATGATCATTTTCATATTTGATCATCACTGAATGAAAATTGAAGCCTTTGTGGGCTCAAAGATGGTGATACAGGTAATTTACATTTCCTGGAGATCAATAACAATTGTTTTTTTCAACCTGTTTCAATCTTTCACCATCATTGAATGTACGAACCCATGTTTAGAAAGACAGTCTGAAGGTTCAGAAGAATGGGACCAGTGAGTATGTACCACCTCCTCAGCCAAAGAGGAAACCTGCCATTCCATACCCAAAAAAATCTTCTAAAAATGGTTAGCATTGCACATTTTTTCAACTCAGTGGTCTTCAATGACACATACTATCTTATAATCTTTCACTCAACTTGCCTGCAGTATTTGCATTTTTAAAAGGAATGGATTGTTTTCCTTCACCATCTACTGCTCTAGAACCTAGATATGTTCTGAGGTCAGATTCAACTTTATTGGGAGGGAACTCTTGTGCTGCATTACGTTTCTGGCCTTATAATTAGCCACCATCTTGAGCTATGCACATAGAGAGAAGTGGAATTTAATTCCTTTTCCATCACCACCATGGTCTACTGTTATCTTGTATCAATTCACCTTATGTTTCTTTTATATGTTTTCAGATTTTAAAGGTCCAACTAAGCCCTTGAATAATTATTATTCTGATAGTCTATGTGAAAAATCAAAATATTTTCCAGGTGGTGAAGTAAATGAATTTGATAATTCTGTTCAACATTCAAAAGGATAGTTTTTTGTTTTATTTTAACTCTAACCACATAAATTCATTGTATGTAGCTTCTTTTGTTTTTTTGAAATTCATGGTTCGAGTGCCTATAACTTTATTATTGAACATGGTTGCATTTGATCCCTTAAGTTCACTGAATTTCATGGATTGTGTGTTAAAATCATGAATCACTGAAGGGGTTTGCATTTGGGCCCTGAAGCATCTTCTGTTAAGTTCGTAGGATTGTTTTTGATTTCTTGCATGAGAAGGTCCAGTAGAATTATATTTTTATCTTGATTCATTGGGTATGCTTCTCTAATTTTCTTTATGATGTTTTAAACCCAAAAATCTGTTTCCCTTTTCTTTTCTTTTCTTTTATTTTCTTTAGTTATTTTAGTATTTAATAACATTTTGTTTGTATTTTCTAGGTAAGAAAAAAGTTGTACAACACCCCCCGAACATGTTCAAGATCGAATGATACTATTTTTTAAAGCATAACCAAATATCCAGGTTTGTGTTTCTAAATTATTTTTGATGTTTATGATGTTTTCAACCATCCTCATTAAAGGGTATGAGAGACATTTCCCATTTTTTGTGCAGTTTTCTCTAAAAGGCATTTAATGTGCAGGCTTCAGGTCACTATTATCCAAGATGTGATTTACATCTCTTTGTAATGGACATTTTTGAGACTATTCTGGTAAATATCTCTATGGTTGGTGCACTCCACTACTATTCTTGCTTATTTTTATAAAACTATTCGAAAAACTATTATTTCACATGACATTTAAAATAAGTTCTTCCATAAAATTTTATATGTTGAATTTATAATTGAATATTTGTGTTTTTACCATTTATTTATGTGATTTTATTTTGAATAAGTTTCACATGAATATGGGAGATGGGGAAAGGTGTCTAGATGCCCATGAGTGGGAGGTCGCAAGTAACGACCGCTTGTATGTAGTATGGAAGCGTACCAAAACCTCATCTAGAACAATGACTAGAGGTTAATTATGCTTTTGGGTTTCAGTAACACAATCAAAATATTTACAATAATAAATTTCGACAATCCACTCCATTCAATAGGGTTAGAATATATCAGACGAACACATACATTTTCATTGGCTCCAGAACTGACTTAATCCGCTAATCAATGGGGTTAGAACCTTGACCTCGACAAATGATCCCAACGTGAATGACTCAATAATCAGGGTTTGTCTTCTTTTATAAATTTTCAGTTCTTGATTCTAACATGTCACCTCATGCACATACTTCAAACGAACACATACATTTTCATAGGCTCCAGAACTGACTCAAGATTCAAACTTTGATACTAATAGCATTTATTTATTATATTAAGTAGATGTTATAGTGTTGTTGCGTTGCAGCTAATATAGACTTGTGATTATGGAAAAAAGAAGAGGATCTATTGTTGGAGACATGTTTTTGAAGGTACTGTATTTAAATATGCGACCGAGGTAGAAAATAAAGTAACAAAGGGCTTTCTTTAATGAAATTAAAAGTTATGTTTCTTCTATTTCCCATCCTATTTATTGAAATTTATGAATTTTATTTGAATCTTGATATTAACAAGAATGTTGTGGACTTCACTACCTATGATTCCTCCAAGTATTCAAATTATGGTGACATCAATTTTGTTGAGAAACTGATGATGAAATCCATTGAATGGTATATAATAATCTTGGAAATGGTAATATATATATTCAAATGTGACATGCACAACAACATTATTAATATTCTTGATCCCACTTGATCTATTCATTTGTTATTTTCCAATATGTTCAGCATGTTTTTATATTTTCCCAACCAGAACATTTATATGTTTTTTTTTCTTTTGGGTCTGCAATACAAACACTATTTCACCCGAATGTTGGTCCACATTACAGGATCCATTTAACTTGACCATTTTGAGGCTGCTCTTCAATTTTCATTTCATTAGGCATGCACTGGTCATCTTCAATACCAGAGTTCATCAGTTGTCATGTATTCGTTAGTAGTATAAACAATTATTATTAATTTAGCTGATCATTTTTATTGTGAGAGGTATTCCATGTGGGGGAGACTAGATCCAAACAAGCAGGTGAGTTTTTTACATTGTTTTCTTTTATCCAGGCTAGGTAAACCAATCTTATAGGGGGTATTAGAGTGTTTAGATATTTAATAAATTGGGATTCACTAGGTCAATGTGATCTTTTTATTTTGAATTTGAAATCTCCAAATATCACCCCATTATATATTCATCTACAAATAAGTTAACCTCACCTCACTTATGAGGTATGGATTTTTAGGTCTCTCTTTCTACAAGAGATAACATCATCTTTTGACCATGTAATAATTGTATGTACATTTTTTGTGAATCCTAAAGCTTAATGTTATCTAGTGGTAAATCAAAATGAATATATTTTCCATCACATAGAGAAATAACACACATGATAGAAGATGTTTTGAGTTAGTTTATTGATTAAATTTTCCAAACTTTTCACTTACATGAATATTTCCTATCCAAAATAGAATTTGTGCCACTAGTTATGATTTTTCATTAATCAGTGAATTTTAGGTTTTTCCTTACTATTACATGGATTGTGGATTATGAATCTAATCATTGATTCTTATTTATTTATCATGCTGAATGGAACGTTGCTAGCATAGGAGGATCTATATGTACATCCAACAGCAAGGAACCTCAATAGTCAATGTTCTATCTGTATGATTATCATATCATCTCTATCAAGCTTTTTGTTTGAACTCTCATCTTTCAAGTCCTATGGATGTAACTCATCAATTCTTAGAGGCTGACTAAAACCACAAATACAAATGTGTACTTTCTCAAAGATGGCAGGGGCCTCTGATTTTTTATGTAGCTTGTTTTGGGCGGTTGGGATTTAACTTCAATGTTTCAGAAAATTGATTTATTCATTTTAAGAATCTGAATTATTAATTTCAATCAGTTTTTCATTGATGTATTTAATTTCTCCTTCAATATTCAATATTATCATTTATTCCTAAATAATTTTAGTAATATTTTTTTGTTATGATTATGATGTCCCAAGAATTTTCTCAACCTGTATTCTGTTGTTAGGTACCATTTATGTCAACATTAATTTTTCTTCTAATGATTTATAAATATTAATATCTTATTTAAAGAAAAACCATTAATCGATAATGTCGTGCAGTAGCACGGGTGATTACTAGTATATACTAATCCAGGATTTCCAACTGCCATGTGTAACTCTCACATTTTGTCACATCTTTTCTTCCATATGTGTCCATCCTCCGGTATACCATGTCTCCCATAATCTCAGTTACTCAAAATTTTTCGGCCTCCTACCTCCCTCTATCACTCCCGCTCCTGAAAATTCATCCGTATCCTACAGTTTTCGCTTGGCTCTTGGTCTCAACATTTATATCCACTCTTAGGGTTTCCTCTCAGCTCCCTCTACCGCACTTTCTCTTCCACCTCTGCCAATATCTCATCAGGCTACTCAACATCCCGTTCATCCTCTACCGAGTGATTTGAACCTATATCCTCCGTATTCGGCTGATCTGAGTACACCTACTCTAGGTAAGGCTAATCCGCCTACTCGAACTATGGCTATAGATGCTTCGACTCCACTAAGTCTGCCTATGGATGGACCAGCAATGGCTTTGTTACCCCGTCCATCTACATCTCAGTCTCTTGATTCAAATGGCCTCCCCATCCCCTTATTCTCCCTATCATCAATTTGATTCTTTGATGAGCACAATTTTCTAAACAAAATGATATTTGTAAACCTGGAAATGAAAAATTGGTGTCAAATACAAGCTCGGGTTGACCTTCAAATGTCGACGGCTTATATTCATTTATTAGGTTTGTTGTTTCTTGAATTAGATCTGGTTAAATGAAAATTATTTTTTTGGATCCACTTCTTAGGTTACAGTTTCAATTTAGTCTTCGACTTCAATTTATGGCGGTGCTTCGAGTCATCTCCAAACTGTATGATCACATCCAGTTTCCATATTTGTTTGAAGACTATTCTTTTTTTCATAATGTGAAATCATATTAATTTTTGTTAATTTCATGTATATATTTCTCATTCATTTTCTATTATGGAAATATTTCTTATTTGATACATGTTCTTCCAAATGAATTTTTTTAACTACTTTTACATTGATTCTACATTACATTATCATTATAAGGGTTGCCAATAATTTAACATTTTTTATTCTATTTAGAGTGTTAAAAATTCCAGTATTTGGAACATATATTCAATGGTGAGAAAGTCATTTTATCATTGTCATAAATTTATTATAATCATGCACCATGTTGTATATTGTTTCTTCGAGCATTGATTTTTTTTCATTTCGTTATTTTTTTGACTATGTAACCATGTGTTCATGGAAATGTTTTGATCTAACATAGAAATAGAGATTTTATTTTGTTCGATGTCATGACTGAATGAAATTATTTGTATTTGGGTTTCAGTTATTGAAATATAGAGATGTATGCTTTCCTGAAGGTATGATTCCATAACTCTGTAGTTGTTTTATGACATTAACATACTTGTTATGTAGGGTTTATTAGATTTCTTTGATGTTGATCCAGACTTCATATAATCTTCCAGTTCTTGTTTAACCTTCATCTACTCAAAGCATCTCCATAATACTTTATCAGTTTTTTATTCAGTTATCTTTATCAGCATCTCATGTTTTTTAATTCAATGTAAACAATAATTCCTGTTAATTTTTCATTGAAGAAAATATTTCATTTCAAATATATATTCATAAATTGGTGAGGTTGCCTTATTCACAAACTGTTTTAATTTTTTAGAACATGTTTTTTATAGGGATTAACATACCACTAGTTTGGTCATAAATCCAATAGTGATAATGTCATTTTATCATTGTCGTCAATTTTTTTAAGCATGACCATGTTGTATATTTTTTCGTACATCCCCTAATATCTTATTGTATTTATTGTAATGTAAATTTTTGTCACTTCTGCAGCTTACTCAGGCATGTAAAATGAAATACCACCTCTATAGTGATAATGTTTTAGTGTATGTTCTTTTTATGTCCCTGCAACTGGACACTACTCCAAGAATGATTTACATAATGATAACCCATATATATTAGCACATACACAACATGATAAAATATGACTTTTCATTTTGAAGACGAAAATAATGGTATGGTTATATAATACATTTTTAAATCCCCATTTTACATCTTTGACAAACATTTTCCTGTATAATCTATTATCTATCATTCTATTATATATTCTAAATCTAGGTACTGTTAAATGATATATTTATGCTTCAGTTATTTCAGATGTCACTATTATTGTTTTTAATTTATTAATTAAAGTAAAATCTTTAGGTAAGACTGATTTTATTTCAATTGTTTTAAGACATGAAATCATTTTTCAACCCCGAACACTCATGATATATGCAGTCCCTGCCAAGGAAAACAAATAAATTTGATGTTTTCCTATTGATTTTCACTAAAGTCATTTTTTTGGATTATAAACTCTAAAATACTTTACATGATTCCAGAATAACCTAATCATTGTAATTATTTACCCTCTTGACATTAATTATTAAACATTTATCTCATTTTACAAATGATTGAATTTGTTTTTTTACTGAAAATACATATTTATCTTAGAGGTGCATCTTATATCAACCTCAGAACATAATTGTATTAAAATTTGTGAAAGGGTGGCGACTTTAAGAAATATTTATTAAACCATGAACATATAAAACAAACTGGTCTACCACAATTTAATGTTCAAGATAGTGATCTTAGATTGTGATAAATTTCAAACTACAGAGGATTCTAATTCGGAAATCACATATATAGGAATCCATTGTATATACTAAATCATTTATTTTAAAAGATCTATTTTAAAATCTACTATGGGAGATTGCAATGATTTTTTAATAAATATTTTATTATATCATTATATATTTGTACAACTCTGTTAAACATGTGGTCTTCCTATGAACTTAGTTTTTTCAAACATCACATACCCTATTGTAATCTAATTAAAATCAATCCTCAACTGACCGAAACCAATCAATTTGATGTTTTCCAGTTGAGTTTTACTAAAGTCATTTTTTTCAACACTACAATACATTACATGACTAAAGAATAACATAATCATAGTAATTATTTACCCTCCTAACAATAATTCTTAATCATTATCTAATTTTACGATGAATTAATTTGTTTTTTATTGAAATATGATAATTTGGTGACATAAAGAAACATATTTATCTTTGAAGTGAATCTAATATTAACCTCAAAACCTAATTATCATTAAAATTTTGACAGGGTGGTGGAATTAAGAAATATTTAAGAAACCATGCACAAATAAAATAAATAGATCTACAACAATTTAATTTTCAAGATGGTGATCTCAGATTGTGATACATTCTAAACTATTTAGGATTCTAATTCCAAAATCATGTATAGTTAAATCTATTATCCATACTAACTCATTTATTTCGAAAGATATATTTTTACTACTTCTGTGAGAGATTTCAAGGGATTTTTTAATAAATATTTCATTATATTGATATATATTTGTATAACAATGTCAAACATATGACTTGCCTATGTACATAGTTGTGTCTAACATCACATAACTAGCTATTATTTCACTAGAATCAATCCTCAACTGACCACATTATCGGTTTATGATGAGGTTATTCTACAATTGATTGTTTCACCTAAGAAAAAGAGATATTGGTTTTTCATTATGAAATGTAGGACAAAAATGTGGAGTTTAAACACATACTCGTAAAAAGAAAAATTATGGATGACCAACTAGAATGTTATGGTTTGGTGGTAAGAATCCATGACTATATGTTAGTCCATTTTATGTCTTCCATAAAATATTTAATGGCATTCTCAATTTAGGCCACTGAATACTTCCCACTATTTTTCTATAAAAATATCATTAATCCCCTTTTATGGTGCTTTAATTTCTATTTTCCCTTATATTATATCCCCCTCATTTATATTTAGGTTTTCACCCTTCACCTCCCGATTATTTAGACTATTTTCCTAGTTTAAAGTCAGCATTATGCTTCTTACATCCATTCCAATGAAACAAAAAAATATCATAATTTCATATTACTGTTCAACATTCAATGGTAACATTTATCTCTTCTCCTATAAATATTTTTATTTTGGTTCAACAAGATTCAGTTTTTTAATCCGCTGTTTACAACAAAAATCACATCCCCCCATACTAACTAATGCAAGGATCCACAGTGTGGTCGACCCAATATCCAAATTGTAGGATTCACTATAGCAATGAATCAAATGACTCATTTTATCCTTTTACTAAGAAGGACATGAAATCTTTTACAAACCAAGTTGCAGATGAAACTATCTCTCTGAAGGATAGAATAGAAAACTATAAAAAATATTAGTCTTGGGAAAAACTGAACATTGTTTTCTGAAATAAAGAATTTCTATACACATTTTGGTCTGTAAACCATCTTCAAAACTATCTATTTTCTACACTTAATGTAGAATTATTTCTTAATTGATCATATATAGAATTTTAAAATATTTTTTTCATAATTGTGTTCATATTTCGTATGAAGAACAGTACCTAATACAACCATATTTAACCCAAATCTCATTTGGAGATTTGACCATATATGGTTATTTTTTGGATGATTTTTTATTTGTTCCGCAAAATTGAAGGGATCGGGATCTGGCCCAACCATAATGATCTGCACATACTGAATTCCAAAATAGGGATAAGAGATGGAAGAGCATAGCGGAAATGGTGGAGAAATTTCTTCAATACCACAGTGATATAATCTCCATTGTTGAAGAGGTTTGGATGCATGGGCATCAATGCCCCTTGTGTCATCGCAATGTGAGGTAATATTATATCCCATAATCATCAACCTCATCAAAGCATGGAACAATTTGTATTTTTCATAATCAATAATTCGCAGTTGGCAGGATCACTTGTGAGCTTGGGCTGCTGCTTTGCCCTTTTTCAACTGTTGTGCATTGAATTGGGGCAGGGGATCACTGTGTGTGGTGGAATTTAATGATAGATCATGTTGGGTTTTTAGAGTTATATAATTTTCAATATTTCTTTCTCCTTGCATGAGCGTCAACAGTGTATCATTGATTAAGATAGTTCTTTTCAATATAGTCAACTTTAATGCATGGTTTCATTCATACATTCAATTTGACAGGGTTTAAACTACTTTATTTTGGTGTCATACACATCATCATGAAACCGAGAAGCGTATTCGGTTTTCCTAAAAAGTGGATCATATTATTTTCTCTTAGTTATTATTTTCTTATACAGTATATTATAACACTTCTGGAACGAGTTTTTTAAAACTGGATCATGTACTCTGTAAATTTTTTTAATATGACCAGTGGATGTTTATTTACATCATAAGAACATGTATTTTATATATCCTTTCTTTTTTCAAGTATTTTAATGTTGTGTATTTTTTATGGAATCCTATTCCATTTTTATATACCAATACTTCATGATTATAAGAAATTCAATATTACTATTTTTTAGTGACAAAATTGTTACAGGTTAGGCATTTACTCATTTATAATGTCATTAAGTCCATTACGAAATAATCTCAAGGCTATATTTTTTATTTAATAACACTTTTATAAATTTTATCCCATGCATGACTATATAAATCAATTACTATGTATTGATTTATAATTTTTTCGCAATTTAGTTTCATAGCTGAGCGTGGGAGAATTTCCTGATATATGTATCAGTACATAAGTGTGTTGAAAATTTATAGCTAATAATGGGAGATAAAAGTATCAATGTTTTCTTTAGGCTATGAATCAATACAATTTTTCTTTTATATCTGAGCATTGGAGAAATTTCTCCCATGCATGCCTTTTTTAAACTAACAATGCTTCCATTTTAAATCAATTACTATGTTTCATAGCTGATCATAGGAGATGAATTACTTTATATTGATTTATAAACTTTCCCCCATACATGCCTTTATGAATTACTCTGTATTGATATCATAGTATGGCATTCATTTTATGTCATATTTTAATTACTCTATACTGAGGCCACATGAAATGGAACTGATGCACACAGCAATCAAAGGAACCGATGCATAGAAGGATGGCTAGAAGTCTGCCCTCATCTTGGATATGGTGTTTTTTATTTCATCCAGGCGGGTTGGGTTAGTCCTGTTGGTTTTGGTTGAATGTACAATGGTTTTTTTTCATTTGAAATTGTTTGACCACATGATGTTAAATGTGTTGGGTGGTATGATACATTATTGTATAGCATCTCAAGGGAAATAAATATTAATTATTCTTCCTTTATTTGTTATTTTCCTATAATATTTTTCTTGATATGAAGGTCTTAGGTGCATTGTATCGATTAAGCTCTCTAGGGAATTTGTGAAAATATTTCAGCATCCCTCATTCTATATTTTTCCATATACATCATGAATAGTTTCACTCCATTTTTTTACACAAACTGCCAACTCATACAATTTATTTTTAATTAAATCATTTCCACATGTATCATTTTTATGATTACAATCACTGTTTTATCATTGATATATCTTTCACTTTTTATTTCAGTGAACACATTACCGTTATTGTGATTGTTGAAGTTGAAAATGAATTCAAATTTCAATCCTCAAAATTTATAAATTCATATACTTTTAATCTATTGTTTTTCTTTTTCATAAACATATATGGTGTCTATATTTTATGCACTCCTATTTCATTATCATACACCATTACATTCTAATTAAAATTTATACAACATTATTGATTCTTCTCAACTTTTATAAATAATAATATCTTATTAAAAGAAAAACCAGTAATCGAATATGCTGTGAAATAGCACGAGCAAGTAATAGTTTTCAATTAATTAAGGTTTATTGGGTGTGCCTATGATATGATAAAGGGATCTCTATTATATGTGATGAGAGTGGAATTCATAAAATTTCTTAGAATATAAAATTAATATAAATTAATATTAGAAACAAATTATTTGAAATTGAAACAATTCATAGATATGATGACTATGAGTCGAATTAAACTCAAAGAATATTTTTTTGAAATGTTATTGAAATTTCCTTTTTATAATTTTGTGTTCATCCCCTATTAACCCTTTTAACAATTTATATGATATAAATGTTTTTTCTCATTAAGGGCTAATACTATTACCGTTGATTGAATATTAAACCATAAGTGGACCATGGTTGTAATTTTTAACCATGCACCACTAACATGGATGAATGAAATATTTTTATAGTTTTCAAGTCATTTAATAAAATTTTATTTATTATAAAATATTATCACTTTCATTTTTTGTACTTTCCATTTTATTTGATATTGAAAACAACATAAAAACATCAAAATTATAGAATAAAAATCTCAGACATCCATAATAGATTTTATTTATATTCAAAATTATAGGATAATATTAATTAAGCCATATATTATTTCATTAAATATCTAAAAATTAATAATTTTATTTTTCTTTTAGTTGAATAAATACACAATTTTTGTTTTGTAATAAAATAATGTATTTATTCAATCACTAAAAATGAATAATAAATTACCATGATAAAAGTTAAAAAATTTATATTATAAAAATACTTTCAACTAAACATATCCATTTTATCCATAAGTAATTTTATTTTAGATATTAAAGTCAAGAGTGACATTTTGATTTTATTATTTTAATTAATTATTGTATTGTCATAATAAATGGAAAATATAAACAAGTGGCCACATATTTGGGACATTTATTAAAATTGTTTACCGAAAATCATCCATTACATTAAAGGTATTTTTTAATAACATGTAATGACTTATCCCTATTTTTTCACACTATTTTACCAGTTACATCATTAATTAGGTGATAAATATTTACTAGGGTTACAATTCATAATGATAAAAAATAATTGATACTTAGAAAACAAAATTGATCATACCAATTCTATATAAAGAATCCATTATTCATGATTTTATTGTTTTAAGAATCACTCATTAATTTTAAAAATATGTGTGCATAACTTGGTGAATACAATTTTTTCAAAAATACATTTATAAGAATAAAACATGATTTATTCCTATATCATGTCTTTAAAAAAATGATGAATCTGAAAAAAATTTAGATAATATATAATAAATTTATTTATATAAAATAATTAAACTGAAATGGTTAATTTAATTTATTATGATTGAAACACAGATCACTCATTAAAAAATTTATTCACAAAAACTTCTTTATTCTATTCAAATGATTTTTACATTCATTTATAAAAAATTTAAAACAAATTAGTTGACTTTATACATTTATAATTGATAAAATATTTAAAATTTATTGAGTCATATTAATATCCACCGATCAAAAATATTGTTAGTAACTATAATGTTAAATAATAAAATTTCAATTATATATCAATGTTTTTTTTAATCTCATTGTTGGTTGTATCATAAGAAATGAATGAAATTCTATTTATTTGAAAAAATAGATATCATAAATATTATAATTTTATATTACACACCCCCTATAATTAATTTGTGACTCAAATGATTTTATATTTGATAGAAAAAATGAGGATATCTATATTTAATCACATTCTCACGTTCCAAAGTAGCTTCTTCAAATTTTTGGTTCCTCCAAAGACCTTTAACCAGGTGAGTAGTGTTATACAATACAAATTATATCTATGATCAATTATTTATATCATTTTTTCATCATAATATGTATTATACTCTAGTGGTATAGTATTTGTGTTTAGTATATATAGAGAATCATGAGCACACATACCCAATAGAGATACATGGAAACTATAGAAAACCCGATAGATGTTGGTAGAATCAATAATTTAGTCTAACTACTTCACCAATAATATTAAATTGGAAAATATTTATTTTTCTAAAATTTCACTTATTTCAAAATCTCATAACCAATATCTATTGAGAAATTCTTTAGAATACCATCAAACAAACATCTATTTCAAAATCACACTAATAATTATCAACATAAATTTTCTATTAAATATTAGATACCTTATTGTGTTCCCAAATGTATGTAACATTATATATTATTTCTCTTCCTTTCTTCTAACCCAATATATTTTTTGTCCAACTTCATCCTAATATGATATAGTTCTACACTTTTTTCCATATAGGGTTTCAAAAGGAGCTATATGGATGATCGAATGAAAGATATTTTAGTAGGAAAACTAAACGAGATGACTGTTTTAATCCCTACAACCATTTAAATATATAGAGAATGATATAAATTATTTATTTTTATTTTAATGGTTCTCATAGACTAACCTATTTCATATAATGATAACTTGTATTGAAACTCAACTATATATCCATATCATACTAAATACATCTCAAGATCATAGAGGTAAACTTCATATCCCTAATAGATACAATGGATTTTGGTATACCATGATACCCCACCACATACATAATGTACATGATATAATTATTATAAAATGAGAAATATTATCTAATAAAAATGAAATGTGCTAAATTTGTATAGAAAATAGTTATAACCCAAATAGCGTTATGGCCATCATATGTTTTGGAAAGTGTAATGATAAACCCCACGATGGTGATTTTCTATTACTAATCTCATTTTAGTAGTAGATATGAAAACCTCTTATAATTATCTCTCTCTAGCTCAACATGATGACATAACAAGCACCAAGATGTATACTCTCAAATAACACTATTAATGTTATCCCATTAGAATTGACCTTTTATATCTCTATAATTTTACATACTTCGATGATAAAAAGAGAACGAATAATTATTATCATAATCTAATTTTTTTTAAAATATGATATGTATAGGAAACATATATAGATCATGAACCTTTTAATCCTATCACAATTATAATTGAACATTGGGGCATTTCTAACCATCTTTTGTAGTTCTATATCTTCCTTCTATGAATTCAAATTCCATTCATGAATAAACGGTTGAATAATATTTTGAACAATGTATTATTTTTCCCCTTCTTTCAAGATTTAAATGTCCATGATTTGAAAATTAAGAAATATTGTATTCTATTTTATCCTCATCACGGATAAGCTAGCATTTCTTTTCTCTCAAAGCATTGATAACCTTTTTCACTTCCCCAAGGTGTCACTGTGTTGAGTAGTCATAATAATTAATGAACTCCATCAAGCTTATATAACACTCATTCAACTATTTTTAGTTAACATATCATAAAAAAATTATTATAAATATATAAATCACATCATTATCCATAAATATAAAATATCTATATATTTATTGATAAAAATAGACCAACTAACTCTAAATCATGATTTGGGTATCTTTTTACACGAAAATCTAATTTTTGTGAGGAATAAGCTATAACCATTTCTTTATACATGTGTATTTATCAAAGTCACTTCTTTAATAATTCACAATATATGAAAAATAATTATCCACTACTTGGTTATGTATAAAAAATTGTGCAGACTAGCATTATATTTATCTCATTGCATTTTTCCTCACATTCATGTATCAGAATACACTTTTCTCCCCTCAGTGTAACATGGTGATTGAATTAGTAAAATATTAGAAATTATCTACAAGGATTTGTTAATTTCTATCCAAATGAAGAAATCTAATGATCTAGGTCATAGTGGTTAGTATGGTCCAATGTTCAATGACATCTATTTTTATGGATCTACTTATATACCATTTATCAAACTTATATAACCCAAAAAATGATTCTTTTTAATCCAATTTCAACACTTATAATATTTTCCTTACTACTTATCCATCCTTATGGACTTTACTAGATTCCTAATATAATCTTCTTGATCCTTCTTGTTCATTGAATATATAAGAATATTTTCTTTAGAAACTACAACAATTCGATAAAAAAAATATCAAAAGGATCTATTCATTTAAACCATAATGATAGTGGGGGATTACTAAACCAAATGTTCTCACAATAAAGAAATTATATTCATAAATTTTATATAATTTTTTATTTTTTATATATTTCTTTTTGACCTATAATTTATTGTATCTATAATCAATGTTAATCCTGTAATATTATGGATCTCCACACAGTCGTTCATATTGGACTTCAATACAGAGAGAGGATATATATTCTTGGTTTTGAATTTTTTATGATCTCTATAATAAATGCAATGTTACATTCATCTACATTTCATTAAATAAAGAAAAGGTTCAACCCAAGGTGGTAAACATGTATGAATGAATCCTTGTTTTTATTCTACTATATGTCGTTATTTAATTCAATAAAATTAATCAGGGACACTCTATATAGTATTTTAAATAGGTTTATCGTCATGTATGAGTTTAATTGAAAAATCATGTTCAAGATTTATTGTAAGACTACGAAACCCATCTAGAAATATATTAATAAACAACCACACATTTGGAATATCATTAATGTTTAGTTTTTCTACAATCATTTAAGATAAAAAACCCTTTTTAATTGAAATATAGTCTAATAAAATGTATGCGACTTCCATAGGAAGTTCATATTTATCATCACAGTAATATATGATTATATGATGGGTTAGAAAATGAAATTTTACTTCCCTTCCATAAATATTTATGTGGGATTATGTACATAAAATCAAAATATTCCAATGTTAACAAAAAAATAATCTATAGGGAGAATTACAAGGTTTAAAAGGGTTTGAAATCCCCATAATATCAAGCAGAGATGAATAAAGAATTGATTTGTGATCATTGTACCATTATGGGTATATATGAAAAATTCGTCCTATAATCCTTGAGGGGTTATTCTATACAAATATAAATTTTTAACAATGTATAGAAGTTGGTATATATAGAATCGAATATGAAATCATCAGTTCTAGAGTGGATTGCATGTCTATCATTCAATAATTTAGTATCCATATTACTATGATGGATCATAAAATATTTAACATTTTTTATAGTATTAAGAGGTTCTTAATAACTCTAATCATAATTATTCATTATATTTTATCATTTGTTATAATAATTATCAAACACCATTCATTTCAAACACTGGGGTATGGGTGGTGCATTCTATAGATCACTCTCTACATCATTATATATCTTATTCTACCCTTCACTTTGGCATTAACTTTTCTTATGACATTGCATTACACCCATAAAAAAATTATTATGACACATTATTTACATAAATTCATATTACTTTAGATTTGATGTATATTTATTACAACATATAAGAAAACCTTGAGAGGACTATATAGGTATAGTGTATTTAGAAAATAAGAAACTTAAACAATTTGTTGATAAAACAACCAAACTGTCACTTATTTTTTTAATCATAACTAAAATAATTTTTGGAATATCATACTTAATACCCTACCTCACGACCATTAGAAAAGAAAAATATAAAAGGATTCTCTCAAATTCTCAATAAGGGTAATCAAAGGAAATATCAGTCATTTCATATTATTAAGAACATATCTATTTAAAATATTATCCTATATTTAAAAGATCAAAATATCATTTCATGTGATAAATCCCCAAAGTGAAATGTAATCCAAATAGTCATAACATAATACATAAAATTTTGTGGGATACACGTGTAATAATAGAAAAACATTTAATATTAGTCAAGGATCATTGCTGATTCCATCATAAAGTACAATGTCCATTACTGAACAGAGTTCACTCATTTTTCCAGCCCTGTATCATGGAAACATATTTACTTTTCATTCCATCCATGTATCTCTCATGAGTTATAAATGTTTGATCATGAATATACAGATTATACACAAGCGGGGGGGGGGGGGGGGTGGGTGAATTGTGTCCTTCAGATTTTTTTGTTAACTCTTCAATTGAATGAGTTATGTCCTCTATGCTTTATCAGATATGATCATGCAGCGGAAATAAATAAAAGCAGGGAAACAAAGATGTATAGTTGTTCGGGGAACAGAAGGCCCCTATTCCACTCCACCAATGCTCAACTCCATGAGATCGGTGATTTCCACTATCTGGTCCTCGTTTCAATAGACTGGTCCACAACTGATAACAGGCAGTTGACCCCTTTAAAATCCAAGGAAAAACAAAGCCTTCTAGTTCAAACATGAACCTACACAGCTTAGTATGAGAAGCTGGTTACTCAAGAATAAAAATAATTTCAGAAAGAAGTTTTCCATTTGATCTTCAAAATCTCAACAGAATGCAATTGACAGCAGATGGATCATCCTCTCTAGAAATATTGATTTTCAAAACAAAGAAATTCTGAGTCGATCTGGTTGCAGTAGATATAGAGATATAGTTCACAACATCAGCAGTAGTAGATCCACATTAGATATTCGATTCAGAACAAGTGAATCTTCTATCGAGTTACTTCTTCTTAAATAAACAGATCTTTGACCCTCCTTTTTGAATTAGCATATCAACATGATTTTTGCAGTCTCTATTTTCCACCTTTTATTTTAATAATAGATTTATCACCACTCTTCCGTATATAGTGTTTTTTAAGAGAGAACATAAATAATAATGCTTATCATATCTCCCGTACATTTAGATCCATAAAAGTCACCTTCAGATTAACAATAATCAAAAATTTGAACTTATAGAGTAGTCGTAACTTCCCTGAAAAATCGGCATAAAAAGCTCCTTTTAATTTGATCTTTAATCCAATGAGAAAACATCTTTTAATCGGTCAATGTCGTACATTAAAAATGACATTAAATCTGGCTTGAAAACTGACCAATAACTAGCTTGCTGACAATTGCAAAAAAATATCGTCTTTAAAACTTTTTGACGCCAAACGTAAGGTTGATGACGTGGCCTCCCAATGTTGGGTCGATGACATAGTATTCAAATGTATGGTTGAAAAAATTAGGTTGAATCATAAACGTAGGGTTAATCATCCATACATTTTCTTCAACTCTCAAACGTATGGTAAAAGATACAAAATTTTACTTGATCCATAGATTTCCAAGCACGTATGGTTGTTTACAAAAGTAAGGTTGATGAACCATACTTTTTAGAAACAAACGTAATGTTTAGTACTTATGTACAATTCTCCTTCCATACTTTGCTGATAACCAAAACGTAAGGTTCCATCCTAACGTAAGGTTCTTATTTCATACTTTGCTGAAAACATATGGTTTTTTAAACTTACTTTTCTCTTATATCAACAATTATACAATCTTTTCATCCTTACACTATGTTTATCCACGTATGGTATGAACAGTGATTCCAGGACGCGGTTAAAGCAGATTCCAAACAAATAAGGTATGAAAAGTGCTTCCAGGATGCGCTTAAAGTAAATTCCAAACAAGTATTAAATTCTCATTATTTATGGAGTAAACTAAATTAATAAATTCCTACAATATACTAAATAAAATCATTATAAAATAACTAAGGGTATTTGTGAGCATCAAAAATATCATAAATGTAACGCCCCGACCCTAGTTACCTAGAGTCGGTGCATTATTACATAACATTGGCATTATCACGAGAAATATCAAGTCTCGACAGACCGATTAGTTTAGTAGCCTTGGAATAACTAGATACATCCATAAATTTTTACATTACATCATAAAAAAACATCTTGTCTTCATATCCCCTCATACTATCCCTGTAGGTCATTCATAAATTACTTCTTCATAATCCTGGGAAAAATGAAACATTGAAAGGGGTGTGCTCAGATGCTTAGTAAGGATAACATTATAGCATAAGCTTTCATAAATAAGCATAAACACTTAAGGCAGTTTATAACTAAAACAAAACCCTTTTAAACTTGAACTTCAGCATAAATGGAAAAGATAAAATAAAATAATGCCATTTACTTACTCACATGGATATTCTACTAGTCTAACAATCCCATGCATTATCAATAACCACTTTCATAATGATGGAATGCATAATTCCAAACTATCATAACCACATAGCCAAGGCCTCGTGCCAAGACTACAAATAATATTTTTCCAAGGCCTTGTGCCAAGACACTAGTTTGTCTCATGAGACCTACCGATGCATCGAGGAGCTATAGAGGGCTCCACCCGTCACTTATTAAGTCCAATTCATTCCTCATATGAACAAGTTTAAACATAACATAAAAATTCGTATTAAAACTAGCATACGAAATGTCAATACTTTAACCACAAACCATGAATGGTATAAAAATAGCACATCCACAGTCAAACATAACTCATTCGATACAATATGGAAGATTGTATTGTATCACATTAACCTCAATCATGAATAATGAAGGATGTTTACATATATGAAAATAATCATCAAAACTATTTGAGAGAAATATCCCCCTTTTTCTTGAAATTATTTAAAAGTCACACTATTTGTCAAGAAGCCATTTAAAAATAGATTTTTGAATCAAAGTGTCCCATACCACTTTGAAACTTTTTTTAAAGGAGTTTTAATTTATTAACTTTAATGTCCATATAAATAAATCCTTAAAACCATTTTTAAGACAAGGACATTAATGAGAAAGATTTAGATGAGTAAGTCTTTAAAACATTTAAAAATGGTATTTTAGTTAGAGATTATATCCAAAAGAGAGACACTTGAATACAAATAATTGAGGTAATAAAAACTTTGTAATATCATGAGAATAAAGGGATTCATTATATACTATGTCAAAGTACATTATATACACCACATAAAAGTGATTTGGTGTATATCATCAAAGAAGTCTCAATGGAATGTAAATTGAGATGAAATCTCTCATAAAGGTTGTATCCTTAGGTTAAGGATAAATCAAAGACATAATTATGTGCGACAAATATAAATACACTAAATATGATTGGATATTCAGTGTAAAAAAATCAATGGACATTCACACATATTCTTTTAAAAACAACTCCAACGAATTGGATGTTTAACTCAACAAATGGATAATGAGTTAAAATTACTCTTATCAAATTCATATCAATGACTTGAGAATTATCAATGAAGTGATTATTTGTATAAAATGTATATCCATAGTAAGGGGAGTGGAAATTATGACATAATCAACTGAATAGTGATTCCACACATAATCTTGGGGTAATATAATCAATGAAATATGCGTAAAGCCAAATGAGTGGAAATTGAAATCTCAAATTCCCTTATCGATTAGGTAACTTACGAAACATACACCCATGAAAGAAGGATCATACCATGAAGATGTAAATACCCATAAATTAAAGAATGTTTCACAATTAATACAATCATGGGCAGTAAACATACACCACATGCAATAATTAAGTGGTGAACAATGGAATTCTCACGAAATTAAGAGTGAGTTAAGAAACCCCTTACCACGTTAATCAATTGAGTCGTATGGCCAAAAGTTAATAACCACCAAATGATTTACAGAATAACATGAATATAAAGAGAATCATTATAATATATATCAAATGGAAGCACACAATACACCACTTTCAATAATTTAGTGGCGAATAATGGAAATCTCACGGAATTGAAAGTGAGATAAGAAAATCCCTTACTTTGTACTTTTTCCTTGGTCGACGGTAGGTTTACCTCCTGTATAATGGTGAAATAATTGTTATTGAATTATACAAGAATCATTTACTTTAATATGATATCATATATGATCTTTTAACATTGATTTGTTAATAATATCTTAGAATTGTCGTCATTTCGGGTGTTAACGGGTTCATTTTACTTTATATTCTTTGTTATGTGAGCCATATTCGTTATTAAAGGGATGTATATTATTCATATCAAGAATGATATCAAGTCCTTAGATACTATTTTTAAATCATCAAATTATAATTATACTTGAATGGATATGATGGAGAATGAATCTCATCGCGTTCGTGGAGACGGTAGTCCGTACATACGCACGAGCGACAGTATCATTCTTTTGATATTAAAATAATATATAATGGGATGTTATATCATATATACAAAATCATTATCATGTTATATTTATTATTTACATGAGTTACACATCATTATTATACTCATCTAAATAATAATATATTGAATAACAATTACACCACGACGTGGAGACGGTAAGCCGTACGTACGCACGTATGGTGACATGTTATTCAAAGGATGGATAGAATAATGAATATGGTTGTACCATATTTATAATAACATCACAGTATATATATGATACTGGAGTTATTATTTTATAATGGTAATAACAAAGAAAGAGGAAGTGGAAGAAGAAAGGAACTTGGAAAGGGGTGGTGAAAACATTACCTCTTCTTCGGGTTCTTCCTTTTGATTTGATCAAAAGGGCTCCTTAGGTTGGCTTTCTGATCAAAATAAGGCCTCTAGGTTGTAGTGAGGGAAGTTGGCATAGTATTTGGGCAGGGTTTGGCCGAACCAAAAGGCTTTGAAGGTGTGAAGAAATGAGAAGGAGGAGTGCCCTTTTATAAGAGGGGTGAGGGGCATCTTTGGAAAAGCTAGAAATATTAATTTATAATAAATTCATATTCGGTTTATAATGTCTCCAAAGTTTATTATTTAAATTTTCAGGTAGGTATGGGTCTAAAACAACTCAACCAATAGAATTTAGACAGGTTTGGGTCATTATATTAACTTTATCTTTAAGTATTAACTCTTAGTTAATTAGTTTCACTTTTACAATGTCTCTTTGTATTTTTATATTATATGGTTTATAAACATACTATATACATCCAAGAGACCCCCAAGTGGTCCATTAATGATGAAAATATCATGATATAAGTCTCTTGGCCGAACCTTAGATTTTTAGGAATTTAATATCAATTAATAATATAATATTTGTTTTAAGAACTCTTTTATGTCAATTTTGACACTATTAAATAGTTGATTTTTGTGAAACACATAACAGATTGATTACTTCGATCAAAGTAAATTAAATCGATCCTAATATGTCATATTATCCTAGAAAATGATTTCAATTCATTAAAAGTTTCATATTATATTTATTTGGGTATTTATAATATCAATTATTTTAATTTTTCACTATTAAAGTAATTAATTTATCATCATTGTGTCATAAATAAATTAAGTTATTTAATGTCTAAAAATTATAAATAAAATATAATTATGTATGAAATATTTTTATCTTTCTAATTAATATTTATAATCTAAAATCCAACATATATAACCCTCTGTAACAATTGTTTTGTTAAAAGATATATGCTTGTGTCATTTTTGTATTTATTTTAACTTAATTAAAATAAAGTGTCATTATCACTTACAAGTGGATCCATGGGGTCCCAAAATCGACCCAAAGATTACAATGGTCGACCATGTATCAACCAATAGTGTTAAGACACGTTTTAGGGTAATTTAGTATTATTATAATATTATTTGTTAACCCTTGTTTACCGGATTTACCCTTTAACCATGGTAAATAAAATATATACCGGAGTAATTATCCAAAATGTTTAAAAATAAAAGTTACCTATTTACACAATTTGAACATCCTGATTCCAAATATAGAATCCATTTTTTCCAAATTCAAAACATAGAAGTGGCAGAAATTAATTTAAAATTAATTCCCGTTGTTAAAACAAAAAGCGAGTTTTTAGAGATAATAACTATCAAAAGATTGTCACTTGTTTATGTCTGGTTTAAATGTGAAATATTGTTCAATGACCTACATTGTATTACATGGAAAAACTATATTCTAAATATACTTTAAAACCACTCAAATTCATAATTTATCACTATTAATTATTTTGATTAAAAAAGTTGTTTTTAATTAAAATTTAGTAATTTTCACTATTCATCAAAATATGAAAGTTATCCGAAAAGTACCAAAATTTCACCCTAGGCTAATTTCGATATTCCTAATCCAAAAATGTAGTCCATTTTGAGAGATAGAATTTATAAAATTTCAAAAAGTAGGTATTACTATTCATAACGGCTAGTTTGATTGGTTATGGTGTGTTAAAATCTCGAAGTTGCGTACAATGCACGTCATTTCATTATACGAAAGGAAACATACCGAGGAAGCTTGGGGTGTTACATTCTCCCATCCTTCAATAAATTGCGTCCTCGCTATTTTTAAAATTTTTCTTGGGAATATAATGGAAAGTCCCACATCAGAAAAAGAGTCAATAAAACTATCACTTTAAAAGAAAGAAAGAGAGGTATAAGGGTCATCCAAGATAACCCATACTAGGATTCCATGTAAGAAAACATGGATATGGATGATAAAGTAAGTGTCAAGTTATGATGGAGAGGGATAGAATTCATGATCAGGAGAAAGTTAACAATAAGAAAACCACAAACTTGTGTTGGGACAAATGACCATTAGTCTCCTAGTAAGAAAGTAAACGGACAACATTTTTTTTAAGTTACATTACATAAGGACGAGGAATTCATTTATGTTATTGACTAAGAACATTATGAGATATACTTACATTTTATGTAGAGATTAATTCTTTAATAAATTTCCACCACTAAATCAAATTTTTTTTAAACGATGAGTATTCAAGATGAATTGGTCACACTGGAAGAGCTAGAATAAACTTCTATAGAATCACATGATCCATGCAGGATAAAATATATATTTACATTGTCTCTGAAGATTAATCAAAACCAAAATGGTTAGTGAATGATCTAATGATCCCCCAAAAGGATATTCCTTGAGATAAATATGCACTAATCTTAATTTCTAAAATTAAACCAACAATACCCCAAAGTTAAATAAATACCATTAAATAATCAATTGTCCTTAAAATTCTTCAATATATTCCAAACTAATATTGAAACCCAAAACATAGAAGAATTTGATTATGTAGTCTCCCATGTTACATTGTATATCCAAATGACATCAAATACACTTAACGTCACATACTTAAAAGTAATTAACATCATCACATATTCTCTGTTATAGGTTAATCATTTCCATAAATAACCCAACTCACTCTAAATCAACAATAAAAACATAGATAAAAATCCACCATTACTCTACAAATGAAACCCCGTGGTATTCTATTTTCCTTGGGCATATAGTGTTCCCAACAAAGCGAACATCTTCCAAAATAACATTTATCACTTAATCACCAAATCATTTTCCTATACCAAGGGTATTCATTTGATAAGACATAAGAACCCAAATCATCTTATTATTGATCAATAAAATCATTTAACAAAAAAATAGTCACACTAACCAGGGACTTCATGTAGTCCAGTGGTAGTCGATAAATCCCAATCGCACTTTGGTTGTGGGTTCGATTCCCACAGCTTTGTCCGACGCGACGGGTTGTCACATAGTCTACGTGTTGTCCTTCTTCAAAAACTATATTTTATAATATTACCAAAATGAGATAAATTCCTCAAAATAACATAATTTAACCACAAATGTTATATCATACTTTGCATTTTCATCCCAAATTATAATAACTTATAATTTTTTCAAACCCCAATGATCATATAAAACCAAATGGTTATTTATACCTATATCCACAAGAGAAGAGACAATTCTTCCTCAAATATCATTCTCACATGTCAAACTGCGGGGTTACAAATACAAGAGAAAATTATTTCAAAGTAAACCCATCAACAAGGAGTGCTAAAACTTTTTAAGTTTTTCTCCAACCATTTATTTCCACATATCTTCTTCTTTGACCAAGAAAATATCCAATAGAATAGGACATTCACTCGGGTAATGGACAGGTCCCCTACATTTACGGCAAATGACTGTAAATGGACTCTTGGGACCATTTTTATCTTCTTCCATAGTACTCTTCATTTTTCTTCGGCAAATCTTCACTTTCTGTCCTTCCTTCCCGCACGTAAAACATTTCGTTCTCCCATTGAGACACTTTCCTGGGTGTCTCTTTCCACATTTCCTTCATGATGAAAATTGAGGGTTCTTTTCTTCATGGTCTCCATTACTGGAGCTCTTATCATTTATCACCTTTCTCTTCCTTGTTTAGTCTGGGAGTTGGTTAATATATATGTTGTTGATCATATTTTTGGAAAACTGATTTGGCATAAAGACGATATCTTTTATGCCTATCAACACTCCATTTTGTTGCTCATTGCCACCACCGTTCACACTTTGTACATCATTCCCAAAGTCACTATGACTTCCTTGGAATCTAGCCATTGACTAAAACCAGAAAGCATTGTGTGAGTAATAGTTGTCGTAAAATCATTTAGAGATTAAAATTTCACCATATTCTCAATTTGAAACATATTAGGATTAACCAAGGTCATTTACTCTCATCTTATATATATATTACATAAATCTGTTTGTAAAGAAAATGTAAATTATCCTAAGCATATCCCCCGGGAGTGTCGTAACCAAGAGTGCAGCAGGGCCCGTTGTCGTGCACCACTTCCCGTTCGAGTCTAGGTCAAAGCGGAGTTTTCGGGTTTTACCCCAAGGTACATCTGTGCCAAAGCCGCCTCTACCTACTCGTATCCAGACAGGGATGTATTGCTCGGAAAACTCACAAAATCTCTACAATACCAAAATTCTAGGAAGTTATTTTATACTAATCCTCAAAGTTCATCTTAGGTCTACGTGGTCTAATCAGAGTTTATCTAAATCTAGATTCCAAGGTTTGAACTAAACTACCTAAGATACCAACTGTAACGCCCCGACCCTAGTTACCTAGAGTCGGTGCATTATTACAAAACATTGGCATGATCACGAGAAATATCAAGTCTCGAAAGATTGATTAGTTTAGTAGCCTTGGAATAACTAGATACATCCATAAATTTTTACATTACATCATAAAAAAACATCTTGTCTTCATATCCCCTCATACTATCCCTGCAGATCATTCATAAATTACTACTTCATAATCCTGGGAAAAATAAAACATTGAAAGGGGTGAGCTCAGATGCTCAGTAAGGATAACATTATAGCAGAAGCCTTCATAAATAAGAATAAACACTTAAGGCAGTTTATAACTAAAACAAAAGCCTTTTAAACTTGAACTTCAGCATAAAATGGCAAAGATAAAATAAAATAATGCCATTTACTTACTCACATGGATAATCTACTAGTCGAACAATCCCATGCATTATCAATAACCACTTTCATAATGATGGAATGCATAATGATGACTATCATAACCACATAGCCAAGGCCTCTTGCAAAGACTACAAATAAGATTTTTCCAAGGCCTTGTGCCAAGACACTAGTTTGTCTCATGAGACCTACCGATGCATCGAGGAGCTATAGCGGACTCCACCCGTCACTTATTAAGTCCAATGCATTCCTCATATGAACACGTTTAAACATAACATAAACATTCGTATTAAAACTAGCATTCGAAATGTCAATACTTTAACCACAAACCATGAATGGTATAAAAATAGCACATCCACAGTCAAACATAACTCATTCGATACAATATGGAAGATTTTATTGTATCACATTAACCTCAATCAAGAATAATGAAGGATGTTGACATATATTAAAATAATCATCAAAACTATTTGAGAGAAATATCCCCATTTTTCTTGAAATTATTTAAAAGTCACACTATTTGTCAAGAAGCCATTTAAAAATAGATTTTTGAATAAAAGTGTCCCATACCACTTTGAAACTTTTTTTAAAGGAGTTTTAATTTATAAACTTTAATGTCCATATAAATAAATCCTTAAAACCATTTTTAAATCATGGACATTAATGAGAAAGATTTAGATGAATAAGTCTTTAAAACATTTAAAAATGGTATTTTAGTTAGAGATTTTAACCAAAAGAGAGACACTTGAATACAAATAATTGAGGTAATAAAAACATTGTAATATCATGAGAATAAAGGGATTCATGATATACTATGTCAAAGTACATTATATACACCACATAAAAGTGATTTGGTGTATATCATCAAAGAAGTCTCAATGGAATGTAAATTGAGATGAAATCTATCATAAAGGTTGTATCCTTAGGTTAAGGATAAATCAACGACATAATTATGTGTGACAAATATAAATACACTAAATATGATTGGATATTCTGTGTAAAACAATCAAAGGACATTCACACATATTCTTTTAAAAACAACACCAACGAATTGGATGTTTAACTCAACAAATGGAGAATGAGTTAAAAATTACTCTTATAAATTCATATCAATGACTTGAGAATTATCAATGAAGTGATTATGTGTATCAAAAGTATATCCATAATAAGGGGAGTGGAAATAATGACATAATCAACTGAATAGTGATTCCACACATAATCTTTGGGTAATATAATCAATGAAATATGCGTAAAGCCAAATGAGTGGAAATTGAAATCTCAAATTCCCTTATCGATTAGGTAACTTACGAAACATACACCCATGAAATATGGATCATACCATGAAGATGTAAATACCCATATGATAAAGTATGTTTCAAAATGAATACAATCATGGGCAGTACACATTCACCACATGCAATAATTAAGTGGTGAACAATGGAATTCTCACGAAATTAAGAGTGAGTTAAGAAACCCCTTACCACGTTAATCAATTGAGTCATATGGCCAAAAGTTAATAACCACCAAATTATTTACAGAATAACATGAATATAAAGAGAATCATTATAATATATATCAAATGGAAGCACACAATACACCACTTTCAATAATTTAGTGGCGAACAATGGAAATCTCAGGGAATTGAAAGTGAGATAAGAAAATCCCTTACATTGTACTTTTTCCTTGGTCGACGGTAGGTTTAACTCCTGTATAATGGTGAAATATTTGTTATTAAATTATAAAAAAAATCATTTACTTTAATATGATATCATATATGATCTTTTAACATTGATTTGTTAATAATATCTTAGAATTATCGTCATTTCGGGTGTTAACGGGTTCATTTTACTTTATATTCTTTGTTATGTGAGCCATATTCGTTATTAATGGGATGTATATTATTCATATCCAGAATGATATCAAGTCCTTAGATACTATTTTTAAATCATCAAATTATAATTATACCTGAATGGATATGTTGGATAATGAATCTCATCGCGTTCGTGGAGACGGTAGTCCGTACATACGCACGAGTGACAATATCATTTTTTGATATTAAAATAATATATAATTGGATGTTATATCATATATAAAGAATCATTATCATGTTTTATTTATTATTTAAAGGAGTTACACATCATTATTATACACATCCAAATAATAATATATTGAATAACAATTACACCACGACGTGGAGACGGTAAGTAGTACGTACGGACGTATGGTGACATGTTATTCAAAGGATGGATAGAATACTAAATATGGTTGTACCATATTTATAATAACATCACAGTATATATATGATACTGGAGTTATTATTTTATAATGGTAATAACAAATAAAGAGGAAGTGTAAGAAGAAAGGAACTTGAAAAGGGGTGGTGAAAACATTACCTCTTCTTCGGGTTCTTCCTTTTGATTTGATCAAAAGGGATCCTTAGGTTGTCTTTCTGATCAAACTCAGGCCTCTAGGTTGTATTAAGGGAAGTTGAGATAGTATTTGGTCAGGGTTTTCCGAACCAAAGGGCTTTGAAAGTGTGAAGAAATGAGAAGGAGGAGATCCCTTTTATAAGAGGGGCGAGGGGCACCTTTGGAAAAGCTAGAAAAATTAATTTATAATAAATTCATATTCGGTTTATAATGGCTCCAAAGTTTATCATATAATTTCTAAGGTGGGTATGGGTCGAAAACAACTCAACCAATAGAATTTTGACAGGTTTGGGTCATTATATTAACCTTATCTTTAAGTATTAACTCTTAGCTAATTAGTTTCACTTTTACAATGTCTCTTTGTATTTTTATATTATATGGTTAATAAACTTACTATATACATCCAAGAGACCCCCAAGTGGTCCATTAATTATGAACATATCATAATATAAGTCTCTTGGCCGAGCCTTAGATTTTTAGGAATTTAATATCAATTAATAATATAATATTTGTTTTAAGAACTCTTTTATGTCAATTTTGACACTATTCAATAGTTGATTTTTGTGATACTCATAACAGATTTATTACTTCAAAAAAAGTAAATAAAATAGATCCTAATATGTCATATTATACTAGAAAATTATTTTAATTAATTAAAAGTTTCATATTATATTTATTTGGGTATTTATAATATCAATTATTTTAATTTTTCACTATTAAAGTAATTAATTTATCATCATTGTGTCAAAAATAAATTAAATTTTTTAATGTATAAAAATTATAAATAAAATATCATTATGTAGGAAATATTTTTATCTTTATAATGAATATTTATAATCTAAAATCCAACATATATAACCCTCTATAACAATTGTTTTGTTAAAAGATATATGCTTGTGTCATTTTTGTATTTATTTTAACTTAATTAAAATAAAGTGTCATTATCACTTACAAGTGGATCCATGGGGACCCAAAATCGACCCAAAGATGCCCATGGTCGACCATGTATCAACCAATAGGGTTAAGACACGTTTTAGGGTAATTTATTATTATTATAATATTATTTTTTAACCCTTGTTTACCGGATTTACCTTTTAACCATGGTAAATAAAATATTTACCAGAGTAATTATCCAAAATGTTTAAAAATAAAAGTTACCTATTTACACAATTTGAACATCCTGATTCCAAATATGGAATCCATTTATCCAAATTCAAAACACAGAAGTGGCAGAAATTAATTTAAAATTAATTCCCGTTGTTAAAACAAAAAGCGTGTTTTTTAGAGATAATAACTATCAAAAGATTGTCACTTGTTTATGTCCGGTTTAAATGTGAAATTTTGTTCAATTACCCACATTGTATTACATGGTAAAAATATATTCTAAATATACTTTAAAACCACTCAAATTCATAATTTATCACTATTAATTATTTTGATTAAAAAAGTTATTTTTAATTAAAATTTAGTAATTTTCACTATTCATCAAAATATGAATGTTATCTGAAAAGTACCAAAATTTCACCCTAGGCTAATTTTGATATTCCGAATCCAAAAATGAAGTCCATTTTGAGAGATAGAATTTATAAAATTTCAAAAAGTAGGTATTACTATTTATAACAGCTAGTTTGATTGGTTATGGTGTGTTAAAATCTCGAAGTTGTGTACAATGCACGTCATTGCATTATTCGAAAGGAAACATACCGAGGAAGCTTGGGGTGTTACAATAAAAAGACAGATTATTATTTTCAATAATCTCCCACTTTAAATATTATTATTATGTATTGTTGAAAACAATACATTGCTCAACAATCTCCCCCTTTTTGATGATCACAAAACCCATAAGATAATAAAATTATTTAAATAAAATTAAATTTCAAAATTAGTTACATAAAGTTTTAGAATTTTGAGTGAATGAAAAAATATTTAATTTTAGAAAAATTATTTCAATAAAAATGTCTCCCCCTTTATAAATAAAATTTCATTATAAATAACAGTTTTTAGTTTTATCCAAATTTCTCATTCTGAATAACCTTTATAATAAACAATCTGGATAAGTACCCAAATCATTAAATATACAGAAACCATTTAAATAATGTTTTTTAAAATAAAATGTTCTGGTTATCCAAATTATCCCCATTTTTGTGATATAAAAAAATGATAAAGCATGGATTTTAACACATTTAATGTTGCACTAAACTGTAGGTAAATTCTTATTATTAACTTTTTATCAATAATTATATCTGGAGTACTGGAATATCAAAAATAAAGTTAGTAAAACAAATAGAAATAAAGAGAATTGTTTTCAATAAAAAAATTAAAAAAAGATTTCAGTATGATAAACACAGGAATGAAGGTTTGGGAAAGATATGCAATAGGTTCTATCTCCTCTAGATTGCAGAATTGATATCTGTGAACTGTTCCCTGAGTCTCTTCATCATCCCATATCCATGTTTGATAATGAGCTCTCTATTCTCTTGAGTCATATGAATATCCTCAATTAAATTGACTCTGAAAAACTCATGCATCCTTTATTCTTTTTCGATAAACAGTGACAGCTTCTCGAACATTTGAGTAAACCGAGTCTTGATTGGTGGCTTACTAAATATCAGTTGATCCACTAAAAATTTCTAATTGTCCAGCATCACTGATAATGGAGCAATGTTACATTGAAGATCTTACAACCTGTCATTCGTGTTGCTCATCGCGGCTATGATAGCTTGAAATCTTCGGATTAATTCAGGTGAAGTACCTAATTCACTAACAACACTATTTGCAACTGATGCAAATTGGTTCTCCAAAAACAATATCAAATATGATAAATCTATCTTCATAACCATTTCAGATTTTAAATTTGCAACTGCATTCATCATATCCTCTTTAAAAATTTCAACTCCATGCCTTGTAACTTCACTATCTTTTAGCTTTTGAAATCTCAATTGTTCAAAGGTTAAGGCATTTCTTAGAGTGACATTCTCATATTCTAACTAAGACACCTTTTTGTATAGTTCATCAAATTCTATCTTACTTGAATCAGAGGCACCCTGTTCTTGATTCACATTCTCAGGCTCTGGATGATGCAGCAGTACCAAAGGTAATGATTCAACATCAGATTTTTATTTTTCTTTGTCCGGAGTAAGTTGTTCCACAAATTTTTCTTTAGAGTCTGCAGACTCCTCCACAGAAAAATCCTATTGCATTACATCTGTCTGAGATTCAGAAGCATTCTCACCACAGACATCAGCATCGTTGCCTTCCACTGGATTTTTTAGAACAAAATTTTTAGGAGTTTCTTGAGGTCTGGCCACTTCCCCACCAGGGGCTGCCTCTTTATCTTGGTTCTGTTGAAGTGTAACTTCAACATCAGCAACAATCTGTTCCTGATTCTCCCTTTGAGCTTCTTCTTGAGCTTCTGATCCCTCTAATAGTGGTGTCCTTTCACTAACAACTTTCATGGTCTTATCAATAACAGCTTCTCTTACAAAAGAATAACAAAATAAAGCTTATGTTGTTGTTGGCAATGCAGGGGATGTAATTTCCTCATTAACAGATCATGTTCTTCAAGATCTAAGTCCCTCCTTAATTCTTTCTTCATCAGCATCTTCCACTTCAAATCGGATCCTTCTTGCTACATTGCTGACTCTTGATTCAGCCTACCCTCCATGGACGTAGCAGGTTGAGCTTGAGCACTCTCTGAATCTTCCTCAGCTCCTACTGGAAAGAGTTTTCCTTTAATGGTTCTCCATAAGTATACAATCTTTCTTAAAGTTACTACATTAATCATATTACTTTGATGATAGTGTACTCGGGCATCCACTAATCTCACCATGTCTTTCTTAAGAAACAGCGTAGAAATAAATTAACCGAAAGGATAAAAGTTCATCTAGTTATCACTTTGGAAACAGTAATTGTGGTACCTGACCATGTACCTTGGGAATTTTAACTTGATATCACTTAACAAAAGATACATTATGTATATATTAGGGTACAAAATATTTTCCATTTCTTCCATTCTGGGAGCTATTCCTGTCTGAAAAAATTTAATCAGGATCTTCTGATCTGGTTCTAAATATTTCACAATCATTTTCTTAATATGAGATTTTCCAAAAAAAAAGACATAATATCCTCGGATTTATGCACAACATCTCATATATTCTTCAAATCAAAATAAAAAACTCCCTCATGAGTGAAGTTGAGAATTTGACCAATTTCGACTGATGAGATTGAGAAATATCTATCCTCTATTTTTTCCATCATGCTATCCTCAATATCCCCCAGACTAAACTGTACAAATTTGAAGAAGTATCTAAGTTCTACCTCAAAAAAAATTCCGTATTTTCACTATTGAATACATGATCAAGGTTCTGAAATGAGAGCACTTGTTTCAAAAGTAGATTTGTCTGAAATAACTAGTCAAGATCGGTTACCTTGCCCTGTATGATTTTTCTTCCTTCTCAGCATTGTCTCTTGACATTGCTTGGATCGGCTTCATTGGCTCATTTAGTCCGTACCATCTCTGCGAGAATCTCTAAAGGTTTGAATGATAGGGTTTCAGAGGATTGAAGAGTAGGGTTCACGAGCAGATGTGTGGTTTTCAGATTCGAAAAGGTTTCGATGGAAATTAAGCGGTTTAGATGTCAAAAGGGTTTCTGACAACCATGATTTTCATGTTTTTAATAATAATTACATATATTTAAAAATAAATAAAATAGATTACACAGATAAAAGAAATTGATTCTATTTTAAAAACAAAATAGCAAAAAAAAATTATTTTTAAGCGGAATTAAAAAAACATTGTGAAATATGATTTTATTTAAAATCAAATAAACGTAGCTCCCCCTTAATAAAATCAAACCTTGCAGTGGGATTTGGTTTAGTAAAAATATCTACTAATTGAATTTATGTATTTATAAATTTAAAAAATTTATCTTTTTAATAACATGATCTCTTAGAAAGTGATATCTTATATCAATGTTCTTAGTTCTAGAATGACTAATAGGATTTTTGAAATATTAATTGCACTTGTATTATCACATAAAATAGGTGTATTATTAAAATTCAATCCAATGTCCATAAGAGTGTTTTTCATCCACAACACTTGTGCACAGCAACTGCTAGCAGAAACATATTCTGCCTCGGCTATTGACAAGGAAACTGAATGTTGTTTCTTGCTAGACCATGACACCAATGAGATTCCCATAATGTGACATGTTCTTGATGTGCTGTTTCTATATAATTTACAACTTCTAATGTCAGAATCTGAATATGAAATCAAATTAAAATCAGAATTTTTATGATAAATAAGAGATTGGAAAAAAATCCCTTTTAAATATCTAAAAATTCTTTTAACAGCAGTTAGATTAGATTATTTAGGATTTGAATGAAATCTAGCACAAAGACATACTGAATACATTATATCTGTCATGCAAGCAGTAACATATAATAAACTACCAATCATATATCTATATAACATGTTGTCAACTGATTTTCCAGTTTCATCCAAATCATGTTTTATATTAGTACATATAGGAGTTGTAAATATATGGTTGTTTTCAAGTCCAAATTTTTTAAGTAAATTAGTAATGCATTTCCATTGATTCAAAATATTTCCAAAATCTTTTTGATAAATTTGTAGTCCTAAGAAGAAATTTAGTTCTCCCATCATACTCATTTCAAATTCATTTTGCATTAACTTTGAAAACTCATAACAAATGGTTTTATTAGTTGATCCAATAATTACATCATCAACATAAAATTGAACCAATAAAAAATTATTTTTTACAGTTTTCTTAAAGAGTGTTGGGTCTGCCATTCCAAAAATAAAATCATTTTTCAAAAGAAAAGAGCTTAATTTTTCATACCATGCTCTAGGTTCTTGTTTAAGGCCATAAAGAGTATTAGTAAATTTAAAAACAGAATCTGGTTTTTGGGAATTTTCAAAACCAGGAGGTTGCTCAACAAAAACTTCTTCCATTAAATAACCATTTAAAAAGGCAGATTTAACAGCCATCTTCAATAATTAAAAATTCATATAATATGGATTGGGTAAAAATATTATAATGTCTTCTAACCTAGCTACAGGTGAAAAAGTCACATCATAATCTATTCCTTCTTCTTGATTATATCCTTTAGCTACTAATCTTGTTTTTTTATAGTTATTGTGCCTTGGTCATCCTCTTTATTTCTAAAGACCCATTTGGTTCCTATTACTGGATAATTCTTAGGTCTTTCCACTAATTCCCAAACATCATTTCTTTTAAATTGGATTAATTCATCTTTCATTTTTATTACCCAGATTTCATCATCAAAATCTTCTTCTATAGTATTGGGTTCTTGTTGAGATAGGAAGGCAGAGAATTCCACTAGGATTCCTAAGTTTCTTCTAGGTTGAATTCTTATATCTATGTCACCTATCACAATTTATAAAGGGTGATTCTTTATGGTTCTTGACTATCTATGAATTACATTTAAATGTTCTTTAGTTTCATGTTCCTCTGAACTAGACTGAATTTCTTTTATATCATTTTCAAAATCATTCATTAAGATCTCAGGTCTCATGTTATCATTAGAGTCACGTTCATCGATTTGATCTGTCCTTTTCTCAAAGGGATTATATTCATCAAATCTCACATGAATTTATTCTTCAACAATCCATGACTTCTTATTATAGACTCTATAAGTATTCGAGGTACCAGAATATCCTAAGAAAATACCTTTATCAGATTTTGGATCGAACATACCAAGATTATCTTTGGTGTTCAAGATGTAAACCTTGCATCCAAAAACATTAAAGAAATTTACTTTAGGTTTTTTGTTATTCCATAGTCCATAGGGTGTCTTTTTCAAAATAAGTATAATTAAAACTCTATTAATTATATATCAAGCTGTATTCACAGCTTCGGCCCAAAAATAAATAGGTAGGCTATATTCATTTAACATAGTTCTAGCCATTTCTTGAATTGGTCTATTACTTCATTCTACAATCCCATTCTTTTGAGGGGTCCTTGGTGCAGAGAAGGAATGTCTAATACCCATGTTTGAGAAAAAGGAATTAAATTATTGATTCTCAAATTATCCACCATGATAATTTCTCAATGAGATTATATTAAAACGTTTTTCATTTCGAATAGATTTGCAGAAAAATTCAAATAAAGTAAAAGAATCATTTTCAAATTTCAAAAATAAAATCCATGTAAATATTGAATAGTCATCAACTAAAAAATAAACATATAATTTACCATCTAAGCATGCAAATATTGAGGGTCCAAACAAATCCATATGAATATGTTCTATAGGTTTAGATGTAGCAACTTTATTAACAGATTTGAAGGATGATTTGTGTTTCATTCCAAGTTGACATGCATCACAAAATCTGTCACATTCCAATTTGAGACTATGTAAATCAGAAACAAATTGTTTCTTAGATAACATATTTAAAACATATATATTGAAATGTCTAAGTATCCTATGCAAGATCCAAGATTCACTTACTTTAGAATTCAAGAAGATTACATGTTGTTTACACAAGGAATTTAAATCCAAAGTATAGATATTTTCAGTTCTTGGAGCTTTAAATTTAAACAGTTTATCTTTAGAAACAGTACAACAATTGTTAGTAAAATCAACAGTATATCCATCATCACAATGTTGAGAGGTACTTATCATATTGTGTTGTACATAAAGTACTTTGTTGATTGAGACTGTTTTTGGATCTCAAATAGTTCCAATGCCAATGATTATTCCTTTGGCATTGTCACCAAATGTGACATGTCCGACTTCCTTTTGAGTGAGTGAAGAAAATTTCAATGATTTTCCACTCATATGTCTTGAGAAACCACTTTCCATTTACTATATATATTTTCTTCTCTGGTGGATTGATACCTGCCAAGACATTCAAACAAATTGCTTTGGTACCCATATTTTGTTGCATCCAGGGGTGTTAGCTAGCAAAGATCTGGGTATCCATATTTTCTTTGTTCTTTTTAAATTAGCTGAATTATATAAGTATTTTGAATCATATGCTTTCTTAATACCCCAAATTTGAGGTTGTCTTAAGAAACATTTTTTAGCTATATCTCTCTTTGTCCCACAAAAGTTACAATTAACCATTTTAGAGAAAGGAAAAAAATAATTTTTATATAGCTTAGGTTTTTCACCATTACTGCCAATTCCAAATCTCTACTTTTTAATGACAGTTTTCCCAAGAATTTCATTTAATGCATTCTTTCCTTTTATAAAAACCAATGAATCCTGTTTGTAAGATTCTACTTCATCCTACAGTGTTTTTAATATTGATTAAAAATTAATATAGTTAGTGTTAATAGAATTGTATATATTAGTTAATTCCTTATGTTGTTTCAGCATTGTCTCTCTTGGATCTGAAATAGATTTATGTTTGTTTTTTAGTGACATATTTTTCTTAAACAGTGATTCATATCATTCTTCAAGAATATTGCAGTAGTTTGCAAGTTTTTCATATGTGTAGCTTGATTCAGAATTTGATTCAGAGGAATAATATGAGTGTACCACATCAGTTTCTACCATAAAACACATGTTTTCTTTTAGATTCTCTTCTTCTTTCACTGAACGTGATTCAAGAGAGCTACTGGAGTCTTTAGATACAATCCATGTGGCTTTCATAGCATTCTTATCTTTCTGCTCATAGTCATTTCTTTTCAAGAATTTTTCTTCTTTGAATCCTTCAATTGTGGGAAATCTAGTTTGGTATGCCCCATCTTCTTGTATTCATAGCATCTTACTTATTTATCATCTCTCTTAAAAGATTTTATGAAGTCACTTTTCTTACTGTAGAACTATCTAAATTTACTGGCTAGTTGAGCCAGCTCTTCATCTGAGTTTGATGAGTCAGATCTCTCTGATTTAGCTTTGACTTCTCTATTATTCAGCTTTCTATTCTTATGTTGTGAAGTTACATTCAATGCAGTATATTATCTTTTGATAAGTAATTTATTTTCATTAACCTCATATTGAATTTCATCTTAATACACCATCAATGTACCAATCAACTCTCTCATGGTTAGCTTTTTGACAGGTGTTGATTGTCTGATTGCAGCAGAGATACCATTCCATCGAGTAGGAAGAACCCTCAGTACTTTTAATGCTTGATCAGCTTGTTTGATAGGTTCTCATAAAGCTGTTATATTATTGACAATTTCTGTCAATCTACCATTCATTTGGGTAATTCCTTCTCCTTCAAACATTCTGAAAGTATCAAATTTCAGTTTTTCAGTTGCATATCTCATTTGTCACACATTGTCTGTTCCTTCATATGCCACATCTATTGTTTTCCACATCTCATATGTTGTTGGGCACTGAGATACTCTGTTAAATTCATCTGGTCCTAGACCGCAAATGATTGCACCCATAGCCTTTGAATTCATATCATACTCTGCCTCTATAGCAGCACTCCATGTCTGAGGAATTTCAGGAATTTCATAAGGAGTCATAATCTTTGAATAGACTTTATATCCAAGGTTTTTCAGATATATTATCATACGCGCTTTCCAGCAACCAGAGTTGTCTCCATTGATATATGGTTCTTGGACCATTGAAATCCATTTTTTTATATCAGTCATGATGCTCTGTTATATAATCTTTTAAAAGATTTTAGTGTGCTAAGTCTCTATCAAAAGATCCTCCTCTGATACCAACTATTGGATCATGAATATACATATTATACACAAGAGGGGGGTGAAGTGTGTCTTTCATATTTTTCATTAACTCTTCAATTGAACGAGTTCTGTTCTCTATGCATTATCCGATTTGATTATGTAGAGATAATAAATAAAAGTAGGGACACAAATATGTATAGTTGTTCGGGGAACAGAAGGCCCCTAGTCCACTCCACCAATGCTCAACTCCACGAGCTTGATGATTTTCACTATCTGGTCCTCGTTTCAACAGACCGGTCCACAACTGAAAACAGGCAGTTGAACCCTTTACAATCCAAGGCAATAAAAAGCCTTCTGGTTCAAAAATGATCCTACACATCTTAGTATGAGAAGCTGGTTACCCAAGAATAAAAATAAATTCAGGAAGAAGTTTTCTAGTTGATCATCACAATTGCAACAGAATGCAATTGACAGAAGATGGATCGTCATCTCTAGAAATATTGATTTTCAAAACAAAGATATTATGAGTCAATATGGTTTCAGTAGATATAGAGATATAGTTCAAAACTTCAGTAGTAGTAGATCCATAGTAGATATTCGATGCAGAACAAGTGAATCTTCAATCGAGTTCCTTCTTCATAAATGAGCCGTGCTTTGACGCTCTTTTTTTGAATCAATAGATCAACGTGATTTTCTGCAGTCTCTTCTTTCCACCTTTTTTTAATAATAGATTGATCACCACTCTCCAATAGATAGTGTTTTTTCAGAGAGAACATATATAATAAAGCTGAGCATATCTCCTGCACATATAGATCCATAAAAGTCACTTTCTGATTCCCAATAATCAAGAATTTAAACTTACAGAGTAGTCATAACTTCTCTGAAAACTCGGCATAAATAGATCCTTTTAATTCGATCTTTAATCCAATGAAAAAATGGCATTGAGTCGGTCAAATTAGTACTTCAAAATGAATTTTAAAACGGGTTGAAAAGCACCCAATAATCAGCTTGCTGACCGTTGTATAAAAATATTGTCTTTCAAAAATTCTGACATCAAACGTAAGGTTGATGACGTGACCTCCAAACGTAGGGTTGATGACATAATCTTCAAACCTAAGGTTGAAAATGTATGGTTGAATCATAAACGTAGGGTTGATCATCCATACTTTTTCTTCAACTCTCAAACATACGGTAAAAGATCCATACTTTTACATAATCCATACTTTTCCAAGAATGTATGGTTGTTTATAAAATTAAGGTTGATGAACCATAATTTTTAGAAACAACCATAACGTTTAGTATTTATGTACGGTTCTTCTTCCATACTTTGATGATAACCAAAATGTAAGGTTCTTTCCTAATGTAAGGTTCTTCTTCCATACATTGCTGAAAACGTATTGTCATTTAACCATACTTTTCTCTTATATAAAAAAGTATACACTCTCTTCATCCTTATGCGATGTTTATCCACGTAGGGTATGAACAGTGATTCCAGGATGCGCTTAAAGCAGATTCTGAACAAGTAAAGAATGAACAATGATTCCAGGACGCGCTTAAATCAGATTCCGAATAAGTAATAAATTCTCGTTATTTCAAGAGTAAAAAAAATTAATAAATTCTTGCAAAATACTAAACAAAATCATTAGAAAATAACTAAGCGTATTTGTAAGCATCAAAATTATCATAAAGTGACAGAGTATTATTTTCAATAATCTCGCCCTTTAAATAACATTATTATGTATTGTTGAAAATAATACTTTTCTCAACAATAAATCATTACCTAACGTATTAGTGGTAGATATAGGTCCCACACATATCATAATGAAATCATTCTAACAACATCCACATAAACATAACTCATTCATCATAGATAAACCAATGAAATAAAATTGGTTTTCTTAAACATCATTCAATCAAAACATATTCCATATAAAATACCGTTCCATCATTAACACAATCAAATAATTTTAATAATAGGGATAAAAACATATCCTTATTTAAATAGTATCATCATAGATGTAAAATAATTTATAAAAACCAGTCGAACATTGTTCTTGAGGAAAATATCATTTCGTCTTAAAGAATGTTTTCTATTCTGAAAATTTCTCACAATTTTAGAAGAAAAAAATTTAGTTGAAAACAATCTTTAAATAGCATAGAGGATGCTTCATGGAAATAAGGCATCATGAAGATGTAAAACCCCATTCATGCCATATAGGTTAAAAACCATTATCCCTGTACCATTTACAGAAAAGTAAAAAAGTACCCTTTATTGTAAAAAATAGAATGATTCCATCCATACCATGTAGTAAAAGAAAAAAAATTGTTAAAAAATAAATTAAAACAAGTATATAATGGTAGTAAACTTATTAGGAAAACTGATTTATAAAACATGGACATAGATGATATATATAAACCCTTAACCTAATTACATATAAACAATATCAGGTAAAAATGATTGTTGCAAAATTAACCCTTTACTTAGGTATGATATTCTTCATATGTATCCTAAAATCATGTATATTTATTTAAATAATATTAATGATTAATTCCAGAATTATAGACAATTTTATGAAAACATTTATGATCATATTTTCATCTTTTTGTCAGTAAAATTTCATTGTTAATCATTTTCTAGGCTACTGTAGAAGTACTGTAGCAGTGCTTTAGTTGGAATTTTTTGGTAATGTAGTAGCCAAAACTATTCATCTGTTTGGGATTTCAGGCCATCGATTTGGGCCTTGTGTCATTTAAGGCCATTAGGCCACTGAAGGATTTTTGGCTCGTAAGGATTTCGGGCCACATCAAGGCCTTCAGGTCACTTCATGGCCATCAGGCCATGTCAAAGACTTAGGGTCACCTCAAGGCCTTTGGTCCACCTCAACTCCTTCGGGCCACCAGATATTTTACTTAAATGAACAAATAGACTTTACAAAGAGTAGACACCAAATAGGGATTCAGAGTAGGCGCATTCACGAGAGCAGAAGCTAGAATGATTTTTCATAAAGAGATGGTATTCCATGGTCATCGGTACCATCCTATAAATGCACGAGAATCCTAGACGAACATTCTATGTGAAGGTAAAGAGATTATATCATAATGAAGAATCTAGGGGTGAGTATTTCAATTTTTAGTCTGTATATTTCCTATGTCTTATGGGTCATGTAATCTCTAAGACTAAGGGGTGTATAAGGGATCCCCCTCACCCCTTGAAGGGTGGAGGGTTATTATAGATTAATAAAAAGAAGGGCTTTGGGCCATTCTGGTGGTAAATGAGGATGTTTACCCTCATTGGTATCAAATGAAGAAGCCTTGAAGAGAATAATTCTTGCATCAGAAGAAGCACATGACTTGATAGAAAATGAATGAATAAACATATCTCATAATGAAATAATAGGTTTTATAAGTTCTAAGATTCCAAATGAAATATAATAATTTGAAATCATATATGGAAGCATGAAGACTAGAGAAAGTTGAGAAACTAGGTTGTAAAAGCAATGTAAACTTATGTATTAACATTGAGGAAAATGTAACTAAACCTTATTCCCATAAATTTCTGTGGATTTATTTTTATTAAATATTCATGGAATTAAAAGAGATGTAAGGTATCAGTGGGAGTTCCTATTAATTTATTAGTATTGTCATATTTTGGATATTAAGTATATATGGAATTTTTAAAATCAAGATAACAACCCAAAGTATTCCATTTTGATATGTTCAATAATTGTAATATACTAAAATAAATTATTGGAGAGACATCAAATTATGCATATGTTGATGATTTTTTTTTCTTGAGGGAGAGAAATGTTATGATGGAAGTCTTCCAAAACATTATTAATTTGAATTAAAAAATAATTTTTTATCAATGAAAATCAATCCTAAATATCTACTCTGAATGAATTGATAATAACAATAATGGGGTATTTAATATTGTACTTTGTAGTGGGAGCTACAATGATTAAACCAAAAATTTATGATCAGTTTTTCGACGTGTGTGTAGGATATACAATTTCAATGAAGAATAAGATTATTTAGAAACCCCTAAAATAATAATTTAAAATTTCATAGCATTATTTAACATTCTTAGTATTTTTTGGATTTATTTTACATCCTTGGTTATATAACTATTTTTTTCTACACTGGGTTATCCAACATAGACTTATTGTTGTTTAAATAATGGATCTTTTCTATGGTAAAAATATGTGATCACTCATCTATTAGAATTGATCTTGAAATTCTTACATAAATGTGAGAATTAATTTTTTACAAGAAGTATGGGATTAAAATACCCCACTAACCCTTTTAAAACAATAAGAGATATTGAATTGATAAATTGAATAATTAATACAAAAAATTAAAATGGGGATATTAAAGAGAATATGTTCATGATTGATGAGGTAATGTTTTCTGTTTTTGATTATATCAACAATTAAATATATTTGGAATGTTTATATGAGGATATTAGAATTCATGAAGTGGTTATAACTAGAGAATTATTATTGATCTATCATATAGAATTGGATTTCTTGCATTGGAAATTAATCTTTATTCAGAATCAGATGTAATTCATGAAAAATTATTCCAGGTATAAAAAATGAGATGATTGATTATGTTTTTACTTAATATACATGACATGTGTTCAAGAGGACACATTATTTATAGAAAATTGGATGATTAATGAATTCCAAACAATATAAATATCAAATTTTATAAACAAAATAGTAATTCAATTTTCCCTAAAAAATATATTATAAATTTGTGAGGAATAATAAAAGATGTGGAGTTTGTATTGGTATTATATTTTGATAAGGCCTTTATTTTTATTTCTTTTTATACAAAAAATTTCTCTATATATAATTTATGGTGGTCTTGGTTAAAAGAATTATCCAACATGAAGACCTAGCAGGGCCTTCTCCACTTAGGATCATGTGGTACCTATGAGTTCTACATATAAGAGAATCATTGGCCTATTTGAGTATGTTGTTTTCTTGTTAGTGTTGAGGAATGCATTGAAAATGTTCATGGTGTTGATGAATTAGGCCTTCCATACTTATCTAAATTAAATTTTTTTTATATTTATTTTATGATATTCTATTATACTCCCAGTTAGGGTAGGATGATACCCCCCATCCATAGATATAATTGAAGACACTAATAGAGTATCAAATATATGATAATCTATCAATATATTTCTAATAGATCATGGTGTTGAGATACACGGGGCTTGTTATATCAGAGATCGGTATATCATTTGCCATGAGATGGTTATGATTTTGGTTTTCTGGGATTATCACAAGAACATCTCCAAAATTATTCATTTTTTAAGGGATGTACATAAGAATTACCATAAATTCATTTAATAGTAGTACCAGTGAATTCTGTCACTAAAAATGGTGTAATGTTCATGTGGTAAAATTTTTACAATAAATCCTTTTAGTATATCATTTGGAGGAAGCAATTTAGCCTAATACCAACCTTACTCAAGGTGGTTAAGGGGTATATATAGTATTTTGATCAATTTAGTGTTATGTGTGGAGTAGTTCTGATACAATATGGTTGAATGGGTTTTTATGGATTTATGAAGATGATGCCACAGGATCTAAACTACCTAAAGAATGATCTATTTCAATAAATGGAAGTGCATTCACTATGTTTCTAGTGAAATAACCTACAAGGTGAGAGGTTATCAATATAAATTGATAATAATTTCTAACTATATATATTAAAATAGTGTAACCAAATCAGAAACCTATTATATTGGTATAGTGTCATTATTCATTCAATTTTGAGATGAATATTTTATGTTCTTAGTAAAATATATTTTTTATACACAGAAACTAGGGAGTCTCAAAACCCTGTCCACACACCTTTTTGCACCAAAGGCTACTGACGAGTGATAATACTCATTATCATTTATTAAGGGGACTATTGAATTTATACCACCACATTCCATAAGGAATCATTGAATATAAAATCATACAAAATGATAATAGATATATTGATATATATCCATGATCCAAAAATCCAAAACTAATACATATCAACTTGCAATATCAATATGCGTACAATCACATCTTACATGTGTACATATATCAAGTGTCTCCTAATTAGTTGACCGATATTAAAAAATGAACACAAATACCATTAAAGACATGGCCGTTAATTTGAGTGTCTTCTATATATAATATCCTAACATTATTTGTTCTAAACATATTAGGATCACCCAAATAACATGTTAATTAAATTCTAAACAAATTATCTACACCCACATTAGGTTGATCAATTCAAGTGTGAATTTAAAAATGAGTAGTTAATAGAAAAAAAATACCTATAATATTTCATCATGTCTATTATATGCATGTAATAAAATGTACATTTGGAATCAGTTTACAATGTACAAGAACTTGTGTTATATCATCATGGTACAATGAGGCCACCACAATAATTAATCCAACTGTCTTTGATAAATGTAGTAATTAGTCCTTTTTAATCACAATAATACGATTTATATTATGGGAATCACATAACATATCCTACCATAATTATATCAAAATATCATATAGTGAAATAAAAATATAGCCTTCTCTAGGAATATCATAAACCCATTAGGTAAATTCATAACGTATCTAGTCCAAACAATATTAAAAACTGATCATTGAATATTTCTAATATATCTATTCATAAGACCACCATTGTAATGGGTGATCCATCCACCCATGTACATGATAGGAAAGATCACCTAGGAGGTGTAATCTTCACAACTCAAATTTTAGATCCCGTGATAATTCCAATCCCAAAAAATATCATCATCATCAATACGAAATTTGAAAAATCACTTCTGTGTATCAAAATAAAAATTAAATTCCTACATAATTGTGAAACCTGGGATTATGTCACTTTTCTTATGATTCTCCCCGAACTCAGGAAGCCATATCACTATGGGATGTGACTCAATTTCATGATCCCAAGGGCTCTAAGTCATAATGTTATAAAATATTTCTAAATTAAAATTTTATGATATAAAATAGATAGAAATTCATTTTATTCATTAAAATGACCTAGGACCCTCCTCAGTATTGATCATAACCTAATAATTGACTTGATCATACCCCACACAACTTTTAAACACCCACTCTGATCAACAACATCATTATCATTCATCATCCATCTAGAGTTATATAAAATTCATCATGATATAATAACATTATGTCATACACAACTAACAATCTTATCCCATATGTCAAACCATAACATAATAGAAACTGAACCTATCTAATATTATTCACTACCATGTGGGGCCACAACATAACTATAATTCAAACAATTCCTTCAAAATGAACACAAAACTTCTTTCCACCCATGCCATTAGTAGTGTCACAAGATAGATGTTCATCTTCATAATTCAATCATTTATCTCATTTGGTACATCGATGGATCGAGATCCCAATTGGGTATGTCCATATGTGTATCACATCCAAAAAAATCCAAGACTCACTAGGATTCTCACTTGTAACCTAAACGTATTTTATATTTTCATCCAACTCCCATGAAATCCTTCACTCAAGAGAGACCATTCCCCTAATTTACAATAACCACATGTCACCAAAAAAGAACAATAATTCCCCCTTTCACAACCTAGAGGAGAATATTTCCATATAAAAATAGATTACTTGAGGTAACATCCTTCAATCCAATATCTAAACCATAAAACAAATGGAGATCCAATGTTCCAAGGTGACTCCCAAATCCCTTCCAATCAAAATAAAAAAACCCAACAGTGATTGGTTTGTTCCATAAGGTAAAAAATCCTATAATATTCTACCCCAATATTAGTGATCACAAATATAATTCATAATTTATCACAGAAGATGAGACCACATTAGGGTCTAAAATTTTATTATAGATAGTATTCCCCTTTGAGACATATCAATTGGGCTTCTTTTAAATCCTAATTAATTAAAAAAAATACTACATTCCCTACTAAAATGGTTGGAGTAATCCTATCACTCAATCCAATACTCACATAAAGCCTTAAAGTACCTATAAACCCAAACTCAAGGTACACATAATAGATACACTTGAAGACCAAAAAAGGTTTGTGTATTAAAGTAAACACCAACCTCTAGAATACAATTATCACCCTTACAACAAGATCTCCGTTTCTATCCAAAGTCTGAAAAATAATCTCAAATATCTCGAGCCCATATTTCAAGATACTAATCCTGAAAAATAAATTATAAGAATTTTATTAAATTAAAAAATGTCATCAAATGATACATAATTTCTAAAATTTAACCACAAAACCATTTGTGGCTGGAGAATTGATAAATGAGATTCCATCAACTTGCGGAATGATTTTGACCAAACTATGAACAAAAGACCCATCATTAAATATTCAATTATTTTATAATTACTATAAAATCTAAAAATGGACATTGGAAATTATTCAAAACACAATAGCTATATTTTTTTAATAAAATTTTGAGGAATTCCCCCTCTTTAAATGACCATACATCACTTCAACATGATGCCCATATTATAATGATTATTCCACCCTGATTAACTGTTATTTTCAAAAAAACCAGAGACATAACCATATGAAATCATTTAAGTAAAAAACGTAATGGGGGAGTTGGAAAATGGATATTAGATAGATTTAATGTTCTAAAACAAGCCATGATTAACCTATTATGTTTCTATAGGGAGAAAGGATATCCCCTCATTAAGTTTATTAATCTAAACAAACCCCTCTTGACCTTTTTTGTAGAAGGAATCTTATAGAATGGCTCATCAAACCAGTAGGTATGAATTCCCCATTAAAAAACACAAAATCCAAAAACCTGTCTATCCAACCCACCTTCCAGGTTCACTATCATCAATTTCTGGAACCCTCACTATCAGTCAAGTACCCTTCATTGGCCTATTGACAAGGTTGTCACCGCTGCATGACTCGATCTTCCAAAAGACCCCATAAACCATTACCTATTTGTATCCTACCGACATTGTTATTTTCGATCTATTTTTTCTGTGTCATGGTTGATCACCCAATACTAAACCTTCCCAAAAACTCCCTTGCATCTGCCAAAAAATGATTGAAACCCCTAATGGGTTTCCCATCATCACACCGTCATTTTTCCCACAACATATGACATCCTGTCAGTAGTGCACCTCTAAGCCAAAGACACACAACCCCCCATATTAGGATTATTTTTTCCAATATAAATTGGTAATGATATATTAATATCCAATATGACCCTAAAAACATGTTCAAAGGAGGACTATGGTTATTATTTAGTTGTGATTGTGTTTTTTGACCATCAAGTTTGATATTTTTTTATTCTTGAAAATACCATGAGAATATTACATAAAAATTGATTAGATAAAATATTCATGGGGTAATTTTGTTTCATATTTCTTTTTAATTCCTATCAATGTGTATTTTTTTTGTTGAATACATATAGAGAAGGTTATATATAATTTAAAATATATATCATGGTTCATTTGATTATTTTTTGAGGAAAAATAAAATTAAATGAAAATGGGTGATGTTGTTTAAAATTACATTCACATTTCAAATGGATGTGTATATGAACCTATAAATTATTTTAGGAGCCACTCTAAACTTCTAAAATCTACATAAAATTAGTCAATGAAACTAAAAGATGTGTAAGAATAACTAAGGTGATATTTAAGAGTAACTCAATTTTTTGTAGGTCAAAAAAATTTAAACCCATGAAGAATGAGATTAATTAGAAATTTTTGAATGTCGAATATGATGAAAAAGATGATAATAATATTAATACATGTTATATATGTATTTATTAATAATAAAACTTCTTTTTCAAATTTATTTTAATAGTAATTTGATATAGTGTTAGATTTATTTATGTTTCCCAGATATTATATAATTATTGGATACAACATTATAGAGCAAAATCATCGTAATTGAAAAGATATTTAAGAGTAAAATGATGACTCACTTGGTATGTAAGAATGCATTTTATGTTATAAAATCTTAAAATTAATATTTTGAGGTTATATTCAATATGTAGAAGAAAAAAATTATGAGAATTAATCAATTTTATTCATGATATTTTTTAGAGATTTTAATGGGGAATATCACCAGGATGTCAAGAATACTCTTAATTGAGACCATTGTTGGTTTTAATGGAATGATTTAAAGTTCAAAGTGAAAATATTAGGATTTTACCCAAATATTATATGGAGATATATATATTGAAAATATGTATAGAAAATGATTCTTTATTTTTATGTAGATTTACTCATTATCTCAGGATGATAATAATGGATTATTTTGGATTCATTTTTTATTTTTGGAAAAGTGTATATATTTAATATTTTGTAAATTAATAAATTATTAATTTATTTAATTTTTAAAACATTATATTTTTTAAATTATTTAAAATTATATAAATTTTTTCATTTTTTAGGGTAATTATTAAAAATATAATTTTATGATAGACTTATGAGGGAAAAGGCATATATTGAGTTTTTGATAAATTTATGGGAATTGAAAAATAATACATCTGTATGAGATGGAAGTTAGTAAAGATATGATCATTTTAGGTGAAGATAATGCCTATTGAAAACACCAATAATAGTTTCTTGCTTATATCTTAGGAGAAATCATGTTGTTTCATATTCTTTATAACTCTTATATCAAGATGTTATTGAATAAAAAGAATAAGGGAGTTTCCCTTGGATCAATAATGAGAATTTGTTAATCCTTTTTATCATCAATATTGAGTAAGGAATTGAAACATTCTCAATCTATCTAAACTCCACATTGACCAAAATGGGTCCCCACATACATCAAACAAGCCACCATGTATTCCAAAGGATGCATACTAGCGGTAAGGGTTGTTATATGACACGTCGAGAGTCTAATTTCCACTCAATAAGATAACCAAAAAATATATTAGAATCCATATTAATGTGGATATATTTTTATAAAAATTTTCCAACATTCTCTTTATAATAATAATTAGTTTTTTTTTCTGAAAATGTATTCGTATTTTTCAAATTTAGAATTATTGAGAATTGTTTTTGAGGAAAGGATATTTTTTATTTTTTATTGAAAATAATATTTTTAATTTACCTTATAAAATTATTTATTAAAAGTAAAATAAAATTATTCATGGTGCTAAAAATATCTAAATGTAATGTAAATTGTTATAAATATGTTTTTTAGAAAATATTTTGAATTATTATCATTTTTTTAAAATCAATTGATTCTATTTTATTTTTTATTAATTGGTTTGGAATTGAGTTTTTTATTTTGAATGACTTTTTTGTGTCATTATTTCATAGAATTTTACTTATTTATACAATGATTATAATTTAACATATGGGAAATTTTATTTTCAAGGACCCTCTATTGAAAATGTTCTCAAATAAGGAAAATTAAATATATTAAGGATATGTGTGATTAATGTATTTCTAATACCTTATTAAGTTAATGAGACAATTTTCTATATAAGATATTGGGGAGGTAATATATGGATTTGATGGAGTTAAAGAATCTTTTTTTTATAAATTTTTATACTCATTTAATATTAATGATATGATTTTTCCACTTGAGTTTGAATTCATATTTCTATGTGATTAAACTACCTAGGTAGAATGATATATAAGTTGAATAGCATATGAAGTCTACACATTTCATATTAATTTGGTTTTGTCTCAGATTAAAACTATTTCAAATAAAATTATATTATTTTAATGACATATAGGTTGGGACATTTGATTATTATATATAATATTAACTAATTATGAAATAGATCTACCTAGATAGAATTATATTAGAAAATTGTTCACCTTTGGTTATTTTTCATCTAACAGAAATTAATGTGAGTTTTTTTAAATAAAAAGTACTTTCTCTTATGCGACAAAAATCATTTGGAAATTTAAAAAATGTTAATTTGGTAGGCATGGATGATCAACATTTATTAATATGTTGACCACATGAATTTTGTTATACAATTATAAAAATATGATATCCTTTATAAAATAATTGGATGACTAAGAAACTATTAAAGATGAAAAACAATGGATTGTTCTATAATTTTCACAATGAAGAAGGTAAGGAAGTATATAATAGATAAAACCTAGTATTCACGTAAGAAAATAGATAATTTCAAATGTATTCCAGTTTTAGGACACATTCCCTCTCCATTTACATCAATGTTTGATGAAATTAATTTCATGCATGATATTATAATATTTTTATGTAATTATGTACAAGGGATAATTAATTATGTTGAATTAGAATTGGTTCAGACATATTTTGTTCTTAATCCATGCATAAAATTTTAAGGAATAAATGTTGATATTTCTTTGTATATCCCCTTTTATGAAAATATTCATTTGAATATTCATCCATGAAACAAAAACCAAAGTCAATGAAAATATATTCTTATCATATATTAATTACATTAAATTATATTTTATGATCAATATGTCTAAAAAGAGAATATGAGAAATTAAATAATTATGTTATGAATAACAATTTTCTCTTTAGTTACCATGATTTTTACTTGATTTTCAGTTCATCTATTCTCTAAGAACACATTTGATACAAGCTTTGAACTTCTAATTTTTCGTGTAAGGGTTTCGAATTTGAGAGATAACATCTTCTAATTAATTCACTTCCTTAAAAATATATCTTAACATTGATTATTAAAAATTGGAATATTATTTTATATAATTTAATTACTGTTGTTGACTACTAATGATAGATCACGAAAATTTTAACTATACTATTTCTAATAGTTATCATACTATTATTACTAATTTTAAAATAGGAAAAATTAATTATCAATACGATCAAATCCAAAGACCAAAATTTCTCATTTGATATATTTAATTTATGCTTGTTAACTCTTGATATATATAAATGATATGATTATGTTATATATTCTTTATAATTACATTGAAAATAGAAAAAAAATACTTCTTTATGCAACCACTTTATTTACTTTTTATGGTTTTCATAAATAATATTAGAACACACATAACATTACTCCTCGTATAAACCCTATTTTCTACTATATATTTTAGAAGTCAGTATTAATAAATTTTTGTAGCATTTTATGCAGACACATTGACTGTTATATTCTATAAATAATATTATTTTAAAAATAGATATAGAATAAATAAATTTAGGTAATAATAAAATACAAAATATTTTTGTCAGAATAAAACAAAGAATAATCATGATATGAGAAATTTTTTAGCAAGGAATTTGCTTGTTATAATATAATAATCATTGGATTTTCTTTATTTTATATTGTTTTTAGAATATATAAATAGAAAATAAATTATACTGTTTCAAGTTTTTAGAGATTATTATTTTTATATTTTCATCTACTAAATTTAATGTTTTTTGATGTGGAATACACTGAATAATTTAGTATATATACCAGGATTAAATATGAACATAATAACTCACTAATTCATAAAATAAATAGATTTTATACTAATGATAAAACATAAAGGAAATCTCAAAATAATTCATTGGGATGAAATAAAGAGGGAATAATGAGAAAAATAATTTATCCAATCATTTGGAAAGGAAACATGAAGAGTCCAAATATTTTCTCATACCAACTACCTGTTATATCATGTAATCCATCATGAATTAGTCTGAAATAATTAGATATGATTTATTAAAGTAATCAATCATATCTATCAATGATTATATCCTATAATTGTATAATATATGTAGATGATTTAGATAACAATATATACATTTATAATGTAATTCTTGAAAAACTCATTCATCGTTGGACAATGTAAGATGTTAAGTTGAGGGATTCCCCCTTTTCTAAAATGAAATTATAGGATCTATCTTTAAAATCTAGTTGAATAGAAGTGTTATATTTTGGATCAAATTTTTAATGGATTTTTTAATGACAATATACCCTGGATGGTTGAATACTCATGTGAGACATAAAATCAAAAAAAAATTATATGATGTTGGCGTGTTTTTAATGGGACTTGAGACTAACTTACAAGTATATTTATTTAGGTACCAAATCATCAACATACTTCCCATTTCTCAAGGGATACCATCAAGAATTGTCATAATACATCTCATAAATATTTGATTAATAAATCTTATATTGGTGTTTATTTGGATAAGACAACTCGCGAATTGTATCAAAATGTCAATATAGTTGTAAAATTTACCCAACATAACTATTCAATGATAAGGGAAATACATAGTGGTGAATCAAACACAGTTATAGTTCAAGAGAAAAATTTTATAGTTGAAATAATTTACAGAAAAAATCATTAATGTTTGAAGTTCTTTATTAGGATATAAGTATCATTGATTAGGAGAGAGGATGAATCAGTGATATTGTTTTTCATTTTATATTTCATTATTTTTGAAATGTATTTCACCACCTATTAAAGATTATATTCCTTTATGAACTCATACAACCATAGGAACACAAGATTTACAAGTTTCACTACTCAATAAGAATATTTACATCCTTGGTATGGTACAGAAACAATCTAGCACCACAAAATCCACTAGAAAAAATTCCTTTGATATAGAATACAATCAGTAGGATATTCCCATACACTTGTGTAGCACATTGAAGAAAATACAATAGTATAAGTGCTCCAACTTATCACAAATAAGGTAATGTAATGTTTTTTTCTTCTTAATGAACAAGCACAAATAAATACATTCAAATATATTCTTTAATTTCCTACCTAGAAGTTGGTAAGAACCACATTGTGAAAATAGCTTGCACACCACTCCCTAATTGCGAACCTCCTTACTTGCATACCCACAAGCTTGCACACCACTCTTCTTGCATGCCTCTATACATTCTCACCACAATTGTTCAAAATTCAAAATTTTCACACCACATTGGTCTTATAAACAGAAAACATCATGCACACAAATCCCCACTTATGGGTAACATGTTACCTGTGGGTCAATTCTACTTGCACACCACTTTCTTCCACTAGCGTGATCAGTGCTCTATTTTTCTCTTAAGTTTTGATCATACCAAAATGTGGTGGGTAACTATCTATTTATAGAAATATTGGTGACTTATGCACCAAAAACACATGCACGCCATTCCAAATTGTGCGCCACTCCATCACTTGTGCTCCATACCATCATAGGCGCGTCGCTCCATCACTTGTGCACTGCTCCATCACATACGCGCCACATTCATTCCTTTTCCAAATTCTGAAATGATTATCTTGAAATATGTCTTCCATGAAACATACACTAGTGTTCCACTTATAATTGAGTTCCACTCTTGAACTAGTGCCCCAATTTCATTCATTTGACATATATTAATGTGATGATATTAAAATATAACTTGTGTGCAACATATAATTGAAATCTGCTTACACTTATGCGACACTTATTGACATTCACACCACAGTTTATTTTCATGTTTCTTTCTTTCATTTTCCCAAAACACATCTTTACTCCCCCTATCATTCATATGGTATGAAACACAAGTTTTTCTAACTTATGGTATTTTTGAAATTCAAATAATCAAAGCATCGTCATAGTTACCATGATATGTATTGTAACTTTCTTATATTCCATCACCAACTTATACGAAGTGAAGTGATTTCCTTTCTTCTCAAACGTCATTTAAAACAAAAGAAAATACCTACAAAGGTTATTATACATAATCGGCTTCGTTCGAACAATCTCCCCCTTTGGATTTTTATGTCAACCATGATTCATAAATCACTGAACATTGAAATCTCAATAAATGGATTAATCTTTAACAATTCTAATCCTATGTGAGCTAACTCATTGTTGGAAACAAGAATTATTGACAAGAAAACCATGTTTTCCAAAATTAGGGACTATGAATCATCTACAACATTCTTCTATTACTATCTCCAAATAATTCTAATGTTCTTTTTCTTATGAAACTTCTTCCACAACTTCAAATCCTAGTAGACAAAAACAATCTGTTTCCTACAACCAATCCAAAAAACTATTATAATAGTTCACGCATATAAAACCACTCCAACAAACTGTCAGAATAGTTCACACACAAACATGTTGAATTAATAGTTTAACCATAGCTCACCCTTTATGCATGAAACCATTAGGATATATTGTTGAAACAAATCCCCCCTTTGAAAATACTATCCAATGGTAATATGAGAGAGGGGACCAAAAACCATACATAAAACTAGATGTGAAGGGATTTGTACATCAATGTTCAACCACATTTTAGAAATTGGATCCTTCATTAAATTTTTTGTGAATATTTCTGCAACTTGTTCCATTGTAGGAATATACTCCATCTTCAATTCATTATTCTATGCATGATATTTGACAATGTTTTACTTTATGTCAATGTGTTTTTAATGAGAATGTTGTTCTAAATTTCATGTATGATTGATTGCACTCTAATTATCACATCCTGAAAGTAAGGATAACTTCACTTCAATATGTAGATCTTTCAACTGAGCCTTCATCCACATATGTTGGGTAGCATCTTGATTGGACTCAACAAACTCATCATCAACCATGCTAAGAGTTGCTGATTTTTATTTCATTGTTTTCCAACTAACCCATCTATTCCACAAAAAGAAAACTCCACCAGATGTGGATCTTCTATCATAAATATTTCTTACCAAATCAGTATATGAATACCTAAACAAATCATTTTTTATGACATCATACCTTATTCAAAAATTAATTAGTCCTTTAATATATCTGAGATTCCTATTTCCAGCAATAAAATGGGATTCAATAAGAGAACTCTTAAACCTTGAGCATAAGGTAACATCCTCGACATTGTCAGGTCTTCAGGAAGTCAAATATAATAAACTTCTAATCAGCTTTAGAAACACTTTTTTATCAATTTCTTTTCCTTCCCTATCTATAGAAAATGTGTATCACACAGAAATTATGGTAGAAAATGGTTTCTAATTTTCCATTCCAAACATGTTTAGATGTTCCATATCATACATTTCTTAACCAAGAAAAATGAGGTTCTTCTTCTGTAAGATTTGTATCCCAAGAAAGTTGTTCATTTCACCCAGCATGGACATCTCAAAAAACATATTAATATCTTCAAAAAATTATTCACAAGATCTTTCATCATTTCCATAAATGATAATGTCATTATCATACACAATTATAATGAGATAAGACTCATGACATTCTTTGATATAATGATTGTCGTCAACCATTCCTTTTCTTGAAACTCATCCTCCTTAAGCATGTATCTAGTTTGGAATACCATTCCCTTAGAGTTTTTTTATCCAATATATGTATTTTTTTAGCTTACAAATGTAACATTAATCATTCCCAACAACAAAACCAGAAGCATTTTCATAGTAATCTTCTTCATCAATATTTACATTAATAAATGTGGATATTACATATATTTGAAAAATATTGTAACTTTATTTTTCCTCAATAGAAATAAATATTCAGATTGATTACAATCTAGACACTAGAGAAAAATCCTCATCAAAATCAACAAATTCAGTATGTGAGTAAACATTATTCACAAATATTGCCTTGTATCTTATCACCTGGCCTTCTTCATTCAACACGTACCAGAAAAGCGATTTTGTACCAACAATATTTGTTTCATCTGGCTTGGGTACAAGTTCCAAATTATCATTCATTCCTATTTTATTAGGATCATCATTCATATCCTAAATCCATTATAAATACTCAAAATCTTCATTCACATCATTTGGCACACCTTTTGAATACAAAGAAGTAAGTTGAACTATAGCATCCCACCTTTTTATCACATAAACTTTCATTACATTTTATAAAACCAAGGATCTTTAAGGTTTAGTGTCTTGGAAACCATGAACATAAAACATGAAAACATAAAAGATTCTTCTTAAACAGTTTAAAGGATTCTCCTCATGTTCATCCTAGGTTCATTACTGCATATCATAACCTGGGGACGTACATCAAAAGAAAGGGTGAGCAGAAGGCCCAGTAAGGGAAACAAGAGAAACATTTTACATGTGAACTTGAAATACTTCAATAAGGTCATGAAAAGAACATTAAGGAATGATAAAGAAATCATGAGGCATATCATAATAAAAATAACATTATTCATAACTTGAAGATGTGGCTGCAACATTTAATATTGACAATCATTTCGTTTCACCAAGGTCCATCCCCAAGGTGTCATTAAAATTTACCAAGGTTATTCACCAAGGTATCAGTCTAAAAAGTCATCTATAGAGATTAAGTCTTTACCCAATGCATTGGAGCACTATCTTGGCGCACCCATGACATGTCTTTATTATCATGTGATCCACATATATCATCATCAATCATTTCATAAAAAACCCATATTGCATAACACAAATGGGTTTCATTTCATAATCATAACGTTTTAAAAACTTCTTTAATGACATGATCTTTTTGTCACTTTAAACCCACAGAAAAGGGAAAGCGGGTTTCATGTATGTAAATCCCAGAATTTAAAATAAAACATTTTGGTATATATATGAATACCCCTGTAGAAATAAGAGCTTTGAGTATTCACATAATAACATAAAATAATTTTGAGATAAGGAGGGAGGCATTTTGAGACGAAAACTATACAACATCACGTCTATGACACATGGTTTTATAAGACATTGAAATGAGAGGGGACATGGGTCACCCACTCAAAAATGATACATAAAACAGTAGGAAAATAGGATATAAAGTATTTAAGAACATGGTTATGAAATTTTAATGATATACCATATGAAACGAATAACTTTAAAGGAAGACAAAAAATAAGATTTCTCTTATGAGAATTTGGCAGCCTAACAGCGTCACTTAAGACTTCCAAAAATGGATTGACGAGATCAAATTGGGCCTCTAATAATATGAACATAAATGATCAGTATGATAGATATAGAGATCATACCCCAACATAATAAAAAGTAACTTGAAATACTTGAAATGAAAGTAGATCTTCAAAACGAGAAGGGTGAAAGAACCACATAAAAATTCGGCAGCCTAATGACGCCACTTAAAACTTCAAAATACTGAATTGAAGAGATAAAATGGGGTCTCTCATCATATAGAGATAAAATATCAGTATGATAGATTTAGAGATCATAACCCAACATAATAAAAATTAACTTGAATGAATTGACATGAAAATAGAACTTCAAAACAAGAAGGGTGAAGAACCGCTTAAAAATTCGGCAGCAAAATGGCACCACTTAAAACTTCAAAATACTGAATTGAAGAGATAAAATGGGGTCTCTAATCATATGAACATAAAATATCAGTATGATAGATTTAGATATCATTCCCCAACATAATAAAAATGAACTTGAAATAATTGACATGAAAGTAGAACTTCAAAATGAGAAGGGTGAAGTACTACTTAAAAATCTGGCAGCCTAACGGTGCCACTTAAAACATTAAAATACTGAATTGAAGAGATCGAATGGGGTATCTCATCATATTATCATAAAATATCAGTATGATAACTTTAGAGATCATACCCCAACATAATAAAAATGAACTTGAAAGACTTTACATGAAAATAGATCGTGAAAAATGAGAAGGGAGAAAGAATCCGTTACAAAAATTTCGGCAGCCTAACGGGGCCACATAAAACTTCATAAAACGAAATAATTAAAGTAAGAGGGGATCTCTAATTATATGAACATAAAAAGGGAAGTAATAGGAGTATAAAAGAACATCCTTTAACATAAGAACATGGAGCAAAAAAGAAATGACATAAAAGAGATTTCTTGAAAAAAAGAGAGAGGTCGGATCCCTTACATTAAAATGTAACTCTTAAAACTCAAAGGTTGGGACCTTGAGGGCTTGGGGAACCTTGGGAGGACTCCTTGGGAGTTAATGAGACCAGAACTTCGTTGGGGGAGAGTGGGGAGTCGAATGGATGAGAGGATGGCTGGGTATTTATAGGGAAAGTGAGGAGACAAGGCGTTAATGGCCAAGGGACACCTCATTAGTGGTTTTGGCAAACCATGGGTTTGCCCATGGTATTTGAAAATGGTAGTGGCCACATGGGACACCTCATACCTTATCATAATATTCATAAGTTTACTATATTGATTACATACTTAATACATCATTAATGATGTCATTAAACACCTGTATCTTAAAAACTATATTTTCACTGTTCATCGAAAATTCAACTTTCTCAGAATAATCCCAAAATTTCACCTTAACCAAATTTCAATGCTCTGATTTCAAAAATTAACTCCATTTTATAAAAATAATTTTCTAAATATTTTTAATTTATTTTTTAAATAAATACACTATTCACCGAAAATTCAATTTTTCAGAAAAAACTCCAAAAATTACCATTACATAATATCGGTGCACTGAGTTCAAAAAATGAAATCCATTTTATAAAAATAATTTTTTAAATATTTTTAATTTAATTTTTAATTAAAATGTACTATTCACTCGAAAAAACTAATACTTGAATAATAATTTGTGAAATCGTTATTTAACCATTTTATTGAATCACGTTACTTAATCACGGTGCCTAGATTATATTAATACTTTCTTTAAGTGAGATTACTAATCCATTTGGACACATTACTAATCCTAATCATAAAATCACTATTCATAATCTACTATTCATCAAAAATTAAGTTGATCTTATTAGACTCTAAATTTTGTACTGAGCATAATTGTAGAAGGCCATTTTTTGAATATCATTACAAATTTTTAATTATTTAAGGTTTGCATAAACATTTTTAAAATATCCTTTTTCTAAAATTCATCAAAAATATGCATACTATATTTATCCGGTCATTTGAAAATTAATAAACTTCATCATAAGAAGAAATACCAATTTTTATTTAAAACAAAGGATTACACAAGGCAGTTACGGTCTCGTTACATATCCCCTTATCACACCAGCATAGGACCTAAGTGTAAGGTGTGGTAAGGTGAGAAAATCTGAGGTAGGCTCGGCTAACATCGCACGAGTAGTAATTTCTATCAATTTTAATTTCTCGCAAAAGCGATTCCGTTCTGGCTTCACACGATGATGTTCGGCTTGGGTTTGGTCTAGAGCAAATCCCAGTGGTGCTAGATCCTTCCCAAGTTCTATTATATGGGCTTCGATCTATCCAAGACTACTGGGTGAGGCCATCGAATCTTCATTCAATAATAATTAACCAAGATTACTTGTATTTAGAGACAATAATCAAAACGTTTAGTTTCCAGGGGTCATATTGACCAATGGTCATATAACAGTCAAAACCCAATGGTATCATTTTAATTATACTCCTGTTATCAAATGAAACATTTTTGTTGAGTATAAAAAACAAAATAAAATAACACATGAAATTAGGAAACAATATTTATTCAAAATTTTGGGTCATTACAATCTTCCCCCCTTAAGAAATTGCGTCCTCACAATTTTTAAAAATGGATTTTTAAATTTCATTGAAAGTCCCACATCGGAAAAGGAGTTAGTAAAACTATTACTTTAAAATAAAAAAGGTAAGTACAAAGGTCACCCGAGTTAGCCCACACTAGGATTCCATGTACGAAAACATGGACATGGAGGAGAAAAAAAAGGGTCATGTTCTGAGGGAGAGTGATAGAAAAATTATTAGGAGAAAGTTAACAATAAGAAAATCCCAAACTTATGATGTGTGTAAACAGTCTTTGATTACCCAGTAAGAAACGTAAACCAACATTGTTTTTGTTTTACGGTCCTTTTCATAATTTTGAGGAATTCATTTACAACATAAAACAAAAACATAAGAAAATATACCTATCTTCATGTAAAGTTTAATCCTTTAATAATTTTCTACCCAAAAGTAATCTTTTCTCCAAACTATGAGCATTCAAAACTACTTGGTCTCATCAAAACACAAGAATCATCTTCTAGAGAATCACATAATACACAAAAGATTAACTATATATTTATCTATCTTTAAACATTATCCCAAAACAGAATGGGTAAGTTAAAACAACTCTTCAAAAAGATATAATCCCATAAGAATGGAAACTACTTTTAAATTTTCAAAGTTCCATGGTACTACCCAAAGTTCATCATAGTCCATTCCATATATTACAGTCTTTAAAATTCCTCAAAATAAACCAAACTAAGATTGAAACCCAAATACAAGAAGGATTTGATAACATAGTCTTCCAAAATAAACTTTATTGTTCATCTCCAAACAACATCAACCACTCCAAACATCATATAACAAAAGTATCTAACCTAAAAATATTTTACCCAAGATAGGTTAATCATTCCCATAAGTAACCTAAATTACTATAAATCCACCATAAATTCATCGATTCTTCAAAATATAAATCAACCTTACTCCTCAATGAAAGTACCATAGTAATCTATTTACCTCGATCATATAGGGTCCCCAAAATAGTGAACGTCTTCCAAAATAATAATCATATTTTAATCCCCTAATCATCCCTATCATATTAATATGAAAATCATCGCATTTCCTATCACATTGGTTGTTGGAACATGTTCTTCCATTTCCCACCATTAACTAAGAAGAGAAAGCATAATTAGGGGCTTAAGTACTTAGCCAATAATCATAAAAAGGAACTGAAAGCATATAAGGATAACATTTACAAGAAAATTATACCCTAACTTGTGATCCCCTAGGTTCCCATCTAGGTTATCCATGATCAAATATTCTTATGTGAATCTTTATTTTATTTTATCTTTGTTCCTTTAACAATGGTTCATACTAAGCTTATGAATTTAACAAAGCATATCCCCCGGAAGTGTCATAACCAAGAGTGCAGCAAGGCCCGTTGTCGTGTACCAGTTCCCGTTCGAGTCTAGATCAAAGCAGTGTTTTTGGGTTTTACCTTTATGTACATCTGTGCTAGAGCCTCCTCTACCTGCTCGTATCCAGACAGGGATGTATTTTCTTGGAAACCCCTTACTCAATACTCACCAAAATACCAGGAAGATTTCCTACATTCAAACTTTTCTATAGGGTTATTCCTAGAGTTTTCATATACTAATTTCCACAAATATCTAAACCATCCTTTGATACCAACTATAGCATCCCGCCTTTTTATCACATAAACTTTCACTACATTTTACAAAGCTGAGGATCTTTAAGGTTAGTGTCTGGGAAACCAGGAACTTAAAACATGAAAACATAAAAGATTCTTCTTAAACACTTGAAAGGCTTCTCCTCATGTTCATCCTAGATCATTACTACATCTCATAACCTGGGGACATACATCAAAAGAAACGGTGAGCATAAGGCCCAGTAAGGGAAACAAGAGAAACATTTTACATGTGAACTTGAGATACTTCAATAAAGTCATGAAAAGATCATTAAGGCATGAGAAAGAAATCATGAGGCATATCATAATAAAAATAACATTTTTCATAACTTGAAGATGTGGCTGCAACATTTAATATTGACAATCATTTCGTTTCACCAAGGCCCATCCCCAAGGTGTCATTAAAAATTACCAAGGTTATTCAGCAAGGTATCTGTCTAAAAAGTCATCTCTAGAGATTAAATCTTTACCCAATGCATTGGAGAGCTATCTGGACGCACCCTTGACATGTCTTAATAATCATGTGAGCCACATATATCATCATCAGTCATTTCATAAAAAATCCATATAGCATAAAACAAATGGGTTTCATTTCATAATCATAACGTTTTAAAAACTGCTTTAAAGACATGATCTTTTTGTCATTTTAAACCCACAGAAAAGGGAAAGTGGGTTTCATGTATGTAAATCCCAGAATTTAAAATAGAACATTTTCGTATATATGTGAATAACCCTGTAGAAATAAGATCTTTGAGTATTCACTTAATAACATAAAATAATTTTGAGATAAGGAGGGAGGCATTTTTAGTCGAAAACTATGCAGCATCACGTCTATGATACATGGTTTTAAAAGACATTTAAAGGAGAGGGGACATGGGTCACCCACTCAAAAATGATACATAAAACAGTAGGGGAACCGGATATAAATTATTTAAGAACATGGTAATGAAATTTGAATGATATACATATGAAACAAAAAACATGAAAGGAAGACAAAAAATAAGATTTCTCTTATGAGAATTCGGCAGCCTAATGGCGTCACTTAAAACATCCAAAAATGGATTGACGAGATCAAATTGGGCCTCTAATCATATAAAATTAAATAATAAGTATGATATATATAGATATCATACCCCAAAATAAAAAAAATTAACTTGAAGGACTTCACATGAAAGTAGATCTTGAAAATGAGAAGGGTGAATGAACCAATTAAAAATTCGGCAGCATAACGGCGCCACTTAAAACGTCAAAATACTGAATTGAAGAGATAAAATGGGGTATATCATAATATGTAAACAAAATATCAGTAAGATAGATTTAGATATCATACCCCAACATAATGAAAAGGAAATTGAATGAATTTACATGAAAGTAGCACTTCAAAACAAGAAGGGTGAAAACGACTTAAAAATTCGGCAGCCTAACGGCGCCACTTAAAACTTCAAAATACTGAATTGAAGAGATAAAATGGGGTCTCTAATAATATGAAAATAAAATATCAGTATGATAGATTTAGTGACCATACCCCAACATAATAAAAAGGAACTTGAAAGAATTTACAAGAAAGTAGAACTTCGAAACGAGAAGGGTGAAGAACCACTTAAAAATTCAGCAGCCTAACGACGCCACTTAAAACTTCAAAATACTGAATTGAAGAGATGGAATGGGGTCTCTAATCATATGATCATAAAATATCAGTATGATAACTTTAGAGATCATACCCCAACATAATAAAAAGGGACTTGAAAGACTTTACATGAAAATAGATCTTGAAAAATGAGAAGGGAGAAAGAATCTGTTACAAAAATTTCGGCAGCCTTACAGCGCCACTTAAAACATCATAAAACGAAATAATGAGAGTAAGAGGGGATATCTCATTATATTAACATTAAAAGTGAAGTAAGAGGATTATAAAAGAACATCCTAAAACATAAGAACATGGAGCATAAAAGAAATGACATAAAAGAGATTTCTTGAAAAGAAAGAGAGAGGTCGGATCCCTTACCTTAAAACGTAACTCGTAAAACTCAAAGGTTGGGACCCTGAGGGATTGGGGGAACCTTGGGAGGGCTCTTGGAGAGGTAATGAGACCAGAAATTCTTTTTGGGAAAGTGGGGAGTCGAATGGATGAGATGATGGCTTGGTATTTATAGGGAAAGTGAGGGGACACGGCATTAATGGCCAAGGGACACCTCATTAGTGGTTTTGGCAAAACCATGGGCTTTCCCATGGTATTTGCACATGGTATTGGCCACTTGGGACACCACATACCTTATCTTACTATTCATAAGTCTACCATATTTATTACATACATAATACATCATTTAATGATGTCATTAAACACCCGAAACTTAAAAACTGTATTTTCACTATTCATCGAAAATTCAACTTTCTCAGAATAATCCCAAAATTTCACCTTAACCAAATATCAATGCTCTGATTTCAAAAAATAACTCCATTTTATAAAAATAATTTTCTAAATATTTTTAATTTATATTTTAAATAAATAAACTATTCACCGAAAATTCATTTTTTCATAAAAAACCCCAAATATTACCATAACATGATATCGGTGCTCTGAGTTCAAAAAATGAAATCCATTTGTTAAAAATAATTTTTTAAATATTCTTAATTTAATTTATAATTAAAAAACAAAATTCACTCAAAAAAACTAATACTTGAATAATAATTTGTGAAATCGTTATTTAACCATTTTATTGAATCACATTACTTAATCAAGGTTCCTAGATTATATTAATACTTTCTTTAAGTGAGATTACTAATCCATTTGGACACATTACTAATCCTAATCATAAAATCACTATTCCTAATTTACTATTCATGAAAAATTAAGTTGATTTTATTAGACTCTAAATTTTGTACTGAGCATAATTGTAGAAGACCATTTTTTGAATATCATTACACATTTTTAATTATTTAAGGTTTACATAAACATTTTTAAAATATCCTTTTTCTAAAATTCCCCAAAAATATGCATACTATATTTATCAGGTCATTTGAAAATTCATAAAATTCATCATAAGAAGAAATCCCACTTTTTATTTAAAACAAAGGATTACACAAGACCGTTACGGTCTCCTTACATATCCCCTTATCACACCAGCATAGGACCTAAGTGTAAGGTGTGCTAAGGTGAGAGAATCTGAGGGAGGCTCGGCTAACATCGCACGAGTAGTAATTTCTATCAGTTTGAACTTCTCGCAAAGGCGATTCCGTTCTCGCTTCACACGATGAAGTTCGGCTTGGGTTTGGACTAGAGAAAAGCCCAGTGGTGCTACCTCCTTCCCAAGTTCTGTTAGATGGGCTTCGATCGGTCCAAGACTACTGGGTGAGGCCATCGAATCTTCTTTCTATAATAATTAACCAAGATTACTTGTATTTAGAGACAAAAATCAAAACATTTAGTTTCCAAGGGTCATATTGACCAATGGTCATATAACAGTCAAAACCCAATGGTCTCATTTTAATTATACTCATGTTATCAAATGAAACATTTTTGTTGAGTATAAAAAACAAAATAAAATAACACATAAAATTAGGAAACAAGATTTATTCAAAATTTCGTGTCGTTACATGAAAAATATTTTTGGTTCCTCTTGTTTGAACCCTCTGATGTTGATCACCAATAACGTTTTCAGACTTTACTTTCTTCCTCATCATAGGATATGTTGTTCAAATTTCATCCTCATCACTTGAAATTGTTGAGTCTGATTCTTCTTATTGAGTTGCATTACCCATATTGGCAACATTATCATAATTGTTAACAAGACTTTCTTTATCATTATCAACTTCTATATCAACAAAAGATTGCTTTTCATTCTCAAAATTTTCCTCAACTTTCACATTAGAAGAATCGAAAATTCATTGTGTTTCTTTATTGAAATATATATATCCTCTTCCATCTGAAGAAAATCAACAAAAAATTCCATCATCACAGCTTTATTCAATGTTTATATGGTTTTCCTTTTTTTCTTTATGATTCATTTACTCCCAAAAAATCTTATGTGACATAAACATTATTATTATTCAGAATTTCATATAGAGTCATATCTTATTTTTTTCCTAATGAAACAATAGTTCTAAATATTCAAAGTAGTACTCATGGCTAGCCTCCAATAATAATGAGAGAGACCATATTCGAGTAGAATAGTTCGCCCCATTTCAACTAGAAATCTATTCTTCCTTTCAGCAACCCCATTTTGTTTTGGTGTGTATAGTGAAATAAACTCATGTTGAATTCCATGTTTCTCTAGGTAACATTAAAACTCTTCATTCTTATACTCTCCACCATTATCTGTTCCCAACCTCTTCACCGAATACTCCAATTCCTTCTCTTATTTCCTTTGGAAACTCTTAATCACTTTCAACGAATATGACTTATGCATCATGTACATAACACAAGTAATGAAAATTAAGCAATAAATGAAACAAATAAAGTGATTATATCAATTTTTTACTAATTTATCATTGGTCCACATATATTAGAATATATAAGTTACAAGTGTCATTTTGAATGAATGTACGCTCTCTTATGCATAGATATTTTAATCTTCCCTTTCTCTCAAATTGTGAAACAAAAATCTCTTATTCTTGATAAATCAGGAATATCTCATACAATGTCTCACATAGATAACATGCACATGTTTTTTAAAAACATATCTACAATCCATTTATTCTATAACTAATTTTCATCCACTATATTCATGTAAAAAGTGTTCTTTAATTCACTAACTTGAAACATTTCCCATTTTGGACGATGGCCTCTAGTAACTCACTTTTCATCATTTTCATTTTCCAAAAAAAAAAACCAATATTTCCATAAGATAAATTTTTTCCCTCATCACATAGTTGTGAAACACTCAATAGATTTTGATTCATCCCATTAACACATAATGTTTTCCAGGATTTCATTTTTTTCTTTCCCGATGATGGCTGATCCAACACCTTTGATCCTCAGAGATTCAATATTTCTAAATGTAATTGTTCCTTCTTCAATGTATTTCAAATTCATTAGAAAATTTAATTCTTCTATCATATGATTGGAACACCCAATATCATGAATCCATGGATGTTACCCTTTTTTATCTTTCAATGCAGTTTAAAAAATAAATGCTTTTTTTCTTCCTTTCCATTACTCACCTCCATCTTCGGCGATTTGATATGAACATTTTACTATGCTGGAAACTAAACAAGATATCACATAGAAATATTTCCAGGAAATTAACATCTTCCAACAATATTTTCTAATGGTGGTAACATATTCTAGACATTCACACAAGCCTTCTAATATTTATTTTGAACTTCCTTCTCATTATTCCCATTTTGAGAGGATTGTCTCCCCTAAAACATTTTCTTCTATATATTGTGACATAATATTAAACTTATTTATTGAACAACCACATGTTTGTAGTGAATTCTAATACACCATAATAGCAGCAGTAACTATAAAATGAATATTTCCCTTTGAAATTTTTATACTGACCAGATTTGTAAACATGTGTAGAGACCTGAAACTTGACATACATGGACATTATATTACTTTTGCAGAATAAATAGTACATAACAAAAACACACACATAAGGACCGTAATAGTTTAGTGTCTTTGGAAACTCGGAATATAATCTTCTAATCATGGTGAAAGATCTTCAACATCTCTCAAAAAGATCTTCTTTTTTTTACATAAAACCATTCTTTATATCCTGGGGAAATTAAATTATAAAAGGGTGAGCTCAAATGCTCAGTAAGGGTAAACAAAAGAAATATCAATCACATCATATACATATAGCTTTTGGAAATCTTAACCTGCAAAGGAAATCATAATTTCACAACATGGGATAAATCATAGTAGTGAAATGTAATCCCAATAATCCTAACATAAAACATGAAACTTTGTGTCATACACACATAATCATAGAGAATCATTTCTTGTTAGTCAAGACTCATTTCCAAGACTACTTAGTGGAAAAAGTCCCTTTCTGAACCGAGTTCATTCCTCGTTTCAGTCCTGTTTCACTGAACCGATATAACCTACAGTTCCAGCCATGTCTATCTCATGAGATATAAAATCTTTACCCAATGCATTGGAGGGAGATATAGGTCCCACCCATATCATAATTATATCATTCTTATGTGTGCCACAAAATCATAAATCATACATCATTGAATAACCCATGTAATAAAAATGGGAATCTTAAACATCATGACATCATAAAACAATTCATATAAGATAAAGGAATTCATAAAAAAAATTCCACCACAAAAGAATCAAATAAATATAATAATACGGATGAATACAGAACCCTCTATTATCTTAGACGGAAAATAATTTTGATAAAACAATTTAACTCCATTCTTGAGGAAAATATCCTTTCTACTTCAAAAATTTTTTTCCTTTCTTAACATGTCATACAATTTTAAACTAAAATAAGTTGATTAAAAATAAACATGAAAACATGTAAAGGAAGATTCTTGGAAATAATGTTTTAAAAATCCATTCATTCTGTATAAGTTAAAAAAACATTCTTCGTACTTTTGTCGGAAAAGTCAAAAAGTACCTCGTACGAAAAACGACAAAAGATTCCTTTCAAATATTTTTACTAAAAACTCACCGATGGGTAAAATTGGATTTAAACAATTGTAGGTGGATGGAAATAATATTAAATATTGAGGAAACATGGATATGGATGATAAAATACACCCCAGTAAATTTCAAAGTATAAACAATCTCGAATAAAAATGAGATTGTGATATTTCCCTTACCTTAGGTCCGATTTGCTTCGTAAGTGTCCGAACCTCCTCTTCTTTGAAGTGATTCTTTGAGACCTCCTTTTAGGGTACTAAAATAGGTCTTTGAAAAAGACCAGAACCTCTAGGATGTTTCTAGGGAAGTGTAGAGGAGAAATTGGCAGGGTTTGGACGAGCTTTAAGGCTTAAAGTGGTCTGAGGAAGAGGGGGAGGAGGTTCCCTTTTATAAGGGAGGAGAGGGACACCTTTGGAATAAATAAAACTATTATTTTATTATAAAGTCAAATTCGGTTTCAAATAGCTCCAAATTGATTTATTTTGAAGCTAAGGTGGGGATGGGTCGAAATCCTCCCATCCAATAGAATTTAGATAGGTTTAGGTTCCTATTTTAACCTTATCATTTAGATTTAACATTAAGTTAAATAACTTTACTTTTACCGTGTCTTCTTGTGTTCTTACACTATAAGGTTAATAAACATACTATAACAATCCAAACGAACCCCAAATTGTTTATTATTAATATATATAACCTTATCTAAGTCATTTGGCCAATCCTTAGATTTTTAGGAATGAAAAAACAATTAATAATATAATATTTGTTTTAAAAAGAATTTTATGTCAATTTTGACACTATTTAGTAATTGATTTTTTTTAAAATCATAACAGAATGATTAGTTCGAAAAAAGTTAATTAAATCAATATTAACATGTCATATTAACCAATAAAATTAGTGGAATTCATAAAAAGTCTCAAATTACACTTATTTGGGTATTTATAATATCAATTATTCTAATTTTTCACTATTATGGTAATTACTTCATCATCATTGTGTAATAAATAAATTAAATTATATTATGGCTAAAAATTATAAATAAAATATCATTATGTTGAAAATCTTATTAGATTTCTAATGAATATTTACAATCGTATTTATATTATGTATAACCATATATTACAAATGTTTTAGTAAATAAACTCTGATTTTAACTCTTTTAGCTTTTCTTTGAATTAAATAATAATAAAGGTCCTAATCTAATCCAAGTGGGCCTAAATGGTCATATTTTATTCCTAAGGTTGTTTTTGGTCGAATTACACTTATACAATAGAATTAGGACATCTGTTAGGGTAATAATAATATCATTTTTACCCTTAATTACTTCATTTACTTTTAACCGTGGTAAAAAAAAGTAAAAAGTTACTATTCACCAAAAATTATTTTCATCTCAATGAACCATATTTTACTTACTGACATCAACCGTGTCTCTCGGAATTTTGAAATTGTACTCACAGAAGTGGTAAAATTAAATTTTATGAAAAATTCATTTTTTTAACTACCACTTAGTGGTTTCACTATTCATCAAAAAATGAAAGTTTCCAGAAAAATACCAAAAATTAGACCTAATCTATATTTTATATTATGAACTCAAAAATGATGTCTATTTTACCAAATTCAAAACACATCAGTTGCATTAATTAATTTAAAAATTAATTCCCATCGTTAAAACAAATAGCGTGTTCTTAAGAGATAATTACTATAAAAGATTGACACATTTTATGTCTGGTTTAAATTTGAAATTAAATTCAATGACCAACATTGTATTAAATTGTAAAAATATATTCTAAATATACTTTAAAACCACTCAAATTAATAATTTATCACTACTAATTATTTCGATTGAAGAAGTTGATTTTATTTAAAATATAGCGTGTTTTTACTATTCATCAAAATATGAAAGGTACCAGAATGATATGAAAATATATCCAAAGTAAATTTTTATGTCATGATTCCAATGAAGAATTTTATATTTTCAAATTTAACTTATAAACATGTCAAAAATTAGATTTAAATTGGGCGTGCCATCAAAAGGCGGCAAACTGAATTTTTTGAAAAATACTTTTTTTACCCGAAAAATTTATTTTGTTCTTATACCATGTTTTAGAAAATGTGTAAGATGAATAATAATGTTATAAGATTCAAAATCTAGTTAATACTATTCATAACGGCTAGTTCATAATAATATTATAATAATATATCGTGGTTTTGTAAAACCCGGTATTGCGTACAAGACACGCTATCGAGGAAGGTCGCGATTGCGTGTAATGCAAACCAAGTCAGGGTTGTGTGCTGTGCAAGAATCCTTCATTGTATTGTATAAAATAATCCAACCATATTTAATTTATACATTTAATATATATATATATACTCAATGTTGCGTAGAATAACTATTATCAAAATTGTGTGTAACACGATCCATGAATAGTGTTGCGTATACTGCAAGCTAATACGGTGTTGCGTATAGCGCAAGGTAATCTTAGTGTAGCATACAACACAAGACATTAATGAAATTAAAAGAATATTTTTCATAAAATCTCGGGGTGTTACATTCTACCCCCCTTAAAATGAATTTCGCCCTCAAAATTCGTCAGGGTTATAAATGGTTTAATATTTGAAAGTTTCTTTAATAGAAACCCACATCGTAAAAAAATAATACCAAAACCAATATTTAATAACAAAAGTATGAAATGTAACAGTTACCCAAATAAACTAATCACTGGGTTTCCACATAGGTGAAAATATGGATATGGAAGAAAAATCTAACCATCATGTTCTGATGGAGAGTGGTAGAGAACATGGCTATGGAAAAGCCAGCAATCCCAAAGCCATAAATTTGTGACGATCTAAGGTACCATCTGATTCATCAGATATAAGAGCACTAGGACAACATTTTTAGTTTTCAAGATCATTTCTCTAAAGTTGATGAAATTGGAATTAGAAGATATACTTTCGTGATTTTGGTATAGTCTCACCGTTTGTCATTCTTTGGACAATTTTCACTTCATCTCTTAAAGAAATGAAGTTGAATTTGTCATTCATGATGTGTTAGCAGATCATGTGATAGAATGATGGGACATTCCATCTGTCTCAAACAAAAGGTTAGAAAAGTTATCAAAAAATACCTAAGTCCATCCATAGTGAGATTAATCAAATATGGTTCCTAAAATGGTCTTATACTTCATATATCATACTGCTTAATATAATAAAAATATTTTCTACTAAACAGGGACTTCCTGTAGGCCAGTGGTAGGCGATAATGGCCAGTCGCAATTCGGTTGTGGGTTTGATTCTCACAGCCTTGTCCGACGCAATGGGCTGTCGCCCGTCCTGCAGGTTGTCATTTTTCTAAAGCTATATTAATATAAGATCTCATCAACAATATCAAAAAAAATTTATCTTTAAACAATACTAACTTATGTCCAACATAATCCATTCTAATCTTTAGGCTTATCTAAAATACTTCAATCCAATCTCATACTATAAAGAAAATGATCACGTGAATGCCGTCATTTATCCCCCATATATCATAAGATATATCTTGTTGGTCAAATTACAAACATGTGAATACCTTAATCATGTATTTTCTTGAAGAATGAATACCCATTGAACCTTTGTGAAAACATGAATGCAGTCAAAAGTTAACTCTTTCCACATACCAAAATCCAAAAATTCTATATACTCAAACCATGATATAACCTTCTCCTTATATCAGTCATGATCTCATGAATACTATAAAACATTTAATTTTCTTCTTATCCCTTCATTATGCGCATATCATCTACATTCCAAAAATATCTTAATAGCCTTTCATGGATACTGGTACCATTAATCATACACTTTCAAAACTCAAGGAAAGACAACAGTGTAACAATCCTTAGATTTCTCTTTATTCCATAGTACCATGAGATTACTTATACAACATTACACATGATAAACATGTAATCATTCCACTACATTCTTAAACCAATGACCGAGCTCCAACAATTCTTTCATCTCACATATCATTTGTAGTCTCTTCATCATCATCAACATAAATACTACCCATACGACTATACTGATTCTCTTCATGAGACATTCCCTTAGGGAATTGGTTTTCATAATGACCGTACATTCCACATTTAAAACATTTAACCATTGTTGATGTCATAGCAATACCATTATCCTCATCCCTGGTGTTAACTGAACCTTTTCCTTTGCACTTACTGGCTTTGTGTCCTTCTTTTCCACACCCAAAGCATCTTCCAGTTCCGTTGAAACATTCTCCTTGATGCCTCTTCCCACATGATTTACATAGGTGAAATTGAACTTTCTTTCCTCTATGATCATCATGAATCTCCATCTTTCTCTTATTAGCCGAGTCATGAAACTTAACAAATTTTACTTTATTGATCACATTATGAGATTGCTGATTCGGCATAATAATGATGTTTGGACTTCCAAATCCCATTCCATTTGGTTTCTCATGAATAATATCATTCCATTGTCCATCATATCCCCCATTATCGTGAATCATCTTGTTTCCAGCCATTTTCTAAAACCCAAAAAGAATAGTGTGAGAGGAAAAATCATAATAATGGGGGAGTAACTTAAATATCTAACATCTTTGGTTTAATATAATATTGGTACCATAGTTCTAGGACTATATCATATATGTATACTTATCCTTAAGGACATCCCTAGACGTACCTTAGAAATATCTCTAGGGATCTTACTAACGTTTTCACATCCTAGTTTATAAAGGTTAATTAAACTTCTCCTCTGATACCAACTGTAGAGACCCGAAGCTTGACGTACATGGAAATTATATTACTTTTTTCGAATACATATTATATAACGAAAACACACACACAAGGACCGTAATAGTTTAGTGTCTTTGGAAACTCAGAATATAATATTCTAATCGTGGTGAACGATCTTCAACATCTCCCAAAAAGATCTTCTTTTTTTTACCTAAAACCTTTCTTTATATCCTGGGGAAAAGAAAACATAAAAGGGTGACCTCAAATACTCAGTAAGGGTAAACAAAAGAAATATCAATCACATCATATACATATAGCTTTTTGAAATCTTAACCTGCAAAAGAAATCATAATTTCACAACATCGGATAAAACATAGTAGTGAAATGTAATCCCAATAATGATAACATAAAACATGAAACATTGTGGCATACACACATAATCATAGAGAATCATTTCTTGTTAGTCAAGACTCATTACCAAGACTATCTTAGTGGACAAATTCCCTTTCTAAACCGAGTTCATTCCTTATTTCAGTCCTATTTCACTGAACCGGTATAACCTACTGTTCCAGCCATGTCTATTTCATGAGATAAAAAATCAATACCCAATGCATTGGAGGGAGATATAGGTCCCACCCATCTCATAATGATACCATTCTTATATGTGCCACAAAATCATAAATCATACATCATTGTATAACCCATGTAATAAAAATGGGAATCTTAAACATCATGACATCATAAAACAATTCATATAAGATAAAGGAATTCATAAAAATAATTCCACCACAAAATAATCAAATAAATGTAATAATAGGGATTAAAACAGAAAACATTATTATCTTAGATGGAAAATAATTTTGATAAAACACTTGAACTCCAATCTTGAGGAAAATATCCTTTCTACTTCAAAAACATTTTTCCTTTCTTAACATGTCATTCAATTTTAAACTAAAAGAAGTTGATTAAAAATAAACTTGAAAACTTGTAAAGGATGATTCTTGGAAATAATGTTTTAAAAATCCATTCATGCCGTATAATTTAAAAAAAACATTCTTCATACTGTTGTTGGAAAAGTCAAAAAGTACCTCGTACGAAAAACGACAAAAGATTCCATTCATATATTTTACTAAAAACTCACCGAAGGGTACAATTGGATTTAAACAATTTAGGTGGATGGAAATAATATTACATATTGAGGAAACAAGGATGTGGATGATAAAATACACCCCAGTAAATTTCAAAGTATAAAAAATCTCGGATAAAAATGAGATTGTGATATTTCCCTTAACTTAGGTCCGATTTGCTTCGTAAGTGTCCGAACCTCCTCTTCTTTGAAGTGCTTCTTTGAGACCTCATTTTAGGGTACTAAAATAGGTCTATGAAGAAGACCATAACCTATAAGATGTTTTTATGGAAGTGGAGAGGAGAAATTGGTAGGGGTTGGCCGAGCTTGAAGGCTCAAAGTGGTTTGAGGAAGAGGGGGAGGAGGTCCCCTTTTATAAGGGAGGAGAGGGGCACCTTTGAAATAACTAAAACTTTTATTTTATTATAAAGTAAAATTAGGTTATAAATAGCTCCAAATTGATTTATTTTGATGATAAGGTGGGGATGGGTCTAAATCCTCTCATAAAATAGAATTTAGACAAGTTTAGGTTCCTATTTTAACCTTATCATTTAGATTTAACATTAAGTTAAATAATTTTACTTTTACCGTGTCTTCTTGTGTTCTTACACTATAAGGTTAATAAACATACTATAACAATCCAAAAGAACCCCAAGTTGTTTATTATTAATGTATATAACCTTATATAAGTCATTTGGCCGAACCATAGATTTTTAAGAATAAAATAACAATTAATAATATAATATTTGTTTTAAAAACTATTTTATGTCAATTTTGACACTATTAAGTAATTGATTTTTTTGAAAATTATAACACAATGATTAGTTCTAAAAAAGTTTATTAAATCAATATTAACATTTCATATTAACCTATAAAATTAGTCTAATTCATAAAAAGTCTCAAATTACACTTATTTGGGTATTTATAATATCAATTATTCTAATTTTTTACTATTATTGTAATTACTGCATCATCATTGTGTCATAAATAAATTAAATTATTTAATGTCTAAAAATTATAAATAAAATATCATTATGTAGGAAATATTATTCTCTTTCCAATGAATATTTACAATCATATTTATATTATGTATAACCCTATATTAAAAATGTTTTAGTAAATAAACATTGATTTTAACTCTTTTAACTTTTCTTTGAATTAAATAATAATAAATGTCCTAATCTAATCCAAGCGGGCCTAAATGGTCATATTTTATTCCTAAGGTTGTTTTTGGTCGAATTACACTTATTTAATAGAATTAGGACATGTGTTAGGGTAATTATAATATCATTTTTACCCTTAATTACCCTATTTAGTTTTAACCGTGGTAAATAAAAGTAAAAAATTACTATTCACAAAAATTTATTTTCATCTCAATGAACCATATATTAATTTCTGAAATCAACCGTGTCTCTCTGATTTTTGAAATTCCACTCACAAAAGTGGTAAAATTATGTTTTATGAAAAATTCATTTTTTTAACTACCACTTAGTGGTTTCACTATTCATCAAAAAATGAAAGTTTCCAGAAAAATTCCAAAAGTTAGGCCTAAGCTATATTTGATATTATGAACTCAAAATGATGTCTATTTTACCAAATTCAAAACATATAAGTTGAATTAATTAATTTAAAAATTAATTCCCGTCGTCAAAACAAATAGCGTGTTCTTAAGAGATAATAACTATAAAAGATTGACACTTGTTTATGTCAGTTTTAAATGTGAAATTACATTAAATGAGAAACATTGTATTAAATTTTAAAAATATATTATAAATATACTTTAAAACCACTCAAATTAATAATTTATCACTATTAATTATTTCGATTGAAAAAGTTGTCTTTAATTAAAATATAGGGTGTTTTTACTATTCATCAAAATATGAAAGTTACCAGAATGATATGAAAATTTATCCAAAGTAAATTTTTATTTCATGATTCCAAAGAAGAATTTTATTTTGTCAAATTGAACTTATAAAAATGTCAAAAACTATATTTAAAGTGGGTGCGCCATCAAAAGGGGACAAAACTGCATTTTTTTAAAAATACTTATTTTACCCGAAAAAACTATTTTGTTCTAATACCTTGTTTTAGAAAATGTGTAAGATGAATAATAATGTTATAAGATTCAAAATTTAGTTAATACTATTCATAACGTCTAGTTCATAATAATATTATAATAATATATCTTTTTTTAGTAAAACCCGGTGTTGCGTACAACACACGCTATCGAGGAAGGTCGCGATTGCGTGTAATGCAAGCCAAGTCAGGGTTGCGTGCTGTGCAAGAATCCTTCGTTGTTTTATATAACATAATCCAACCATATTTCATTTATTCATTGTATATATATATATATATATACTCAATGTTCCTTAGAATAACTATTATCAAAATTGTGTGTAACACGATCCAAGAATAGTGTTGTTTATACTGCAAGCTAATACGGTGTTGTGTATAGCGCAAGGTAATATTGGTGTAGCATACAACACAAGACATTAATGAAATTAAAAGAATATTTTTCATAAAATCTCGGGGTGTTACAACATGTCTATCAACAACCTTCTTAATAGAACTTTGCTGACTATCAAACTTCTATATTTTTATTGTCACATTCTTCTTCAGATCATATTTCTGTTAAGACTTATCATTTATAGAAGTATTAGATATATTTCTAGACTTAGGATTTTTATATTCTTCTTGATTTTTGGGAATTGGTGACTTTGGCCACATACATAGCCTTTCCTTCTACGTTCTTATTAGAACCAAAACCGTCTTTCCACTCTACATTTAAAGGAAACTTATGTGGATGCTTAATTGGTTAATTATTTCTAGATAATTCTCTAACTTTTCAGATAGATTGTTTGAAATAGATATTCATTTAATTATCATTAGAATGTTTCTTTTGAACATGTCCCAACTCTTCTTATTTTTCAATAAACTTTTCTTCAAGATGATTATTAAAATTATCTTCATTATCAAGATAATTATTTATATAATCAATCTACATTTCCATATTTATTTTCCCATCAGGAAGACCTGCTTTATTTTTTGATGTGGAATTTTCATTTTTCAACTTCTAGTTTTCCTTATATAGAATTCTGATCTTACTCAAACATTCTTTCAACTCTTCTTTCATATAATATTCATGTTGTGTTTCTCCATCTTCAGAACTATTACTCTTGTAATAGTAATTATTCACTACTGCAATAAAAGAATTATCTTTATATTTCTCAATAAATTTTTTCTTAAATTATGCTTCCCTAACAACTTCTTCTTCATCTTTAGATAAAAATCTTATCCTTTTTGAATTGATGAACTATTTATCCTTCCCCTTTGAAAAATATTTTTTTCTTGATTCTTCAACAACCGTCTTGGCCTTCTATCATCATCATCACCATATTTTTATTATTTATTTTGAGTATAGTTAGCCACAATGTGACCAATAGTTCCACACTAAAATTATTTCAAGGGAAGTATACCCATGTATTTCCCTATACCGCTTTTCACATTCTCTGAAAAAAGGATAAAATTTCATAAAAAGTTTTACATACCTCAAATTCAGAATCAGATTCACCAGCATCATATTCAATAAGAGTATTCATTGAATTCTCTTTTATTTCATCCTTTAATGAAATTTCTCTATCAGCTTTGGTTTTTCTCTTTATAGTCTCCTCCCATATCATTTCTTAAGTAATGAGAGTTCTATTCAAATGCTCATGATATAATGTTTCAAGATCATTGGCTTATAATGAAGACACATTTAAAAACTTCACTCTCATAATGATATAAGAGTAATGTAAATTTTTCTCTTCTATTTTTCTCAAGATTCTTCGTATCAGTAGGTGTCCAAGGAACCTTGTCATCAATAGGAGGAAATCCTTCAGTTGTAGTTTCAATATCATTATACCCAATAGACATAAGATAATGCATCATTTTATATTTCCAGATATAATTATTCTTTCCATAAAATAAATAAATCCTATAATAGTTCACACAATTAAGATTCTCCATCATAAATTTTATTCAAAACTACAAGAATGACCAAACGAAGGAAACCTCCCTCGAATACCAATTGATGTTCCCAATCATGATCCAAGTATCACTAAGATGGGGAGGGGTGAATCTATGATATCCTATATATTTTTTATGTTTCCTTATTTTTTAAACAACTTTCACCTTTATTTAATGATTTTATTCCCCACTGAACACACATAGCCACATGAACACAAGATTTACAAGGTTCACTACTCAACAAGAGTAGTTATGTCCTTGTTATGGTACAAAAACAATATAGTACCACATAATCCAATAGAAAAAAATTCCATTTATGTGATAAAATTAGTATGATATTCTCTTACACTGGTCTAGGACATTGAAAATTATCCAATAGTATGTGTCATTTCTCTTAGAAATAATAGGGTAATGTAATGTTTCTGTGTTTCTAAATGAACATACACTTATCAAATCATTCAAAACAATTATTCACTTTCCTACCCAGAAGCTGGTAATAACCTCCTGGTGCAAATAGCTTGTGTGCCACTCCTTACTTGCGTGCCTCTATACATGCACGCCTACCTTGTAGCTCGCAACTCTGCTTGTGCACCACCCAACACGTAGACCACAATTCCTCTCAACTAACAATTTTCTTTCCAAATCAGGCAGATACACAAAAAAATTTCTTTCACACAACTCCCTACCTATGCGTAACATATAACATTCATGTCAATTCTACTTTCGGGCCTCTTTTTTGCATAACACACAACATGCACGGCACTTCAAATTTTCATGACACATTCTACCAATTGTCTAATCAGAGAAAAAAGATCTATTATGTGTTTAGAATACAAAAATGAAGATGGTAACAATCTATTTATATGAATTTTGGTGACTTGTGCGCCACATACAATTGTGCTCCATTCCTACTTCCACAAGGCTCCATCAATTGCACATCGCTCCAACACTAGCACATCGCTCCATCACAATTGCACCACATTCTTTATTTTTTCAAATTTTGATATTATGATGTCAAAATATTACTTGCACAAAACATTCACTTGCATGTCGCATACACATGAGAGCCACTTTTGAACTTTCATGCCACTTTGTTTCATTTCTCATATTTTGATGCGATGAAAATAAAATATGACTTGAACGCAACATATACTTGCACATGTCATATAATTCCATGCCACCTTTTAATTTTGCACTGATTTTATTCATTTTCCAAAAATGATTATTTACTCCCCCTATCCTTTATAAGGAATAAATCACGTGATCTCTAATCATATTTTATATTAGAAATAAAAATTAGAAAATTTAAACATCCAGGTTCTGGAAGCCACCCAGAGGCGCCCCGTACCTAGTTGGTCACATGGCCTCAAGCGCATTTTCCCAAATACAAGAGGCTTCCGACTAGAAGCGAGGTCCTTGGGTGTGATAGTGGGGAAACTATGCCCTCAATGGCAGAGTACACAACGGAAGAAAAATAAACATGTAATAGCGGAAGCAGTAATAACCAACAATACAAACAGTCGGAGACTAAATCAAAAAAGTGGAGCACATATGTATATATATGAAATTATGCATGATACATAACTAGGAAAGTATAAAAACAAGTCACAATGCTAGAAAACACTGCAGTACCAAAACTAGTACAAAGTAAAAGTAAACAGCTCCTCAGAATCGCGAGCCAAATCTCCGTCCCATGTTATTTTTCTCCAAGAAATCAAGTTCTAGAAGTCTAAGGGTGCTTGCCGTTGTCTATACCTGCATCAACATAGTATGCTTGGGCCCAAAAGCATAGCCCAAACAGGGTGTGAGATAAATTCCAAATAGGAATTCACCCGAAGATCTGTGCCTAACAGTCAGTGTGTATATGGCAGGTAAAAGTACATTAAGCTGTAATAGTAAGTAGTAAAACAGGATGATACATAGTAGAAAACAAACCACAACCAATATACAGTAGTGAATCAAACAGCTAAAAAGCTGGAAACCCTCTGAAAAGTACTCGTAGCCATCCCCTCTGGTCCTATCCAAGATGTACCACAACCCTCTAGGAAGTGCACTAAACCTAACCCCTCTAGCTTGTTCATACGAATTTATGAGACTCTCTGGGGAAGCTCACTCGGTCAATTACCCTTATAGTCTAGGGTAGTTAGGGACTCTCTTGAGGAAGATCACGCGGTCTAACCCTCTTAGCCCATGGTTCTAGATACTCTCTGAGGAAGTTATCTCGGTCAATTCCTCCTATAGCCTTTGGTATACCACAGACTCTCTGAGGAAGCTCACTCGGTCAATTCCTCCTCTAGCCTGGGATGGTTCTTAAAGAGAAACAAACTAGGTAAGAATATCTGAGGACGTTCACTCGGTCTACCCTCTAGTAGCCTATAAAAAAAATTCCAAGACACTATGGGATCTCACTCAGTCCATCCCCTCTGTAGTCTATAATATCTAAGACTCTCTAGGAAGTTCACTCGGTCGATACATTACAGTCTATAGCACCAGGTTCACTCAGCCCTATGCCGATCAATGCATAATAATTCTATAAGGATAATGTAAACCTATAGAGCTACTTAGATAACCAAAGTACAACTATAGAGATACTTAGCTAAACAGTCAACAAGGAAACAAGTATGTCATGAGTTTCACTTCAACTTATAACTGCATGGTATAGAAACAGGTGTAACAACCAAAGGAAACGTGACCCAAGGGTCATAAAAAGAACAAAGCAAGGGAAAACACATCTGAGCACAACAAATAATCCTCTAACAGGGTCAAATTACCTCTACACAAGCATACAAGCAAGGCAGGAAAACAACAAGGGAAAAAAGGTAAACACGCAATTCCCCGTTCACTAGTATTGGTGGAATTTGAAAATAAAACATAGGGACTTTGAAAGGTAAGGAATAAACCACCTACCTCCATCCTAGGAGATTGATATACATTATCCAAGATGGATAATTCTCCCTAGAATGTCGTAGATCTGAGAAAATGAAGTAAACGATAAACCTTAGATAGCTGCAGAAGGAGGAAGACTTGGAAGACAAGGCTCAAGTAGAAGGAAGAACTCACCTCTGATCATCCAATGAAATCGACCGTTCTTGAATCAGAGAACAAACGGAGAGGCGGGGACTCGGGAAAGATCCGTCCGTACGGGTTTCTCTCGGATGAAGAACCTGGAGAGGGGTGTGTTCTGTCTGTCAGGCATGACATCAGTGTGTTTTGTCAAAAAAAGTTCACGTCGTGTACTTTTAGAGTACACAGCATGTACTGGGTTTTCTTGTACTCCACTATAATCAGCCTCCATGTCACCCCTACACACCGTGTGTGTGTCCGGGTACAGCCAGCACATGGCTTTGAGCCCGAGGAGAGTACATGGCGTGTACTTCAAAAATTTCCAGAAACTCCCTTTTTATTAAAAACTCTAAAAAAAAAGAAAAGTGTACCTGGATTGAAGATCTGGGTTCTTAAAAACTTCCCCCCTTAATGAAATTTGTCCCCGAATTTCCAGAGATGGGCATAGAAGAAGGATCCTTGAACAGTTCCAGCCACTGCGATCGAACCTCGGCCTCCCTCTCCCATGTCTCGTCCTATACTTGCACGTGCTTCTATATAACTCATACCAAAGGAACAGACCGGCCTCAAAAAATGTTTTTACTGTGATTGATAATTCGGATAGGATGCTATTCAAACGAGGAATCTGCTTCAAGATCAACCTCCTCGGGTGGAAAGACATGAGATGGGTCTTAAAAGTAACGTCGGAGCTGAGAGACATGTAAGACGTCGTGCATCGCCTGGTACCTCTGAGGTTGTTGCAACCGATAGGCAACTAGCCCAACTCTCTCCAATACCTCAAACGACCCGATATTCCGTGGTGGATGCTTACCTTATCTCTGAATCCTATTGTGTCCCTAACACTGTGCGACACGCTGGAAAACCTGATCCCTGACCTTGAACTCCAGATTTTGTATCTGTTAATCAGCATAATAATTCTGCCGAGACTGTGCTGTAGCCATCCTCTTCCAAATCAACTCTATCTACTCTGAGGTGTCCTGAACAAGACGTGGTCCTAGATAAGCTGCCTCTCCTGCCTCCAACAATCATAAGGGTGATCGGCATGGCCTACTGTACAGAGCCACGTATGGTGCCATATGAATGGTCGCCTGGAAGCTATTGTTGTAGGAAAACTCTATAAGAGGTATATGCTTCTCCCAAGAACCGACGAAGTCTAGAATGCATGCTCGGAGAATATCCTCATGCACCTGGATCGTGCGCTCGGATTGGCCATTAGTCTGGGGATGGTATTCCATTCATAGAATTACTTGTGTACCCAAAGTCTTCTAAAGTCCTTGCCAGAACCGAGAGGTAATGCACACATTTCTTTCTAAAACAATAGATTGTGGAACACCATGTAGACGTACAATCTCTCGGATGTACAGTCATCCCAGATCATCAAATCTAATTGTCTCTTTGATTGGAAAAAAGTGTGCAACATTCTTAATCCTTTCAATGAAGACCCAAAAAGAATCACTCCCCCGAGGTGACCTCGGCATCCCAGTCACAAAGTCCATTGAAAAATAATTCCACTTCTACTTAGGAATGGGTAACTACTGTAAAAGCCATGTTGGTAGCTGATGCTCTGCTTCCACCTAGTGACAAGTAGAACATCTCATGACAAAACTAGCAACATCACTCTTCATACATGGCCTCCAGTACTGGAGATGAAGGTCCCATACATCTTGGTGATGCCAGGATAAACATCCCAAACTGAGGAATGGAAGTCCCTCATCAGGTCCTCGTATATTTCTACAGGCACCCATACGAATCACTGGAAATTCATGATCTCATCTTCGCTTACTGTCCATCCCGGAAGAGGGTCCCCTCCTGACACATTCTCCCGTAGGACCATGACCTCTGAGTCTGATAGCTGCCTCATTAGTACCTGATCAAAAATTGTAGAGGTAATAACCACCGATTAAAGGAAAGCCTGTCCCTGCCTGTCGTGCACCTCCAGATGCTTCTCAGAGAACAAAGCCATAAGCTGCCACTCACTGCTGGCCTCGTGAACCGCCTGAATCTATGTTTGTCTGCTCAACGCATCTACCACTGCATTGCCCTTTCCCTGCGTGTAAGAGAGCTTGAAGTCAAAGGACTAAAGATATTCTACCTACCTATGTTGTCTTAGATTCAAATCACATTGAGTGAAGATATACTTGAGACTCTTGTGGTCGGTGAGAACCAAAAATTTCTCTCCCAGAAGATAGGGTCTCCAACAGTGTAATGCATGAACAACTACTACCAACTCCAGATCGTGCATCGGGTAGTTCTTCTCATGTGGCCTCAACTACTGAGACCCATACACAATTACTCCATCTCCCTGAATGAGCACAACTCCCAGCCCGATACTGGAAGCATCACATTAAACAGTGTATCCCTTGCCAGGATCTGGCAAGACTAGGATCAGTGCTGATATCAACCTCCCTTTCAGCTCATGAAAGGCTGACTCACAAGATTCTGACCTTAAAAACTTCACCCCCTTCTTTTTCAGACCTGTCAACGGTGCGGCTAGGCGCGAGAAGTCCTGAATGAAGCATTTGTAGTATCCAGACAACCCTAGAAAACTCTGCACCTCAATGATGATCTTTGGCTGCTTCAAGGAAACTACATCTCTCACTTTCTCTAGGTCCACTAACACTCCTGTCTCTGAGATAAGATGACATAGCAAGTGAATATGTTCCATCCAAAAGTGGAACTTTGAGAGTTTAGCATAAAGTCGATGCTCTCTCAGTATACTCAGAATGATCTCAAGATGTGTGGAATGGTTGTGTTGAGTGTGAGAGTACACCATGATATCATCCACAAAGACCATGAAAAAGGATTCCATGTACGGATGGAACACTCGGTTCATCGGTTCCATGAAGACTACAGGTGCATTCATAAGACCGAACGGCATGACCGTATACTCATAAAGACCATAGATGCTCCTGAAAGCAGTCAGAGGTATATCTGATGGTCTAATGCACAACTGATGATAACTGGATATCAAGGCGATCTTCGAGAACATATGGGCTTTTCAAAGCTAATCAAAGAGTTCATTGATCCTCAGAAAGGGGTATCGGTTCTTGACTTTCAACTATTTCATCTTCTGATAATCCACAAAAAGCTGAAGGGTACCATCTGCCTTCTTTGCAAACAGGATAGGCAAACCCCTATGAGTTGTACTGGGTCAGATGAAACCCATTGCCTGCAACTCCTCCAACTTCTTTTTGAGCTCCTACAACTCAGGAGTAGAAATACTTTAAGGAAGAATGGACACCGGTGCCACTCCTAAAATGTGCTCAATCGAGAAGTCTACCTCAAGCTTCAAAGGTAAACCTGCAAAGTCCTCTAGAAAGATATCCCTGAAACGATCCACCACTGGGGGAAAGTCTAACTGTGATGTCCCCTAGTCATCCAGATAAAGACTAGAAATCTAGGTCATCACTTCCCTTAGCCCATGATTCTCTGGTCTAGCTCTACCCGCCTGGACATCCCACTCACCTCTATGAAGGAAGGATCCACCCTCTGGTGATACAAAACTCATCCTGCGGTGATAGCAATTGATGACTGTCTGGAAAGGAACTAGCCAGTCCATCCCGAGAATAACGTCATAGCCCATCATCTCTATGACATAGAGGTCCCATAAGAAATGACACCCTGGAACCTCAAAAGGGCACTCTCTGCACTATCATATGCTAGATTTCCTCATTCCAAACAGTGTGTGAACAGTCAACAAGTCAGAAGACGAAAAGATACAGAGCCTGAGGTTCTCCAAAACTGCAAAAGATATAAATCTATGAGAATCACCAGTATCGAAAAGAACTGAAGATAAAACTGAGGCTACTAAGATCGTACCTCGAACTATATAAGGTATGGGATCCTACTCCTGATAGGTCTGCTCCACGGTGAATGACTGGCCTGTACCGTGGCCCTTGCGTCTGGATGGCGGCTCTGAGATGATCCACTCTACTTTCGCTAATGACCTGATGATTGACCACCACGACCGCGACCTCCACCTCGGCCTGAACGGACGGAAGAACTCTTGTTCCCTGACTGGTGTGAAAATGGTGAAGCATCTCCAGAACGTCGTGTCATAGAGGAACCCCTACCACCAGCAGATGGTGAGAAGATGTGAAAGAAACGCTGAAGATGGCCCTTCTTTCAGCAAGACCGACACGCCATCAGATCCCTCTGGCACTGAGGCCTAGTATACCCACTCCTACTGCACTGGTAGCATAGAACCTGACTGCTAGAAGACGCATCCCGCAAACCCTGATCTCCTCGAGACGACTCTCTACGATGCTTCCTATTTTTCATAGGAGGAATACCAGCTCTGGATGACGAACCACCTTGGCTCACTGCCCCAAAATCACTCAGATTGCGCTCAGTGATCAGCGGCTGGTTGACGATAGCGGATATCGATCTCATCTGGAAGATATTCACCTAGTAATGGATATCCTGCCTTAGACCATCTTCAAATTTTCTAGAAAAGAACAATTCATCACCTGCTGGGATCGATGTGAAACACTGCAGCTCAGTGAAGCGAGACGAGTACTCAATAACAGAGAGAGTACCTTTCTGCAGACTCATAATATCCTAGGATCGATCGTCCCTCAGGGTCTCCAGATAGAAGTAGTCATAGAAGGTGGGTAGAAACTCATCCCAAGACATATCCTACTGATGCCCTGACCGTGAGATCACCCCCACCACCTCTTGGCGACGTCCCAGACCATATAATTAGACAACTTTACCATTTTTTCGGAGGGATCACTAGGTTCGCAAAGATGGTCAGTGTGGTGCTATCCATGAATCTACAGCCTGAGGTCCTCCATCCCCTATAAAAGCAAGAGGATGATGCTGCTAGAAAACCCGCATCAACTCAGCCATCGACGGGGCAGGAGGCAGTGCCCCCTGGAAGGTCTGCATCATCCTCAAAAGTCTTTCCCTGATCTAGTCATCAGCACTGGTAACTAGTATGATAGATGGTGCCAAGGCTGGCTCGACTAGAGGATTGGTATGAAGTCCCTGATCAGCCATATCTGGCATCTGATCACAGCCTAAGGAAATATGTACAACCAGAGGATGTCTCGGAGGCATAGCTTTGAAAGATAAAAATTACACCTTAGATCATAAAAATAAGGACAGAGAACACAAGAGTATAAAGCAGGAACATGGGAATAAAAACTCACAAGTTTTCATAACATGACTACATATCATGTATAAAAACTACATGGTGTGTCTTCTTAAGCCACTCACATGGGCGTGTACCACAACCCTACAGGTCGTGTAACACCTCAAACTACACGACGTGTAGACCCAACACACGACATGTACTTGAAGACTACTCCCCTGACTGAGGCTCTTTACACGGCTAGCTCACATCATTAAAACTAACATCAGACTACACAACGCGTTCCCTAGGAACACTACGTGTACTAGACACTGACTCGGCGGCCCATGTTGATAGTTATAGGGTCGTCTACATGTGTTGCCCTTACACGGCGTGTTCCAAACAAACACGGCGTGTATAGGAGGAGGAGACATCGTCCTGTGTTGTTTGTGACATGGTTGGGTACCTAAGAAAGACTACACGGTGTCTTCCAAAAGCAACATGGCATGTTTTAGAGAGGGTCAAGCCGACCCGTGTTGTTCGTGACACGGCCGGGTACCTGGATAGAACTACACGGTGTGTTCATTTACAACACATCGTTTTTTACTCGATCTTCCCTGACCCGTGTTGTTAGTGAAACCTCCGGGTACAAGGCTCTCCACTACACGGAGTGTACATACCATACACGATGTGCTCCTAATGTTATTTCACAACACCGTGTTTCTGCACAAATAGTTAGTAACATGGTCTAAAAACTACACGGTGTGTAACCAGAAATTACATGTCGTGTATTCTGTGTTTTTCTGGGCAGTATCTCAGAAACTGCACAGAAGCCCAAAAACACGGAAAAAAACATAATGAGGTGCCAACTTCTGATCTATGAGGGCCCATACTCCCTGCGTATCAAAGCTTGGAATTCCCTAAAGTCATGTATAAGAGAAAACATGATCATAATCCACCAATTTCTGATTCAAGAGTTCCCATAACACATCAAGAATCAAAATTTGTTTTTCATTTAAACAAAGTACAATACAAAAAATTCTGTATCAAGAAGCAGAGATTCTATCATGCATCTATCACAACAGCATGCATAATCTACACAACGTCTATCAAAACAGCATGGAATTGCTAATTCACCCTAAATGGGATGGCAAGATTGCATGGCATGTGATTTCTAAAAGTGACTATATGATGCATGAGATGGAATACCCTAATATCATCAGGTTGTGACAGAAATAGAACTGTAATATCAAAACATTAAAAGTACAAAGCATGTGAATCACTCTTGGTGAAATTGATTCAATCGTAAAAATCATGAAACCGGAAAACTCCAAAAAAATGAGGTAGTGTGGCTTTTCTTTGTACACGAGTTAGCTAATCTCGGGCACAACTTATTACCAAGTACCGAATCTGCCCTATCACTGGCTAAAGTCTCCAAATAGTAAGGAAAGATAAAAGAGATCCCTCTAATACCATTTTGTAACATCACGGTTCCGGAAGCCACCCAGAGGCGCCCCGTACCCAGTTAGTCACATGGCCTCAAGAGCATTTCCCCAAATGCTAGAGGATGCCGACCAACAGCAAGGGACTTGGGTGTGATAGTGGGGAAACTATGCCCTCATTATAAGAGTACACAGCGGAAGAAAAATAAACATGGAATAGCCGAAGTAGTAATAACCAACAATATAAATAGTGGGAGACTAAATCAAAAAACTGGGGAACATATATATACATATGAAATGATGCATGATACATAACTAGGAAATTATCCAAACAAGTTACAATGCTGGAAAACACTACAGTACCAAAACAAGTACAAAAGAAAAGTAAACAGCTCCTCAGCATCATGAGCCGAAGATTGGTCTCATGCCCTCCTGCTCCAAGGAATCAAGATTCAGAAGTTGAAGGGGGCTTTCCCTTGTCTATACCTGCAAAAACATACTCTTCTTGGCCCCAAATGCATTGCCCAAATAGGGTGTGAGATAAAATCACAGCAGGCATTCACCTGAAGATATGTGCCTAACAATCAGTGAGTATATGGTAGGTAAAAGTACAATAAGTGGTAACAGTAAGTAGTAAAACAAGATGATACAAAGCAGAAAACAATCCACAACTAATCAACAGAAGTGAAACAAATAGTTAAGAAGCCGGAAACCATCTGGGAAGTACTTACAGCCATCCCTTCTGATCCTATCCAAGAAGTACCACAACCCTCTGGGTAGTGCACTCAGCCTAACCCCTCTAGCTTGGTTATAAGAATTTATGAGACTCTTTGGGGAAACTCACTTGGTAAATTTCCCATATAGTATAGGGTAGTCAGGGAATCTCTTGTGGAAGATCATGTGGTTTGACCCTCTTAGCCCCAAGGTCTAGAGACTCTCTGAGGAAGCTATCGAGGTCAATTCCTCTTATAGACTCAGGTATGCCACAGACTCTCTTAGGATGATCTCTCGGTCAATTCCTCCTCTAGCCTGGGAAGGTTCTTAAATTGAAACAAACAAGGTAAAACTCTCTGAGGAAGCTCACTCGGTCGACCCTCCTGTAGTCTATAAAAAATCCAAGACTCTCTGGGAGATCACTTGGTCCAACCCCTATGTAGTCTATAATATCTAAGACTCTCTGGGAAGCTCACTCGGTCTATCCCTTACAGTCTATAGCACCAGGTTCTCTCATCCCCGTGATGGTCAGTGCATAATAATGATATAAGGCTAAAGTATACCTTTAGATCTACTTGGATAACCAAAGTACACCTATAGAGCTACTTAGCTAAACAGTCTACAAGGCAACAAGCATCTCATGGGTTTCACTTAAACCTATAACCGCAATGTATGGAAACAGGTGTAACAGCCAAAGGCAAACGTGAGCCAAGGGTCACAAATAGAACAAAGAAATTCCAAACACAACAAATTATCCTCTAAAATGGTCAAATTACCTATAAAAAGTATAGAAGAAAGGTAGGAAAAAAATATGGGAAAAAAGGTAAACACGCAACACCTCATTCATGGGTATTGGTGGAATTTGCACATAAAACTCAGGGACATTGAACTGTAAGGAACAAACCACCTGCCTCGATCCTAGGAGATTGATATACTTGAACCACGATGGATAATTCATTATACAATGTCGTAGATCTGAGAAAACGCACTAAATGATCAACCTTATATAACATGAGATGGAGGAAGAATTGGAAAAACAAGGCTCAAGCAGAAGGAAGAACTCACCGCTGCGCTTCCAACTCAATCGAACGTGATTGAATCGGAGAATGGATTGTGAGGTGGGGGCTCAGGAATGATTTGGCCGTACGGGTCGATCTCGGACAAAGAACCTGAAGAAGGGGTGTGTTCTGTCTGTCAGGCGCGACCCCGGTGCATTTTGAGAAAAAAAATCACATGGAGTATACTTTTAGAGTACATGGAATGTATTAGGTGTTTCCTTACAATGCGAAAATCGGCCTCCACATCACCCCTACACACTGTCTATGTGGCCCAGGCACGACCAACACAAGGCTTCGAGCTAGAGGAGGGTACATGGCATGTACTCAGAAAGTACACGGCGTGTACTTCAAAATTTTCCAGAAACTCTCTTTTTCTTATAAACTCTAGAAAAAGGAAAAGTGTACCTGAATCGAAGATCTGAGTTCTTACAAAAATCATCATCATAGTTACCATGGAAAGTATTGTAACTTCCCTATCATCCATCAACCACTTATAGAAATTGACGGGATTTCCCTTCATCTAAAACTTCCTTGAAAACAAAAGTTAATTCCTAAAAAGTATATTATTCATAATCATCATGATCCAATCAATTTTCACGTAGAGTGAAATGTCAATAATTATGGAGTCATGTGAAATTAATGAATTTATATAAAAAACTTTTTCATTCTTCTAAACCATGATCATAGTATATTATTTACGTAATATATGGCCAAAAAAGGGAAGTACTAATCCTTTTGAAAAAAAATTATTCCTTGGGAATAAAAACCACTATACTCTCCCTTGGATAGACTTTGTAGTTATCAAATATCCTACATCCCCTTGATATTTCAATTAAAATAGACAACAATTTAAAAATGTTGTTGAATTATGTAGTTCTTAATAGAGTTTATAGCTAATTATGTCTTAAAATATTAACAAAATGGACTCATAAGATACTGAAAACAAGAAAAAAGGATTTTTAAATGTATTTTTTAATATAAAATGAAACATTTATAAATTTACATTATTCAAATTGAATGGGTTCTGGGTGATAGGGAAAAAATAATACTACCTAGCTCCCCTGAATTGAATCCAAGGGAAAGTATAATTGATTAAACATTGAAAAGTTGTTTTAAAATTCTAGAAACGACTTGGGAGAATAATTTAAAAGGTGAAAATAATTACATAGTATAATTTTAATTTTAAAATGAGAAGAAAGTGTATAGAAGTTGAGGGAATGGTCAAACTGTATTTTGAATTTATTTCTATAACTGAAAAAACATAAGTTCAATATAAAATTTAATATGAGTTTGTCATGGAATGAAAGAGATATAAGGGTAAAAAAATTATAAACACCTACCATTTTTTCCTTACATTTGACCACAAATTCCACATTATTAGAGAGTTATACAAAAACTGTAAACCTATATTATTGTAAAATTATTGAGATGATTATAAAATTAAACATGAACATCCATTTGGTGAAGGCATTGAATAACATTTTTGCATTTGTGAATTCATCTAAAGTAGTTTATCCAATCAGAGAAACATGGGAGAATTTTAAATAACTAATATTATAAAAATTGTTTTTTTGATGGAAAATGGATATAGAGGGCTTGATAGTGGATAAAAACACTTGTTTAACTAGTATAATAACTTAGAATCTAAACCCCATATAGATCATGCAATGTAAATGAAATAATGGAATATAGAAAATGAATAATTGAAGAACCTCTGTGTAACATACACTAATGAAGGCACTGTATAATCTTAATCCTTTATGTATTATGATGTTCACCATAGAACATTAAATTGTTTAATGCCACCTTGTTATATCAACATATTGCACCTAAATTTATTATTATATGGACATGAAACTTCTTGTCACTACATATATCTACCACTACATAATGAAATTATAAAATTGGGTGAGATATTTGAGTACTTTGGAGTTTATTCTTGGGATGAATTAAGGACACATACACTAACACCATTGAATGAGAACTCCTCACTTATTTATATTTTTAGGAGTTATAATTAAGTAAAATTGTATTTTCACATTTATTAAAAAACATGTGTAAATTCATTAGATGCATATTGATATAATTTAATGAATGATCAACTTAATATTATTATTTCTTCTATAACACCTATTACAAATGGATATTTGGGAATATTTTAGAAACCTATAGTATTAGAGCCAATGTAATGAAAATTACTTATGATATGGATGTACATACTTTATGATATATATGTAGGTAGTGTCTTATTATATCCAGCAATGTTACATTGCAATTGAAATGGTAAGAGGCATGAAATCGTCATTCATTGCATCAAAAATATATTCAACTATATAGTATGATTTCTTTGGTTATTCCCTATATTTTATTGATGTCATAAAAAAAAGGTTACCTATACTAAGGTAGTCATTATAACATTTGTTTAATCACATCATACCATACAACATGTTTATATCATACACTCTAATATATAAAAAAATTCCTTTTCAAATTTATTAGTGCCTATTAACAATAATATCCCACTAAAAATAAATACCAAAATACTTATACCAATGTCACATTAAGTTATATATTATATGAAAACATATGAAATAACATCCATACATATTTTTAATGTCTTACAAAACCCTATTGGGAGTTTATTATTAACATTTCCATGTATCATATCATATGAAATACACTATAAATACCAACACAAATATTTTTTGATGTTACTAATTTACTCTTAGAGAGAAAAAGTATGAGTCAAAATAAATACCCATTAAATTAAACATAATTTTTGAACCCATTGGGAATTGTAGAACTGAAAAAATATTTAAATATTCATATTTATATATGAACGAAATGTGTGTTCTCTAGTAAAGTGTCAATGACCATCAATCTACAATGAGATTTCGTGTGATCTCTATCACATTTTTTTTTCTTAATATCAGTATCCACTAGTCGAATTACACGATAGTATGAATTATAATATAATCCATTTTTCTAAGTCCTAAAGTGATTTTTTGGTATATTGTACTTATATCCCATATAGATAAATCATATGTTCTTTAATTTTGAGTATAAACTAAACTAGTTGATGAATGTATCCCATAACATTCATTTTATGGATTAGTACATCAATAACACCTCATCTAAAAAGATAATAGTATCATATGTGAAATATAGGATCCATCACACAATTACCATTTTATCTCAATTTAAATTCTACAATTCATACTCATTTTATGAGAAGTAAACTATCGTGTTTGTAGGCTCCAACCAAAAACATGATCAACAACCCAACCAACCACCCTTTAATTCGAAAGTCCTCAGGCATTGTGTATGAATGGTATCAATGTATAAAGTTTCTCATTATTTGAATCCCTCATCCTAATGTAACACAGACTCTAATATGATCCATGAACCCCTATTATTTGAAGTACATAATGTACACCACTCCTTGTTTTGTTCTTTGGTGGACATCGAGTGAAAAGGAAATAAATTTTGTTCTTGATGATAAAATTATATTTTATATAAAAGAGTCTAACTTTTGGTAACAATGAAATATATTCATAACTTATAAAACTCATTTATGAATATCATTTAGTGGTATCCCATATAATAACTCTAATTGGTCTATTATCATTAATTTTTTTGAAATTTATGTCAGTATAATTTTATTTATGCAGAAAAAATAAATTATAGATAAATAAGAGATTTATTTTTATATAATAAATTTTATATTCATAAAAAAATTTAATAACACATAAAAATACCAAAAATATTCACCAGTATAACATGTCATATATTTTATAATGCTAGATTAACATAATGATTCCTAAAATGTATAGGTTTTTGTTAAGATTTTACATATATATGTAATTTATTCCAAAAACATAATGTGATTGAATAATAATATCCACCAACTAAAATATTTAGTTAGTAACATATATAAAGAAATAAATTTATAATACTTGTGATATATAGGAATAAAATATCTAATGTATAACTCGTTGAACAAGTTTAAACTATATAACCCCACAACTACAATTGTTAATTGCTAATAAATGTTTTGAATACCTAAAAATTTTCTAAGTGTAAAATTATAATCCATAGAACCCATTCAATAAAAATTTTCCTTGAAATCTTTTTATAAACAATTTAACTATTTACATTAATACTTATAAGAAAATTATAATATTATTTATAATAACATGATGTCTACCTTTTCCTAGTAATTAAATATAACTCTTTACATTTATCTATACCATAATTCCCTTTTACAGTATTACTCTATTAATTGATTTTTTTTATGGTTGGAATTATCCTTTTGTAAACATTTATATTTAGTGACCATAGAATCTAAATTTAAAAATTATATTTTCTACACCATGACATGTCCTAAAATATTATTGATTTTTAATTATAAATTACATAATGATAGAGTAGTATAACTATTCATTTTTATTACTTTGAACCTCTAAATGTAAAAACATACTTAAAACAATCTATTAGAAAATATATTCTTTTTAGAATATCATTTTGAGATTAACAAACTTTTAATATTTAAGAAATAACTATTATTTTCATTTGGTAATAATATCTTATGAATAATGTATTGTTGATATATAATATTTTTTATTATATGTGTATGGATTGTTTTTCAATGGAAGGAAGAATTTATATAAAATATAATTCTAATGGGTGGTTAGAATATATTCCCTTTTATTTTAACAAATAATTGAATAAACCTTTTATCATGAGAAACATATTTTTACCAATGATAAAATATTTTTTTTCATTTTATTATTTTAAATTCATTTTATTGAATTAGATGATTAATAAACATTGTGTATATTATTAATCATCTATTTTTTCATATAAAATTTCATTATTAACCATAAAAATTATCTTATCATATTTATAAATTGAGATGTAGATGAAAATCCATTTCTTAGATCCATATGATCATTATAGATTATTTTATGTTTTTATGTATGATAGAGAACCTCTTTTAATCATAACCCGAATGAAAATTATAATACTTAAAAAAAATTACATTAATTTTTAACTACAATATATTTACGAACCATATAAAGTGTAAAGTTAAAACATCGTGTCCCTAAAAACCAAGAATTTATTTACATGAATTTTATACTATAAATAGACATTACATGGAGGTCCAAAAACCAAATCATGCATCTCAAACATTCCCATCATATGAATTCATTATTACTTCCAACATTATTTTACGGTCACATTTGAATGACCTTCATTGGATACTCAAAGAAGCATTATTAGATGATAAAAATATATTTTTATTTATCTGGTTTGAGTTTTTACCGACTTGAATTTTATAAATAGTAAGACAAAAAATTAAATTATTCCCAATTTATTTATTTACAACAAAAAAAGAATAATAAGATAAAAATTTAAAAAACTCATTTTCATAATTGAAAAATTTTCATCAAAAATAAATAGACTAAATTACATTTCTAGAATATGATCTATATGAAATATGTATTCTCTCAACACCATTATAATACATAATAATTATGATTTTCATTCATATAACCAATCATAATGACTATATGAGAAAAATAATTTTCGGTCAATTTGTATATAAATCTAATGAAACATATAGTGAATCATTACCCACATCTTATAGGCTTAAATATTCACATATTAAACAACACTAACACTTAGTTACTCATGATGGTGTCTCTATAAAACACATAATATTTCTCAGTTTTGAAAAATTCTTATGGTAGTATTCCTAGGAGATTATTAAATTATGATACTTCTTCCTATAAGATTAATCTCAACCAAAATATCAATGATGATGTTTCTATGTATCTTTAAAAAATATATTTTATCATTTGAGTATTATGTTTTTTACCAATTAAGGAAGAATTTTATTTAATAGGATTCTAGTAAAATAGTGATTACTATAACACAATGAAACCCTAGAACAATTGACTTGTATTTGAACTAGGTTTTCTCCATGGGATCATATGTTCACCTCTCCATACTATATAGGATTCCAGACATATACAAGGATCTATGGGGTGATAGAGGGTAGAATATAACCCTAAATAATTGTGATAATTTTGAAAATCACAAAAGAAATTTAATAATTAAATAAGGTATAAAATAAATATATGGCTTCTTTAATGAAAATTTATAATTTTCTAAGATGAATTTATATAAATATTTTTTATACATTTATTGTTATTATTACACTGATATGTTCTAATGAAATATTTTCTTTATAAAATTTTAATCATTAGGAGCTTCCTTTTCACAGAATAATGAGTTTAAAAGAACCTCAATATGACCTTAATATAATAGTACTATTATAACATAGCTTTTAGGTTAGGAGGAAAAATTATAACATACATATGAAAATGCATTACGAATTCATTGACTGTTAATTATTTATGAAAAATATAAATCAATTAGATATTTTTATATTATTGAGTAAATTACTTTTAGTAGTCAAATTTATGAGATATACTTGTGTTATATACTTAATAATATATTTCTAATTTCCATCCAATGTATATTTGAGTCATAGGGTATGAATAAAACCATAGTTTATCTATAAGAACATATTTTTTTAAAGGTTAATATTTAAACCATTGAATGGAGAGCCCATTTTAAATAAATATTTTGTCACATTAATAATTTTAATATGAAAACATAAATCTGTTAATTTGAAATAGGATATAAAAATCTACTTTGGATTTATTTCTGAAAAAAATCTTCATAACTCTAAATTTCTTATGAATAGTAAAAAATGATAAATTTTACTTAAAAACAACTTTTTTCCTTGAGATAAATTATATGGTTAAATTAAAATATTGAATGGTTTTAATGTATAAATGGAATAAATTTTTTCCTTTTAATATATTTTATTTCATTACAATTAATTTTCCATCAAATTCATAAGTAAAAAAATTTCAATCTTTTTTAATGTTTTATCTTTTAAAACTCATTTTCTCATTTCAACAACGGGATAAATTTTAAATTGATTACGAAAACTTTTTGGTTTTAAATTTTGAAAAATGGATTCGATATTTGGGATCAAGAGTAATCAATTATTTTAATAGGTACCTTTTATTTTGTGACAATATGAATAGTAACATCATAATTTATTTTTATTTACCATGGTTAAAGGATATATCTTTTAAATAAAGGTAAAAAAATTAATAATTTTATATTATAAAATTAAACTTAAAACATATCCTAATCCCATTGGATTTGATATTTCTAGGCACGGGCATCCATGGGATGATTATGGGACCCCAAGGATTTACATGGATGTGAAAATTACATTTTATAAGAATTAATTTAATGTAATGATAATTATAACAAAAGCATGTATCTTTTACGAAATAAATTTTAATATAGGGTAATCTAACAAATATTTATATCTATAAATATTAATTAGAAATCTAAAACTATTTCCATCAGCATTTTATTTTATTTACTAATTTTTAGGCATTAGATAAATATATTTATTTACGACACAATTATGATGTAGTGATTACCTCAATAATGAATGATTCAATGAAATGAATTTATAAATATCAAAATAAATTTAATTTGAAAATTTTGATGCCATACATGAATTGTTTGGATAAAATTGACATATCAAAGATGACTTAATGCCTTTTTTTCAAAGCAATCAAGTTATATATCTTATAAAAAGTCAAGTATGAATAGTGTTCAAAATTGGCATATTTCAAAACTTAAATCATTAAATAGTTTATTAAATGGTATTAAATTCCAAAAAATATAATATTCTGAAATGTGTGTAATATAAGTCGAAATATGTTCTAAATATAATTTTGGGGGGTCGTTTAACAATATATGGTAATTACATTATCCCAGAATGAGTAAATAATAAGATATCATGGTACGATTAAAAGGGTAAAATAAGGGTTAAACCAGAAATATAAGATCAAATAAATATTCAAAACTTGTCAAAAAATTATTTTATGATGGATATTTGAACAAAAATTATATTATATTATAATTTAATATGTATTTGGCCATTTTTAGATAAAAATTTAATTTATAATAAATTAATATTAAGAGAGTTTCCTAAAGCTCCCGTCTAATCTCTTATAAATGGGAACCTCCTACCTCCACTATTATCTCAATTTTGAGCATTAATGCTCATAAAACCATGCCTATTACTCTTATGAACTTCCCTAGATACATTCTAGAGGTTCTGGTCTTCCCAAAAGACCAATTTTTGTGCCCTAATAGAAAATTTAATAGAGGCACGTTGAGGAAATGGTAATCTCTTCTACAGATTCATTCAAATTTATTTATTGTTCTATTTCCTCTTCATTAGTTGTTTCATTATAAAGTAATAACATAATTATCAGTAATATATTGATATTCTATTATAAATATGAAACAAAATTGTTTCACTTTTATCCATCCTACGAAAAATGAATTCACCACTCGTGCGTACGTAAGGCTTACGGTCTCCTCGCCTCAATGTTACCTGTATTTTCCACAAAATAATAAATGGATGGATATAGTGGTGGGAATAATAAAAATATATGATTAATATGATATGATATTAATTCTGATATTCAATACACCATCCAATCCAATACCATTTGACAATTATGGTAATGGAATCACTGTTCGTGTTGTACGGCTTACCGTCTCCACGGTGCGATGTGATTCGTTCTACATATTATTCATTAAAACATGATTATATAAATGAATTGAATGATAAATTATGACATATATTATAAAAATACCTTTATTTATATGATATTAATATAACCTAAAATGATTAATAAGAACATATCTGAAAAAACATACATAAGAACATAACGCAGTTAATACCTAAATAATGTGTAACAATGAAATGTTACTAACAAAAAGATGAAAATATGATCATAAATATTATTATAAAAATACTTTGGATTTTATAATTAAATCATTATCACTATTTATATCCTTAAACATGAGCTTCGGAAACATACGAAGTATATCAGACCTAATGTAATAGAAAAATTTTCAATATCATATTTATCTGAGATTATTTATACATAAATTTTTACTGGAAATAAATTTATCATCTATTTCCTTGTTTTCTGCAAAAATTATCATAAACTGATTTTTTTTCTATGAAATTTTCAATTCATTTTGACTCATTTTTTTTCTTTTACAATATGTTTGGGATGGAATCATTCTTGCTTTTACCAAATGAGGTTCTTTTTTACCTTTCAGTCAAAAGTATGAGAACAATATTTTTTTAACATATGCCGAATGAACAAATTTTTTATGATTTATTGAAGTCTTATTCCATGAATCATCCTCTACATGGTTTCATGTTTATTTTCAAATGGATTATTTTCTTCTAAAATAGTGTGGCATTTTGGGAAGAGAAAACGTTTTTGAAAATGAAATTATATTTTCGTCAGGAATTAAGTTCATGTGTTTATTCAAAATTATTTCCATCAAATATGACCTAGGATTATGTTTCTATCTAGATTATTCCTTTATTCTATTTTATTATTTTTATGATTTCCATTTGTCATATATTTATTTTTTAATGTTGACATGATGTTTAGTAGTCCCATTTTATTTCATGGGTTTTACTATGATGAATGGTTTATCTTTTTTTTTCCGCCACATGTAAGAATGATTTATTATGAGATGAGTGGGACCTATATCAACCTCCAATTAATTGGGTAAAAATTTATTTCTCATGATATCTACATGTCTAGAATGGCATGTAAATCTAGTTTAGTGACACCCAGGCTAGAACAAGGAGTGAACTAGGTTTAGTAATGGAATTTTTCCTCTATGATGGTCGTGGAAATGAGATTTGGTGGTTAAGAAATGATTCTCTATGCATATAAATGTATGACACAAGATTTCATGTCTTCTGTTATTACTATTGGGATTACATTTAAAATTTATGATTTATCCCATGACATGATATAGTGATTTTTTATATACAGGATAAGATTTTCAAATGATAGGTTCTTATGAAGATGTTATTATTGATATTTCCTTTTTTTACCCTTTCTGAGCATTTTATCTCACCCATTTTTATAATTCTATCCATGTGTCATAAAGAAGGTTACTCTGTATTATATTCTAAAAAAGATTCTAGTTATGATGAAATAAATAGGATATAGTTTAGATGTTTTATGAACCAATTGTTTATGTTTCCCAGTTTCAAAAGAAACTATACTCATACATTACTTTCATGGTTTTGTTATTTGTTGTAATAAATATTCTTCAATTATGATGTAATATCAATATATGTAAATAATGGGTCGTTTTAGTTGGTATTAGAGGAAATTTATAGATCACATTTGGAAAATAGGATGAGAAATCCTTCAGGATATGTCAATGTATAGGATACAATACTAGTGTTTTATAAATGACGACGAAAAACTGAGGATAAAACCATATGTTTTCAAAATTGAAACTTTTATCTTCATTATGTGGTTTTCCTATTATGATTAATTTTTCTCAATCTATACTTCTTGGTTTTAGCCATTGGACAGAACCTGGAGGAATTGCGTTAATACTGAATGAAATGGGAAATTCTATGATTGTCCCCTTATGAATATAAATGTAATGTGAGTTGGAATGAGAAATCCTATAGCCATGATCACATAACACTATCAAGATATTAATCCTGACAGACATCCTAACAAGAAATGAAGGAAATAAAATTATGTTCAATCATTCATGAGGCAGTGTCTACCTTCATTCAGTGGGTATTCTGATCCATTAGTGTCAGAACAATGGACCAGTATCACGGAAAAGGTATTTTCCATTCTACAATCATCTGAACATGAAAAATTCATCTTTGTAGCATATAATTTTGAAGTTGAAGCTGATCAATAGTACATTCTTATCTAGAATATGAGGAAAATATATGAAATTGAGTCCATGGAATTGGATGAGGTCAATAACTTATTTTTCAACAAGTATTTTCCTCATATTCTTTCAACTGAGGTGGATAAGGAGATCCTTGATCTTATGAAAAAGTTAGATGAATCTGTTGGTACCAATAATGAAATTTTTTCACGACATGAAAAATATGCTTATGGAATTATTATCCAATATGAGAGTAATATTGAATGATTTTTAGTGCCTTAAATCCAAATATCTGATGGGCATTATCCATATGAGACTTCAATAGCTATTAGGAAATTATTTGATGTGCTCACATGGTTCAAATGGATATAGGAGTATCCCATGAGTCATAAGGGTTTGATACGAAAAGTAACATAGAATTCAAAGGAGAATCTAAAGAACACATTGAAAAGACTATGTGTCTTCCCTTATGCTCAATGTGTGGACAGAATCATATATAGAATTGTCTTAAAGGGACTATTAAATGTTTTAAATGTTGAAAAGAAAGTAATCAAGAAATTGAATGTCGGTGTAATGGGAAAAAAGATGTATAATGTTGCAAAAAAATAAAAAACTAAATAGAATGAAACTCCCACATAATAATGATTCATGTTCAAGGAAATGTGGAATTTTTCCAATAAATGACCTAATTCAAGGGTTATTGATGATGATCGACATCAAAAGAACTCTTAAGGCCCACAACAAAGGAAATTTACTTGAAATTACTATCAGTGACGTGGAGTACGATAATGAACAGTTGAAAGGTACACTTACCATCCACTATAAAGTAAAAAAAATGATTTATTCGATTATGGATCCACACAATCTTTTATTTATGAAGAATTTTATAAGGGTATCTCCATATTACCTCAAAATTAGATGTTGTGTAAGCTGTGACAACTCCTAATGGCACAATGCCCACCTTAAAATATTATAATTCTTCTCCGATTAAAGTTTGTGGGAATGTACATTCTGTAAATCTTGTGATCCTCCCTATAGTGGAATTTGATGTGATTCTTGGCATGTATTGGATTTCATTATATGGTGCTCATATAAATTTCCAAATAAGGGAAGTCAGATGTCTTATTCCAGATCAATCTATGTTAAACTATCGATGCATGGATGAATATGACCATACATTAGATATTTCATCAATCTTATGGGTCTTGATTCAAATAAATGATGGTTATTTATCTCAAATGGTCAGGGTTAAACTCATTATTATGAATATTTCCACTGTACGGATGTTTGATGATGTATTTCTAGTGGAATTGTCATGTATTCCTAGAAATAGTGAACTTGAGTTTTTAATTGAACTCATACCAGGTGCTATGCCTATTTCAAAGACACCTTATATATTTTCACCAATTAATTAGTAGTAATTGAAGAAGAAACGCCAAGAAAATCATGACAAAGGATTCATACACACTAGTTTATAACCATAGGGAGAAAATGTTTAATTTGTTAAGAAGAATGATGGATCAATGATTCTCTACTTTGATTATTGATAACTTAACAAGATCACTATCAAAAACAAATATCCTCTCCGAAACATTGATGATATATTTTACCAACTACACAGATCACAATCATTTTCCAAGATTGATATACATTTTGGATATCAACAATTAATGGTAAAAAAGGAGGATATACCAATGATGGAATTTGATACAAGATAAGGACATTATGAATTTATAGTGATGACTTTTGTTTATACTAATTTCACTATTATCATTATTGATCTAATGAATACAATATTGAGAGACAATCTTGATAAGTTTGTGGTCGTATATTTAGTTTATATTCTTTTTTATTAAAAGAGAAAGTAAGAAGAAGAAGATCAAAAGAGAACAGTACGAGAGACCATGAGAAATGATAAGCTTTTTTCCAAATTTACAAAGTGTGAATTTTTTCTCTAAATGTTTCATTTTTGGGACAAAATGTCTCAATAGAGGAGATATCTATTGATCCAATGAAAATATATGTTATTAAATGATGTTGCATACCAACAATAGTAAATGAGATATGAAGTTTTCTTGGTTTGGCTGGATAATATCGACATTTTTGGTAGAATTATCATAGTTATCTATTCCACTGACCAAGTGGACTCAGAAAAGAGTTAACTTCATTTGTACGAAGGAATTTAAAGATAATTTCAAAGAGCTAAAAATAAGGTTTTCCAGTGCACCGGTGATCACACTGCCTTGTAGTAGAGAAATGATCGTGATCTATAGTGATGCATCCATGAAGGGGTTGGGGCGTGTTCTCATGAAAAATTATATGTTGATAGATTATGCCTCCCAAAATTGAAAATACCTAAGAAAAATTACCTGACACATGATTTGGAGTTTGAAATGGTAATATTTGCATTAAAATATAGAGGCATTATCTATAGTGTAAAAGGGGTGATATTTATAATAATCATAAAATATTAAATTATATTTATTCACAAAAAAGGAGCTAAATATGCACCAAAAATGATGGTGGGAAATAGTTAAAATTTATGACCACTCAATGCATTACCACCCTATGAAAGAGAACAAGTTGGGAGATGCTTTGAGTCGAAAAGACCATGCTATAATATCCATGATGAGGATCATGAAAGTTCTAAAATTTATGGATTATCAATGTATGGATCTTGAAATTATAATGGAAGTGGATAAATCTTATCTTTATCAAATGAATGTTTAACAATTAATACAATTGAATATTAAAGAGGCGGAATAGAAGATGTAGAGTTACAAAAGAATTGCTTGAATTCAACCTTGATTGGGATGAAATAATAAGGTTCATGAATTGGGTTTGTATTCCTCACATACAATAATTATTTGAGATATTAGAGGAGGCTCATAACTCATCATTCACTATTCATACTAGAAGAAACAAGATGTATAACGAGATGATTGGGTACCTTAGGTGGGATGTCATAAAAACTGTTGTCACCAAATATTTCTCTCGATGCTTTGTTTGTCAGCAAGTTAAGGCTGAGATATAAAAGTCTAAGGAGATATTACATCCATTATCCATACCAGAATAGAAATGGGAAAACATCACTATGGAATTGACATCAGACTTCCCAAAATATACAATGGAAATAATGATATTTTGGATATAGTTGATCATCTTATTATGTCGTCACACTTTATTACTATTAGAGAGGATTTCTCACATGATCAACTTACAAGGATGTATTTAAAAAAAAGTTGTATGATTTCATGGAGTACCACATTCCATTATATCTAATTGGGATCCGAGGTGTTCCTCAAAGTTCTGACAAAGTCTTCAGCATTATCTGGATACAAAGTTATGATTAAAATTTTCATATCATTCTTCGATTGATGGTTAGTCTATGAGGACAATTCAAACCTTGGAAGACATGTTGTGAGATTTCTCTTTAGATTTCTAGGGTGGTGGGGATCACAAACAACAATTGGATGAATTTACCTAAAATAATAGCTTCCACTACAGTAATCAAATGGCTCATTATGAATCTCTATATTGAAATAAGTTCTAAAATCCAACTTGTTGGGATGAAGTTGGGGAATGAAAGCTATTAGTACATGATATTGTTGATGAAATTAAAGAAGTGGTAAAATCTACTCAACAACACAAAAAATCTTCTCCAAGTAGACTAAAAAGTTACATTGACAATCGAAGAAAATACCTAGAGTTTGATGTGGGATTTAATGTGTTCTTATGAATATCTCCCTAGAGTAGAGTAATGATATTTGGAAAGAATGGAATGTTTATCCCTAGATATATCGATCATTTTGAAATATTGGATCATGTGGGGATGGTAGCTTACCGATTGGAGCTTCCACCAAATCTCTCAAAATTTTATAATGTGTTCCATGTATCTATCTTGAGAAAGTACATAACCAATCCTTCTCATGTACTAATCTCAAAAGTCATACCATAATAGAATTTGCTTTCTTATGAATAACAACCGATAGAGATTCTGGATTGTAACAAAAAATATTTATGAAAGAAGACCACATGCTTGGTTAAAGTTTTATGGAGGTAACATCAATTTGGAAAAGCTACATGGTAACTTCATGATATAATGAGCGAGAGGTATCCTCATATGTTTATTTCCAAGTGACTATTTTTTGGGAGAAATTCAATTTAAGGGGGTAGAATTCAACACTCGGATGTTTTTATGAAATATTTTTCAAAATAAATGTTATTTATTAGTAGCTTTTTTGCACGCTAACATGAGTTTAAACAAACCATGAGATTAACTTAATATAAAACTACTATTATATAATATATTTTAGGATAGCGGTAATAATTATAACTAACTTATGAAAATGCGTTATGAATTCATTGGCTATTAATTATTAATGAAAAATATATATCAATTAGTTATTTGTATTTTTTTGAGTAAATTAATTTTGGTACTGAAATTAATGAGATATATACTTCTTATATACATAATAAAAATTTTAGATATTCCTCCTGTGGATATTTTAGTCATAGGGTAAGAATAAAACCTGATTTTATGTATAAGAACCTATTTTGGAAAGGTTAATTTTTACTCTTTTGAACGGAGAACCCATATTATATCAAGATTTATACAAATTAATAATTTATATATGACCACATAATAATTTCATTTTGTAATGGGGTATAAAAATCTATGTTGGATATATTTTTGATAAATTTTTTATAAATTTCATGTTATAATGAATAGTAAAAAAGCAAAATTTTTATAAAAAACAAATTATTTCATTGAGAAATTTTATATGGTTAAATTATAACATCTAATGGTTTTGATAAACAAATTTTATATACTTTTTTCCATTTAAAAAAAATATGTAATTATAAATAATTTTACATTTAATTCAATGCTAAAAAAATTTCAATCTTTTGTAATTTTTTGAATTTTAAAACCCATTTTCTCAATTCAACATTAGGATTACTTTTAAATTAATTATAGAATCTTTTGGGTTTTTAATTTAGAAAAATGTATTCCATAATTTTAATCATAAGGACCATATTTTTTGAATATGAACCTTTTATTTTTTTGACATTAGGAATAGTAACTTCAGTAATTATTTTTATATACCATCGTTAATGGGTAAATCTAGAAAATGAGGGTAAAAATCATATTATAGTATAAAACAACCCTAAACTGTTTCATAACCCTATTGGATGAGATATTTTTGACAATGTGAATCTTTGGATAGATTTTGGGACCCCAAGGATTCAATTGGATGTGAAAATGACATTTTATCCGAATCAATTTAGTTTAAAGATAATTATAACAAAAACATAGATATTTTAATAAATTGATTTTAATATTGGGATATATAAATGATATCTATGTTCATAAATATTTATTATAAATCTAAAACTATTTCCTAATAAATGGTATTTTATTTATAATTTTTTAAATATATATTAATATATTTATTTAAGAAACAATTAGGATGTAGTGATTACCTCATGAATGAATGATTCAAATAAATGAATTTATAAAAATTAAAATAAATTAAATATGAGAATTTTGATGAAATAAACAAATTGTTTACATGAAATTTACTTAATAGGGATGAGTTAATGGATTTTTTTTATGTAACCATGTTGTTATGAATTTTTATAAAAGTCAAGTATAAATAGTATCCAAAATTGGCATAATTCACAACATTAAACATAAAAAAGATTATGAAATGATTTTAAATTCCTATAAAACTAATATATATCCAAATAGTTAATATAAGACAATATAAGACATTAAAAACTTTTTTGGGTCGTTTTACATGATATTGTCATTTCATTAGCCTACAATGTGTAAATAACTTGATATCACAGTAAGATTAAAAAGGGTAATGTAAGGGTTAAACCAAAAGGATAAGGATAAAAATATATTCAAAACATGTCTAAAAATTATTTGATTATATGTATGCCAAAAAAAATAATCTAATCTACTAATTAAATACGTTTTGGACCATATTTTTATACTAATTTAATTTATAATAAATTAATATTTTGAGAGTTTATTAATGTGTCCCACTCCTCTCTTATAAAAAGACACCTCAAGCATCTCCTCTTTACTCAATTTTAAGCATTCATGTTCATCCAAAACCATACCATTTCTATTATAAACATTCCTATTCACATTCTAGAGGTTTTGGTCTTCCCAAAAGACCAACTCTAGTTCCCTATGAGGAAATTTAAAGAAGGCACGTCAAGCAAGATGTAATCTCTTCTACTGGTTCATTCAAATTTCTTTTTTTCAATACTTACTCTTCTTTAGTTTTTTCAATATAATTTTATAACATCAGTATCACTCATATAATTATATTTTTCTCTAAATACGAAACAACACAATTTCATCATTTATCTATCCTATGAAAAAAAATTCACAACGCGTGCCTTCGTTCGACTTACCGTCTCCACGTCGTGGTGTAATCTGTTTTCTACACCACCATAAAGATATGGGTATAATGGTGTAAATAATAATTATATGTTATTAATATAACAATTTAATAATTCTGTGATACAATACACTATCCAATCAAATACCATTCAACAATTATATGAACGATATTGTCACTCGTGCGTACGTATCACTTACCGTCTCCATGGTGCGATGTGATTTGTTTTACATAATTATCATTAAACCCTGATTATATAAATGAATTGAATGAATAAATTGATATATATTACACTAATAACATGATTTAAATAATATAACTATATCATAAAAACTGTAATAAGAACTTATCCGACAATACATACATAAGAAGATAATGTAGTTAACACCCGACTAACATGTAACAACAAAATGTTACAAAAAAATGAAAATATGATCATAAATGTAATAATAAAAATTATTAGGATTCTGGAAAAAATTAGTAACATTATTTAAGTTATTATATTGGAGGTTCAGATATATTGGATGTACATCAGACCTACATTAAGGGTTAATTTTTCAATACCATTTTATCTGTGATTTTTTATAAGTATTTACTGGGGGTATATTTATCATCCATTACAATTTCTTCAATGAAAATGATCATAATTTTTTTACAATTCTTATATGTATGTTTAAAGCCATTTTAACCCATTTTTTTCTACATGGTTTGGAATGAATCACTCTTACTTTTACTATATGAGGTACTTTTTTACTTTTCAGGCAAAAGTACAAGGATAAAGTTTTTATCTAATATAGAACGAATGGGTTTTTACACTTTCAAGAAGACTTATTCCATGAAGATTCGTTTACATGGTTTCGAATTTATTTTCAAAAGGATTCATTTCTTTGAAATGGTGTGGCATTTGGGATGATAAAACATTTTTGGAAAGAAAAGATATTTTCCTCAGGAATAATGTTCAAGTGTTTAATAATAATTATTTTCCATATAAGTTGACATAGGGTTATGTTTATATCCCTATTGTTACATTTATTTGATTTTATTGTTTTCATGAAGTCCATTTAACTTATATGGATTTTTTATTGTTACATGATAGTTAGGAATCCCATTTTATTTCATGGGTAATGCTATGATGAATGATTAATCTTGTTTGTGAAACATGAAAGAATAAATTCTTAATGAGATTAGTGGGACCTATATATCTATCCAATTAATTGGGTAAAGATTGATATCTCATGGTATAGACATGTTTGGAATGACATGTAAATCTAGTTCAGGGATACAGGGCTTGAACTAGGAGTGAACTTAGTTCAGTAATGAATATTCTCTACTATGATGGATGTGGAAATGAGCCTTAACTAATATGAAATTATTTCATATACTTTTGTGTGTATGAAACTAAATTTCATGTCTTATTTTATGACTGTTGGTATTACATTGAACTTTTATAATTATCCCATGACATAAAATTTGATCTTTTATATGCAGGATAATATTTTCAAATGATATGTTCTTATGAATATGATATGATTGATATTTCCTTTTTACCATTAATGAGAATTTGAGGTCACCATTTTTTATGTTTCATTTCCCCATGTCATAAACAAGGGTACTATTCATGATATTCTAAAACGTTGTCTAGTTATGAAGAAATTAATATGGGAAAATTTATATGTTTTATGAACTAGTTGTTTATGTTTCCAATTTTATAAAGACACTATACCCATATGGTTATATCATGGTTTTGTTATATGTTGTAATAAATATTCCTTAATTCTGATGTAATATGAATGTATGTAAATAATGAGTCATTGTATTTGGTATCAGAGGGAGGGTATAGTTAACATTTGGAAACAAGGATGAGAAAGCCTTATGGATATGTCTATATATATGATACAATAATAGTGATTTAGAAATTACCATGAATAACCTAGGATAAAACCATATGTTTACCAAATTAATATTTTATTCTTCATTATTTGGTTTTCCTATAATGATTTGTTCTTCTAGAAATATGCTTCTTTGTTTTAGTCAATGGCTGCAACCTGAATGAATTGCATTAATTCTGAATGAAACGGGACATGAAATGATTGTCCCCACATGAAACCAAATGTTATGGGAGCTAGAAGGAAAATTATTATAGACATTATCACAAAACTTCTGAAGCTTTGAATCATGCCCAACATCAAAACAATCAAAGGTAGAAAATTTTTGATGGATCATTCATGAGACAGAATCCACCTTTATTCAGTGGGTCTTCTGATTCATTAGTTGCTGGAAAATGTATTAGTACCACTGAAAAGATATTTCAATTTTACAATGTTATGAAAATTATAAAGTCTCCTTAGAAGTATTTCATTTGGATGGTGAATCCGTTAATGGTGGAATCTTATCATGAATATGAGGAAAAGAGATGAATTTGAGTCCATGGAATGGGATGAGTTCAAGAACTTATTTTTCAATAAGTACATAGAGTTCCTTTAACTTATGAAAAAGGTAGATGAATCTGTTAGTACCTACTATTTAAATTTTACAAGACTAGAAAAGAATGCTTCAGGAATTATTATCCAACCAGAGAGTAATATTGATCAATTCATTAATAGCTTATAACCTAGTCTTGGTAAGGAATTATCCATATGGTACTAAAATATCTATGAAAAAATTGATTGATGTGATCAAAATATTGAAATTGATATTGGAGTAACCCATTAATCATATGAGTTTTATAAGAAGAGAAAAATGGAATTCAAAGGAAAATCTAAAGACCACGCTAAAATGAAGATGAGTTTTCCCTTATGCTCAATGTGTGGAATGAAACATATAGGTAATTATATTAAATGTAATATTAAATTTTTTATGTGTAGAAAAAGGTCATTAAGAAATTGAATGATGAAGTGATGGTAAAAAGTCGTCTCATGATGTGAAAAAAGAATAAGCTACACATAATGCACCTCCCACACAACAATGATACCAGTGAAAGGAAATGTGTAATTAGGCAAATAAATTCCCTATTTAAATGGTTATTAATGATGATCTATGTCAAAAAACTCTTAAGGCCAGTGAAAAAGGAATGTAACATTGAATAACTATTGGGTAAGTGGAGTACAATAATTATGCTGTGAAAGTTACACTTACCATCCAATCTAATGTAGAAAATGATTTATTTGATTTTGGATCCACCAACTCTATTATTTTCAAATAATTATCTAATGGTATCAATGTATTACCTTAATATTTTCATGTTGAGTTAGTTGTGACAACTTTTAATGGCACAATGATTGCATCAAACATTTATAATTCATCTCGGATTGATGTTTTTGTGAAAGTACATCCTCTAAATTTTCTGATCCATCGTATAGTGGAATTTGATGTGATTTTTGGCATGTATTGGATTTCTATATATGGATGTCATATAAATTTTCAAATAAGGGATGTCCCATTACATATTGAAGATAAATATCTGAAGAGGATTGTGGCTCATCTTTCGCGGTGGTGTAAGCGTGGCAGTTAGCGCACATCTGGCCGTGTGAAGGGGGACGACAAGGTGCGTCCAGGTAGTCAGGCCTGGATAGTCTTCAGCATGTGGTCAAGGCAGTAGGGTTGGGGGGTCGGTTCACTATCGGTCGTCAGAGGTGGTATGGTGAATGACCGTGCAGTAGAGATCGGCTGGCAATTCAGCCAGACGAGGAGCCGAGAAGGACACCCGAGTCCCACGTGCCACCCACCGGCGCCACTTGGCGCCCCCCGGTTGGCCATCCAAAAAAATGGTAGGGTCATTAGGGGTACCAAGGGTGTGACTCCCCCTTGGGTGGCTGCTAGGGAAGACCCCACTATGGGGCCGTCCAACTGCATACAAACCATGGGCCAACTGCAAGCCTCCTGTGGGCCACCCAGCGCAGGCCACATCGTGGGACAGGAAAGACCTAGAAGGCCAAGCCGGACATAGCAGGCCAGGCCAAATCACACTGGCTGGGTCAGACCCAGGGTTGGACACGAATCGGGTTGGGTCTACCCGAACCGGGTCGGGTCATCCCTGACCCGGACCTGTTATGACCTCTTTCCCTCTTTCAGACATAAGATGAGCTACGAGTGTTTTTATGAAAAAAACATTTAGGGTGCCAAAATCCAGTATTCGAAAAGGTTCTTTTGGTATATCACACTTGAGTTTTGGATAATGTTTTGGTATAGCCGGGTTGGCATGAACACGAATCAAACCTGGCCCTCACGAATAAAAAGGCCAACAACTTACAGACATCGTGTCTGTTTGACACACCATCTATTGCGTTGAGACACCTATTACATGGAAATGCATTGGGGATATTTCTTCATGGATCTTCCTTGCAGTTTGAGTATCGACCAATGGATTGAGGAGCATACCCTCCTTTAATCATTCGAGCTTAGTGGGGGAACCCTATGGCAGGATTTAACATGAGAAATGGATCCTCTCTAGGACTGTGCCTTGGGATCCTATGTGGGTTTTTTCTTTGGGATCCCACGTGAGTTTGTCTTCCAAGATCCCACATGGATCTGCTCAAGGAATCCATGTGGTGTAACTCTAGGATCCTCCGTGGGTCGACTATACTAGAATCCTATGTGGCTCTGCTGATTTAAGATCATACGTGTGTGTGCCTCTCAACATAGTATGATGATTCAGCAGCTACATATAATCATCATTACTAATGTTACTACGTTATACCTAGTGTGAGCTGAATTATAATCATTTTGGTTAACCCATTATCGATCTTCTCTATGTGGTGTTACCTTCGCGGTACTTCTTCATTCATGGACAGTTGTGCTTTTGGATCAGGATATGGAGCTCTATGTAATACTGAAATCTTATGTATATGTATTTTTATACACCAAAGTAAGGATTGTTGTTACTTATTACATTGTGATTTTACTCTTAATTTTGAGGAATATCATTTGGGGATTCTGGGAGATACTCGGGGGTCTTAGGGTCCCTACTATGTATCATTGTACACACCCCTTCAAGGACTATGCTGGACCTTGTTGTGTCTTGTGAAGACGAAAAACAACATTGATCAATGATAAGGGTGACATACAAGAGGCTTCTCAGAGGTTGAATTAGATGATACATACTACATGGATGCCTTGATCAAGTGTTGTACATAACTTTTAGGTAGGATTTGCTGTGGATGATCTAGGATCTGTTTCCTTTTCATTTTTAGTTGTTCTTTCAGTTGGGCTTGTATATTGGCCCTTAATTTCTACACACTTTTAACTATAATAGTAACTTTTGGTTACATCATATTCTATTTTAAAACTGTGTGTGTTGCAGGTTCTAAAGGAAATGCCTTCCCGATTACTGTGATATGCATTTCGATGCTATTCTCCAACCCCTGGCCTATGGAAGGAAGGCTTGGGGTAGTCACAACATGGGCCCTGAGGATGGGTCGGGACCAATTGGTATTCGAGGAGTTGGTTAAAAAATATATCCCTAGACTCTAATATTTTATCAGAAATAATGATAATTGAATTGACTGTGGTTATTAGTTTAAGGAATCTAGTTTTGGTGCGGTGGCCAATGTATCCATAAGCCTGGACCCCGACTTCTGATTTCTGACCCAGTGCACAAAAACACTGATTTTGTGTGTTTTTTTAAAAGTTTTCTTCGTGATCTCTCTACGTCAGCTCACCATGTATATCTTATTGACCATGGGGCACCTGGTTCTTTTCAGTATGCCTCCATATAGATAGCCAGCACATGTTCTAGGTAGATCATGCCATGAAAATCAACCGAGCGATGAGGTCTCAGTACAAGGGCCTTTTTCAATAGAGGAACTAGCGGCGGCCCCAGCGGTTCCATTTCCCATTGGGCCACTGATGCCACCGGCCCTAGTATCAATGATTGGATACTGTATGAGCATGTTTCATGAGTTCCAGTGCCAGAGGCCACCCAGATTCAGGGATGAGATAGACCCACAGGTGGCTGAGGATTGGCTGGAGGCCGTACTGAAAGTCTTCTAACTGGTAGGGACACAAGATGATATCATGGTTATCCTTGTTGCTAGTCTTCTACAAGCTATAATAGGAAGATGGTGGAGCATGATGCTCCAGGTTCACGAAGAGTTGACATTTCTCATAGCCAAATTTGGGATCCTGTTTCTAGTAGAGTTTTTCCTAGTGACCCTTCGTGCAATGCGTTTATAGAAGCTTCTTCATCTATAGTAGGGCAGCATGACTGTTGCTCAATACTCAGTGAGGTTCATTGACCTCTCATGATACTCCCCTGATATAATGTGGGACCCATTATTTAGGTACCGAACCATCTACCAGGGATTCAGGTGGGAGATCAGGGCTTCGATGATTTCTTTCAACATCCAGACACAGGCGGGGGTGTTAGAGAGAGCCCTCATAGTGAAGATAATTCTTGCTGAGTAGTCACCAGCAGTGAGACCCACCACTGGGGATCACGTAGTGGAGTCTGTGGCTGCTGGCAGCAGACAGATTTCACAGAGGTCCAATGGGACCAGAACTACACGTAGATGACTGTAGGATTCAGGGATGGATGTGCAGGGCACATAGGACAGAGCCAGTCATGCAAGTATCAGGTAGTGTTATGCATACTACGGGCTTGGTCAAATGACTCGTGACTACCCAACCCACCATACATTTGATCATCAGACGGTTGAAGGACTGCCGAGGCTGAGACATAGGTTCGATTGAGGATGTCTTCATGGAGCAAGGAGACGTGGCAGGGGAGCTGGTCGTGTAACTGGCAGTGGGCGATGATTTGAGGTGTTACTGCTAACACAACCTATTGGTCCACCCCAACCATATGGAGCACGGTAGTTCTCGTAGATATACCTCAGGTCAGGCTATCCCTAGCTTGGATTACGAGATGAGGATGTAAAAAAGACAGCATTTAAATGAATGAATGACCATTATGAGTTTTTTGTCATGTCGTTCGGTGTGACCAATGCACTAGCTGTGCTCATGGAACTCATGAACAAGATATTTCTGCCACACCTTGATCACATTGTAGTAGTCTTCATCGACAACATTATGATCGACTAGGATACTGAGGAGGATCATGCCTATCATTTTTAGGTAGTTCTGGACACACTCTGAGATCACCAGCATTATGGTAGGCTCTTGAAGTGCCAGTTCAAGATCCGAGAGGATCACATTCTGGGACATTTCATCTCAGAGGCTGGATTTATGGTGGATCCTGTGATGATTTTTGTGGTACTTGCTTGGGAGACACCAATAAGTTTGACTGAGGTACAAAGTTTCTTTGGTTTCGCCAGACAATACCGAAGATTTGTGCCAGATTTCTCCAGAGTTACAAAACCTTTATCAGTGATGATGAAGAAGGGGAAACCTTTTGTGTGCTCAGAGAGATTCCAACCGAGTTTTTAGGAGCTGAGAAAGAAGCTGACCCATTTCCCCATCTTGAGGCTCCTAGAAGAGGATGTTGGGTACGTAGTCTTCTGTGATGCATCACGGATCAGGCTTCGATGTGTCCTGATTTAGGAGGGAGCAGTTATCACATATAGTTTTCAATAGCGAAGACATCATTAGAAGTACTACACAACCCATGAATTTGAGTTAGTAGTAGTCGTCTTCACTTTGAAGATGTGGCGACACTATCTGATGGGAGAACATCTTATGGTCTACTCTGATCTCTAGATTCCTAGGTAAATATTCTCATAGAAGTACCTAAACTCGAGACAAAAATGATGGCTTGTGTTCCTCCAGGACTATGACATTGAGCTAGTCAATACTTATGGAAAGGGGAACATTGCAGCTGATGCCCTCAGTAGGATATCTGGAATATATCTGCTAGGTGTGGCAGCGGTGCAGCTGGCCGCTTGGTGGATATCCTTGGTGCATCGAGATGGAGAACATTTTCTTTAGTCTATTATAGTCACTCCCCCACTCCATTAGTGAGTCAGGGAGGCGCAACATGGGGACACTGACTGTGAGTCTCGACATGATCAGATATCCATATGACAAGTAGCTAATGTATTTTATGAAGGTGGGGAGCATGCCATCCATTTAAAAGGACGTACCATGTTACCAGTGTCACATCAGGAGGACCTTTTTAGGGAGTTTCACAAATCCCCTCTTGATTAACAACTCGGAGTCACGAATATGTACTAGGACCTCTTTCGATAGCAATGGTGGCCGGGAATGAAGAAAGCAATAGAATATTTTCACTCTTGGTGCGTCACTTGTCTACAAGTGAAGGCAAAGCATCAAGTACCAGCAGGATTAATTGATCCATTATAGGTCCTACAGTGGATGTTGGAAGGAGAATCCATGGAAATCGTGATAGGACATCCATGTACATCCATTGGTTATGATTCTATCTGGGTGACCATCGACTGGCTTACCAAGTCGGCCCACTTCCATCCGATCAGATAGCAGGGATCAACAGAGAGCATGGGACACCTCTATGTGTATCATATTGTGCGGATAAATGGAGTACCCTCACCAATTGTCTCTAATCATGATGCAAGTTTAACTATGCGCCTATATAAGGGGTCTCATGAGGCTTTCAGGATGCAGCTTTGTTTGAGCACCGCCTTCCATCCTCAGAAGGATGGCCAGACTGAGTGGACCATTCTGACACACGAAGATATGATTCATGCTTGCATCTTCGACTTTAGATTCTTCTGGGAGGATCACTTTCCATGGGTATATTTTTCATACAAAAAAAGATATCACTTCACCATGGGAATAGAAATATTCAAGGCTCTATATGGCCGACATTGCAGATCTCCATTGTGTTGGACTGACCTATGAGAGTCAGCACTCGTGGGATCAGAGATCGTACTGGATACCAAAGAGAAGGTGCAGATTATCGAGGAGTGGATAAAGACTACATAGATCATGCATAAGTATTATGCCTATAGGATATATAGACATCTAACATTCATGTATGGTGACCATGTCTTTCTAAGGGACTCACCATGACATGGTTTTTAGAGATTTGGTCGGGGCAACAAGTTATCTTTGAGTATCATCATACCATTATAGGTCCTCATCAGAGTTGGTGAGGTGGATTAACACCTAACACAACCCCCTCACATGTACCAGGTGTGAGATGTTTTTCACGTATCCTATATGAGGAGATATGTGCATGATCCTACTAACAAAATTGACTGGGTTGAGCATGACATCGACGATGGGGTGACGTTTTCAGAGGTTCCAGTGTAGATTGAGGATTGACAAGAGATATTCCTTCATGGGAGATTGATACCTTTGTTGCATATATGTTGGAAGTAGGGGAACCTCCAAGAGAAAACCTGGTATCGGGAATCCTAGATTTGTGCTCAGTACCCCCACTTGTTTTCCATGTGTTTGTTATGAGGCTTTTGGGGACGCAAATCCCTGAGGTGGGGAGAATGTAACTACTTGTAAATTCCATAATTTTTTTAAAATTATCTAGAAATATTATAGTCTTCAGTTTTTGATGGTACTTGATTTTGAGGCCTAGAGATCCCGGAATTTTTTTATGAAGTTTCTAATATACTTCAAGTAAGAGTGTGAGCGGGTTTTTGTAACTTTTGAACAGGTACTCGGAATTGAAATCTGAGGGCACCATTGATCATACAATGGCTGCAGTTGCTTAAAGATACCTTCACCTTGGCTGCTGTTGGTCCGGGGTGGAAGATTTTTTTCATCCCATCAATGGAAAAAGTTGAAATCAAAATAAACATACTTTATTTTTATTTAACTTTTTATATCGTTTTTATTCTCAGGGGGACCACCCGATCTCTTCAAAAAACTTTTTTTAATTCCCCCAAACCCCCAACATTTAATTATTTCAATAAATAAAGTCATTAAATCTAACAATTAAGGGAAAGTCTCTTCATCACCTTGATTGGGATCTTGGTTATTGCTGGGGAAGATGCTTGGTGGAGGATATTGCTGAAGGTAACCCATCTTAGAGGAAGAACTCATCTCCTTCGACGAACATTTCTCCAACAAAGAACTCCGTCAAAGGATCTCTAATGAGGAACTTTTTCAATGACGATGAACCAACATCTATCTTTCCCTCTCCTCAATAATGTCAATGAATCATAATGCTTGGGATTATTGTTATGATATACCCCTTAACCCATTCTTGTCATTATTTTTTATTTAAGAAGAACTATGCCTCTTGATACTGTTCTAACACAAGGGGTTCGAGCCAAATGAACACGGACCAACCTCTCCCCAACCTCAGTGGATTTGGGTGTTCCTTGTGGAATGTTTCAGAGTTGAGATAATCCCAAAAATTGAGGTATTGAATCAATGGTGACATCATGAGATGAGTGTGGGAGACTTTAGAATGAAGATCGGGCCACAAGGGCACACCCGGTGACCCGTGGAATGTCATTGGTGACCGGTGCTGGAGACCTAGACCGGTAAGGCTCGAGAGCGGCGGCCAGTGCTCCAGTCGGTGCTTCGGATGGACATGATAAACGCGGAAACACGACCGCGCCTCCAGAGGATGGCCTCTATCCCGCGACCGTAGCAGAGCAAGGGCGGCAACAGGTGCACAACCGACCGCGTGCAGCGGGCGGCAGCGCGCATCCGCACAACCGGGTTTACTGGGGATATGGCATGAGGCTATGATGGCAGGGGGGCTCGCTGTTAGCAACCGAAGGTGGCGCAGTAGGTGACCGCACCATGGATTTGGGATATCCGTCAAGCCATCCGAGCAGATGAGTGGGACCCCCGAGGCTCGCGTGCTAGCCGTCGGTGCCATGTGGCACTTGCCGATTGGCCACCCAACCTGAATGGCTGGGCTGTTTGGGGTACCCAGGGGGTTCCTCTCCATTGGGTGGCAGGTAGGGCAGACCCCACCATAGGGACGCCCTACTGTGGGCCTCCTGTGGGCCGCCCAATGCGGTTCGGACCTGTCGGGATGGGTCGGATCCAGCAGGATGGGTCAGACATAGGGCTGGACCCGGTTCTGTCCTGTTTGGGCCAGGACGTGGGGGGGGGGTGTCGGGCCGATTGGGTCAGACCAGACCTGGTCCAGCTTCGACCCCTTTCTGCTCATTCAGCCATAACTTGAGCTACGTGTGCCCATTTGACGAACCATCTACGGCACTAGAAACCTTGGATCGTGATAATCCTTTTGGCATACACACTTCATTTTTGGATAATGTTGGGGTATTGCCGATATTGATCGAACACGAATTCAACTGGGCCATCGGGACTAAAAAATGCCAACAACTTATAGATCGGGCATCTGTTGGATGTAACATCTGTTGCGTTGAGACCCCTATTACGTGGCAGTCCTTTTGGGATATTTCTTCATGTAATATCATTGTAGTTGGAGTATCGACCAGAAGTTTGAGTAGAGGACCCTCCTGGAATGAGGAAAGCTTAGTGCGGGAACCGTGTGGATGTCTATAACATGATAATGGGATACTATGGGGGACTATGCCATGAGATCCTATGTGGTTCTATGATTTCGGATCTTACGTGGGTCTATGTTCAAGAATACCATATGGATCCACACTATAAATCCATATTGGACTACTCTATGATCCTATGTGGGTATTTTGTACTACGATCCTACGCGGGTCTGATGATTTAGGATCCTACGTGGGCATGCCTCTCAATAGAGTAAGATGATTTAGTAGTAGCATATAATCATCATTACTACTATACCTCAGTTATACCTGGTGTGAGATGAGTTCTAATATTTTTGGTGAAACCAATGTGGATCTTCTCTCTGTGGTGTTACATTCGTGGTACTTCTTCCTTTGTGGACAGTTGTGCTTTTGGTTCAGTAGATAGAGGTCTGTGTAATGTTGACAACTTAGGTGTATGTATGGGTATATACCTAAGTAAGTATGGTTGTTAATTCATAATTTTTTATTGTTCTATTACTTTTGAGTTTTATCATTTTTGGATTTTGGGAGACCTTCAGGGGTCTTGGTGACCCTACTGAGTATCGTTATACTCACCCCTACACTGGCTTTTCCCAAACCTTGTTGTGTCATGCGCAAATGATAGAAAAAATTAATCGAGGCTAAGGGTGATGGATAGAAGGCTACTCAGAGGTGGACTTAGAAGAGACATACCATAGGGATGACTTGCTCAAATGTTGTGCCTACCATTCAGGTAGTAATTCCAATGGAAGATCCATAAGATGTTTCTCTTTTGGTAGTACTTGTACTTTTAGTTGGGCTTATATGCTGTCACTTACTTTCTGAATTTTTTTTACTATAGTAGTTACATGTGGTTACTTCTTGTAGTGTTTTTACACTATGTGTGTTGTATGTTTTAAAGAAAATTCTCTCATGATTGTTGGGATATGTCTTTCGGTGCTAGTCGCCTCCCCCTGCCCTATGGAAGGCGGACTAGGGGCTGTCACCGCACGGGGCCCTTGGACAGGTCATGACGGATTATACATTCTAAATAGTATTGAAAGGGTCTCCTAAAATTTTGTTGATGTGGATGGATTATTTTCATCTAGGGAACCATTTATTCAATCAGAACCTTTTATATCATTAAAATATTTGATCATTGTAAAACATTTCATGACGATAGAGGAAAATGTATCCAAACCTCAAGCATTACATCCTCTTTTATGATTCATATCATCTTAGTTAATGTGTCTTGATTATAATATGAAATGGTAGAGACTATTTATCACAATCCTCTCATAAATATGATGAGGAATGGGATTTATTTTTATAAACTGTGTTGTATTTTTTGTCTCTGTTAGAGGTGATTTTTATGGAGGGACATTTTCATAAAATCATATGACAAAAAAGGAGATCAAAGGATTCATATATTCATAATGTTTTTTTATATCTTGATTACTCCCGAAATATGGAGTTATATCCATGAATTTACTAATATAAAATGCATATTCATCTTTGAGTTCCTCAAATGGGTTGATATGGGACTTTCTTGGGTTTTGGGGTACTGATTTGAACATTACTATTGGAAAATTTATATTTTTGTTCCCATTTATATTATATTATATTTATGTATTAACGATTTTTGGATTAAAAATTGGATCCATCACCATGAAGTACTCTACCTTATATATTTGAAGGAATATTTGACATGCTGGTGGTATGATTATGGTACTACAACAGCAAAATTAAACCTCAGTATTTATAATAGGTAATTGAATGTTGTATCCTATAAATAATCCAAAAAATTGTAATTGGAGATATATTTATAGAACTAGGATCTACTATTAATTTATATAAGATTTTTTTAAAAAAAATTTATACATTTGGATTATTACGATATAGGGGGATATATTAGCTTCATTGTTGCATAATAATCTGAGAGTCTAGATCAGTATGATGTTAATTTTGTAATGCTTATCATTTATGGATCAAAAAACTTCAATTTCATACTAATTATATGGTCTTTAATATTAAATAGTGATCCCTTGTATGAATTTCACCTCATATATCTCTATGAAGGATACAAATGCATGGTAATCAATAGGGTCAAACTCTGCAGTGTTTACATCAACAATTGTGAATTTGGTTTAAAAAACATAAGATCTTATGATATACTTAACAATTTATTCCCAATTAACCTTTTATGAAGTAAGAGTATTGATAATGTAATTAATGTATGAAATAAAGATCATCGATTTCACTATTTTATACTTCTATGATAGATTCATATTCATCCTGGAATGAGGATTCTCACTATTCTACGGAATGGGTGATATGTTAACGTAATTAGTAACTATTATATAATATCAGAACATAATGATATAATTATTTTCTACGAGTTTAGAATATATGTCATTCCCAAATTTGGATTTAGAAAATAAAAATTATGATATTACAATAGGTTATTTATTATGATTGGTCATGAATGATCCCTAGATGACATATGAGTAGATTGAAGTTCGTATAGATCCTACTGGGTTCCTATATCTACATATATACTTTTTATATGGTCACAATAGCGATGTTACCAAATTGTTGAGATCTATGGAAACCTCATCTTCATTGAAACCAATAGAATTAGTTGACTCTTTCTCCTTATCTTGAATTATGGAAGGTAAAAAAATTGTGTATAATATATATTTTTCTAGTTAGATAAAAATTCCTATAAGTTAATTACATTGATGATGTATTATAAAGACTCATTTGTTGAAGAAGATTCTATTTTCTGGGGTTGATCTAGTTAAACAATTTTGCAGGGTAAATCTTATCCTCCCTGAAACAGTGAGATAAAGTATGATAGTGTTTCAATTAGCATGTGAACAAACATGAGTTTATCTTCTTATTTCTTGAATATTCATATGTTTTACATGTTCATAAAATTCTATCCTTTAGAGGGTTTTGGTGTTGAAAAAGATTACATAGCCATTATAGAGATATTTGGGTTCATAAATAGTTTGTTCTGTTATGCCTTAACGATAAAATGATCTTGACTAACCTTCTTCTAGGTCACGCAAACATCAAAATGTTTGTAACCCTTATTCATATATTCATATTGTTATCTTTATATTATTTTATGATTGTAGAATCACATGCCACATGTCCTAGAAAATATCCAAATTTGTCGTAACATTAATATACTAACATCTGTTGGATGTATCTAATGAAAAAGAACTCATGAATGGTGTATATCAATATATCGTGGATGGGGAAATAATTTTTTTGGTTACTATGTTAAACATGATTTGGATTCCTGGTATTTTTATGATTCAATAAATTGTTTCCAATGATATGATAAATTAACTTGGAACATTCTCATTCCAAAAATAATAATCATTATTCATCCATTCTTTACAAAAAACGATACTTTAATCTATTTTTATATTTTAATAAGGAAAAATAAAGTATTTATTACATTTTATAGTAAATATTTTGTGGTATTTTTTGGGTTTTGGTGCCAAAAAAATATTTTTAATTATTATTTTTATTTCTTATTTATCTTTCATCTTCCCTTGAGCATTCAATATTGGTTAAGCCTTGATCTTTGTTTGTTTAATGAAATCATCCATTATCTATAAAACATAGGGAAACAAATGGAATCTCTGTGAATATTTTATTATATTGAGGGGTCAATTAAAATCATCATATATAATTTTAATCTATATTTTGATATTATCATTATATCAGCTTATCTACGTTGGGGATTTTTATTATAGTTGAAATGAGATTCTCTATTTTGGAGTGATACTTCTCATGAATAATTAACAAGGAAAATTCAAGGTTCTTTATTTTTAACTACTTTATCTCTTTATCATATTGGGAACATAATTTTACATTAGTGTTACTGTCTAATTCATCAGGTGATGGTTGGGATGCAACCATTCTCTCAATATTCTATTTTTCTACGTCATTTTGAGGTTGTAGTAATTCATAATTACTTTTAATTTCAAGATTTAAATATTTTCACAAATGATTGGTATGTACACATTTATAGATCATTATATTTTTGACCATTATTTGGAAGTAGATTATATGACCCACTATTCTATGTTATAATAATTAATTGGACCATCAATAATGCTTATGTTAATTTCATTTACTGATGCATTTAATGATTTCATTGTAACAGCTAGACTCTAGAATCCTAGTGCTAGTGTGTACTTTGTAACATTCATAGAAAATAATAGGGATCTCAAAATATAGGATCGGTCAGCTTTTCCGTCTTTGAAATCTGGTCTGGTATATGATTCCCATATTACATTAGATATATACAAACATATCATTAGATAAATTATTTAATACTTGAAATCATTGATAATATCACTATTTATATATAAGGCGATGGAAAAAATAAATGAGATCTCAAATTCACTATAAAAGTACACTACAAAAATATCAATCATTATTAATTAAGGTATGATCAATATTGTAGAGTGAATAATAAAAACCCCTATCATTAAATTCAGAGAATGTGTTCATTAAACATCTATGTGTAATATTAAATTTTTGTTCTCATGGATATTAAATGTAGAATCCTTAATAATTTAAATGAATAAACACATAAATATATATATATGATGTGTAAAACAAAAAATTGGCCTGATTATCATGAATTTTAATATCAATCTTGCATAATAAAGACATTATTCTTACTAAATTAGAATGTTTAAACCAAATTCCTGCCATATATATAATAATTTTTCATTGTCTCATTATACCTTTTGATATATCAATGGGATATATATAATAGAGTCGCACACGGGACATTCCAGTTCAATGAATTCCTCATATTTTAATTATGAATATAATCTATTATAATAATTCCTTATAGGTCAAAAACTACTTATAATTTATCAATAACATGAAACATTAATATTTCTCAAATAAAAGAAATAAATTATATACTAATCTTCCTTAAACCAGTTCTGTGTATATAAATGGTAGAATTTTGAAATATAATCAATGATATATATATGATACTAAAAACACATATGATATTAACTAAATAAACATATTGGAAAAATTTTATATATAATAAATAATTGAGAGTGATAGAAAACATTATACCAAGAATGTGAATGATCTCAAAATTAGATATAATTCATTATTAATAAAGTATTATAGAATATAATAAATTCATTAAAAATATTTATTTTATAGTAAACATGATAATTTTGGAAATAAAATAGAATCAATTCATTGAAAATAACAAAATCATAACAACATTTAAGGATAGATTTATAATTAAATTTCAAAACATTTTTCACTTATTTAAGAAATTAATATCCTTTTGTTTTAATTTCATTTTAATTAAAAATTAAACAAATATTAAATAAAATAATTGAAAATATCTATGGAAACGTGTCACAAAATCTTGATAAATAAAAATGGTTTACATGGAAGGACATGTAAGTTAAACTACATGCCTTTATAATGAATATTGAATCTATAATAAAAATTTTAAATAACTCATATACTCTACTTTACAAAGATTACTTTTTAATACATTGAAATAAATGTAAACAGTTTCTGAAAATTACCTTTGTCATAATTAGAAATATAAATAATAACATTCTAGAGACATTTAAAAGAATTATTTAATGCTATAAAAAGGGTTCGATGGGAAATATAAAAATTGAATTTTTAAAAGGGAATCTCATACATGTAACATTATTATTGATTCTTGAACCAAAAATGGATAAATAGAATATAAAAAATTGAACCCCATTATAACCATATGTTTTTAAAATATACGGGGTTAAAAAATATGTCGTATAATTTTTTCAACTCAAATATTAACATAAACAATATTATAATAAAATAATATCTTAACAGAAATCGCTTTCCATGGTTATCCTCTTAGTCATACATGTTTCATCCAATAATATTTTTAATAAAAATATATTAAATATTTATTTAAGACACATTTTAATATTATTTCACTTTTTATGTGTATTTTTTTAACATTATAAATCTATTCATCGAATAATTATTCCATACGACAAACATGTTAGGGTTTTTAGTCAATTTTTTGGAAAATTTCATTCATATATTTTCTATTGTTTATGTTGTTGTAAAACAATTACATTATAATTTTAATATTAATAAATTCCTGAATATATTTTTTTTCATTTTATGATTTTTTATCCATGAATGGGGTTAACATAATAACAAATAACATCACTTCATGGAGGAGGTTGTAAACATGTAGACCTGAGAAATTATTCTATTGTAAAATAGATGAAAGGATTATGTGGTAAATTATATCATATATCTAGAAAAATATAATTATATCATAAATAATATATTTATTTCATTAAATCCATATTCATATCCATATAATTTAAATTTTTATTAAATATGAATTACACCGCTATATAAATAGTCGGATCAGATGAATACCTCTTTATTGAGAGTCATTATTTGTCTTACACTTTAATACATATTTGGATGATATTACGGTAATAATAATTTCTCTATGATAATTGGAAGGAAAATAAGAATATATATTTTTTGTTGATGTTTGATCAAGATGGATCAACATTTGTGAATAAAGGAGGAGAATAGTTTCACTTATATAAGTGATAGGAGAGAAACATATTCAATTACTTAAATGATTTTATTAATATAATATGGTTTTATTTTGAATTAGGATAATAATTTTCGTAAAATAATAGATAATAAGTTTATGTTAAAAATTATAACCACAAATTTTGTTTAAATATGATTATTATGTAATCATGAAGTCATATCCTTTTATTATTATTCCCTTTCACCCATTTTACCCTTAACAAAGGTGATAAATATTTATCAAGTTTATTATTCACATTGATAAAATTATAATGTTAAATTACAAAAAAAATATTTATTATTTTGATTAAAAATAGGGAATTAATTTCATGTTATTCAAACCCTATAATTTGAAGAGATTAATTTTAAGATTTATTCACAAAACAGAATGAAACCCATCTATAGAAAAAATTTACATTAAGAAGAAAATCAATTTAAGAAAAAAAAGTGCAATGTTGATTTAAATTGGATTAATTGCGTTATAGTTAATACTAGGATATTTATTTAACTATAAAACTAAAACAAAATATAAGGGAACCTTCTAAATACTGATTATTATCATAGAAATAAGGAACATTTTTTCTTTGAAGTAATATATTACTATTATTATAAAATATAATTTCTATATTTAAATATTGGAACATATATTTTTAAAATAATTATATTACATATTTATTAAATATTTATAAAAAAATTCGTAATCATTAATGAAATTCATATATCATTATAATGTCATAAAAGTGGTAATTTTAAATAAAATACATAATTTTCACTATTCAATTAAAAATCAATTATTTCCCCATAATATAAAAATTTTACCATAAGATAACATTAATATAATAAATTGAAAAATAAAATTAATTTATTAAAATTAATTTATTAAAATTTTTATTATTTAGTTTTCAGTCCCATTGTTGTTTTAATTATTTTGAATTATATTATAATATATTTTTAAATAAAGTATTACTTACTGTAATTGAATATTGTGTGTTGGAATACACCCATATATTAATCATAAATATAATTAGACTTCTCATTTATTGTTTATATTTTAAGACTCAATTAACAACTCTCCTTGGTCTTCCCTTTACTAGTGTATTTTTTTAGTTCATAGAACCTATGAGACATTACCTTCTCCATCCAATAATCCAACAAAAACATATGATGGGTTATCCTTAGAGAGACTCTAGAAACCATTGATGCAAAATTTACCAAAATGGGGGTATGGGGTTTTAAAAGGAAGAAATTATAATGTATCCTCTTTTGGTGTTTCCTCTAGTTTGGTGAAAAGTGGTTTTTAAGGGGGAGTGTGATAATAAATTCCCCCAACCCTATGTTCTCGACTTGAATTTGTTCTCTAAGCATGATATTTTGGGATTTCCATTTATTTTATTACACATGTGTGTATATTGTTTTAGTTTAAAATTATGACAAAAAATTATAGATTATTCAGGTCATTTAAAGGCCTAAGACAAGGTCACCCCTATCAGAAAATATGTTCATTGTAGTCCAAGAGTATCTCAATAGATACATTAATAATAGAATCAACACGGAGAGTGTACATCTATTCCATTATATGAAAAACATAAATGGGTTTACTCATATTTTATTTGAGGAAGACCATATCCTTTTTTATAGTGGTAATATTAGATCTATTTATGAGATCAATCATATCAATGATGATTACATCATGTTAATTGGACAGTTGATCAATACCATGAAAAGTATCAATTTTTTATTTTAATTTTTTTATTGAATTATAGAGGGAAAGAGTTTATGAAAAATTAGGAGTCCCTAGAATATTCTTTCCCTTGTAATGTCTTCATCCTCCTATATCCCATGGTAGAGTAATGGTTCACAATTTTGATAGTATTTAAAGAAAATCCAAATTAATAATGTGATAAACTAATTCCTCTCATTGGGGGTGGGGGTCATATGATCCTTATTAATAGAATACATTCATTAATTACCATGTCTGTTTTGTCCTTGATGAATGATCCTAATATATTGATCTAAAATATTGAGAACCTTATTGAGGGTTTTTTTGGGTTGTGCATGTAGAGGAAAGACTCCAAATTGAATTATGTAATGTAAAGAAGGTATTAATCATAGAAGCATTTCAGATACTAATAATGACCCTAAATGTAGGTTATCATTTGAATTTAAGGAAGACGAATATATTTGGTGAATCTTGATCAAAAAAGGTCTTTTTTGTTCGGGGTGATAGGAAATCCCCTAGTCATAAGAGACTCAATTAGCCGAAATATCCCTCAGCTGCATCAAAACTCAAGATGGAAAGTGGGGTGTTGTTAAATTAAAATTTGGTGTCAAAACTGGGTGGGTAGTGTTCTTGGATTCCCAGGAAGTATGGTCTTGTACATTTCATTCACTCTGTTCTATCATTATCCACATCTCATCAATGATATTATCAATACTCATCAATAGGTGTTTTCCAAAAGCATTAATATCATTGATATTTAGGATAAATGTTTGTCGAATAGCTATTTGATATAATTATTTTCAGCAAAGTAATACTATAGTGTTTTTCATGAAGGTTTGGATCATGAGGTTATTGGTAGTGTTTGGTAGTTCTGTGATATTTATACAAAAAACAAATTTTTTATTTGGGGCATTTGTAATGAAACTCTTCCTTTCAAAGAGGGAATTCAATATAATGGGATAACCATAAAACTCTTCTTATTTATGAGTGGGTTCACTAAAACGTGATTACTATGATCAATAACTGAAACTTCTACATCATTTTCAGGGGAAAATAAACTTCCCATATCTTTTTTAAAGGCAAGTGGGAGGCCAAAATTTGGAAAAACATGTTTTTTTGAGTGTCATGGTTCTATAAGGAGAATAAATTCATGATTTTATTCGATACTGGTTTCGGAGTGTGGCTGGAAACAACCATGAATGTGTATAGAGGAAACTATTTTGGTTTCTCCATTTATAGAATATTTGGAATTCTTGAAATTGGTTTAGGTATGAGGGGATACCCAGCTAAAATTTGGTTGTTATGGTTTAGTCAAGGTATCTGGTGGAAAAGTTGGTTACAATAAAAAATAGTAATAACTGTCCTATTTTCATAATATGTTCATATTTTGTTATTTTTAGGATCATGTGTCCATCATATCATGTATACAAGGTAAATGAGTTTGGTCAAATCCTTCGATGAGTAGTCACATACATAATTTCAAAGGTTCATATACCAATAGACGTGTGGGGGTGATGTACATGATAAGTTTGGGTTCGTCTTATTATCATATAGTGTTTTTTTCCAGTCAAGGTTATTTTATCATTCATGGAGTCCCATCCATGCTCATAGGCTTCTATTTATGCATCTCCCAAGGTTTCATCCTGAACCACGATAATATCAACTCCTTTATTCTACTCAGTTCAATTCACATGGTTGTTGACATTCCTTGATATATCATTTATTCCACCCAGATAATAATTTTTTCACTAGACACATGGATCTCTCTCACTCTTGGAAGGAGGGTTACAAGGTAGAATAATTAAATTCATCCAAGGCCTCTCTATTAAACAAGTTCACTGTCATTAGTAGCACAATATAACTTTCCCCCTCCACCAATGTGTTATTTTACATAAAGTGGATCTATTTGGGATATACTATTTTAGAACTCATTGAACCATTTTGTCCACATCCCTTTAAATGAAAATAAATATATCAATGATTTATGAATGGGTATTGATTTATCAAAGTATTCTAATTTTTATTGATAAGAATCATGATCAACATTATTATATCTTAGATATAGTAGAATCTCGATGGATCATTCCCATCGAGTATTCATTTCTTGTATTTTTATATAATGGAGTCCCATTAAAAAGGGTTGATAGAATGTAAAGTGATTATTCCTTATAATAAAAATGAATCAATGATGCTGATGGACACCATATGTAGATGAATCTAGTATTTGTTGAGCAGAGTGGAATTTCATGGTCTATCTTTACTTAACTCTCTAATGTGTATGCTAGAGGGAGTTTCATTTATCAATTAATGTAGTGTCCTAAAATCAGTATGATAAATACATTGGAAATTTATATATTGGCTTAGAAATATTGGGTTCTATAAATATTTATGGTATTTTATGTCAATTTCAAGATGATTCTCTCATATTTACATGAAGATATTTTTATATTTAAATTATGGTATGCATTTTTTAAATTGAGAAATATACATCCAAATATTCAAACCATGATAAAATATGAACTCCTCACCTACTGGTTTTAATAATTTCATTACAAGAAGTAGAAATGTAAACAAATATGGATAATATATTATATCCACCAAATTCTTTATTTATAATCATGATGTTCACTTCTTCATCAGTGAGATATTCATCTACTTGATCTAAATAGAAAGGTATTTTCTACAATTCCTTTTTAAGAAGGGTGGGATAAATCGTAATATTATATGTTGTATAGATTGATAATAAGTAAAAGGGTATTATGAATAATTAGTACATCCTTGATCTATAATTCTACATGTAATGAAATATTCTCATTCAAATATGATGCCTAGAGAAATTTTCCCAAATCTCTCGAATTTTACCTGGCATGAGGGACTTCATAGAGTTGGTTCTTCAAGAGGAGGACCTTATTACTAAAATGTGACTCCCTTATTGGGAGGAATCTTATAATGAATTCAATTATGTTGAGTAAATCTATTATGTGTTTATATCTAGTCCCATGGATGATTCCTTTAATATACACCATGGGACATAAATTTTGGGTGGAAAATTCTTGATATATCAATGGGATGACCTTATTTCCAGTTTTTTTCATTCCATAAGGAGGATTTTTACATCTTTCACTATTAGAGGAGTTCCCATGATCAATATTTATATTTCTAATGGGAGTATCATCATGGAAAATACTGTTGGGGGGACCTCTTGTACTACTAGTACAAATATTTTCCTAAGGATATCCATACCTACAACTTCTTCCTCTATCATATGATGAGTCCACTTGATGTTTGGAATATTTCCAAAGAAAATTTGGGGATGAAAAAAAATCGACAACTAAGGAGGGTTGGGATATTCCACATGATATTTAATAATAGGATACCACTAGTCAGACAACCTCTTTTATTATACCTATTATTATGTAGAGGCCATATATTTTGAAAAATGCCCTTCATATGTGGTATTTATCTTATAATACCTGAATATAGTCATCAGGATATGAGGAAGTGTTTTTTCATGATTAGAATGAATTTAATAATACCTTAAATAGGTCACTAATGTGTACTTATAAACACCTTTTGGAATTGAGATGTGTTCCTAGTACTTTATTTCATTATTCCGTGTGATATAAATATAACCATATCGAATGGGTGTATGAATATTTAATGCTCATGGGATTCCCTGAGAGTTTGTCCATGATATTCTTTAGTGTTGGTGATTGGAATAATTTATTTCCAGAGGATGGCCACCAGGATTGACTGATGAATATCACATATTTCCACTTCAATGATATGATAGTAGTTGTTTAAAATTATAATAAATATATAATAATTCCCATAAATTTTATCTATGATATATTAATTTTCGTCTTAAGTATGAATGGACACCTGTGAACTTTCATCAAATTTAGTGGGGATATATTCATACTAAAATCCATCAGTTTCATCTAAGGTATAATCGTTTTTTTATATTCCTCAAGAATTTGTTTTATAACCTGATGTGGGGGATCACCAGTATAGGACCACCCCATACTGGATATTAGGAGATACAGGCATGGTTTCTTTGTTACTACCTACGTATGTTGGAAGTATTTTTGTGTGTTAATAAGGATCTATTCCTACTCAATGTTTATAACTGAATCATGTTATTAGGATTTTATCTGGAAAAAGGAATATGGTCCCACTCATGGTTATCAATGTCATGTCCCCCTAGGTGATCTTTCCTTGATGCTCATTTATTTTTTACTTGATCACAAACATCCTAAGAGGAATTATCTACAAGTTACTAAGGGGGTTGATTTCACATGGGACTAGTGATTGTGTCAGTTGATAGGAGTCCTCTTAGATAGATCCTAAAACTGATTGAGTCGTTAATAAACTAATTTGTTTATATCCATATGGTAAGCTAGATGCTTTTTCGCTACTCTTTTGGGAGAGAATCCTAATGTGGTTTAAAATGATGATATGTCCATCTTATTTTTCCGAAAACAATCATATTTAAATGAAATGATGGTGGTGATTTTTATTGAGTAGGGATTTATTCACAACCTCCAATATTTTGATAAAAAAATTAAAATGGTACTTATAAATTAATCTATTAGTTACTTGTTTTTAGATATGCTTCATTAGTGAAAACAAATTCCATTTTGATAGGGAACCTACTTTTGTACATAATTTTGATTATGTCTCTCATTATGATGATTCCCTCAATGTGTATTAGGGGGATTTTTGAGTTAGTACTGAATATATCAACAAAAATGAATATGAAGACCATTCAATGATAAAAAAAATAAAAGTAATGTTTATGAAAATCACCTCATAGTTAATGGATTCATGTGGTGTTCAATGTTTTTAGATGATAAATAATAATGAAATTAATTATCCATTATAGATTGGTTCGAGAATCACGATATTTAATAAAAACAGAGGCATGAAATCAAGGGCGTTTTTTCTCATGACTCCTTGGTATTGTTTTAGGTTGATAGGATAATTATTCTAGCTCACAAAACCTCTTAAGGGATTTTATCATACAATCAGTCTCTCTTATATATTTAATTAATGTTTTTTGAATCTTTACCAACTCACATTGAAGAAATAATTATAAGTATTCTAGAAGATGGTCATAAATATGTATGGATGTGAAAACCCATTTTTATTATAAATTTTTCTGTATTTTATATTTACTAATTATTTATGTAAAATATTGGGTTAAAATGGTTTAAATCCAGAGAACTATGTGCAATGAACTTTTTACCACATATGAAAGTGATATTTGTTGATGGTACTGAGATTAGTCCCATGGGTAGGACTTTATGTATATCATTGTGAAGGGAATCTGAAAACACTTTGTTGATTTATCAATTAAAAAGATATGTAATACAATTTGAGGTTGAATTATAATGACTAAAACTATGACATTATCTTTTTTTAGAAATGAATAATATAAAAAGTGTTCCTAGAAATGGTTGGTGTGGACTATACACCTGAGAAACCATTTTTGGATAACAATAGTGGGAACATAAACTAATGAGGTTTATTTGTCGTCTACGCAAAGGGAATATGGATCTGTAGGTGAATAATATTCTCATTTGGGATATGGACTAGTGACAAAGACATGATAATTACTAGAGAGTATATGGATATCATTTAAATGGGGGTTTAATTTCTTTGGGATTATGAGCTGATGGGGGGATGTGAAAATGTTTAGGTAACGTGTTATAATGTAGAAATATGAAAATAGATTACAGAGGGATATGGAACCACGATGATGGATTTGGAAGGTGGATGATTTTGGTGATTACCTCATGGAAGTTCCAAATGTATCCATATTTATACATATCTAATACCACATTTTCATAGGTGCACAATTTTAGGTAATATTGTAGGACCATACCATGTGTTTGAGGATATTTTCATATAGTTTTACATCATTTTATATTTAAATTATACATAATTAATAAAATTATTCTATAGGGATATCAGTGTGATGAAATTAATAAAGTTAGAAGATCAATTTGGGATTAAAATTAATGCTTCTCATAGATTCCTTATAGAGTAAATATCATCTATGAAGGAATAAATATTCCACATCTATGCAAATCGAAAGTTTAATTGTGGGAATGACTCATTATATGGGTATGAAATCCATAAATGAGGTGAAAATAATTACATCTAACACAATGTAAGATCACATTTGATTGATTTGTGTAATTTTCCTATCATAATAAACTCATATATCTAAGTCCATGGGATTCATACTCCGTGATAACTAATTTATATAATAGAAGATCTAGAACATTATATAAATTTTGTAAAATTAGATGGGGACTACATAATGACGCCTACCTTATTGATTCCCTCTACTATGAGGTTAAATTGGATTCATAAATAATATAACTTTTAATAGATATTCTTAGAGCCATTGGTAATATGTCTAATATGAGATATATATGGTAATTACCTAGAGGGAAAGGGGAGCACTAGGATCATAGAAAGTAATGTGCATAAGTGTGATTTGATTGTGCTCCTTTCACACATAGGTTAACATGGGTGTGCCTCTGGGGAGATGTTTAGGGGAATGGTGTGGAATTATGGTCCATTCCTTGAAACCCCCCCCCCCTTATATTTCCAATGTGTTCATCATTCTTATAAAACATTGTTTTTCTAAAAGGATAGCACCAACATAAATCTGTACTAGAGGACAATACATATATCCTTAGTGAAGAAGGTAGAAGAATCCAAGTTGTGGTATTTTTAGTTTAATGTTTTGTAACATCATGTTATTGATTGGTATTCCCTTGATGGATGGAGTGAATATTGTTCTCATTGAACATTTTCTATGTGTTGATCTATTTTCCTTCAATAATGAAATATGTGGTTCTTTAAATGTTTTATTGTTCATTTATGGTAGCATATTATGGTGTCTTAAGATGTTCTATTTTACCAGGCGTAATTTTTTGTGTTCATTCATGAATTTTTCAGTCATTGAGTTTTTAACCTGATATTTATTTTACAACAAGGTGAAGGTCAGACATCTTGATTCTTATCACTGGCCTCAGTTTCAAGATATCCCTAAGAGAAAGTAGTAGGAAATTTTTATGTACTTTATAAATGGATTATTGTGGGCTCAGAAAAGATAATATTTAATCATGGAGTTTGTGAGATATCTGATGAATTCAGATCTATTATTTTTAAATTAAGGAATTATGAATGGTATAATTCTTATCAATGAAATATTGGGAAAATATAATTTGGATCTAGGAGGTGTTAAGGATTAAAATCGCTTATTTTTATCTTTATTTTATATCTATATTATGGAAATTTATCCATAATTATTTTAGACCTCATTTATGATTTAAAAAATTCATTTATCCATATATGGATGGATTGGTGGTGAGAATTGACTATAATTTATATTATATATGGTTCACATATATGTTTAGTACTTTGAGGGATCTCGTGTAAAAAAACCATTAATTTGTTTTATTATAAGATTATGTAGCGGTTAACCATTGGTGCTGAACCATTTGAATTTCATTAGGGTTGACATTAAAAATAACCATAGTATTAGACCAATGTTGGGGATAAAAAAAATAGTATTCAAGAATTAATATAGATAATAACAATGAAATTAAAGTTCCATGTATTTTATTAATTATTTGTCCTTAATAAAATACTATATGAATAACATTTATTGAACACATCAGTGAAATGAAAATAAAACCATGTCACTAAAATAAAAATTTATAATATTACCTTGGTATTATGCCCATTGAGTTATTATATATCAATATATGTAACCAGTTTATAAAACTATATTAAAATTTAAAATAAAACAAAACTCATTTTATACATGGATTTAATCTTTTTCTACAAATATTTTTTTCATATTAATAATTATATTATGGAAATTAAAATTTTCTCACCAATTGATATTTTATTGGGTAAAATGGATTGAATATTGGAAATAAATAAGAAATATAATTTAAAATGATTATTTTATTTTTATAACAAAAAATACGATTATAGATATTATTATTAATTATATTGATTATGGAGACACTATTATTTTAAAATATTTATTTATTTTATTATTTTGTAATTTATATATAAATGATAAAATTAAAATATTTTAAATAATGACCATAATATGATTTTTATATATATATATAAATATATTAAACTCCAATTATTGGAATCCAATGTTAAATAATATTATGAACACATAATGGTTAAAAATCATTTTTCTACACCGCGTTGTGACTGCCTCGCAAAGAGTCAACCATGAAGCCTCATCCGTGAAAAAAGATCGCGAAGCATCCACTGCATTGAGCCGAACCGCGGACGCGGGTGTGCTTTGATGCGTGCTCCATCTAGGAGAAAATTTGGTTATGGAGGCCCTGAACGCGGATCGAAAAGCCACTTCATGAAGAGTTGATCGCACAGGTTGGGGCATGGAAGAAGGCCATGGTGTGGGGTTGCCGATCCAAGGGCTCTTTTCTTGGACCCGGACTAGACAGCGTGTCCCTTGGACTGGGCCGACCCTGGTCATTCCTTGATGGACTCGGGCCGCGAATCCTGTCTTGGATGTCCCAAAAGTGAGAGTGGACGCTATTGTGATACCAGTCCACCTATGGGAACCGGACCACTGCATGTTTTCCCAAGAAGGGATACGCACCAGTCGCATTTGAAAGAGCTCTGACCCATCCCATGAATACTGATCCATGGAGACGGATCTAGTGAACCAATGGAGGGGGTTATCCCTGATGGAAAAAGAGAAGGCAACAATCGTGGCCCATAGAAATGAAGATTCACTCTAAGAAAAATTCATTTCTCTGTAGGTGGTCGGAAATATCATTGAAAATATCTCTGTAAACCAGGGGGGCCTCAAAAACACCCTCTAGAATCTTTGGAAACTGGAAGCTGGAGTAGCTATTCGGGAAGCAGGGAACAATCACATTGTTCTTGAGTTCTTCAACAAAAGAGATAGAGATAAAATCTTGAGAGGCAACCATGGTCCTTCGTTAATCAAATCGTTCTGATGGATGAATACAAATGGGGACGATATCCAGCTCAATAATCTCACCCGGTCCCCATTCTGGATATGCATCAAAGGAATCCCATTTCATTCACAAACAAAACGAGTTATGAGAGAAATTCGGGACTTCATTGGCCAAGTCCTTGATTGGGACCACTTAGACCCAATCCAATGGGGCCTAGAATTTTGAATTTAGGCCATAATAGAAGTTTCAGAGGTGCTGATGAGGGGCATGTTTCTGAAATTCGATGTCCCCAACACTTGGATATCATTTGAGTTTGAGAATCTCCAAATCTTTAGTTTCTTTTGTGGACGCCTCCTCCATCTGGAAAGAGCGTGTGTCTCAATGAAAAGTAATGATTCTAGTAACATCATCCTATGATATGGCCCATGGCTCTGAGCTAAATAGACCAGATATTCCATCATCCTTGAGACGGAGAAACAAAAGGACCGCGACCATCTAACATTGGCTCATACCAGATAGGCGGAAACTATTAATCAAAAAGTCTTTATGCTTGGACCACCAGAATTCCCTAAAGATGGCCCAACCACTCAAAGGGAAATTTTCATACATCCTAACTCCCTGAAGGGAACTAGCTCAACATTTACAGAGCCATTAAAGACAGTAAAAGACCCACCAGAAAAAACTCGAAGCCAACACCAATGCACTTTGAACCACTTGTTCCCAACCTCGATCTAGAAGATGGATTTCAACCTTACCACCTTCTCGAAAATTCTCAAACATCTAAAAAGCTGGTGATGAAGCTAAAGTAACCATCAAAACATTGATCAAAGTCATGGTTGATGCACATCGAACCACCAGATCTAGACCCTGTCCCACAATTGACCACATCAGGCAGTCCAACATTAGGGGGACATAGACAGACGAAAACTCCATCACCGGGCCCAAATACACGTCGAACGTGGAAAAGGGTTCTACGTGGAAAAATTAATGATCACTTGAAATACCCTATACCCAGGGTTAGGAGAAGACCAAATGAAACTTCCCAGTTAGGGAGGAATCTCACCAAATGTTGTAAAATGACAAGTGGTGAAACAATTCTGGAGAAATCAAAGGTAGTGGTGGGCGTGACCCAGCCCTGCCTAAACCAATGATTATTTTATGTTGTAACTGTCGTGGGATTGGAAACCCTCAAACGGTTTATATTCTTTAGTGCAACGACACTCAATGTCACCCCGATATGGTTTTCCTATCTGAAACCATACTGGAAAACAAGGACATCAATGTCATAGACTTGAAATGTGGCTTCCAAGGCTGCCTTCCAGTCTCCAGACAAGGCCACTCGGGGGGCCTCTATCTCCTTTGGAAGGATAATATCGACATCAACATTTTTTACTTCTCCTCGCACCACATGGCAGATACTATTTAGGCGAACCATCACCAACCCTGGACGTTTGTGGGATTCTATGGCTGGCCATCCCAGGAGGATAAGGTGAAGTCATGGGATCTTCTATGCAAGTTGTGACATGACTTACCGAGCCCAATTCTTTTAGGAGGAGACTTCAATAAGATTATGTTCCATAAGGAATAGAGGGGGGTGGGGAACAACCCGACCCTCGGATTCAATGTCATACTTCATAGATGTGGCCTCTAGGGAGGACCTGGTTGATCTGTGGTACACAGGTAATCCTTTTACATGGTTCCGGGGCAATACAAAATTCACCCACATCACTGAGTGTCTTGATAGATTTACAAGGTCTACTGATTGGATTAATCTATTTAGCATGTTTCATATCAGCCACATGGCCCTCAACTACTCGTACCACTGTCCAATTGTCAATGATTTTACACAAGGAGAACAAAATAGACAATTTAGCAGACCCTTCATATTTGAGAGCTTCTGGACAAAAGATCAGGAATGAGAAGAGCTAATCCAATCAAGAAGGAAAATTACTCATGAGGATGTTTGCATCAATCTATAACAGGTCGCATCTGATCTAAGGTCTTGGAGTAATAAGAAATTCCACCACCCCGACCGACACTATGGCGTCTTTGAAAAGAGACTGAACAATCTCCTCAAACAACCCTCATCCAATTTTATTCTCTCTATGATTAGTGCCATGAAAATAGAGCTGTATACGACCCTGCGTATCAAGGAGATCTACTAAGCTATGCAGGTGCTGAAAACCATATAATATAAGGGGATGCATATACCAGGTATTTTCACTAAAGAGCATCAGATAGGTGTCACAAAAACTCTATTACTTGCTTCTCACAACCCGATGGAAGCATAGTTTTTGACCCCAATGTTATCCACAAGTCCTTAACATGCAATTTCTAGAACATCTTCTCAGTAAGATACCATTTCATGTCAGATGAGGTTGAAGATTGTATCAGACCTATGATCACTAAAGGGATCAATAGGCATCTCACCAAAGATGTGACAGATGACGAGATACGCCTGGCTATGAAACATCTTCATCCCACTGAGACCCTAGGACCATATGGGTTCCACACCCTTTTTTCCAGAAATAATGGAACATTATCGGTCCTGACATCAGCATTATGATTAAAAATATCTGGGCGAGGAATACCAGCATTGTCGCCATCAACGAAACTGTCCTCATCCTCATCCCCAAAATGAAGAAGCCTCTGGTGATCCCAATCTTTCGACCTATCAGTCTCTATAATGTCTCCTACAAGATCGTCTGAAAGATCCTTTTCAATCGGTTGTGACCTTGGCTACCTAATATTATCTCTAAAAACCTATGCACCGTCATAGACAAGAGACTAATTACATATAATGTGATTGTGGACCATAAAGTGTTCCATTTAATGAAATCATGCTCCACGATGAAAAGAGGAACCATGTCTTAGAATGTGGACTTGAATAAGGCCTACTATAGAGTATAATGGCACTTCTTAAGAGTAGTTATGCTGAAAATGGGTTTTTGTGCTAAATGGGATGATTTGGTAATGAAAAGTGTACTGACTGTCTCTTTCAAAATCAAGGTCAACAGGGAGCTTACCAGAGAATTCGCTCCATCCCGAGGCCTTCGCCGGGGAGACCCCCTCTCTCCTATTATCTTCATTCTGGTGGATGATATGTTTTCTAATCTTATTTCCAGGGCTGCATCCTCTATGTCGATTCATGGGGCAAAGGTCTGTCGTGTTATCCATCCAATATCGCATCTATTCTTCGCTGACGACTTCCTCCTTTTTTTCAGAGCAATAATTAATGAATTCCAGGTGATCTATCAAGAAATCCACCAGTATGAGAGGGTGTCTAGATAATAAATCAATCATTGCCAATTTGAAATATCCTTCAGTGCAGGGGTGCCTCTTTCTAAGAGGGATGAATTTTGCACTTCAGCTAGCATCCATATGGTTGATAAACATCAGAAGTATCTCAGGCTTCCCAGAGTGATTGTCCAGTCCAAAAAAGAAATATTTTCATCGCTTGTGGATAGGATTGAGAAACAAATTCAAGGGTGGACCCCAAAAAGAATTTCAAAATAAAGAAAAGAGACCCTTATCAAAGCTGTCATCCAATCTATCTATAGCTACCTTATGTCCATGTTTAAGCTTCTGGTGACCATCATCGACTAGATCCCCACACGTACTGCCAATTACTGGTGGGGGAAGAATTATTATAGGAATCGACCCCACTAGATGGCCAGGGAGAATCTTTGAAAACTCAAATCAGATGGTGGGATGGGGTTCTAGAATCTACATCTCTTCAACGACGTACTGCTACCCAAGAAAGGATGGTGCCTTATTAAATGTCTATCATCTCTTTCTTTTCGTGTTCTCCGAGATAAGTACATTCCCCACACGGACTTTCATTCTTCCTCCCTTGGTCCCCATCCTAGCTTCCACTAGAGAAGCATTTGGGGGGCCCAAAAGATCATGGTTAAAGGATTGGGCTGGAGGATTGGGACTAGCTCATCTATTAAAATCTGGAATGATCCCTGGATTATTGATAAGGATGGTCTACGAGCTACATCCCCTGCCCAACCAGTTCTTGAAGACGCCACTGTCAGGTGCCTTTTTTCCGACCAGGGACATGGGAGGTTTTTGGAAATGATTCTTGATTGGTTTAACAAAAGAGATCAAAGAATTATCCTCAGCATTCCTTGGGTACCAGACGTAGGCCATGACCATCTCTACTGGATCAATGATATCTCACGTGGCTACACGGTGAGATCCAACTACAGACTTGCTCTTGGAAACCACTCAGTCAGCCAGGATGAGGGACCATGGAAGTCAATTTGGATGGTCAACGTCCCCCAAAACATTCGTTAATTCTGGTGGTAGGTTTGTTCGGGCACTCTCCCAACAATGAGCCTTCTCGTTTACCGTCATATGGCCAGTTTAGTTTTTTTCCCTTTCTGCTCAAACATTCCAGAAACTCCTTTCCACGCTATCATTAACTTCACGAGAGCTAAGTAAATTTAGAATAAATGGGGCCCGACTTCAGTTTCATAACTGGAATTGGCCTCCAACCTTCCCGATCTTCTGACGAGTTGATGCTCCTCTCTCTCTCTTCAACATATGTTGGTTCACATTGCACATTGTCCTGGATTATATGGGTCTGGCATAACGATGTTGTTTTTCACCAAGCCCGAAGACCCCAAAATTCAGGATTGATCAAAAAACTTCTTGGATTGTGGGTTGGAAAGGCAACAACATATATTATTTTCTTGGATTTTCCCCCTCCAATCTCGTTCATTGGAACCCCACTCCGAAATAGATTCTTATGATTAATGTGGATGCGTCTCATCCAAAGGATGGACATGTAGCCCTCAGCCTCCTTTCCCGAAATAATCTGGGGAAAATCATTGCTGCTAAATATGATCCGCATCTGGCATTCTGGGAATAAGCAGTTGCTGAATCCACGAACATCCTTGCTGGTATGATGTTCGCTCTAGAATTTGGATGGGGAGATTTCATCATGGAGTCCACCTGCCTTACTGTAATCGATGATATTAATCACAACGAAGATGGAATCTGGTCTTTTGGCATCATCATTAGTATAATTCTATCACTTCACCAAAGATTCTCAGCTTTCACCTTCTCATTCCGAAAAAGGAAGGAAAAAACAAGGCCCATCAGCATGCGGCCTTAGGCCCATTCGTTACCAACCAGTTATGGCAGGACAGTTTCCCTTCATGGATTTCCACATGTACTTCTTCTGATCTTCTTCATTAATGATATTTTCTTTTAATCAAAAAAAATGAAGTGTAATCCTTATGACACAGTGGATAAATGATGCCTTAGGAGATAAGTAGTTATCATGAATTCACCTCTGTAATAGATGGTCTCAATGGATGTCTTCGGGAAAGTGAGTATCAATTTCGTTTTCATGTAATGGTTCATCACTATTGTATTGATGAACTATTTCTATGTGGTTTCTCATAAACTTTCGTACTATTTTAAGTGATTGTAAAATGATATCAGGATATTTATTGGTCAAATTTTCTTTTCTTAAGGCTTAAATAAACAATTTGATGTGTTTTGGGGACTTGGTACTGAAGCTAGGGTAATTAGATCAATGGTTCATCTCAATATCTTAAAAATAGGTATAAAATGAAGTTCTCAAGTGTCTAATTTATTTTAAAACTAAACACCATTGGGGATGTTAGTATGGCACACAAGTGATGTGTGTAAGTGTGACTTGATAGTGCACCTTTCACACATAGGTTAACATGGGTTTGCCTCTTGGGAGATGTTTAGGGTAATTGTGAGTAATTATGGTCCATTCCATGGACCCCCCCACCCAATTATATTTCCAATGTGTTCACCATTCGTCGGAAAAATTCTCTTTCTAAAAGGACAGCACCAACATATCTTTTTACCATAGGACAATAAATATATCCTTAGTGAAGAAGGTGGAAGAATCCAAGTTGAGGTATTTTTAGTTTTCTGTTTTGTAAGATCATGTCTTTTATTAGTATTACCATGATGGATGGGGTGAATAATGTTCTCATTGATCATTTTTATGTGTTGATATATTTTCCTTCAATAATGAAATATGTGGTTCTTCAGGGGTTTTATAGTTCACTTATGGTAGCATATTATGGTGTCTAAAGAAGTTCTATTCCACCAGGAGTAATATTTAGTGGTCATTCATGAATTGGTTAGTCATTGAATTTTTAACATGATTTTTATTTTACATGAAGGTGAAGGTCAGACATCTTGTTTATTATCAATAGCCTTAGTTTCACGATATCCCTTAGTGAATGTGGTAGGAAATGTTTATGTAGTTTATAACTGGATTATTGTGGACTCAATGAATATAATATTTAATCATGGAGTTTGTGAGTTATCCGATGAATTCAGATCTATTATTGTAAATTAAGGAATTATGATTGGTGGAATTCTTATCAAGGAAATATTGGGAGAATATAATTTTGATCTATGGGGTTTTGAGGATTAAAATCACTTATTTTATCCTTATTTTATATCTATATTATGGAAATTAATCCATAATTATTTCAGACCTCATTTATGACTCAAAAAATCCATTTATCCATATATGGATGTCATGGTGGAGATAATAAACTATAATTTATAATATATATGGTTCACACATATGTTTAAGACATTGAGGGTTCTCGTGTAAAAAACAACCATTAATTGTATTTTATAAAAAAAAATATAGCGCATAACAATTGGTACCGAACCATTTGATGCTCTTAATGGTTGACATTAAGAAACACCATAGTATTGGTCCAAGGTTGGGGATAAAACAATTAGTATACCAGAATTAATATAGATAATAACATTAAAAGTAACGATCCATAAATTTTAAAAATTATATTTCCTTAATAAGATACCATATGATTAGTATTTATTAAAAAAATTAGTGAAATAAAAAGAAAACCATGTCACTAAAATGAAAATTTATAATGTTACCTTGGTATTATACCCATTGAATTATTATATCCTAATATATATATCAAGTTTATAAAATAATATAAAAATTTATAAAAAAACAAGTCATTTAATACATGGAGTTAAATTTTTTATAGAAATGTTTTTTCATATTAATATAGATATTATGTATATTAAAATTTTCTCACCAATTAATATTTTATTGGGTAAAATGGATTGAATATTGAGAATAAATAGGAATAATCATTTAAAATGAATATTATATATTTTGATCATAAAAAATAGAACTATAGAGATTATTGTTAACTACATTGATTATGGAGACACTATTATTTTCATAAATTTGTTTTTTTATTATTTTGTAATTTTTGTATAAATGATAAAACTAGAATATATAAAATAATGATCATAATATGATTTTTAATACATATATAAATATATTAAACCCCAATTATTGGAATCCAATGTTAAATAATATCATGAACATGTAATGGTTAAAAAATCAATTCTCTACAAATATTATTTCAATAAAATGATTTAAATTAAATGTTAACTTTTTTGGAAATTGATTAATATTAATCTAGTATTTTATTTAGGTTCATCATTAAAACAAAATTCAATGTGGGTAATTTTATATTTTATTAAAACAAATGTTACTTGGGAAAAAACAAGTCATCCTAGTAGAAACAAAATATGTGTAGAATAAAATATAAGAGTAAACAAGTTGAAAATATGTTTAAAGCATTTGTGGAAGACTATGGTCGAATCATTATTGACCTTATCTCACCTCACATGACATTATATCACCCTTATGTAACTATTGTAATTTTTATAGTGTTACTAAATTATTGAGAAACAATGGGTGTTTGTAAAAGTGAACTCATCTTCACTTTTAATAGGGACACACTTCCACCACTTCATGTCACAACAATCTGTTCAAAATTACACTTGAAATTATATATTTTCTATCTATAAAACCCTATCATTCATTCATAATCAAATAGTTCATTAATTGTGATGAAATATGAATTTATATAATTAAATTAATCATATGATTAATATTTATTATTTTTATAGATTTATAATTATCATTGTTTTGAAAAAGTTTTTATAAAAGTATTTGGTTGAAAATTAATAGTTTATTTAAAATTAATTTTATTCCCATGAAGTTAATAGTTTTTCATAAAATATGAATTCAAAAATATTATAATTTTTATTTTATAAAATTTAATTATGTTTTGATATTTGTATATGAAATTATAATTGATTTAAATTTTCTATATTATTTGAAAACAGTTTATTTTTTGGATGAATAGTGAAAATAATAATTGTTAAAAATACCTTCACTTCTATGAAATTATTATGATTTATTCATGACTCAGTAAATTTTAATACATTATAAGGGAATTAATATATGAATAATTAGCTAAATAATTGGATTTAGGACATTATTTTTAATTTGAGAACCCAATATTGATGTTTGTGAACAAAATTTACATTTTATTCAAATTAAAAATTATTTGATTGTGTCTTGGAATTTAACGGTATGGTTTGATGATTTCATTCATTTTTTGAATTATATAAATCTCTTAAATTATTTAAATTTTATGAAATATAAAAACATTAAGTCATCTTTTTTATCTAATTTCAATGATAACTAATTTTAATTATTAAATAAATTATTTTCCATGAAAATATTTTTTTCATTTTTTTTCTTATATAAAATTTAATATATATAAATTATTATATCATAAGATTATATAATATTTATTATATTTGGAACCACCAAGTTCTATTTGTTTATAATTCCCCTTCTTTTCTTGGTTTCATAAATATTTTATCATTGTATAAAGAAAAATTACAAAGGAACTTTTTAAGTTGATTTTTTTTGTTATTAAATGGGATTGAAGGCAAAATATTTCAATAAACCATATTTAAATATGACATTTTTAGTGCAATATTACCTTATAACATCTTATTTACAAATATGGGGAAACATGGTTCCACTTGAAAAACTATGAGATCATTTTTTTAAAATACTGAATAATTATAACTATGTCACTCTCCTACCTTGTAAAAGGGTATCAATTACCTTATTTGTATAATTAATCTTCATACACTTATATTAAAAAATAACTATAAAATACCCTCTCTATAATCAAACCCACTACCTATATTCTTTTTTCTAATCTAAATTACAACATATAAGGATAAATGTTTTATAAAAAAATCAGTTTTTTGATGAGGAGTTACAACTCATAACAAAAATGATTCATTTTATATATTATTAAAAATCAAACAAAATATATATAACGATTATTATATAATAAAAAAAGAATATACCATATAAATAAATGTTATTATTATTATTATATAACTCATTTTCATCTTATTCACTGTCACATGTAAAAAGAGAACATCGCTTGTGCGTGTCGTTAGAATACCAAATCCACCTGGAGATGTGTTTAACTTTTTCCACCAGATTACGTGGATGATTGAAATTATAAAAAATGAATGTATATGTTATTTTTTGAATAATTATTATTCTTTGAATAATTATATTAGTAAAATTCTTACCCATTTTATATATTTGGAATTGATAACAATTGTCGTGTGTATATGTAGAATACGCCCTCTAGGAAGAAACTTGATTAATTTTTCAATTACAATGTAAAATGATTGTTATATGGATGTAAACAATGATTAAATGTGACTTTTATAACATATTTATAACTATGGGTAGCTAAAATATTATCTAACATATTTATTTTCCTCCTAGTTTAAAAATGAAAATGTCAGTCTTGCATATATACAGCCTTCTATCTCTTGAAGATGACATGTTTAATTTTTAATGACCAGCATAAATGGTTGTTTCTAAAATATTATATCATCAAAAAATTATTATCATACAATAATTAATATTATAATTTTATTCTGAAAATATCATATTTTATCACGTTCAATGAAGAAATTTTATTTTAATGTTATAATCTTAATGGCCAAAACATGTCCAATTAAAACATAACCATCATAGTAACTAAATAAAAATTGATGAGAATAATGATAATGTAATGAAATTGATAATTTCTCTTAATAATGTAGAAAACTAATAATAATTTCATATTATCTAATTAGATAACATAAAATGCTACAAATGACTTAAGGGAAGAGATTTACCATCTTAATTTTCTTTCATTGATATTATTCCATTATACATGCATAATTTGTTTGGTTTGGTGAATGAAATACCATATGGTTTTATTTTATCAATAATTTATTTAAATTAATTTTTTTATAATAAACTATATTTTTATTCTTCAACATCCTTTTTCTTAAAACAACATTCAATGTCACATGGGGTATTTCTAAAAAACCCCATTTTTAATAAATTCTGTTCGAATAATTTTATTCCCGGCACATATTCATATAATTTTTTCAAGAATACTACTTTTTATGATTAAATTGGTATTAAATTTTAATTTTACTATATTTTAATTTCCTTTAAAATGTATAAAACGGTATATTTTTAATATTTTTCATATGGGTGTTTTTTACTTTTAAAAATTGTGAAAAAATGTTTTTATCATAGACTGATTGAGTGCATTTCCCAACAATCCTAAATGTTATCTACTATCAAGAGTCCTTTAAAAAATATTTTCCAACATTCATAGAGATTATTTATCTCAATATTCTAGTAATTTTTAATTTTTAAATATTTAATATACAGACAATAACTTTTTCTCATCTTTATTTTATAAATAAATATGTTTCATTTATGGTATCAAATTATTTTTTTCAAGGTATTTATATTGAGAATGTGAAATGATATAGGTTATTTGATACTAGAATAGAAAATGATCATTATATATTTTTGTGGGTGGTCCCAATATATCTCATTACTATGTATTATTCTTATATATCTTTCCAAGGATTTGGGTGATGATTTAGTCTATAATGGTGAAAAATAGATGACATAATTGGGTAGGTTACTCTTATTGAATTGGATTAGATTTGGTAATTCGGATGGGGGTTAATAACATGTGAACATGGGTTTTAAATATTATTATCCATGATACCAATATTATTATTTCAGGAAATGGGTTTATATATATGTTATTTGATTTCCATAAGTAAGGAATGTTTAAAAGATGAAATTTTGTTTTTCAAAGTAATGTTTTAATTAGTTCCACATGCTCAGGATACCTTCATGGTTTTCCATATGCATGAAAATTTAATAAATATATTTATTTGACAAAAAATATATTTTTCAAATTTAGAAGGTGTTTATTTATTTTTTCATATCTTTATTACTAAAAAGTTAAACATCTTCATAGAATGTGATATTTTTCACCGGAAAAATTGAATTACATTATTTTTATATTCCATACTGAGATTTTTTTATATCATACCATGTTTTAATTTTTATCAAATGACCCATGGATAAGTATAAATATTATTAAGGTTATCATTTATAGTATTGATAATTTTTCTAAATGATGATAAAATGCTTGAATTGAACAGGGGTGTAAACCTAATTGATTTTTTGTTGAAAAAATATATACTGCTAGAAAATGTACCCTAAGAAATTTATTAGCTTTCTTAATTCTATAAAACTATGATCCTATGATATTAGTCAGAAATAACTAGAAATTCCGTATACTAAACTAATTTTTATGTGTTCTCTAAACCCTTTCAAAATATGTTATGTTTTAATTATATGATTATTTTTTCCATCACAAGTGTATTAATTCTATTTAGTTCATATAACATATTTTAATTAATTGCCTCCCGAAAAATGAATTATATTATAATTAATTAAGAATTAATAAAATAATTAATTGTAATTATATTAATGGATATTCTATTATTTATTCCTCCCCATAAAATTATAAAAAATAAAAGGTTGATCTTGTAGGGGAGAGGACTACCACTACCATGATATGACTTTTTTTATTTTCATATATATTTTAATTAATCATCTAAACCACATAAAATATGATTTAGAAAATAAAAACTTTTATGTAAAATAATAATTCATTTGTTATAATGATATTATTTCAGAATAAACAATATCATACCAATACAGACACATAAATTTATAGAATCTTTATATTAGAATCGGTTCAACAACCTGTATGAACAATGATAAAAAATCATATTATAGAGGTACATGTAATTTTCAATAATAGTGTTACTATATATTAATTAATAAATAATTTTTTCTTTTTGATTTGGGAATGTTATAATAACTATGTATCCTATGGTTAATACCCAAAACCTTATTTTTTAAGACATATCAAAATAATATTTTCCTTCATTTCATTTTCACATAACATAAGAAACCTATCACGGAATGAAATAATATAATTTTAAAAAATTTAAAATGATATATTTTAACAAATTGAATGATATAAGAATTATTATATTAATATCAATTAATTTATTTTAGTATTATCATTATAATAGCATAGGAAACAATCCAAAATTACTAACAACAGATGATTATGATATTCCATAATTTACCAATATATTTCTCATAATGGTTATAAGTGAAGTATATAAAAGAAAATATATATCAATAAGTTTCAATAATACTTTATTAATAATGTTATGTTTTTTTAAATGATTTTATATGGTGATCATCTAACCAATATTTCAAGGTAAGTGTTTCATCGACTCAGTTTCTGATTATTAGGTCATAGTCATTATTACATGAATATATGAATCATGATTTATTTGATCTTTTCATAACACTATTTTATATGTTTTTTCCTTTTGATATCTAGGAAAAATAATTCTGTACATAAATATCCAATTATTTTGTAAAATATTTTTTTTAAATAAAAGAACTACATTTATAAGAGTAAATCCCATTCTTAGTAGTGGATAATTTTCCAGCATTTTTTATTCTTCCTATAAATACTTTTTCTATTCGGTGAAGTAAAAATATTTCTTAATTTAAATTATTTATATTATTCATTAACATTGTTGTTATGTTATATTCTAAATGTTTCCTTGATGTTTTTCCGTATAAAAAAGTCTATCAAGCTGAATAAAGGCTTTTTTTCATTATTTACCACTATATATTTATTAAATTATATATTTTTTTATTTTTAAGGATCCATTATTTGGAATTATTTGTAACAATATTTTCATTATTTGTCGCCTCAACTTCAAATAACTATTTTTGAAATTAATTTTCACTTTATGTTTTTGAAAATATTTGAATGTATTGGTGAAAACATTTTAATTTTCACTTTTATTTTTACTGAAAGTTTTGTCTTTCATAAAGTTATTATTTTACTCAAATATATATAATATTTTGATATTATTTTATATTGAATATGTATTTTTTATATAATATTATTTTTAATGTTAATATAATGTGATATGTTTATATAATCCACTCTTTTTCCTTGGGTTCATTAAGATATGATGACGATTGATACTAATTGGAACACATATGTATTGATAATGATGGATGGGGACATATATTTCCCTAAACTAAAATATTTTATGTTTATATATCATAGTTTATTTAGTAATTTAAATATTAATTTTTTAACAAATGCATGGGAATAATGGATCTTCTCATAATTCCATGTGTTAACACAACTTGTGTGTTCAGATAAGTGTGTGAAAAATGAATATTTTGACAACATAATTCAAATGAATATGGGTATTCTATATTAATATTTTTTTCATGTTATTTTATATTTCAATTTTTAGCAATCATTTCCCTGAAATTCAATTTTCTAAACTACAACGGATTTTTATAATATTCTACACTCTTCTGTCAGGCTTTAATGTTTTATGATTATTAAGATGTATTTTGTTTCTATATCATAACTTATATTCATAATTAAATGAATTTTACGATATTATATATCTTTACAATGTTATATTACTAGAATATATGGTTCCATGGCCTTTTAATAATATATTTACCCCACCTCATTTTTTCCTTCTTGTTTTATAATCTGATACATTAGTATTGTTTTTTAAAATACTATGAATTTAAACTCAACTATTTAATATTTAACATTTCTCTTTAGTTATAAAGATGATTACATAATATCAGATCTATAAAAAAGGGTATCAAGGATTGTGAGTTTGAGATTATGTTTTCAATTATTGTCAAATGGGATATTTAGGTATTTAAAATCTAAGAAACATTTCCATTGGTTCCTTATGTTGTCTGACTGTTGGTGGTATATATTATTGGTATCATGAAATTTATATACCATTTATGTTATGTTATGATTTGGTTACTTTATTTTAAATTATGGAATGTATTATTTATTTTTGGTGATTTGTTTATTTTTTTAGAATTTTGATGTTATAACATTTATGAAAAATGTAAGGACTACTGAAACCATGGATGTTTTTCTCTAGAAATTGGGTATGTTTTGTGTTTGTTGACAATACTTGCATGGAATATCATGAAATTCGGATGATCAATGAATTTTGAATTAGAGTGATCTTATAGTAAAGGCTGAAGTAGGTGTTTTAGGTGTCTTAGTTTCACATTTTTTCGGTATTTTTTTTCCTCAAAATAGAATGTTTGTTTTTGGTATGTATTTTCGTGTAGAAGTACACAGTTCACGGACTACAAGTTGTAGTTCACAAACCAAAATGGTGGTAAGCAGAATGGAAAGTAAAATTGACAAATAATTTTTTCTGTATATAGGAACTATATGGACTATAATGCATGGTACATGGTCCACATAAAAGAAATTGTACATGGGCCCCTACAGTTCTCAGAATGAAAATAGTTTGTAGGATGGATTTTCATTCACGAAAAAGAGGTTGTGAATCTATCTACAGTTGGGAATGATTGTTTTAATGATGATAAAGGGTCCTAAAATTCCATAAACAGTGTTTAGATTCCTCCCAAGGAAATGATCTAGGAGGAGTTACCCGACGTTTTTAGAGGGACATAGTGAGTTAGGCCTAAAATATTGTAAAGGAAGATTTTATGGCTCAGTGTGACTGTGTATAAAATTTATTCTCCACAACTAGTAAATTATTAGAGGATTTAGGTAAAACCGAATCACATTAATCAAATGATCTTTAGATTGTCCCTTAGTTTTGAACCGATTAAAATCATTGTTTTGACTCTTTATGTGTGATTTTTTTGTTTTCTCCTCATTCTCAATAGCTAGGATTAACCAGTTCCTTCCAATGTGGGAACAATATCCATCCCTATTGGAGAAAATGTTGACACCCTAATTCACCCATCCCCTATATGGTTGTTTTTTGGTCATTTGGGGAATATGTTTAAGAGATAAGTATATGTGTTGGATAACATCAAAATGTTTGGATAAATAATATATGGTTTGGTTTCAAATAAATTACCAAATTTAGGGATATAGGTATATGTATGTGGTTATAAAATAGATTCTTCTAGGGGTAATCATCCCAAAAAAGGAAAGCTTCCATTGAATTAGTCTTAAATATAGAGCTTGATGAGTTAGTTGATGACAGCGATGATAGATAGTCACTCTCATGGGATTGGTTTTGGTAAATTTACATTCTTATTAGTAAACAATATGATATAGTTTAATATATATATATATACATGTAAAATCATGTTAAATTTTTACATTATTCTTAAACCCCTATTTTTACTATTCATAGGTTTTATTCATTTTCTGTTGTATTATGTCAAAATTATTTATATTTTTAATGGATTTTGGGTTGTGCAAAGTTGGCGAATTGTTTTCCCACACCATGCAGCATGGTAGTGAAAACCATGAAAAAACTGGTAGTTAGGGTTTTCATTGTTGTAGTATAGTTTAAAAAACAATTAACCCACCTAGGGGAAACTATGAAATCCCCAATATATGGGGAACACTGTTATTGGACATTGTTAGTCTAACTATGTGGACATTCCTAGGAAATTGTGTGTACGATATTTTTAATCTCAAATTTATTTTCTAAATTCAATAAGCCCTTGTATTTGGTGCTATAAATTCCAATATGGCCCTATAAAAACATCTAGATTATTGGATTCTCTAGAGATGTAATTTTTACCCCTCTACACCCCTCTATAAGCGAATAAAATCTAGTTGAATGAATTCTGATCTATACTGAGTAGGTTTCCTCTTCTTATTCTCTATATCTAGCATTCTCTTATTTTCTAACATGAGTTTTTTTGATATCTATAATTTTGTAGGATCTCTTATATGCTATTTTAGATGTTGGATCTATGGTTGATTATTTTATCATTGTTTCTAGTATTCCTCATCAGATTTTCCTATTCAGGGTTTAGCATTTCGAGATCCCGTGATCCCTGGTAGGTGGTTATTTCCTGATGGACAAATTTTATTAACGCTAAAATGATTGTTTTAAATTTAATTATTAGGCTGTAATTTAATTACACAATTCAAATGAAAATTTGTTTCATTTATATTAGGAAAAATTAAATTTCATTGAATTGGGATTTGAAATTAGATTTGGCATGACATTTAGAAAAACTCCAATTCCATTGAATTGCAGTTTGTTGTGAAAATTGACGATCATTGTTTAAATTAAATTTTGAAATAAGAATAATGAAATTGATTTCAAATTGGTATTGGATAAAATGTATTTAAATGTTTTTGATATATTACAAATTTTTTTATCTTGAAAAAATACATTATTGGATTGAAATCCCATGAATATGTTTTTAAATGGAAATTGGCTTATGTAAATCATAAATCGGTTGAATTATAATTTTAATATTTTCAAAATAAGTTGCTCAATTTTTTTTATAAAATAAAATACAATGAATTTATTGGGAAAAATTTGTATGATGGGAATTTCGCTAACAACATACTGACACTTTACAACACTTAAAAAATTGTTATTAGCTCCTCTTATTCCTTAGTATGATTGGAATGAGTCCTCTATATCTAGTTTCATGGGATATGTGAACAAATTGAAGTAATTATTATATGAGTGTGTGATGATCCCATAACCATGAACTATCGTACCACTTATCTGATGAACATTTTCCCCAATTTGTTAGATTTAATATAGTGATGTCAATGTTGGTAAACTATTTATCATGCCATAAAAATATATATAAATTTTTAATATAACTTCTTGTTAAAATATCTTTTTATATATTTTCTATTATTTTATATGTCATATGTGATTTGATTTTAATATAATTAATAGATTCCATGTCCATTTATTTTTAATTAAAATCATCATTTTCTTAATTAACTGTCGGCATCTAATTATAGAATCCAAGATGAAATCCTACAGGTATATTCACACAAAACCTACATGTGAATTCATGTGTTTTTTGATTATCATCTTCTAGGTTTGAGAATGTTTAATGAGCCACTTAAATGTTGTAGTTGTTTTCAATCCTGGGGCATGAAGAGTTGTGCTCATTGGGACATGGGGTTAAATCTAGATTCAATGGCACTTGTTGTTGTACATTATATTTTTATTCAAGTTTGACTTCTAGTAAACTTCTCTCAATAGATTTTTTCTTGTACGCAAATTGAGTTGTTTATATTAATTTGGTTGTGTTATTTTGAAAATTTGTTCTCACTCTCATATTATATAATGTAGGGTACTAGTTTCCAACCTATGGGGATTGGGAATTCACTTCTTGATATGTTTGGAGTAGATCAGTTATTGGGTTTCCAAGGTACTTGGGATGGTTCCCAATAAAGTGTTATAAAAATTCTAGGTTTTTTCATATTACCTTAATGTCAGTATGTAGTTCTGTATTCTTGTTGGTACATTAGAGGTAGATTTAATTGAGTTCCTAAACATCTCTCATGGAATGAGTCTTATATCCTAGGAGGATGTTTACGAATGATGTATTGAGGTTTATATATATAGTTTATTCCCTACTTTTTATTTGGATGTAATGAAATAAAAAAACATGTGTTAACATCTATTGGGGTTGACTTCCCTCATTGCTCTGTTTGAGTGTTAAATTTTATGTCTTCTATGTTTTATGTGGATGTTGTGTAGCATCATGAATCTGATGAGATGTTGATTTAGATCAAATAGGAAGCTACTAACAAGACACAACAAATTAATCCTCTAGTGGAACCACGTTTGGTTAAGTTGATTCATAGTATTATCCAAGATATAATACATGCACCACAACTAGTTCCCATTTAGGATCTAGTTGTGGAAAATCAAAGGGTTATTTTTCCAAATTTTTATCAAGTGTTATATTTCTATAATCCACCAGCATTCAAAGGCTCTAATGATCCTCAAGAGGTTGTGGAATTGATGAGAAGGATTTAAATTTTATTAAGATCTTAGAAACACCTTATGAAATAATGGTGATGTGTTCCCCCTTCATTCTAGAAGGACTGGGTATGAGACAGTGGGACATGATGGTGGGGGAGAATAAGTATGAGGGATTAGAGTGGAATGGAATTAATGTTATTTAAATGACCAATTATATCATGATTTGAGAATTTCGGCCAATGATATTGATTTTTTGAAACATGAGAAGGCTGAAAAGGCTGTGACATAGAACAAAAACAGTTTTTTTGCTATGATGGTGTAGTTTTAACCTGATATAGTATCTAATGTGAAGATGTAGACTCATTAGTTCGATCTTGGAATATTTCCAGTTATTCCATCTTAATTTTTATTTCTTTAGAGGCCTTTTAATGTTGGGTTATTGGATAGGGTGATGATGGTTGAAATAGACCAAGCTGGTAAGTCAGTGTTGAGGGAAGTGACCTTTTCTACCGATAGTTATGTGAATTTCTCTAAGGGGATGTTTAAGAATGAAGATTATCATGGTATTTCTTATGAGCATGGTTTTTCTAGACCTACTGATGTGTTTGGTAGTGGTCCTTTGATCTTATACCAGTGTTCCAATCCAGGGAATTCGAATAGGGGTTGCACTAATGCACCCTAGATATGTGGTTCATGTGGACACACATGCCACTTCAATATATTTTCCATAACTACTACACTACACTTAGATTCATGGGATCATCTAGTCCTTCATAATAAATGGTGCGATTGGATTATTCACAAGGAAAAGGGTTAAAACCATAGGCATCTAGAATGCAGATTCATTGCACAATAGAAGATTCTATAGAGGGGGTAGATATTGGTCCAGCGAGAATGCGAGGAACCATCACTATTGCCTAGTCATTAATGACTTATTTATTTGATATAGTTTCATATCATTAATTTACTTCAACATTTATTTTTAATATATTAAACCGTCTTATATTAATTTTTTCTAATGTGATGGATATTACAACATCCCCCGGAAAAAATGGACAAAAAGACCCCCATAGACCCACTTGTTCTATCCCTTTATCAAGTGTTGAGCTCCCTTGTAATTTTCTATTCCTCCACATGAATCATATTGACATCATATTCATGTTGTATTGGACAAATTCTAATGAAGAGTAGATTGATTTTTTTTTCTTCGACATAACTCTTTTACAACACCTGATGGGGTTTTCTATATCATTCTAGGTGAATGGGACCTGAGGTCATGTTGATCAATATATTCCTATTTGGATTGTTGGTAAGTAATATATTTGGTTTCATTTTTAACTGGATCACGAACCTTGGATCAGTGATCCGCCTCATGTTTTCATCGAGTTTCCTGATGTTTTTCCTTTTGAATTCACAAGTTTTCCACATGTAATAGAGCTAGAGTTTCTATCATTTTTGTGGATGGTACTCTACACATACCTATCATTTCCTATATATGGTACCACAAAAAAATATTTAGATAATGAATCATTTGGATGCTATTTTAGAGAAATGATTTATACACCCTTGTGTCTCACCTTGGGTGGCGATAGTTCTCTTTTCCAGGAAAGATGATGGGTCACATCACCATTATATTGATTATCAAAATTAAAAAACAAAATATCATAATGAACAAGTATTAATTTCCTCATATTTGGATCTGTTTTATTAGTTGAAATTAGTGATTTGGTTCTCTACTATTGATCATTGATCTAGTTATCACCAGTTGAGAATAAAAGAATTTACATTCAGAAATCTACCTTTCAGAATACATATGAAAATTATGAGTACCTTTTCATTCCATTTTTTCTAACCAATTCTCCTATATTCTATATGGATTTAATGAAAAAAATTTCCCTTAGTACCTTGTCAACTTTGTGGTGGTGTTTTTGGATACCATTAGAGATTACTATAAGTCTGAGAAGGACCATGTTCATCTTCTTGTATCATTTCTATAAGTATGGAGAAATCATTGAATTAAATCCAATCTATATAAGTGTGATTTATGGATTATGGAAGTGATTTTATTGAAACACATGATATCATAACATCATATTTTATTTCATCCAAAAATGGCGAAAGTTATTTTGGCATAGGAACAACTATGAAATTTTATCAAGATTCAGTTCATCTGTTGTTTTTTTGGGTATTATCCCCTATTCATTATAGATTTCAAAAATATTGATTCTCTAATTGATGATATAAAATTTAATGATGTATATTTTTCTTGGGATGAAAAATATTAGAAATATTTTGTTCATATTAATCATCTCTTTACTACAACACCATTGTTGACTCATCGAGAGGATGCATAGGGATATGTGGTCTTATGTGATGCATCAAGTTTTGGTTTTGGTAATGTTATTATGAATGGTTATCATTTCATTATGTATGGTTCTCAACACCTTAGGCCATAAGAAAAATATTATGGGACCCCTAGGAATAAACATGCGACTATGTTTCACACACTCAACATTTGGAGGCACCACCATTTCGGAGAAAGGATTACAATGTTTCCAAAAAACAAAAGATTTACTTATACATTTATTCAAATAGATTTGAATCTCCACCAGATCTATTTGGTTGAATACATGTAATATTTTTACATTGAAATCTACTATAACCCAGGTAATAAGAATATCTCCATAGATGATTTGAGAAAAAATCCTCTAAACCGGACTATGAAAAATTAATCAAATGAGTGTGACTTGAAAGATCTATTAGCATAGATTCATATAAAAGTATTGGAATCCTAGGTTGAGGTTTCTTTTGATAGTGTTACGTAGAAATTTTAAATCTTGAGTATTTCCTTCAGGTATAATATCTTGACGATGACTTCCATAGAATTAGATACACTCTATATATTGGGGAGACAATTGTTGAGAGGTTGTTCACCACATAGGGTGTTATATGTAATCACAATAATTTCACTATTATCTTATTGGTAATGGATGTTTTAATGGGGGTGTTTTCATAATTCTAAATGGGCTATGTATCAAATAACAACAAAGATGTTCTGTGACATGTGATACAAATTCTAGTAGCCAAGTATGTGATAGAGAATTTCTGAATTTGTCTCTCATTTTTATCTGTACAAGTCGGTCATGGTTGAGCACTAGAAAAATTCATGTTTTATCCATCCACTTTTGGTGAACACGTGGAAGGGGTATGAGATCAATATGGACATTTTTTTATGTATTCCTCTTAACCAAAGAAAGAAGAATAAAATATTGGTTATGATTGATAAGTTGACAAAATCAGATCACATTATACCCTTTCATTATACAACCAATGTTGACGAGCATGTAAATATCTATTTTAATGATATTTTCAATTTCCAAGGATTTCCATCTGTTATAGTCTCTAATAGGGATCCTTGATACACTAGTCGCTTTTGGAGAGGCATTGAAGAGGCACTAGGATCTCATGTTCATTTGATAATTTCATATCATCCATAGTCAGATGTCCAAAAAAATGATTTATATATATATATATATATATTCATGATGATATTATCCACACCTATATCCTAAAATTTTTTGGGGCTTGTGTTGATCATCTATGTCTGGTTGATTTCTCGTATAACAATAGTTACCATTTTTTTATTAGAATGGATTATTTTCTAGCCTTGTATAGATGGCCTTGTAGTTCTCTATTGTGTTGGTTGAATATAATTGAAAGGGAATTGGATGAAAAATAATGGTTCAAGATATGTCAAAAAATAAAAAGTTGATTGATTAGATAATATTTATGGAACGAAGTGGGTATAAATCTTATGTAGATCATCATCACCATCCTTTCGAGGTTTTAGATCATGACCAAATGTTATTGAATATTTCACATTGTCTGGGGAATTGATGTTCTGGAAGGGAAGGGTATCATTATACTGGTTTTTTGGAAACTTTTGATTTTTTTTTATAAGGTGGGGACTACGTATTTTTTATTATAACCTCTATTCAAGCAGACATCGATATGTAACATGTTCCAGGCATTGAATCTATAATAGTACCTATCTGATCCATATCACGTTCGGAGTTGGAGTGATCTTGAGGTTGAACCTGATTTATTTGTGACAAATAATCTAGTTAAGATAGGTGATTCTTGAACTAGGGTACTTCATGAGAGGATAATAAATTTTCTTTAAATGTCATGGTAGTATTTTTATGATTCTCATGAGTCATGGAAGAGAGAGGCACTGATGGGAGAGAAGGGGCAACATATTTTTGACATGGTAACTTCCTCGTATCCTTTATTAGAATGTAAAGATTATATGGTGGGGAGAATGTAAGAACTTGTCACTATTTTCATGTATCCATAAACCCATATTTTTATAAAAAACCCTTTTGGGTATATTTGGGTGATAATTATGAAAATTTTCAATTTTTGTAGGAAATGCATATTTAGCACATAGTTTATCCTAACCATAAGCCCTATTAATGAAAATAATGCAAACCCAGGTAGTGAGGGTTTTTAGGGTTGGCATGCTATTTCGACAACTAAGAATCCACCTAGGAGAAACAATGAAAGACCCATTAAATGGGTTTAATTGTTATCTTGAATTGTTTTCTAACTAGGTTTCCCTCTCCATGAAACCTTGCGTATTGGATTTCTTAATAAGAAATTTATAATATTAGAACCTGAAAATATATGGCCACTTTACCTAAACATTACATAATCATGTTGTAAGTCATGATATTTTCTTTATTTTAGATTGAGGATCATTTCATGTTTTTATTTTTATCGAATTAGGCCATAACTCATCCACAACAACTCAGATATTACAATGTTGACACCTCAAATCACTATCGATTTTTTCATAAAACAATAACCTTTAAAAGGTAATATGTTTTCTTTCCATATTTAATCATCATTACTTCTCCCTAATCCAATTCATGACTCTATTATCACTTAAATCCAGTGAAAAAACATTTCAAAACCGGGGATGAGAATAAAAATATTAGTATCATATACACAAAAATGTAAAACTATTTGTATTTAAAAAACATGTAAACCAAGAATAAATTATTATAAAGTAATAATTTTTACCTTAAATAGTTATTAAATAATTTTATATGATTATAATCTCTTTACTTACCTTTTTTATAAAAATATTACCATAAACCCATATAAATAACACATAACATATTAATGTATCATGTGACATAATGATACATAAATGGAATAACCATGTGGTCAGCTTCATTAGATATCACTATTAAAAATGGAATAACAATACAGGTTACTTTTGTACCCAATGAATTAGAGGTTATAACATAACAATCAACACAAGACTTATCATAGAACCATCTTTATTTGGTATATCATCTAACCCTCGGTCATATGTCTAACCACCATTTTATAATAAGAACAAATAAAATATTTCAATTATCAACATTTTAACCATAAAATTTAATTTCCAATCATAGAAAATAATTACAAAATAGTCAATCCATTTTCAAAACCATTTTCAATTCCAAAATACCTAAAATAAGTAATAATTTATTTATTTCCTATTTTTATAAAATTTAATTCTTAAAGAGGAATCCAAATATCAAATAAAGCTGACATAATCAGAGACGTCATAGTCAACATATAAGTTTCAAAAACATTATTTTGGAGTGTTTTTTATAGAATGAAAAATGATTAATAATGAAATATTTAATTTCTATAGTTTTAATGAAATTCAATGTAATAAGGGTTGATTATACAACATATATAAGAGGTTTGTGTATGACATCAAAATATGCCTCAATGAAAGGAAATTGAGTCGAAGTCGTCGACCTCGAGTCTGACTCAACTAATATGTTCTATATATTCATAAATAATAAAAATAGGTTAATTTATACATTATTGAGAACCTTTATTCAATTATATTATTCTCTTTACATCACTTATTGGTAATTTCATAACAATTACTCAATTATATAAATTTACAATAAATGTTTTGACAATATTCGGAACTAAATTTTAAAAACGAACATGGTATGATGTAAATTGTCCATGTAGTCATAATTCCATCATCTACAGAATAATATTAATTACATAATTAGTACTTTTATACATTAATTATACTTTTAAATCTAACTAGTAAGTATGGTTATGATAAATTTACAATGTTATAATATCAGATATGGTAGGTCGTACGTAAGCATTAGTAGTATTTTTCATCTTTCATTAATCATTATTAAATGATAGTATATATTATTTTATAAATAAAAAATTATAATTACATTAGGAATATTATATTGATCACTGAAATTAACTTATATATATTTCATACAAGTGATGAAGTGAACAAAAAATGAATAACATCTCTTCCGAGAGATGATCATTCAAAAAAATCCATGAATGGTGTTATCATTTTTCTGTGCATGGAAAGAAAGAATGTAATTTATATATTATTATCTCATAATGATTGATATTTCATTAATATTCCAAATGAACTTTAGTTACATCATTAAAACTATTCATGCGATACAGTTATCAAAAATGAATTATATGAGTTTGAGGAGAGTATAGTTCACACATTCTAATTAATTATTATTTCATGTCCCATTTGATGAAAATGGATATGGATTTAGGTTATGATATTAAAATAATAACATCTTTGTATATTTATGATACAATATTTATTATTTCAAAATTTTGTTGAATATTTTATGGAAGTTGAATAAGAAAGAAAATATTAACACTCAAATAAAAACATTTCTTTTCTTTAAAATAATCATCATTCTTAACACCCTAATGCCAATAATGAGGGTTTTCTACCTAAAATAAGGATTTAGGAATATGTGGATGGATTCTAGTTAGGGTTTTAGGTAGATCATGGAAAAGTAATTGGATTTTTAAGTATGAGTTATAGAGTGAATTTGGTTCCTTTTTATATGAGAGGGGAGGGGAACACTACGAATTACAAAAAAGTATTAAATTAATATAGATTCATTTTCTATTCAAAATGGGTAGAAATGTTATTTAAAATAAAGGATGAGTATGGTTCAAAATCCATTAATCCAATAAAAAATTATTTGTTTTGATTATGTTTTAATACCTATATTTTTCTTTTAACACTTATTTTACCCTTTGTAATCTTACTATGATAACATGTTATTTACATTTTGTGGGTTAATATAATTACCATAACATTCCAAACAATCAATAAAATAATATTTTATGAAAAAAAGGACTCCTCCAAACTATTTTAATGAAGCATGGATTTTAATAAATTTTATATCATTTAATAAAATATTTTATATTTTAAAATACCAATCATGAAAATTTTGATACAATTCATTATATGAGTTTTTAAAAATATCCTAATATAAATATTAGTTTAAACCAACTCCATTAAATAATCAACAACATGTAAAATTAATCCAAAGTAATATTGGATGGAATAGATTATGTGGGAATATTTTTTTTATATTTATAATATCATTTATTGGATTTTTCAATTAATTAATAAACCACTACATCGTCAATGTGTCCCCATTTAATTTAATTATTTATCTGATAAGAATTATTAACATGTTACCATGATATAGCTAATAAATTTATTTTTATAAATAATATTAATAATCAAATATACATCCTATATATCCCCATATTAAAAATTTTATATTTATAAGAGACACGAATATGAAATCCTTCTCAATAGTTTAAATAAAATGGTTTAATTATCATAATAACACAAAAATGGATTCCAAGGGCCAACCTATTGGAAAAAGAGTTGTATAGGTAAAGAATAACTCCTAAAATAATAATAGTATATGTTTTATGATTATTTTTTAAAATTTATAATATTATATTAACATTTAATTACCTGATTTACCCATAACCATGGTAATAAAAATAATTACTTAAATTATAATAATAATGTTAAAAAATGAATCTATTTACATAATTTCGAACTTATAAATGAAAATATGGTATCCAATTATTCAATATTAAAAACTATGATTTGGAAGAAATAAATAAAAATTTATTCTCATGGATAGAAATAGAAAATGAGTTTTTAAAGTAAAACATTGAAGGGTTCACATAGTTTTTATCTCTAATTTCAATATGAATATCATTCCAACGGCCTTAATTAGATAAATTATTATAAAATAATATAATTATACCATAAAACCAATAAAAAGGATAATATTTCTTTATAAATAAATCATTGTTTAAATTAAATTTTGAAATAAGAATAATTAAATTGATAAAATGAAATTTATTTCAAATTGGTATTGGATAAAATGTATTTAAATGTTTTTGATATATTACAAATTTTTTTATCTTGAAAAAATACATTATTGGATTGAAATCCCATGAATGTGATTCTAAATGGAAATTGGCTTATGTAAATCATATATGGGTTGAATTATAATTTTAATATTTTCAAAATAAGTTGCTCAATTTTTTTTAGAAAATGAAATCCAATGAATATATTGGGAAAAATGTGTATGATGGGAATTTCCCTAACAACATATTGACACTTTACAACACTTAAAAAATTGTTATTAGCTCCTCTTATTCCTCAGTATGATTGGGATGAGTCCTCTATATCTAGTTTCATGGGATATGTGAAAAAATTGAAGTAATTATCATAGGAGTGTGTGAGGATCCCATAACCATGAACTATCGTACCACTTATCTGATGAACATTTTCCCCAATTTGTAAGATTTAATATAGAAATGTCAATTTTGGTAAACTATTTATCATGCCATAAAAATATATATAAATTTTTAATATAACTTTTTGTTAAAATATCGTTTTATATATTTTCTATTATTTTATATGTCATATGTGATTTGTTTTTAATATAATTAATAGATTCCATGTCCATTTATTTTTAATTAAAATCATCATTTTCTTAATTAAATGTCGGCATCTAATTATAGAATCCACGATGAAATCCTACAGGTATTTTCACACAAAACCTACATGTGCCTTCATGTGTTTTTTGATTATCATCTTCTAGGTTCGAGAATGTTTAATGAGCCACTTAAATGTTGTAGTTGCTTTCAATCCTGGGGCATGAAGAGTTGTGATCATTGGGTGATGGGGTTAAATCTGGATTCAATGGAACTTGTTGTTGTACATTATATTTTTATTCATGTTTGACTTCTAGTAAACTTCTCTCAATATGTTTTTCTTGTACGCAAATTGAATTGTTTATATTAATTTGGTTGTGTTATTTTGAAAATTTGTTCTCACTCTCATATTATATAATGTAGGGTACTAGTTTCCATCCTATGGGGATTGGGAATTCACTTCTTGATATGTTTGGAGTAGATCAGTTATTGGGTTTCCAAGGTACTTGGGATGGTTCCCAATAAAGTGTTATAAAAAGTCTAGGTTTTTTCATATTACCTTAATGTCAGTATGTACTTCTGTATTCTTGTTGGTACATTAGAGGTAGATTCAATTGAGTTCCTAATCATCTCTCATGGAATGAGTCTTATATCCTAGGAGGATGTTTACGAATGTTTTATTGAGGTTTATATATATAGTTTATTCCCTACTTTTTATTTGGATGTAATGAAATAAAAAAACATGTGTTAACATCTATTGGGGTTGACTTCCCTCATTGCTCTGTTTGAGTGTTAAATTTTATGTCTTCCATGTTTTATGTGGATGTTGTGTAGCATCATGAATCTGATTAGATGTTGATTTAGATCAAAGAGGAAGCTACTAACAAGACACAAAAAATTAATCCTCTAGTGGAACCACGTTTGGTTAAGGTGATTCATAGTATTATCCATGATATAATACATGCACCACAACTAGTTCCCATTTAGGATCTAGTTGTGGAACATCAAAGGGTTATTTTTCCAAATTTTTATCAAGTGTTATATTTCTATAATCCACCAGCATTCAAAGGCTCTAATGATCCTCAAGAGGTTGTGGAATTGATGAGAAGGATTTAAATTTTATTAAGATCTTAGAAACACCTTATGATATAATGGTGATGTGTTCCCCCTTCATGCTAGAAGGACTGGGCATGAGACAGTGGGACATGATGGTGGGGGATAATAAGTATGAGGGATTAGAGTGGAATGGAATTAATGTTATTTAAATGACCAATTATATCATGATTTGAGGATTTCGGCCAATGATATTGATTTTTAAAACATGAGAAGGCTGAAAAGGTTGTGACATAGAACAAAAACAGTTTTTTGCTGTGATGGTGTAGTATTAACCTGATATAGTATCTAATGTGAAGATGTAGACCCATTAGTTCGATCATGGAATATTTCCAGTCATTCCTTCTTAATTTTTATTTCTTTAGAGACCTTTTAATGTTGGGTTATTGGATAGGGTGATGATGGTTGAAATAGAACAAGCTGGTAAGTCAGTGTTGAGGGAAGTGACCTTTTCTCCCGATAGTTATGTGAATTTCTCTAAGGGGATGTTTAAGAATGAATATTATCATGGTATTTCTTATGAGCATGGTTTTTCTAGACCTACTGAAGTGTTTGGTAGTGGTCCTTTGATATTCTACCAGTGTTCCAATCCAGGGAATTCGAATAGGGGTTGCACTAATGCACCCTAGATATGTGGTTCATGTGGACACACATGCCACTTCAATATATTTTCCATAAATACTACACTACACGTAGATTCATGGGATCATCTAGTCCTTCATAATAAATGGTGCGATTGGATTATTCACAAGGAAAAGGGTTAAAACCATAGGCTTCTAGAATGCAGATTCATTGCACAATAGAAGATTCTGTAGAGGGGGTAGATATTGGTCCAGCGAGAATGCGAGGAACCATCACTATTGCCTAGTCATTAATGACATATTTATTTGATATAGTTTCATATCATTAATTTACTTCAACATCTATTTTTAATATATTAAACCGTCTTATATTAATTTTTTCTAATGTGATGGATATTACAACATCCCCCGGAACAAATGGACAAAAAGACCCACATAGACCCACTTGTTCTATCCCTTTATCATGTGTTGAGCTCCCTTGTAATTTTCTATTCCTCCACATGAATCATATTGACATCATAATCATGTTGTATTGGACAAATTCTAATGAAGAGCAGATTGATTTTTTTTTCTTTGACATAACTCTTTTACAACACCTGACGGGGTTTTCTATATCATTCTAGGTGAATGGGACCTGAGGTCATGTTGATCAATATATTCCTATTTGTATTTTTGGTAAGTAATATATTTGGTTTCATTTTTAAATGGATCACGAACCTTGGATCAGTGATCCGCCTCATGTTTTCATCGAGATTTCTGATGTTTTTCCTTTTGAATTCACAAGTTTTCCACATGTAATAGAGCTAGAGTTTTCTATCATTTTTGTGGATGGTACTCTATACATACCTATCATTTCCTATATATGGTACCACAAAAAAATATTTAGATAATGAATCATTTGGATGCTATTTTATAGAAATTATTTATACACCCTTGTGTCTCACCTTGGGTGGCGATAGTTCTCTTTTCCAGGAAAGATGATGGGTCACATCACCATTATATTGATTATCAAAATTAAAAAACAAAATATCATAATGAAAAAGTATTCATTTCCTCATATTTGGATCTGTTTTATTAGTTGAAATTAGTGATTTGGTTCTCTACTATTGATCATTGATCTAGTTATCACCAGTTGAGAATAAAAGAATTTACATTCAGAAATCTACCATTCAAAATACATATGAAAATTATGAGTACCTTTTCATTCCATTTTTTCTAACCAATTCTCCTATATTCTATATGGATTTAATGAAAAAAAAATTCCCTTAGTACCTTGTCAAATTTGTGGTGGTGTTTGTGGATACCATTAGAGATTACTATAAGTGTGAGAAGGACCATGTTCATCTTCTTGTATCATTTCTATAAGTATGGAGAAATCATTGAATTCAATCCAATCTATATAAGTGTGATTTATGGATTATGGAAGTGATTTTATTGAAACACATGATATCATAACATCATATTTTATTTCATCCAAAAATGGTGAAAGTTATTATGGCATAGGAACAACTATGAAATTTTATCAAGATTCAGTTCATCTGTTGTTTTGTTGGGTATTATCCCCTATTCATTATAGATTTCAAAAATATTGATTCTCTAATTGATGATATAAAATTTAATGATGTATATTTTTCTTGGGATGAAAAATATTAGAAATATTTTGTTCATATTAATCATCTCTTTACTACAACACCATTGTTGACTCATCGAGAGGATGCATAGGGATATGTGGTCTTATGTGATGCATCAAGTATTGGTTTTGGTAATGTTATTATGAAAGGTTATCATTTCATCATGTATGGTTCTCAACACCTTAGTCCATAAGAAAAATATTATGGGACCCCTAGGAATAAACATGCGACTACGTTTCACACACTCAACATTTGGAGGCACCACCATTTCGGAGAAAGGATTACAATGTTTCCAAAAAACAAAAGATTTACTTATACATTTATTCAAATATATTTGAATCTCCACCAGATCTATTTGGTTGAATACATGTAATATTTTTACATTGAAATCTACTATAACCCAAGTAATAAGAATATCTCCATAGATGATTTGAGAAAAAATCCTCTAAACCGGACTATGAAAAATTAATCAAATGAGTGTGACTTGAAAGATCTATTAGCATAGTTTCATATAAAAGTATGGGAATCATGGGTTGAGGTTTCTTTGGATAGTGTTACGTAGAAATTTTAAATCTTGAGTATTTCCTTCAGGTATAATATCTTGACGATGACTTCCATAGAATTAGATACACTCTATATATTGGGGAGACAATTGTTGAGAGGTTGTTCACCAAATAGGGTGTTATATGTAATCACAATAATTTCACTATTATCTTATTGGTAATGGATGTTTTAATGGGGGGGGTTTTTTCATAATTCTAAATGGGCTATGTATCAAATAACAACAAAGATGTTCTGTGACATGTCATACAAATTCTAGTGGCCAAGTATGTGATAGAGAATTTCTGAATTTGTCTCTCATTGTTATCTGTTCAAGTCGGTCATGGTCGAGCACTAGAAAAATTCATGTTTTATCTATCCACTTTTGGTGAACACGTGGAAGGGGTATGAGATCACTATGGACATTTTTTATGTATTCCTCTTACCCAAAGAAAGAAGAATACAATATTGGTTATGATTGATAAGTTGACGAAATCAGATCACATTATACCCTTTCATTATACATCCAATGTTGACGAGCATGTAAATATCTATTTTAATGATATTTTCAATTTCTAAGGATTTCCATCTGTTATAGTCTCTAATAGGGATCCTCGATACACTAGTCTCTTTTGGAGAGGCATTGAAGAGGCACTAGGATCTCATGTTCATTTGATAATTTCATATCATCCATAGCCAGATGTCCAAAAAAAATGATATATATATATATATATTCATGATGATATTATCCACACCAATATCCTAAAATTTTTTGGGGCTTGTGTTGATCATCTATGTCTGGTTGATATCTCGTATAACAATAGTTACTATTTTTTTATTAGAATGGATTATTTTCTAGCCTTGTATAGATGGCCTTGTAGTTCTCTATTGTGTTGGTTGAATATAATTGAAAGGGAATTGGATGAAAAATAATGGTTCAAGATATGTCAAAAAATAAAAAGTTGATTGATTAGATAATATTTATGGAACGAAGTGGGTATAAATCTTATGCAGATCATCATCACCATCCTTTCGAGGTTTTAGATCTTGACCAAATGTTATTGAATATTTTACCTTGTCGGGGGAATTGATGTTCTGGAAGGGAAGGGTATCATTATACTGGTTTTTTGGTAACTTTTGATTTTTTTTGATAAGGTGGGGACTAAGTATTTTTTATTATAACCTCTATTCAAGCTGACATCGATATGTAACATGTTCCAGGCATTGAATCTATAATAGTATCTATCTGATCTATATCACGTTCGGAGTTGGAGTGATCTTGAGGTTGAACCTAATTTATTTGTGACAAATAATCTTGTTAAGATAGGTGATTCTTGAACTAGGTTACTTCATGAGAGGATAATAAATTTTCTTTAAGTGGCATGGTAGTATTTTTATGATTCTCATGAGTCATGGAAGAGAGAGGCACTGATGGGAGAGAAGGGGCATCATATTTTTGACATGGTAACTTCCTCGTATCCTTTATTAGAATGTAAATATTATATGGTGGGGAGAATATAAGAACTTGTCACTATTTTCATGTATCCATAAACCCATATTTTTATAAAAAACCCTTTTGGGTATATTTGGGTGATAATTATGAAAATTTTCAATTTTTATAGGCAATGCATATTTAGCACACAGTTTATCCTAACCATAAGCCCTATTAATGAAAATAATGCAAACCCAGGTAGTGAGGGTTTTCAGGGTTGGCATGCTATTTCGACAACTAAGAATCCACCTAGGAGAAACAATGAAAGACCCATTAAATGGGTTTTATTGTTATCATGAATTGTTTTCTACCTAGGTTTCCCTCCCCATGAAACCTTGCGTATTGGATTTCTTAATAAGAAATTTATTATATTAGAACCTGAAAATATATGGCCACTTTACATAAAAATTACATAATCATGTTGTAAGTCATGATATTTTCTTTATTTTAGATTGAGGATCATTTCATGTTTTTATTTTTATCGAATTAGGCCATAACTCATCCACAACAACTCAGATATTACAATGTTGACACCTCAAATCACTATCAATTTTTTCATAAAACAATAACCTTTAAAAGGTAATATGTTTTCTTTTCCTATTTAATCATCATTACTTCTCCCTAATCCAATTCATGACTCTATTATCACTTAAATCCAGTGAAAAAACATTTCAAAACCGGGGATGAGAATAAAAATATTAGTTTCAGATACACAAAAATGTAAAACTATTTGTATTTAAAAAACTTGTAAACCAAGAATAAATTATTATAAAGTAATAATTTTTACCTTAAATAGTTATTAAATAATTTTATATGATTATAATCTATTTACTTACCTTTTTTATAAAAATATTACCATAAACCCATATAAATAACACATAACATATTAATGTATCATGTGACATAATGATACATAAATGGAATAACCATGTGGTCAGCTTCATTAGATATCACTATTAAAAATGGAATAACAATACAGGTTACTTCTGTACCTAATGAATTAGAGGTTATTACATAACAATCAACACATGACTTATCATAGAACCATCTTTATTTGGTATATCATCTAACCCTCGGTCATATGTCTAACCACCATTTTATAATAAGAACAAATAAAATATTTCAATTATCAACATTTTAACCATAAAATTTATTTTCCAATCATAGAAAATAATTACAAAATAGTCAATCCATTTTCAAAACCATTTTCAATTCCAAAATACCTAAAATAAGTAATAATTTATTTATTTCCTATTTTTATAAAATTTAATTCTTAAAGAGGAATCCAAATATCAAATAATGCTGAAAGAATCAGAGACGTCATAGTCAACATATAAGTTTCAAAAACATTATTTTGGAGTGTTTTTTATAGAATGAAAAATTATTAATAATGAAATATTTAATTTCTATAGTTTTAATGAAATTGAATGTAATAAGGGTTGATTATAAAACATATATAAGAGGTTTGTGTATAACATCAAAATATGCCTCAATGAAAGGAAATTGAGTCGAAGTCGTCGACCTCGAGTCTGACTCAACTAATATGTTCTATATATTCATAAATAATAAAAATAGGTTAATTTATACATTATTGAGAACCTTTATTCAATTATATTATTCTCTTTACATCACTTATTGGTAATTTCATAACAATTACTCAATTATATAAATTTACAATAAATGTTTTGACAATATTCGGAACTAAATTTTAAAAACGAACATGGTATGATGTAAATTGTCCATGTAGTCATAATTCCATCATCTACAGAATAATATTAATTTCATAATTAGTACTTTTATACATTAATTATACTTTTAAATCTAACTAGTATGTATGGTTATGAAAAATTTACAATGTTATAATATCAGATATGGTAGGTCGTACGTAAGCATTAGTAGTATTTTTCATTTTTCATTAATCATTATTAAATGATAGTATATATTATTTTATAAATAAAAAATTATAATTACATTAGGAATATTATATTGATCACTGAAATTAACTTATATATATGTCATACAAGTGATTAAGTGAACAAAAAATGAATAACATCTCTTCCGAGAGATGATCATTCAAAAAAATCCATGAATGGTGTTATCATTTTTCTGTGCATGGAAAGAAAGAATGTAATTTATATATTATTATCTCATAATGATTGATATTTAATTAATATTCCAAATGAACTTTAGTTACATCATTAAAACTATTCATGCGATACAGTTATCGAAAATGAATTATATGAGTTTGAGGAGAGTATAGTTCACACATTCTAATTAATTATTATTTCATGTCCCATTTGATGAAAATGGATATGGATTTAGGTTATGATATTAAAATAATAACATCTTTGTATATTTATGATACAATATTTATTATTTAATAATTTTGTTGAATATTTTATAAAAGTTGAATAAGAAAGAAAATATTAACACTCAAATAAAAACATTTCTTTTCTTTCAAATAATCATCATTCTTAACACCTTTACACCAATAATGAGGGTTTTCTACCTAAAATAAGGATTCAGGAATATGTGGATGGATTCTAGTTAGGGTTTTAGGTAGATCATGGAAAAGTAATTGGATTTTTAATTATGATTTATAGAGTGAATTTGGTTCCTTTTTATATGAGAGGGGAGGGGAACATTATGAATTACAAAAAAGTATTAAATTAATATAGATTCATTTTCTATTAAAAATGGGTAGAAATGTTATTTAAAATAAAGGATGAGGATGGTTCAAAATCCATTAATCCAATAAAAAATTATTTGTTTTGATTATGTTTTAATACCTATATGTTTCTTTTAACACTTATTTTACCCTTTGTAATCTTACTATGATAACATGTTATTTACATTTTGTGGGTTAATATAATTACCATAACATTACAAACAATCAATATAAGAGTATTTTATGAAAAAAAGGACTCCTCCAAACTATTTTAATGAAGCATGAATTTTAATAAATTTTATATCATTTAATAAAATATTTTATATTTTAAAATACTAATCATGAAAATTTTGATACAATTCATTATATGAGTTTTTAAAAATATCCTAATATAAATATTAGTTTAAACCAACTCCATTAAATAATCAACAACATGTCAAATTAATCCAAAGTAATATTGGATGGAATAGATTATGTGGGAATATTTTTTTTAATATTTATAATATCATTTATTGGATTTTGTAATTAATTAATAAACCACTACATCGTCAATGTGTCCCCATTTAATTTAATTATTTATCTGATAAAAATTATTAACATGTTACCATGATATAGCTAATAAATTTATTTTTATAAATAATATTAATAATCAAATATACATCCTATATATCCCCATATTAAAAATTTTATATTTATAAGAGACACGAATATGAAATCCATCTCATTAGTTTAAATAAAATGGTTTAATTATCATAATAACAAAAAAATGGATTCTAAGGGCCAACCTATTGGAAAAAGAGTTGTATAGGTCAAGAATAACTCCTAAAATAATAATAGTATATGTTTTATGATTATTTTTTAAAATTTATAATATTATATTAACATTTAATTACCTGATTTGCCCATAACCATGGTAATAAAAATAATTACTTAAATTATAATAATAGTGTTGAAAAATGAATCTATTTACATAATTTCGAACTTATAAATGAAAATATGGTATCCAATTATTCAATATTAAAAACTATGATTTGGAAGAAATAAATAAAAATTTATTCTCATGGATAGAAATAGAAATGAGTTTTTAAAGTAAAACATTGAAGAGTTCACATAGTTTTTATCTCTAATTTCAATATGAATATCATTCCAACGGCCTTAATTAGATAAATTATTATAAAATAATATAATTATACCATAAAACCAATAAAAAGGTTAATATTTCTTTATAAATAAATTATTAGGAAAAGTAGTTTTGAGTAAAAATGTTGTATATTAACATATTCATTAAAATATGAATTTTATCATTAAAATAGAAACAATTTATCCAATGTAAAAATTTTGATCTTTATTTAAAATAATAATTTTATTTTGTCAAACATAATTAAAATTTTTTATAGAAACTAGATTTGAAATTGGTTCCCCATAAATGGCAATGAAAATAAATTTCGTGATAAATTATTATTTTATTCTTAAAATCAGATTTGTTCTTATATTGGGAATATAAAATATATTGGATGAATTTAGAATGTTTAATTGAATATATTTTATATATTTTTAATTAATATAATCTAACATGAGTGATTTATTTACTTATTGGTTTAAAACACTATTGTGAACATTAAAATGGTTTTGCAGAAATTTTTTTCATATTATTTTAAAATAAAGTTTCATATTCATTTATAATTGTTTATTAACCAATTAATTAAGTAAATATTTTCCTAAACCATTATTTTCCTAATTTAGTTAATATTTTTCATTCACTCTATTATAACGGCATGGTTATGATGGTATAATTTAAATTACATTATTTTATTGTTTATTTATACTTGATGTGGTGTATTATGTACTCTATCGATCATAATATTTTTAACGCCTGGGATATTAAGTTAACTGTATTTTAAAAATTTATTCCTTCAAATTTGAACTCAATATCACAAAATACATGTTTTTAATTTTAAAACATCAATGTTGAAATCCCTCATCAAAAAAAAGTATTAGTGAGACATTCACTTTAAAATAATGGAACGAAATATTGAAGGTCGCATGAGATGACACATCCTAGTGTAAAATGTAGGAAAATATGGATATGGAAGTGAAAACTAACAATCATGTTCTGATAGAGATTAATATTTCAAAAACAAAATAGGATAAATTTAAAAAACACAAAAAATACATTTGTGATTGGTTAAAAGGTCATTAATTTCTAAGAAAGAAAAGTAAATGGATAAGAGTTTTCTTTAGATCCTTACAATAGATTTTTGGAATTAATTTACTTTTGTGCATAATAACATAAGGAAAAATTCTTACCTGAGACATATAATTTCATCCATTAGTCAATTTCGACCATGAAATCATCTTTTTCTCCAAAAAATGAGTACATATAAAGAATTTTTCACACATGAGGAAGTATCATCAACTTATGGGGAATCAAAAAATCCAAAATTAATTAACTATATCTTTATTAAATATTTATAAATTTAAAAACCAAAAAAATTAGTAAATATAAGATAAATAATAAACATTACGTGATGAAAAAATAGTTTAATACGCAAAATTCAACAACAATACCCAATGTTCAATATAGACTATTCAACAAATAACTATCCTTAAAAATACACAAAATAATCAAAACAATGATTGAAAAACAATATTTAGAAGTATTGATCACATCTCATTGCATCATAAATTATATTAATTACCTCTAAATGACATCAATTTCTCTTAAAGTATCAGACAAAAATTAATTTTCTTTATAATTATCAAGATACATTAACTATTTCTATAACAACATGGATCATCATAAATCCATCAGATATTCTTACAAAATATAATTCAAAAATTATTCCTAAAATAAAATAACATTATATTATATTTCTCTTGACCATATATGGTTCCCCAAATATAGAATATCTTTCAAAATAACATTAATCACTAAATATGCACATCATTTTAAAATCCAATGGATATCTATTTGATAAAACATGTTTTACCAGGATAAACATAATATTAATTCATAAACATGATTAGATAACAAAAATAAATAAAAATTAATACTAACTAGGGAATTCACAAAGGCTAGTGGAATGTGACTCACCCCTGTTTCCCATTAGTTTTGGTTTCGATTCCTTTTTTCCCTTACAGATTTGATGGGTTGGCAACCATCCTATAAGATTCCATTTTTCTAAAACTATATTGATCTTATATAATTTTCAAAATAGGATATGTCCTAATAAATAACCATTACCTTTTGTATCTTCAAAGGTCATCTCATACCTTTCTTTTTTTGCTTCCCAAAATTTATTTACACTTAATTACCTCAAAAAAATGTTTATATGAACCCTAAATTTTATCCATTACATTATAATCATGTCCATAGTAGAGAATTATTCCCCAAAAAACACATAACAAATCAGGTATACTTATTACAAAACAAAACGTCTTCAAAATCCCCACCCCATCATCAAAATATTATTGATGATTTTAAAAATATTTCATATCCTTATGTAAAGCATAACTATTAAATCCTTTATATCTAGAAATCATAATATTTCAATGTTTTTAATAATCCATTAACTAAATATTTACCCCAAATATCTAAATAACTCAATGCTAAAAATAATTGATATGTATTATAACCACATAATTCATAATATCATGATTCATACTTTATGGAAAATAAGATAATTCATACCTTGAATCAAGATTTCTTGATTTTTTTATGTTCCTTTTATCTTTCTGCATGTTGTCCTGCTTTCAAAAAGTAAATTTTCAAACCACTTACACTATTTCCCCTTTCAAATGTGTTGGACTAGTTTATATATTAAAATAATATGAAAACGATACGAAAAAAATAAAATTGTTTTATAAATGCACTGATGTTGGATAGCTTTAACAATTCCATGTTGGTGATTTCAATACTCAAGAAGCTATTAAAATCATTGCAACATGATTTTTTGATAATTGTTATGATAAAATCACCGAGGAGGGAGTATATGGTTTTTAATGGTCTCTTTCCATCCATATTGATAATTTATCCTTAATATTCTAAAATTAATCATCCCATAGACATGTAAATAATTATTAAAATAATAATCCTTTATAGAGATTGGATAACTTAAATTTTTTTATAATACTCTAACACATAAACCTAATTATATTTTGGTTTTTTAGGTTTAAAACCTGTCCAAATTTTATTGCATTATCCTAAAAAACATTACATATTATAATAACCCTCTTGGTTATATGGGATATTTAACTACACCTAGATAACATCCTAACCTCTGATGTTATCTAATAATTCCCTCTAATACCATCAATAAGGCCCCTTGCCTTAAACAATACATATTCTTCAGGTAATTCAAGAAACTTGATTTATTTCTCATTAAGGATTTTTTAAGATTATATATTTTTATAAATAGTCAACAACTCATTAATGAAAACTACAATATTAATATTTATACGCTTCTATTAAATTTTAATTTTTTTTAAAAAAACATTTAAAAAGAAACATGGTTTTGCATCATGTTTAATCATAATGAATTTTCATTGATCCCACCCTTGAAAATATTTTACCTTAAATCCTATGATTTTTTTAAAAACATGGGAAGTATATATAAAGATCAGTATGGGATATAAAAAGAAGGAAAACTATTATTCATGTAAATCTTTTATACCATGAATAAATTATCTTAAAGTAATACTTTTCTCTTTAATAAGGTAATAAATAATTTACATTGATTATAATCTCATTGTTTAGATTTTTTTATAATAAAAATATTACCATAAAACCAATAGAAATCTCAAGGTACATATAAAGGTAACTTAGGAAATAATAATTCTTTAATATGATAACAATATGGTATACTTCCATACATACCACACTTACAAATAGAATAACTATACAACTGATTTCAATACCCAATGAAGTGGAGGTTATAACATAACCACCCATCATTCGACTATAATGGAACCACACATCATTGGTTTATCATAGAACCACCCATATTTGTTTTATCATCTAACCACCCGTCAAATATCCAAGTACCATTGTATAATCATAACACATAAAACATTTCAATTATCGACATTTCACTCAAAAGAAATCATTTTCACTCATAGGAAATCATTTGAAAATATTAAATCCATTTTCAAAAACATTTCCAACAAAAAAATAGCCAAAAAAGTTAATAATGTTTTTCCCTCTTAATAAAATTGTTAGGTTTGAAGTGGAATCCAAATATTATATAATGGTTATAGTACTCGAGAAGTCATTGTCATCATATAATTAATAAAACATTCATTTTGATATTTTTTAAATAATGTAAAACACTTAATATTGAAGATTACATTTCATAATATTTTAATGTTATTAAAATTCAATAGGAATGATAATGAAACTTATAAAATATGGAGGTGTATAACATCATAATATGCCAAAATGAAAGGATATTTAGATGAAATCCCTCACCTTGAGTGTTTTTCATCTCATATGTTCTTTATATTATTGAATAGTAAGCTTTATTTAAATTATACATTATTTAGAACTTTTTTCATTATTATTATTAAATATTTAAAGCTTATTTGTAATTTTAAAACAATTATTCAACTATTTATGATCAGGTTAGATGTTTTTTTAAATATTGTGTACTTGTGTTCAAAAATAAAGATAGTATGATGTAAATTTTCCATCCAATAAAAATTCATTCATCCCTAGAATAATATTCATGACAGAATGTTATATTTTATACATTAATTATACATTTAAATCATGTCATTAATTATGGTTATGAAAAATGAACATAGATATAATCCTGGAGACGATAGGTCGTACGTACAAATGAGTAACATTTTTCATTTTTCATTGATCATTATGAACTGAAGGTATATATTATTTTATCTATCTATAACGATCTCAAAATAATTAATATCATATAAATCATTTAAATATAATTATATATGTATCATAAAAGTAATGTAGTGAAATAAAACGAATCACATCTCTTTGTGGTGGGGATAATTCACATGTACGCACGAACAACATAATCATATTTATATAAATAAAAATTAAGAAGTAAATTGATATATTAATATCATATAATTATTAATATTTTAGTGTTACCAAATATTATAATTAATTATATCATTATAACAGGTCATGAGAGATGTTTAAGGAAAATTAATTATATTGATCATTGGAGGAGATAGTTCACACATAAAAACAAATGATTAATTCATTGCCCATTTTATTTAATTGGATATGTATTTATGTCATTTTATTGACATAATAAAAAAAATTATGTATTTAGTATTTAGTACTTTTTTATGGTTGTATAATATTCTATGTAAGATTAAAAAGAAATAAAATTGAAACACTAAAATAAAAACATTACCTTTTCTTTGGATGATCAAATATAATAACACCTTAATGATTATAATGATGGTATTATACTTAAAATAAGACTCAAATAATATGGTGAAATATTGTATTAAGATTTTTTGTTATATCGTGGCTGAAATTAAAGGTGTTCGATTTGAAAGTTGTAGAGATCATGGTGTGTCTTTTTTTATGAGATGGGAGGGGTTCTCATGGAATTAATAAAAGTATTAAAATAATTTAAATTATTTTTATTTTCTAAATGGTTATAAATTATATTATTTAGAATAAATGATAATTATGCTTCTAAATCCATTCATAAAGTAAAAATTAGATATGTTTTGAATTTTCATTAATTTTTATCATTTTGTTATGACACATATTTTACCAATTTTAATCTTACCGTGATTGAATGTGATTTACGGTTTGTGGGATAATATAATTACTACAACCAGCCAAAAGATCAATAAATGTTTCTTTTATTACATATTAGTACACCTTCTTAATATTTTTCCTAATATTTTAATTTTATAAATTTTATAAGATTTAATAAAATATTTCATATTTAAAAATACCAATAGTGTCTATGTTGAAACTAATAATTAGTTGACTTTTTAAAAATATCATAAATGAATGATAATTTTTAATCCAATCCTTTTAATCAACACTAACATGTAAAATATATAAAACAAATTTGTGGATTACAACAATTATAAAAAATTATATTAATTTTAATATTTATCATAAAATTTATTTAATTAATTCATTAATTAAGAAATTATTGCATTATCATTGTGTCGCTAGTTAATTTAATTATTTGTTTCCAAAAAAATATAAATAAATTACCATGATATATGTAATCATTATATACATATATATTTTTTCTATTTATAGTCGATTATATCACTTATATAACCCAATATCAAAATTTTAATATTTATGAGAGACTATATTATGAAATATATCCCTTTATATTAAATAAAACATTATAAGTGTCTTAATCAAATACATGTGGCATAAAAATGCCAAAATTTCTGCCCACAGATTGTCTTGGTAGATAATAAATCATAAAATAATAGTAGTAAATGTTTTAGGGTTGTTTTGTAAGATTTATAAAGTTATTTTAATATTAATTACTTGATTTACCCTTTACTATGGTAATAAAAATAATTATTTACGATACTATTAATAATGTCCAAAAAAGGTGTTGAGAAAGTGTTGTTTTCAATAATACATAATTTTTTTCTTTAAAGAGGGAGTTTGTTGAAAATACTACTCTATCTATTTATGATAATTTTGATTCTCAAAATTACCCTTAATTATTTTCTAATAATTTTATTTGTTATGTATATTGCATGAATTTATTATTCATTATATTTGACGAAATATTTATGTTCTGAACAACTAAGATTAATTACTAATGTATTCGCCTTAGCATGTTCTGGAAACACTATCCATGCTGTACATATTTTTGTTCTACTTTAGCATATTCTGGACACACTTTTCATACCATACGTTGAGGAATGTAGCGAAAGGATGAAATTTAGTGTATACTTTATGAGTTATAAGAAAAGTATGGAAGAGGAACCCTACGTTAGAAATGAACCCCATGTTAGGAAGGAACCCTACGTTTAGGTTATTGCAATAGTGTTGAAGAAAAACACTACGTAAGTTTTAAATGTTACATTTGTTTCTCAAAAGTATGGTTCATAAAAGTATGGATATTTTATAATACGTTTGAAAATTAAAGAGAAAAGCTATGGATGGACAACCTTACGTTTGTGATCAACCATACCTTGCCAACCCTATATTTGTGATCAACCATACGTTGACAAACTTATGTTTGAAGGCTACATCCTCAATCTTACGTTTATTATCTATGTTGCGTTCAGAGGATCCATAATTTACAACTCAACCTTACATTTGGCGTCAAAGAGATTAAATTCAATATTATTACGCAATGGTCAGCAAGCTGTTTATTATGGTGATTTCATATCAGATTTAATTCTAATTTTAAAATGATACTTTGACAAGTTTAGAGCCGTTTAAGGTTCAAATTAAAAGGATATTTTCTTGGCGAATTTCCAGGGAATTTATGAGTACTCTGTAAATTCATATGTTTGAATATCATGAGTCAAAAGGTGACTTTTGTGGATCTAAATTCACAGGAGAAGTTCATAAAGATATTATATATATGTTTTTCTAAAAATTGCATCAATATATCATATTCAAAGAAAGGAAGAAAAACATAGACTATCAACAAACACAGATATTTTGATTTAAAAGATCAACAAAGATCTGTTTATTGAAGAAGAAGAATCACGATAGAATATTCACTCTTTCTACATCGAAGATCATTTTTGAATCTACTACTAATGAAGTTGTGAATTATATTTCTACATCTACTACATCATGATCAACTAAGAACGATTTTTATTTGAAGATCATTATTTCTGAAGGTGGCGTTCCATCTACTGTCAAATGCATTCTGTTGCAATTGTGAAGAACATCTTGTAAGTATTTTCAAAAGTACAGTTATCTTTCTTATCTATTATCGAGTGACCAGCTTCTCCTACTAAGCTATGTAGGATCTGTTTGTAAACCAGAAGGCTTTTTTTTTCCTTAGAGTGTAGAGGTGTCAACTTCCTGTACTCAGTTGTGAAACGGTTTATAGAAACGAGGACTAGTTAATGAAAATCACCAAGCTCATGGAGTAGAGCGTTGGTGTAGTGGACATGGGGCCTTCTATTCCCCGAACCACAATATATCTTGTGTCTATGCTATTTAAATTTCCACTTCATTAATTCATCTGATTAATGTTAAAGGACATAATGTGATCTCACAAAGATTTCTTAAAAGACACAATTCACCCCCTCCTCTTATGTATATTTAGTATAATCCGATCCAACAATTGGTATCAGAGGTTGAGCATTCTAATAAGGCCTTATTAAGCTGAAAGTGATTATACATAGATAAAGGTGATTGATATAAGAGAGGGGATGTATATGGTCATAGATTCATACTTCAATGTAGAAAACTAAGGATGTTGAAAGTCGTGATTGATTATCTATCTGGAAAACCTTGGATACAGAGTATATTATAAGATTCTGACTCCATATAAAATACCTGAAAATCCTGAAACATGGAGTACAACAACTGATGCAAAATATGATATGAACTCGAAGGAAATGAATGCAATTTTATGTTGTATATGACCTGCTGAATGTATCATACCATCTCCATTCCTGACAGCATATGAGATGTGGAAAAATATTGATGTTGGTTAAAAAGGAAATTACAATATCAGGAAATGAGATATGCTACTACTATGATTATATTTTATACATTTATAATGGATAAAAGTTAAAGTATTACTCCAATGAATAGAATATTGAAAGAGATTGTCAATAACATAACTGCCCTGGGGGTCCCATTAAACAAGTTAATGAAGCTATAAAAGTACTAAGAGTATTACCTACAATATAAAATGGAATCTCTAGTGCAATAAGACAGTCAACACCTCTCAAATACGTGACAATGACAGAACATATAGGAACAATAATGATGTATGAATCTATGATTAAAGATGAAGAAATTGAGCATAAAGTGTATATCAATAGAGATGACACTTCCTTGAAAGTGTCATCACCGAGAAAAAATTGAAAGATAATGAAAAGTGTATAAGTGAAATCAGAAAATTTTGATTTATCAAATTCTAATGTGGAACCGGCTGAACTAGGCAAAAAATCACTAAATTATATAGAAAGAATAATGGCTTCAGAAAATCCTTCAAAAAGTATGACTAGGAAGTCATATGTTATGGGTGCAAGAAAGTGGGGCTCATCAAACCTGATTGTCCTTGGCTAAAAGATGACAAGAAAAAGAAAGTATTAAAATAAATGATTATGAGGATAAGGAAAAGAATGAAATGAAAGATACATGGAGTGTATCTGAAGAATCGTGTAGCCCTTCTGAATCAGACTCAATGAAGGAAGAAGAAAATATGAAAGCCAACCTGTTTTTTATGGTACAAACAGATGAGGTACAATCATACTACTCTTCTGACTCTAGATCTGAGTCTTGTTTCTCTAATGAAAAACATGCAGCCTTCTACAATATGCATGATGAAAAATATGATTCTCTATTTATGAATCATAAGTCTTTATGGAACCTTCATAAGGAAGTTTTTGATGAAAGATATAAAATGTTGAAACAACATAAAGAGTTAACTAAAAAGTTTAACTCAATTAACACTAACAATACATATTATAGATCAAAGATAAAAACACTGCTAACTGATGTGGAAACATATAAAAATGATGCCCTTGTTTTTACTATGGAGAAAATACTTTAAATTAAATTCTTGTGGAAAATTTCATTAAAAAGGAAATATTTGTAATTGGGAGTAATGGTGAAAAACCTAAGCTGTAAAAGAATTATTTTATTCCAAGTACAAAAAGATTAAATTGTAATTACTTTAGAACAATGGGAATATTTCTAAAATCAATTTCTTAAGACAACCCCAAATAAGTGGTATTAAGAATGCTTTTGTAAAAAATAATTTATTTGACTCTTCTGTAATTAGAAAATTAACGAAAGTATGGATATCTGGATCATTGATGGCAAACACCCATGAACCCAACATAATATGTGTACCAAACAAAATTGTGTAAATTCCTTTGTAGGGAGCATGTCACAAAACCAAAAAAGGTAATATAGTATATGGACAGTGGCTACTCAAGGCATATGAGTGAAAAATCATCGAATTTCTCTACACTCACTCAAAATTTTGGTGGACATGTTGCTTTTGGTGACAATAACAAAGGGGAAATCATTTGTATTGGAAAGTTGGAGATCCAGAAGCTGTCTCAATCAAAAAAGTACTTTATGTACAAGAATTAAAACACAATATGATAAGTATATCTCAACTATTTGATGATGGATATGATGATGATTTTTCTAAAAATTGTAGTTCTATTTTCAAAATAAACTCCTAAAATTTTGAGCACCCAGAACTGACAATGTGTATACCCTGGATTTAAATTCCATGTGTAAACAAAATGTAAAATGTCTAACTGCTAAAGTAAATGAATCTTGGATCTGGCATAGAAGACTTCAACATGGTAATGTATATGTTTTACATAAATGATCAATGAAACAATTAGTCTCCTATTTTCCTAGTCTCAGATTTGAAATTGACAGATTCTGTGATGCATTTCAATATGGCAAGAAACACAAATCATCCTTCAAATCTGTTGAAATATTGCAACATCTAATCCTCTTGAAATTATCTATATGGATTCTTTGCACCTAAATGAGTTGAAAGATATAATGGTAAATTATAAGTATATTTTTTAGATGATTACTATTCTATATTTACATGGATTTTCTTTTTAAAATATAAAAATGATTCTTTTACTTTATTTGAAAGTTTTTATAAATCTGTTCAAAATGAGAAATGTTTTAGAGTAATTTAATTAAGAATTGGTCATAGTGGAGAATTTGAGAATCTTGAATTTAATTCCTTTTTCTCAAATGTGGGTTTTAAATACACCTTCTCTACACCAAGAACACCTCAACAAAATGGAATTGTTGAAAGAAGAAATAGGATTATTCAAGAAATGGCTAAGACTATGCTAAATGAATACAGTCTTCCTACCTATTTTTGGGCAGAAGTTGTACGTTCTGCATGTTATATAATGAATAGAGTTTTAGTTAGACCAATTCTGAAAAAGGCACCCTATGAACTTTGGAATAACAAAAAACCTTAACTAAATTACTTTAAAGTTTTTGGATGCAATGGATACACCTTAAAAACCAATGAAAATCTTGGTATGTTTGATCCAAAATCTGATGAAGGCATTTTTCTAGGATATTTTTCTACTTCCAAATATTATAGAGTCTATAATAAGAAGTAAAAAATTGTTGAAGAATCAGTTGATGTGAAATTTGATGAATCTGATCCCTTTGAGAAAAGGACAGATTAAATTGATGAATCTGAATCTAATGATAACATGAGGCTTGAGAACTTGAAAAATGATTTTGAAAACGATATAAATGACATTCTATCGAGTTCAAAAGAATATGATACTGAGGAACCTATAAGTGTAATGCCTGGACAGACTATAACCCTAAAGAATCACCCTTTAGAAACTATAATAGGTGAATTAGAAAGAAGAATAAAAACTATGATAAATATAAGAAATCATTTAGAATTATCTACCTTTCTATTTAAATTAGAACCCAAGTCTATTGAAGTATCATTAGATGATGAATGTTCGATCAGAGAAATGAAATAAGAATTAATGTTTGAAAGAAATTAAGTCTGGGAATTAGTTAAAATACCACATAATTATCCAGCGATAGGAACCAAATGGGTCTTTAGAAATAAACAAGATGATCAAGGAATAATCACTAAAAATAAATCAAAACTTGTATCTAAAGGATATAATGGGGAAGATGGTATAGATTATGATGAGAAACAAAATTCATTTTCCCTGTCAATAGCTAAGGCATAATATTTTTCTGCTGGCAGTTGTTGTGCACACGTGTTGTGGATAAATAGCACTGTTATGGAATTTGGAATAAATTTTAATAATATTCCTATTTTTGTGATAATACTAGTGCAATTAATATTTCAAAAAATCCTAATAATTAATCCAGGACTAAGAATATTGATATCAGATATAATTTTCATAGAGATCATATTATTAAAAATGATATATCTTTGGTATTTGTATGTACTGATATTGAATTAGGTGATATTTTTACGAAACCACTTCCAAATCCACGATTTGATTTTATTAAGGAGGATCTAGGTTTATTTAGTTTTAAATAAAGTATTATTTTATTATGTTGTTTCTTTATCTTAATACTATTTTAAAATAAATTAGTTATTTGTTTTTCAAACAGAATAAGTTTTTTTCCTCGTGTAATAAATATTATTCGTATTTAAAACCTATGTAATAATTATTGATGACACCAGAATCAAGGCTGTCATAAATCTTTTGAAATCTGAATCATTTCATTTCTACCAAAAAAACCCATTCACACTCGCAGATCTTTACCTATTTTTTTCAATTTGATCCTAAAAACCTTAGAAACCCTAAACCTTTTTAGAACCATTATAATTTTCTTACAAAAAATAGACAAAACCAAGAGAAACGATGAGTCTGAGACCAGATCCGTCAATAAACAGTGCTCCGAAGGAAGAAAAATTTTGCAAGGAAAGGTCATAGACTTAAAATGTCTATATCTGACGAATATTTTATTGAAACAATCTCTCAATTTTCAAAATCTATAGTAGAACTTCAATGGTGAGAAGTCTGAGTTTTTGTATGAAGTAGAACTATGATATTTTTTTATGTCTGTACCATTTAGTGAGGGAGATGATGAGGATACTATGGTAGCTAAAATAGAAGATCGAGATGTCTCGATATACTCGGTGGGGATTGGTCAGATTATGAACTACCCCCATGGGGGAGATTTTCATTTTAATTTGAAAAATATAGGATATTCCGTCCCTAAGCCTCAAGATATCATGTCTTTTATTTTTAGTAATAATCATATAAATAAGATGTTCACAAAGGACCCAGAACTAGATCAAAAAATTCTAGTAAAATTTGTGCAAACAGTGATTGCACAGAGGATGTCTGAGTTGGAAAAAATGTTGTATCCAGATATGTATATAATGTTTCTATTAATGAGTGATATATGGCTTAACTTTCCTAAGTACATGATAAGGTATCTTCATTATAGTTTTCAAAGTGAAGCTAGGATTAATTTTAATCCGTTTGGTAGATTCATCTCATAAATTCTGTTCAAAAAGGATATGGTGAGGCTAGTGGAAGCCAGAGATAGATGTCATCACAGCATCACCTTTGGTGCTGGGACCCTGAAAAAATTGGTTATTTATGGAGCACATTAAAAGGTAATCTTTTTCAAATACGAGATGATGAAGAAGAAGAGAGTGATCAAGCTCAGTCTACTATGTCCAATGAGGGGCAGGCTGAATCAAGAGTAATCACTGATACTAGAAGAATATGATTTGAAACTGAAGACACTCAAGAAGAAAGAAGTCAGGAGGGAATATAGACTCAAAGAAAAAGAAATGTTAATGAGGAACTTGTTTCCCCTGTAATGACAACAAGTGATTTACTATCATATAGTTTTGTCAGAGAAATATCTTTTGAGAAGCCAGAGGAAGAGGATACTACTAAAATTACAGTGACTCCACAAGTCCAAACTGAAATTGAACCTCAAGTTATACAGACGCTAATGTTACACTTCATCAGAAAAAAGAGGCAGAGCCTTGTGAAGAAGTGGCCAGTCCTTAGGAGAATTCAGAGGATATTATTTTAGAAAATCTAATTGAAGAACTGATTGCTGATGTTCATTATGAGAATGATTCTGAAGTTCAAATTGAAGTAATTTATGATGTATATTCTATGGAAGAGTCGGGAAACAACTCTGAAGAAAAATCGGTGGATCAACCAGCTCATGAGAAGAAAAAAGGAAAAATCTGATGCAGATTCGCTACCTTTAGTACTACTGCATCACATTGAAACTGAGAATGAGAATCAAGCACAGGGTTCCTCCAATTCAGTGAATAAGGAAGTAAAAGAGATGTATGGGATGTTCCCTAATTTGGAATCTGAAAATGTTACCTTAACGAGAGCCTTAGAAAAAGAACAATTGAAATTTCATAGACATTAGAGATGTACAGGTTCACACAAAAATTTGAAAATTTTATGCAAGAGATGTTGAAAGAGGTATACAAAGTGATATCAGAAATGGTAAGGAAGTCAGATCTGTAAAAGTTTAATGAATTTTTGGAGACACAATTTGCATCTGTCGGGACTAGTGCTTCTAGTGGATCAGGCACTTCACCTGGTATAATTAGAAGGTTTCAAGATATCACAGCTTCCAAGAGTTATGTGAATAACAGATTGCACGATCTTCAATGTAACAATGATCATTTATCCATCTTGATAGATAATCAGAAATTTTTGGTTGATCAGTTGGCATCAAGAGAACTAAATATTAGATATTTTCTAACTCAGTTCAGAGAAAAGCTTCCCTTGTTTATGGAAATTGAAGAAATACTTCATGAGTTTTTTCAAGTAATCCTCATAGAAGATAGTCATATAAATTATGTGACCAGTGATCTTATTTTTAGGCATGGTGATGGAATGATGAAAAGGCTGAGGGTGTAGTTTTCCAAAATCAAGTATTTACTTAAGAGGAGTTAGACCATATCTCATACCCTTATCAATCCTTGATTCATGAGTTCATCATGATTGTACCTATTCCATGTTCTCAACGAAATTTTTTTATTGTCCTTGTTTCGATATACCAGTAATCCAGATTTAATTATTGACAACCAAATAATAATATAGCATTTACATAAGTTTAGTGCTAAATTAAATGTTTTCTATTCCATATTCTATGATTCTTATTAATATCACAAAAAGGAGGATAAATTTTGATAAACACAACATTTAATTTTAATTGTTATATATTATTTTATAAATGGTTAGTTTTCTCTTTATTGTTGGAGAAATTATAGGGAGAAATTAAGTTAAATAAAATATTTTATTTATCATTTCAAAATTCAAAACTATATGTAATTAATTTTTCATGTTAATTTCATTTGTTATTTTATAGGTTTTGTGGTCATAAAAAAGGTGGATATTGTATAGCATGTTTTGTTTTCAACAATACACAATGTTTTTCTTTAAAGGGGGAGTTTTTTAGAACAATACTCTATCTCATTATCATAATTTTGATGCTCAAAATTACCCTTAATTATTTCTAAAGATTTCATTTAATAAATTTTTTTTAGGAATTTATTATGCATCATATTTTTTTTCTAGACGAAATATTTATGTTCTTGAATTACGAGGATTAATTACATATGTATTTTCATTAGCGTGTTCTGGAAACACTGTTCGTGCTCTACTTATTCGTGATCTACTTTAGCGTGTTCTGGAAATACTGTTCATATTCTACATGGAGAAATGTAGTGTAAGGATGAAATTCCATGTATACTTTTGCGTTATCAGAAAAGTTTGGTAGAGGAACCCTACGTTTGGAAGGAACCTTACATTTGGGTTATTAAAAAGGCATGGAAAAAGAACAATACGTAATGTTTAAACATTACATTTGTTTTTCAATAGTATGGTTCATCATCCATACTTTTTTAAATAACCATACGTTATTTGAAATGTATGGATCAATTACCTTCGGTTTGAAATCTTATAAAATTTTGGATCCTTTATAATACGTTTGAATGTTGAAGAGAAAAAGTATGGATGACCATCCATACTTTTGTGATCAACCATATGTTTCCAACCCTACGTTTGTGATCAACCATACATTGACAACCATATATTTGAAGGCTAAGTCATAAATCTTACATTCATTATCTTTGTTACGTTCAGAGGATGCATATTGTGCAACTCAACCATACGTTTGGTGTCAGAGAGTTTAATGTTGATATTATTATGAAACAGTTAGCAAGCTGTTTATTAGGCTGATTTCATGTCGGATTTAAAGCTGATTTTAAAATGTGTCTTGGATATGTTCTGATCCATTTAGGGATCGAATTAAAATGTTATTTTTTGGCAGAATTTAATGGGAAGTTAAGACTACTCGGTAAATTCAAATGTTTGAACATCGCGAGTCAAAAGGAGAATTTTGTTGATCTAAATTTACAGCGGAAGTGATCGACGTTATTATATAGTTGTTTTTAAAAAAAATGCATCAATCTATCATATTCATAAAAAGAAATAAAAATAGGTAATATCAACAAACAAAGATCTGTTGATTCAAAAGATGGAAAAAGTTCTATTTATTGAAGAAGAAGAATCGCAATAGAAGATTCACTCATTCAACATTCAAGATCATTTGCGAATCTACTACTATTGAAGTTGTGAATTATATTTCTATATCTACTGCAAAAGGATCGACTCAGAATGATTCTTATTTGATGATCATTATTTATTAAGGCAATGATCCATATACTTTCTATTTTATTCTGTTGCAATTGTGATGAACAACTGGAAAGTATTTTCAAAAGTACAGATATCTTTGTTTTCTATTCTCAAGAGACCGGCTTCTCGTACTAAGTTGTGTAGGTTTAGTGAGTGAACCAGGAGGTTTTTTTTCCTTAGATTGTATAGGTGTCAACTATCTATACTCAGCTGTGAAATGGTCTGTGGAAACGAGGTCCAAATAGTGAAAATTACCATGCTCGTGGAGTAGAGCGTTAGTGGAGTGGACTTTGTGCCTTCTGTTCCCCGAACCACTATGTATCTTGTGTCTCTACTATTTAAATTTCTACTATATTAATTCATCTAAATAAAGCTAATGGGAAGAACATGATCTTGCAGAGAATTATGAAAAAACACAATTCACCCCTACTCGTGTGTATATTTAGTATAATCCGATCTAATAAAAGAGAAATATTTAAAAAAATTGGAAATAATGAATCTATATAGTTAATCCTTTTTTAACTATTTAAAACACATATTTGGAACAAATTAAATAAATTAAATCTCATTAATGGAATTAGAAAATATGTTTTTAATGTAAAACGTTCAAATATTCACGTGATTTTTATATCCAGTTTCAATATAAATTTGATTCTAATAATTTAAATTGGATTCAATGATAAAATTTAATCTAATTGTATCTTAAAACAAATTAAAAAAAATAATGTGACTAAATAAATAAATTAGAAAAAAAAGAATCTTTGACTTAAAATGCAGTATTATTAACTATTCCTTACATTATGAATTTTAATAGAAAATACAAAAAAAATTATCCAAAGTAACAAAATTTGACCATATTAGAGAGAAATATTTTTCATATATAATTTATGAAATTTAAATAAAACTTATATATAAAATTTGATCTCAATAAAACTGTAGTCAAAATACCTATTCTAATAAATACTAATTTTATTCTAAAATTAAGATTTTTTCCAATATTATTACTATAAAATATTTAAGATGGATTTAAATAATAAAATTAAATATATTTCATATATATTTAATTAATATACTTCAACATGAGTTATAAATTTTTTTTAAAGAAACATGTGTGCACATTTAAATAGTTTTTTCCAAAAAAATTACCTTTAATTTTAAAACAGTGCTATAGATTAATTTATTATTACATTTTCAACCTAGAACAAATTATTTATAAATGTGTAAACAATTATTTTTATAATTCAGTTTTTAATGATTTTTCCTACCATTATAAAGATTATGTTATGAGAGAACCATTTAAATAACTTTATTTAATTGTTCATTTAATAATGATGTGGCGTATTATGTATTCTATCGAGAATAGTATTTCATTTTTTTTTAAACCCAACATGTTACAGAAACCCCCTTTTAGGTATATAAAGGGGAGGTATGACCCCATATAGACTTATTCTTCATTTGAGGCTCCCATGTGGTTATTTTTCCCCCTTAACATCCTTCTAATTGTTAATCTATGATATGTGAATGATGTTCGATATCTACCAAATAGGTTTCCTATTCCCATTATCTTTCTCGTTCTTTCTATTATTTTCTCCCTATAGTTTTTTAGAAAAATATATTATTGGAGGATCTAATCTCCACTATTTTTGATCTGGGATCTATGGATGATAATATGATCATTATTTCAAGAATTCATCAATTTATTTTCGTATTTTTTGTTTGGGGTCTTGAGATCTCATGATCATATGGTAGTTGGTTCCTTCATGATAACGAATTTTGATTTGCGTTAAATTGGTTGTTTGAAATAAAATTTCATAATTTAAATTTTATTAAAATGTTTAAATGATATTTAATTCAGTTGGATTAAAAAAATACAATTCCATTAAATTATGATTTGAAATTGGATTTGGCCTGAAATTGGGGAAACCCTTCATTTTTATTGAATTAGGATGTGTTAGGAAATCAGATTGAAATTGATTAAATTAAATTGTGGAATTTAATTTTGTGATTGTAATTTTGAAATTATTTAATAAAATTGATATCAAATTGGTATTTTAGAAAATGTAATACAATGATTTTGATAGAAACCAATTTGTTTTAAATTCCTAAAAAGGAAAATTTTATTAAAAACCTCGGTATTGGGTATTAAATGGAAATGGATATATGGAAGTAGTAAATGATATGAATTCCAATATTAGATTTCTTAAAATAAATTTCCCATTTTTTATTCATTTAGATCACATGTGACCCTTCTTAGTTAGTGAGTAATTGGGACTCACATGCTAGGTTGGAACATCAATAGCAATAGAGTGAGGCTATACAACACTAACAAAAATTTTGTAATCACATCTTATTCATTAGTAGGATAAAGATAGGTCCCCTATGTCCAGTAATTAGGGATGTGTGTACACATTGGGGTTATTAAGATATGATTGTGTTAGTATCCAATAACCATGATCCATCACCCCTCTTGATAGAAGACCATGTTTCTCACTTTTTTATTTTTGAAATATAAATTCTAATTTTTTAATACTTTTTACATTTCCTTCTAAATTTATAATAAATGTATTATATAAAATTACTGTTATGCTATTAATTTAAATAATTTTTAATATTTTAAATATAAATCCTAAATTGTTTTAAAAATATTATGAACTTCAATTTCTATTGCTTTAAAATTAAAATTAAAATTTGTTTAATAAAATATTTTAAATATATTATGGAATCGTTAGTGAGACCCTACAGGGATTTTAGCTCACAACCTACATGGTCGTTTAGGTGTCTATATATTATCTTCTTCCATATTAGCGAAATTTTAAGGTTCCACTTGAATCCCGTAGTAGCTATTTATCATTGCTCTTGGAGAGTTATGTCTGTTGGGACTGGTAATTTAATCTTATTTCTCTTTGACTTGTGGTATTACATTGGGTTTTCATTCCTATTTTACTTTTGTTTCACTTCCCCCTATAATGTTGTTATTTTATGAATATTGAATTTTTTATCTTACATCCATTTTGTTTATGGAATATTATTTCTAATTTTCATATTTTATAATTCTTGGTGCGAGTTACAACATGCGGGGAACATGAATTCCCTTTAGGATATGTATGAACTGGCATCCTTATTAGGTTACCAAGGTACCCATACTAGTTCATGAAAATATATAACAGGTTCAATTAATAAATTTATCGTCAATAACCTATATTGAATCCTATAGACACATATAATATCATATTCACATAATTAATGAATTCCTATTTGTATATTTAATGCTGAATTATATGTATCATTATTACTATAATTATAATCATCCACAATTTTCCTTTAGTCATGTTAATGGTGTGGACCTAAAATAACAAACATAACAATGAGAGTGAAAGACAATGTGGAGATTTTTTGAAGAGGATTCCCAATGATATGGGATATGGAATATGCAGTACTAGGTTAATTCCCAACCCACTATCTTAATTAATTATAAACAACAGAACTATTATTGAGTGACCAAGTACAATAACGACATGATTTCTCACAATCAAATCAATCACGATCCACTATATTCACTTTTTTATTTATCTTCTAATTAATTTATTCAAGAACAGTTTTAAAATGAGATTTATTTTTTTCATTCTATAATCCAACAACCATGGTGATGTTGTTTGGGTCATATCACATTTATATAGAGAGGCTTACCAATGGAGGACTCTCATTGAAATTCCAATAAATATGAGGAAGTATACTATATGAAATTGGATGAGATCATAAAGATATATTTAGATAATAATTTCCTCAGCTATTTATATAAAAATTAAATTGTAATTATTTGAATTAAAGAAAAAAATAAAATGAATATATAAGATATTATAAATATAATTTCTCAGTACTAGTGATTTATGCCTCCGCATTCATCTATGATACTGAAAGTATCAATGAAAACTTAATCAAAACATTAAATACTAGTATTCTATGGGTGTTATATATAAGATACATTTTTACAAATAAATAGAATGTGTGATATGCACTTAAATAATATTTAGAAATTGGAAACACTAATTATTTTAGTTTAATGGAAAGAAAATATGTGTATTAGGAAATCTCGAATGATAAGACACATAGAAGAAAGAAATTACAATTTTCTACATGGAAAAAATATTTTAGGAAGAAATAAAGTAATTTTTGGAAGGTGAATGAAATGTTTTCTGAGAATGTTAACGTTGGAAACTAATACAACAATTTTCAAAGAAATTCTAAGAGGATAACTAATGCGATATATGAGACAGTGTTTTTTGCTAATGATATATCCATGCTATATTTCTTCATGATAAAATATTTGTTAAATTATGAAAAACAATGTTCCAACCCCTAGTCTAATGAATAAAACAAGACCATATATCCTTGAAAATATATGGAATAAGGAATTTAATTTCTAATCAAAATAGCTAAAGTTGATTACAATAATCAAGTGATGTAACTTACACATGATTTATTTTCAATGTCTATTAATATGTTTTCTAATTGTTATTCACAATATTCTATTACTTGAAATATGGTTTCTAATAATTTCTAATCACTTCTTTATGAAAAGTATATTTAACTATCTATGAAAATAATAGCGGCACAATGATTATGTCTAAGATATATATATCATATTCGATTGAGATTTGTAGGATGATACTTCCTACTAGTATAATTAATCTTCCATTTGTTTTAAATGACATAATAATTTATATGTATTGGTTTTCCCTATATAAAGAACATATCAACTGTTGGGATAATGGAATTTCATTTCATATTCCAAATCATTATAGTATAATGTTTCAATGAATGGATGAATATGAACCCTACGTGGACTACAATTTTGTAATACAAGTTATCATATATAATAATGACGTACTCTTGACTAAAATTATAGTATAGGAAGTCATCATCAAAGACATTCTTAATCTATTAGATTATACTAATTTATTTATAAATGAAATGCACTGTCTCCCCTAATAGAATGAGGTTTAGTTATTAATGGAACTCATACATGGATCGATGCATTTCTCAATGATTCTTTATAGAATATCCCTCATTGAATTATAAAAACTAATGAGGACGGTAAAATTGAATATGGAAATGGGGTTTATAATCCCCAGTGATTCAATTTCTGTGGAACGTATGAAATATTTAAAAAATGGGTTTGATGAAAATTGTAATCAATTATCATGATATTAATAAATTAATGATGAGGAATTGGAATCCCTTTCCATATATTGAAAATCTGTTTGATCAACTCAAAGGAGTATAGTACATATCAAAATTTGACATTCAATCAAGATATCATCAATCAATGTTAAAATGGTAATAAATTCCCATTATTTTATATCATATATTGTACAGGCACTATGAATTTATAGTGGCACTCTTTGTAATTTCTAATTCTACTGATATCATTATGGATCATGTGATAGAGTCTTCAGAGGCTAATTGGATTAATTTTTTGTGGTGTTTATATATTATATTCATAAATATAAAAAATTCAAAGGAGATCACAAATTAAATTTTATAATTTTTTTAAATTCATTTAGATAGTATAAACTATATGCCAAATTTGGAATATGTTAATTATGTATGAAGAATGTTTCGTTATTGGGCCATGTAATCACATATAATGGAAGATCAGTATGCCCATCAATGGTTAATGTTATAGAGAAAGGGCCTAGACTAATAGTAGTCATAATGATCCATATTTTTACAATATTTGGAAGATAATATATATTCATTATGAGTAATTTCATATGGCTATGATATTGACTATCTATGTTAGCTTAAAATAGAGTAATGGTGCAATGGTTTTAGAAATCTAATTAAATTGTAATGAATTGAAATAGTTATTGGTCACTGATATTGTATTTATAATTCAATGAAATGGAAAAGTGAATATAGTATTCAGTGATTCATTGAATAAGGTTTTAGATACCATCAACATGATTAATAAAAATGGAATTCGTTATGCCTCATTCCATTTAAATACTACTGAGTAAAATTACCCAACACATGATTTAGAGGTGGTGGAAGTAATAAATGCATTAATTATTTGGATAACTTATCTTTATTGGGAAAAGTTTAATTTATATGTTAATTTATTTACCATAAGATCTAAAAATATATATTAATAATGATGGTGTTGAATGTATGATAAGAAATATTGATGGAATTGATAAAATTTATGACCGATTGATATATTAATAACCAGTTAAGGATAATAAGGTTGTCGATTATTTAAGTAGAAAAGATCATGAAACAATATCTTTGATGATGTTTTAGAATGATCTAATACTCATCAGTTTTTAAAATATGAATCTTCAAGTAATAAGTGAAGGTGATAAATATTATCAAGAATAAATGATAACTCAACCATCCATTCATGTGAAGAGAAAAGAAGAATCGTAATATGTAATTGAGAAAAAAGGTCATGTATATTATGAAGTTAAATATTATTAATGATTTATTTATATAAATTCGGACTCAAATATGTGTTCCATAAAAACTGTAATTGTTAAAGGAACAATATCTTAATTCTTATAGCATGTCCTTCTCTTTTCATCATGGATAAAAAATTATAAATAGAAAAATCATGGAGAACCTATAATGGGATTGCATAAAGAGGAAAATCAGATCATACATATCTTGCTCCATGGTATGCTATAAATTTATGGTGGAATGAAAAAATTATTTGGGTATTAAAATAATTACCCATGTCGGTATAAAAATGGGAAAAAATCACCATTTATTTCATCATAAGAATTACAAATACATCTAATGGAAATAATTTAACTGGGGTATTTAATGACATACATTAAAATTCAGATCATTTTTTGACATAAAATACGATTTATCCGATAACCATATCAACAAGATATAAATATGGAAATTGAGGATGCCTCATGGAGTAACATTGTCCACGAATTCTGATTAAAATACCAAGATTACAATAAGGATGTAGAGAATTATTTTGAATTCATTGGAGATATAGCTACTTTTTTCCCCTATTATCATCATCATGAAGAGGTTCACTTATATAGGACCCATTAAACCTCTATAGGATATACTGATATATTCTTTATGTATTTTCATGGATGATGGTATCAACACCTACCCCTAGTAGAGTTCTCATATAACAAAATTTTCCATTTCAACATTTATATAGAACTATATAAGGATATTTGTGGGTTGTTTTTAAAGACTAAAATATACTGGGATGAATTTGGAAATAATAAGATGATAGGTTTGAAACATTCCTAAGAGATGATAAAAAAATTTCACACAAGTTAGTGAAATATGAAAGTGAAATAATTTCAATTGAATAGTTATATAGATAATTGTAGATGGGATCTAGATTTTTATGTTGGTGATATGGTGTTCCTTCGAGTATCTACAAAAAAATATGAGATGAAATTTTGGATAAAAATAATGATTAGCACTATATACGTCTATCTTTTCAATATCCTTAAGTATTTTATGATAATAGACTATCAATTAACACTCCAACAACAAATCTCTCAAGTGGATGATATATTCAACATATTTTATTTAACAAGTAGATACTAGATCCATCACAAGTACTGATCATAGAAGATATAAATTTGTAACATTACATCTAAAATAAGTAAAATCCAATAGAGATATTTGTTCAATGATAAAAGGTTTTGAGGAAAAATACGAACCATTTTTTCAATGTATTGTGGAATAATCATTAGTTTTAGGAGGTTGTATGGTAACCTAGGGATGTGATAATGGAAAATTACCCTCACATGATTTTATCCATATAATAATAATTAATGTATGATTTTATTTATAATGGGGATAGATTCCCATGAACCATGATTTAACTAAATATATTTATTTAAAAATATTCCATGTGAGTCAATTGTCATCCACACAACACTAAATGAAAGAAAAATCATTTTTACCGTTATAAAATTATTATATATAATTATTATATGATAACTATTGAATTTTAGGGTATTGGTAGAAGTAAATATTGGGTTGGTTCCCTATAACCAACATTTATGTATGTTATGATTTCCTGTATTAATATTTTCATTATTATATACATTTTATCTCATCATTATTGTTCTTATACATGCAAATTAATGTGACAATGTATTAAAAGTAAATATATCATTAAATTTCATAGTTATTCCCCACTATAATGAGATCCCAAAATTGAGAAAATAATATTAATAAAGATATGTTTCATATTCAGACGATATGATTTGATGGGAAAATTATTTATGCTATCATGGGTGGATAGTCATATGAATTTTAAGAAATTTATAATTTTTTATTCCCTTGATAATTGCAATAGAAAAGATCATATGAACTCAACTCAGAAAAGGTAAATCAACATTTATATGTTTTATTGGATGTTTCTACCTATACTTATGTATATTGATCATTAAACATTATTAGGGTTCTTAATGGATATTATTAGTCACATAATTTTCTTAATTGATGGAAACTATGATGACATATATATGAAATGAAGTGGGACACATTGATCACCTCACAAGTGATATTACCTTAATGAATATTGGGGAAAATGATTCATCCCTTATAAGGTACAATATACATGTGGGCCAACCCATTATTTGTTTTTGAAGTTTCTGGATCTCAAAAGAGGATTTGAGTAATTATGGATGATTATGATAGTTAAATGCTAAATGTATGGTGAATAAAATACCTGAAAATCATAAAACAACATGTGGGTATGGTTCATGGCCTCTTATGTTTGGTTCATGTGGTGCTAAATGATGTTCTCAGTTTCACAGATACATAATAAAATTATACACATTATTTAGTGATATATGAATCCCTACATTTACATCGTGTTAAAATGGATTTGGCACCATGAAAATATCTAGTTAAACATTTTGATAAATTCTTAAGAAACAATAGTTTTCCCAATCAGTATAGATTCTATTATTTTCCAGTTGTAATTGGATCCCAATTTTTAATTTTTTCATTTCCATCAATTGGTATCCATTATTTTTCTTATGTATTCAATCCACTATGATCTGTGGTGATCCATGTTGTGTCCTTCCATTTTTTTCAAGTAGATTATCCAGTTTTAATCTTTTTTTCTCCCACATATTCTCATAATGGTATTGAGGATCATGTAAAATTTATCTAATGCAATTTTATTTGTTTTTTTGGTGTGGTATTGACATTGATTACACATATGGATGTAGTTCTTACTAGAGAGGTGATAAGGGATATGTAACATGGTCTTTTCTCTGTGAATAATTTTTTTATCTTTTTATGTTTTCCGTTCATTTCATCTCAATTTCGTTACATGAATCATAAATGTATCCTTCTTTATCCCTTTTGATGGAAATTAAATTTACCTTTTATTATTGAACCTAATTAAATAAATTAGATAGTTATCACATCTCGGTGATGATTTTGATTTTACCAGGATAGAAATTTACCTCATTAATTGGTAAATAATGTGATATCAATTACATACCTTTCTACCATGTTATTCATGATGATAATTTATAAGAAACGTAATACCAAAATTAAATTATAATTAATTGTCTTTCAAAACTAAAAAATATTAATCTTTTTAATCTATTCATTAGTGTATTTTGATGATAATCTAATTCACACAATGTGAATATATAATTTGAATTGATCATCGATATGATTTAGGGAATTAATAAATGGGGTGAATAATTTTTATACTTTATGACAATAAATAAATGGTTTGTTAATTAAATAAAATATTTCTCTAGGTTTCTTTAAACTGTAATAAATATTAGGATTATGTTTTTCATTACATAGTTTGGAATATCTTGATGCATTAGGTTTGTTGTAGCTTGAAACGATTATTCAACAAATTATTTAACTAAAAATGGAATGAAAATGGTTATGTGAAAAAGATAATTTTCTAGGGCCTGAGATGCCTATTTTATTGAGAAGGTTGGGTATCTAGTTTTGGAGTGATGATTTCTCTTTTTCATGAGAAGGATGAATGCGTTGTTTTGGTGACCCAGATTCCATATTGATTACATGTTTATTCCTCATAATTTTTTGATGTTTTATGGATATGAACTATATTATATTATCCTGATATGGATTAAAAATGTATGGATGATTTGACATAGGGTGGGGAGGCCTGAATGTGATGTGAGCCTGGTATGGCTGAACCTGTGATGTATATTGTGATATAGGGTGGGTAGGCCTTGTTGATGTGGAAAAATATGAAACTTATTTAATATATTATGGAAAAGTTTCTTGTATATTCTACATTACTTTCACCACTAAATAAGGAAGTGGGAGGTTCATTATTTCATGTTTCCTCTTGGTTGTTTCGTAGTATGGATTGACTAGAGTACTTGTATTTAGAAAATGCTAATAATTATTTGAATATTTCATGTCCCATTGGGTTGGTTGATGATGGAATTCAAATTATTTGATGATATCAATCTTGATAACCCTGGAAATTATTGGATTGATCCTGGAGGGTAAATAATTTACTCTAATTTTTAATGTTATATAATATAATGTAATGTGGATAAATGATAATAGTAAATTAATAGGTAATTAATTAATTATCTCAAGCAACTGTTAAAAAGAATAGAAGTAATTAACAAATCCCTTTTATAAGCTAGTTTTCTTATATGATATATAGTCTTAACAGTGGAAAATGAGAGTCAAAGGGACATTTTTATACAGTTGAGACTTAGAATACTACATTCTCATAGTGTGGTTATAAGCTATATTATATCATTTATATTTTCTAATTTTATACACTGCACCGCCCATGTTGGTTTAGGCTTCTACCAACCAGTGAACTATGGGAGGGTGTTTTCTACCACATCATAGAGGGAGGATTGATGGATGACTACCCCATAAAGACCCTCTATATTATCTTTGTAGTTACTATTGATGGTACACATGATAGTTAATTTTCGAAACTATGTGTATATATGTATATGGTGAATTTTGGTTATTTCTCACAAATGTATTATCAGATATGGTTTCCAAATGATTATTATTTGTATGACATGTATATGTTGTGATGGATTGAGGTACATACTTAGTGAATGTGATATAATTGATTGTGGTATAATACTATATGTTTAATATACATCATACATGTCATGGTGACTCATAGAAGCATGTTGTTTACTATAAGTGGATATTTTTTGGAACTATGTGGTTTTGTGATGAATATGGTTCATGTTGTGATGCTAACCCAAGTGTTTTTTTCATATTTTAGAGAGAGATGACAAGGACATGTTATTTTGGGAAAGAGTGGAAAACAAGTGGTGGAGTGGTAGAGGGGTAACCATGATATTTCATTACTATATTATATACTCTTTTTTATATGTTACTTTTTGAGAGTTAGCCATGGTGAGGTTGAGAAAGTGTTATACTTTTGTTGGCGATGAGTTAGTTTAACTATTGTTCATTGTGATATTAGTTAAATTTTTTACATTTTGCATTAGAGGCTCTAGGGACGATCTTATTAGTTATACTATAATTCTTTCCTGACACACACACACACAAACACAAACACACACACACACACACACACACACACATATATATATATACTGGTTTTCTGTTCATCTAGAGTCGGTCAGAGATCAGGTAGGATATTAATATCACATGGTATAGTAATAGTTTTTTGGACTTCATGGTCACTACTGTAAGACCCGACATCAGTCGCCCAGATTTGGTGCCTTATTTAATTAAACTGGAATATAAACAAGTAATATGTATCCCAAAGGACTGAGTAATTTAGTATCATTAGAAAGAAGATAGATACATATGTTTAATATTTCGACTTGAAACAAAAAACAACATAGAATTTTTTTCGAAAAAATCCATAACTCCAAGGATATTTCTAATTTTCAGTCATGATATACCTCTTCGTGTCCTGGGAAAATGAAATATAAGAAATTGGTGATATCAAACACTCATTAAGGGTATGAAAAATGGCAGAAGATTTCATAAACGTAAACATCAAACAAGATGAATAAATAACAAACTATTCCTATAAAAAAAATTAACATGAACACATTATGGTAGGAATAAGAGATGAATAAATAAGGCCATAATAGAAGATAATTAGGGGTAATATACAAGGAGAATTACCACATTAACCATAAATAATATTTTTATAATGAGTTAATTCATAATATGGGATATCACAACCATACCGTCAATGCCTCATGCCAAGACCATAAATAATCATTTTGTCAAAGCCTTGTATCAAGACCGTAGTTTTTCTCGTGAGACCTATCGATGCACCAATGAGATATATTAGGACACACGCGACACATAATATTTCCAATGTATTCTTATTATGAATGGGAATAAACATTAATAATATATACATTCATATTGAAAACAACATATGAAATTTATATAACATTGCATAGACATTAAACATAAAAACTAACAATTTGGAGGAATGTGCGGAATGGTTTCATGTTAGACGATAAACAAAAAAACAAACCATAAACCATTCAAAAAACATGGTTGTTGATATAATAAGTTATAAACCTCATTCTAGTGAAATATTCCACCATAAATGGTGACATGTATGAAGCTACTTTTCATTGAGTCAAATCAAAAAATACTTGAGTAAATAATCCTTAAACATTCCAAAGTTTCTCATACCACCTTGAAAAATTCAAATTATAATACCATATAATATCATGAGAATAATGTGGCTATTGATAAGATATACCAAAGGGATGTACATACACTACAAAAATCTAATATGGCTTGAACACAGCATATATCTCATAGAAGATCGACTGGGATAAGAAAAATTATTTTTCCTTTGTAATGAAGAGTTCTTTTGGAGAATCATTTTTATTTTTCATGAAATAAAATTTTAAACATTTAAATACTAATAAAGAAGATGTAAAAATATTTAAATTATATTTTTGACAAAAATTAAGTTCCACTAAAGTGAAATCATGTAAAAAGAGCATCTAAAGAGCTTAAGATGTAAAATATTTTTGTGCAGTTTTAGGAAAATATTAAAAGGATTTTAAAACTGAAAGGTGTTTTTTCTTTCATAAAATAATAAATTAACCAATATGGGGTTTCAATATAAAATTTTTTCTTTTAAAAAAATGATAATGAAATAAAATAGAATACATTGTGAACCTATAAATAGGTATGAATTTGACAAGTTCACTATTATCGTGATGAATATATGAACGATAGTTTTAAAACAAATTACTCTACATAAATGAAGGCAGGACTCGGGTTGGTACAAATATATATAAAATTCACGAAGAATTTATTATTATTATGTACGAATAAATAAGAATATCATTTAGTTGAGTAGATAATAAGTGGAACCCAAATGAAAATGGACGTTCAGGTACAAAATACATACAGATATGTAATCAAGTTAGTCATATTACCAAAATAAATAATCATTAAATGATACATTGAATATCATGAAAATAAATAGATTCCTGATATTAATCATAAATGGTAATTAGACATAAACTATACACAAGAAATGGTTGTGAGTAAGAAGTATCTCAAATAAATGGAAGTGAGCTGAGGAAACCTCGTTACCTTAAGACTGTCGGTGTTCTTCAATTGATATTAGTGTCCTAGATTAACAAATTAAATTCATTAATTAATATTTACATAAAAAATTATTTATTTAATTGAATTATTATAGATTTTTTAGGCTTATTCATGGCCTTATTTATTGGTTGAAGCGGTTAAATTTTATTTTTTGGGAGTGTTTTCTTCAAGATTCGTATACTTATATATATGAACGGAGAATCATATAAAATGAGGATGGTTATCCCAACATAAATTTGTATGTTATTTAGTGATTATATAGAAGGTTACATGGTTGTAAATTTCATTTTGTTACTTTAAGTGAAGATGAATCATTATATAAACAATTTAATGAAAACTGTTTGAGTTATTTGACGGTTTTTGATCACGATGAACTCATTTTTCTTTATAACTCAAAAACACAAGTACAAAAATATTACGGAACCATAGGTGAGACATAATAAATATATTATTTCCTGTTTTGACCATAATAATGGTTTCATGACCATAATTGAAGTCAGTAATAGAAATTGAAAACCAGTAATCCATGAATGTAGTAAATTATCATATCTCGGATGGTGTTTTCATTTTTAGTAAAAAAGAATCGAAAAGGAGTGATGATGAAAAATTATTCATTTATCATGATATCATTCCAGTACATGTAATATATAGGATTCATTACATCATTTTAAGGAAAGGAGGAGTGTAATTAAAAATAAAGGAATATGGAATAAAAGGAATGTTGAGAAACCCCTTACAAAAATTTGGTGACATAATGACGTCACATAAAAAATAATAAGATATATTGATGAGAGAAAAAGGGTATCTAATAATTATTAATTTATATAGAAATTAAGGTGTATGTTTAATTGCATATACGAACATAATAATAATGAAATTAAATCATAATAACATAATAAGAGTCCTTGAAAAAGATAGAGATTTTGAGACGAAAATTTGGTCGCATAACGACTATAAAAAATTGTTTTAGAACACATTATGAAGAGAGGAGAAATGGGTAAAACATTCTTAGAAGACTCATAAAATATTATGGGGATGAAATAAAATTTAAATAATAAAAATTCATGAAAAAAATTTAAATACATACCACATAAACGTGAACTTTAAATAAAATAACTGAAAAGATAAATTTACCCCTTGATGCAATGTTCTTTGATAGCCATTTTATGGAAGTGTTTTTGGTATATTGGAAAGACCAAGAACATAATTGACATGGGTAGTGACTAAGTAATGGTATTTGGGAATATCATAGACAAGGAAAAAGGATTTAGAGGAGTGAAGAGAAGAGGATAGGGGGGGGTTTAATAGTGGAGGATAGGAGTGAATTGTGAATATTTAATACATTATTTTATTATTTCAATCAAGAAAACCAATAGTGTTTTTTTATGATTCCTATAATAGTGATATGTTCATTTGAGTTCTTACCAAGTGTCGTTACATAACTGATGATGTCATAAATAGTGTATTTATCCGATAATTTATATATACATTATTTTACAATATTTTACGATTCATAAAAAATTAGAGCATTTCAGGGAAATCAAAAAACATTACCCTAACAATTTTTTGATGGGTAGATTTCAAAAATGAAATTCATTTTTTGAAATTAATTTTTGAAAATATTTTTAATTTAAATTTAAAATAAAATCATAATTTATTCCAAAAAACAACTTTTAAACTATTACTCATTTTATAACACATTGAGAAATTAATCAAGGTCCCTTAAAATAATATTATGACTATAAGACAATAAAGTAACAATTTATGAATATTTTTCCTGAAAATGTATTTTCAATTTTAAATTATTAAATTAATCTTTAAATTTATATTAATTTATTTATTACATGAAAAAAATAATAATACTTATACTGTGATCATTTTTTTCACTTTTAAGATTTTTAAATTGTATTTATACATTTATGGCAGATGTTTCTATTTTTATGGGCAATTTACTATTCATTACTATTCATTACTATTCGTTACTATTCAAAAGGTTATGTTACCAAACACCCAAAATTATGACTGTCTTATCTGACTCTAAATAACTTACTGAAAACAACTTTTTTATGATAGTTTTTTGAAATTCAAATCACAAAGTTGAAAAAGTTATGTTTACACGGCTATGTGATAATAAAGTGGTGTTTTGTAGGGATTGAGTGCTTCATGCATTCTATATTAAATCTATTTGTAAATTTTTGGGGTGTAACATTATACCCTCCTTACAAAAATTTCATCTTGGAAATTTTAAATTCATCATCGATAGTTAATGGTTGATACATGAAAATTCTCTTATGGGAAACCCAATTCAAAAATATAGTTAAAATATCTTATTAATAAGATCAAAAGGGAAATTCATTAGTTAATTTAAAACAAAAAATTCTAATTAGAAAACAATGTCCTGGAAGACTAGTTGATCCATCATGTATTGACATTAAACTTTAAACTCTATATAATGATCAACTTAAACCATTTCGTAAATTGTTAAAAAATCCAATATATAGTGATTTTACACATTACAATGAAGGTATCTAGATTTACATAATGAACATTTAATTAATATTTAATAAACTATAAGGATACCTAACAATCACATTCTAAACACCTGACTAACTTCAACACGTGGCCACTAAAAATATTGTAATAAAATGAATAACCGTAATAACCATATTGGAAACACACATTATTCAATTTTCATTAAGTAAAGTACATGTTTTTTAATATATTTCTTCAATATATAAGTGATGTAATATCCATCAATGAAATCATAGACCACGTCCCAATAATCCAACAATCAGTTGCAAGTTAGTCAGTACTTATCTGAATCATTCTTTTCTTCCTCATTGTCTCAACATCAGATATAAATTAATGGTTCTCTTTCTCTAAATCATTTATTTTTATAAAAATTTTAACTTTATACTAAATAATTTTTCATTTATACCAATAATTATATGACCTCAAATCCTTAATGAAATAGTAATGCAGTACAATTTTTATATTTCCAATATTTCTTATATCTAGTTCATTACTGAAAAAATTTAAATGAAATGATTCTTGACAGGGTATATTACTCATTCTACTTCATCAGTGGCAGCATCATAACTTGATCATTATCCAAAATGATCATTTGGGTTATATTCCTTTGACTCTTGGCATATTTATTCACATAGTATCTCATCTCTCTGTAGTTGAAGCATTGATTATAGGGAAATTCTTTCCTTGTCTTACAATTTTGATCATGGTGGCCTTTTTCTCTACACATAAAGCAAACTCAATTTCCTCTATAGCATATACCAAGGTGTTTCCTTCCATAATTATCACATGTGGGAAAATATATATTTACATTCTTCAATTTATTCATGTTTTCCCCTTCCATCCTATTCTTCTTTTTTCTGCCTATAAATCTATATGACTCATAGAAGTCTCTACATACCTTGACAATAAGTGATATTATTTCCTCAAATGATGAGGATACTTCGGAGAAAATATTCCTATAAATTGATGGCATTAGACCATTAGATATAAGATCCTTATTACTCTTCGCATCTCCAACATTGGTGAAGTTATCATTCATTCTGCTAGGCACCAATTCTATTCAATATAATATTATATATTATGTCATAAAAAATAGGAAATCTCTATATTTCTAAACATAGTTTAACACATAACATAAATATAGGCATCATAAATCCTAGAAACGTATACTTTTCTTAATTTTGGGGCATAAATACTTCATAATTTATTGTAATAGGATTATGAATTTACTCAAAAATATCCACTGGGAGTGTCTAACTAAGAGTGCTGCAATGGTCGTTGTCTTGAAACTAATCTTGTTCGAGTCTAGATAAATGTAGTGTTTTTGAGTTTTATCCCTAGATACATCCATGCCAGAGAAACCTGTACTTTTTCATACCTAGATAAGGATTCATTTTCATGATAAACCTCATAATATATTCTTTAACAAAATTATATGATTTCCTTTTATTATTATCTGCAATGTATTTCATAGGGTTTTGTTAAATAATCTAATTTTTCTAAATCAACATTCCATGTTTTATACTAATCATCATTTGATACCAACTGTAAGTACCCTACCCCAATTTCCGGGAGTAAGTAAGTTATTTAATTAAATTGGTATATAAACAAGGAATAATAATCATAAAGGATATATTAGTTTATTAGCATTGGAAAAATGATACATACTTATGTTCAACATTACATCTTTAAATAAAAAAAACATATCAATTTCATCGATGAAATCCATAACTCCTATGTTATTTCTTCTTGTCATTTATAATATACCGTGTTATGTCCTAGGATAAATAATCACAAGAAAGGTTTGAGCTGAAATTCTCATTAATGGTAAGAAAAATGGTTTAGGAAATCAAAAACATAAACATTAGGAAAGCTGAATAACTAAAACACACCTCTTTAAAAAAATAAACTTGACCACTTTACGACATGAATAAGAGAAAAATAAATAATTCCATAATAAAAATTTATCATGGGTAATAAAATAGGGGAGTTACTACATGAACCATAAATTCTATTCTCATAATGAAGGAATGCGTAATGCAAGACATCATAACAATAATGTAAAGACCTCGTGCCAAGACCATAAATAATCAATTTGTCAACTCCATCTTCCAAGATAGTAGTTTGTCTCATGAGACCTACAGATGCACCGAGGGGCTATTGCGGGATCTACCTGGAACTTACTATTTCTAATTAAATCATCTTATGCATGAGGATAAATATAAATAATAAATCCATTCATATTGAAAGTAACATATAAAATGTTAATAACTTTCCCTAGTCGTTAAACACAATTCTAACCATTCAGAGCAATGTGGTGAGTGATTTCAGGATAGCACATCCATAGTAAAACTATTGGTAAACCATTCAATGAAATGTGGAGGCTTATATCATATGATATAAACCTAAATAATTTACAAGATTCATGTTTGGATGCTGACTTGGATAAAGATTCCTTTAAATTAGACCACTGAAAAATCACTGTGGAAATAATCTTTAAACATTTCAAATGTCCCATACAACCGTGAAACATTCAAATCGTAATCCTTTAAAATAACATGAGATTATGAAAACTATTTATATGATATACCAAATGTAATTACAAACACCATAAGCAACGAATAAGTGGTTAACAATGCATATATCTCATATAAGATAAAGTGAGATGAAAAAATAATTTTTTACTTTGAAAAGAAGAGTTCTTTTAGATATTTTTTGTATTTGTCATGAAATAAGATTATATAATCATAAATCCTAGAAAATAATATGAAAGTACATTGAAATTATATTTTAGGCTGAAACTAGGTCGCACTGAAGTGACATCATGTAAAAAGAGCTTTTAAAGAAGCATTATAATTAAAACATATTAACACATTTTTAATAAATTATTAAAGATTTTTTTAAATGGGTGTTTTTATTTCATAAAATAATAAATGAACCAATGTGGTTTTTAATGAAAATATTTTTTATTTTACAAAAAATGATAATTTCTTAAAATAGATTATATAGTGCACTTGAAAATGTGTAAAAATTAGAGATCTTCACCTTTATGAGGAAGAATTTTTGAAATATCATTTTAAAACAAATAAATACCCATATATAAAAGTAGGATTCTATATGGTACACATATATAGATAATTCAAACATAATTTAGGATTATAATTATGAATAAATAATAATATCATTAAGGTGAGTAGAGTATAAGGGAAACCTGAATGAAAATGGAGGTTCATGTAGAGAATACATACAAATTTGTATTCTATTGAATCGTATGCACAAAAATTAATAATCACTAAATTATACAATTAATATCATTATAATAAAGTTATTAATTATAGTAAACATCAATGGTCAGTATAAATAAACTATACTGATGAAATGGTTTTCAGTAAAGAGTATCTCACAAAAATGGAAGTGAGGTCTGGAAACCCCTTTACCTTATAACCTTCGGTGTTCATTACTTGATCTTAGTGTTCTGGATAAACAAATTAAATTCATTAATTAATATTTCCATAACATTATATTTAATTAATTAATTTAATATATACTTATTAAGTTCCTTCATGTCCTTCTTGATCGGTTTAAGAGGAGCAATTTTATTGTTTTGTAGTTTTTTCTTCATGATCAGTATACTTATATATGTAAATGGGAAATCATGTAAAATGAGGATGGTTATATAGAATTGATGTTATATGTTATTTAGTTAATATAAATAAATTTAAATGGTTGTAAATTTAATTTGTTTACTTGGAGTGAATATGAATCATTATACAAATTATCTAATGAAAACTGAATGTGTTAATTGGCAGTTTTTTAACAAAATGAACTCATTTTTATTTATAAATGAAAACCATATCTAAAAAAAGATTAAAGAACCATATATAAGATATGATACATATATTATAGTCTGGTTAAATTATAAAATTGGTTTCATGACTATAATTGGAGACGGTAATAGAAATTGAACACCCATCGTCCTTGAATCTGGTAAATTAGCACATCTCAGATGGTGTTTTCATTTTTAGTATAAAATAATTCAAAAAGAGAGATGATGATAAATTATTAAATTACGATGAAAAAAATACATTAAATGTATGATATTGGAGTCATCACTACATTTGGAAGAATGTAGGAGTGGAATGAAAAATAATAGACCTCAAAATAAAAGAAAATTTGAGAAACCCCTTATGAAAATCTGGCATCCGAACGACTTCACAAAGAAACTCATAAACGATATTGATGAGAGAAAAGGGGTATCTCAGTATTAATAAAAATATATATATAGTAAGGGTATATGGAATTACATATCCCAACATAATACAGTTTAATATAAAAAATAATAACATAATAATAGTGCTTGAAAAAGAGATAGATTTTGAGATGGAGATTCGGCAGTATAATGGCTATGCAACATGGTTTTATAAAAAATTAACAAAGAGAATAGAAGTGGGACATACATTCCTAGAATACTCATAAAATAGTATTGTTTTAGAATAAAATTAAAATAATAACATGTTATGAAAACTTGAGATACATATCACATAAAAGAGAACATGAAATAAAAGAAATGAAATGAAGAATTTACATCTTGAAGAAATCATACCTCGTAGCCTATATAGGGGAAAGTTTTTGGTATTTATAAAAGATAAAGATATTATTATACATGGGTAGTGACTAAAGAAGGGTATTCGGGGAGATCATAGACAAGGAACAAGGCTTGAGTAGAGTTAAAAGAAGAGGGAGTGAGGGGGGTTTTATAGTGGAGGAGAGGAGTGAATTTTAAATATTTAAATTATTGATTTATTATTTCTGTCAAGAAAAACAATAGAGTTGTTTCATCTGAACTTAAATATTGATATGTGCATGTGAGGTTCAACCATGTGGCCTTACATCACTCATGATATCAAAAATAGTGTATTTTAGTGATAATTTATATATACAGCATTTTAACGTATTTCAGTATTCATAAAAAACATGAGTAATTTGGAAAAATACCAAAAATTCACCCAAATTTTTTTTAAAAATTTAGAATTGAAAAATTAAATCCATTTTTTGAATTTAATGTTCTGAATATTTTTTATTTAATTTTTAAAATAAATCATAATATATTCCAAAAAAATAACTTTAAAATTATATCTCATTTTATAACACATTGAAAATTAATCAAGGTCCCATAAAATTATATTATAACAACAATAAAATAATGAAATAGTTTATGAATAAATTTTATGAAAATACTTTTCTATTTTAAATTATTAAATTAGTCATAAAATTTATATATAATGATTATGACATGAAAAAATACATATGTATACTATGATCATTTTTTAACATTTAAGCTGTCTAAATTGTATTTATACATTTATGGGTGAAGTTTCTATTTTTTGGTGAGTATACTATTAATTAATATTTATAAGGGTATGTGACTATTCAACAAAAATTGTGTCAGTTTTATCGGACTCTAAATATCTTACTGAACCAAACCATGAATGTTTGTTTTTCAAATTCTAAATCACAAAGGTGGAAGAATTATTTTTTTATAGCTAGGTTATAGGAAAGTTGTGTTCTGTAGGTACTTGGTGTTTCATGATTTCAATACTAAATTAATTTGAAAATTTATGGAGTGTTAAAACTACCATCTTCCCGTGTTGTGGTACTTGAATTTTTGCTTTTAGATTTTTATTATGGTATGAAATAAATGTTTTCTCATCAGAATTATTTTTATTTATATATCTGATTGTGGATTGTATGTTTTATCCTTATAATCTATCTCTTATGTATGTTTCTTTTAGAGGATAACACCTCCAGTATGAATTCTTATTATACCCTTGGGGCTAGTCTCCAGCCCAGGGATTATTATATGTAGGACTTAGTTAGTCACTATTTATCTACCATCATTGAGATATCTTTGTGAGAATGTGGTCATGACATAGTGGTGTTAATGGTTTATACTTGAGAGATGAGATGGAGTTTAGAGTTAGGGACTAGGGATGTTTAATTAGTTTGTAGGGGAATAGTGTCATATATGTTTAGTAAAAAATACAAACATGAGATATTAGATGAGACACTATTATCTAGGCCCCCCTATTATCTAATGTAGGAATCATTAGGTTTTCTGATCCAACTATACTATGTGATACTAGCATAAGGGTAGACACCTAAGCAATGATCATGCATTTTTATTCCATACATTGGTGTTTAAAATCCATATACCATGGAATATGTTTAATACAAAACTATATAATAAATTAAATAGGTAATTAAGTAATGATAAATATTATCTATTTAAGGTTTAGAAACTCCAAATGTTTTTATTTTTATAGGCATGGATCCAGGTCAACATCCACAGCAGGTTCATTATAAATATGGACCACTAGATGTGCTAGCTATTCATCATAGAGTATAGGTCAATGATGATGAAATTCAGAGGAGGTCACTCAGAGTGATTCATCACTAGTGTCTAGAGACTTATGATGGTTTAATTTTAGTTAAAATCACATTGATCTTGTTGGTGTTTGTTGAGATATATTTCTATTTGATTCATGCCGAGAAGGAGAACCAGGTTTCACTTACTATGATGATCCTATGTAGAACATTGAGGTAGGGATGATTTTTCTAACAGCAGGGTCAGAAGGTGCTGGAAGTATCGTGGAAGAATCTCTAAAACCAGTTCAGAGTAGGGTATTTTTCTTTAGATATAAAGGAAACTAGTCTCAAAGAGATTCTCCACATTCAGAATTTGACATTTTCTGTGTGAGTGTTCAGAATCCATTTAAGAACACTTCTGTGAATGTATAAAACCTATTTCTTGATGAGGAGGCCAGGTCGATGAATTGTGAGGAGTCATTTCATACATATATCCATATAATTTTCTCTCCATTTATGTTTAATATTATCTCATGGTTTGGGAAATAGTATATGTTATCAAGATGACTGTGACGAGAACAAGATCTCCATAAGAGGGGAGTCTTCAGGAATCCACCATAAGCCTAGCTATAGTGTAGGATTCATAGTTATCAAGCCTAAAGTGTTTTTAGATAATAGGGGGTAGGTCTTGGACCTCATCATCTTGTTTCATCAGGGTTGGCATATCTTAAACATATGATTAGGCATCATAAGTTTTCTTTTATTATGTTGGATGAGGATAACATTGGTGTTATTTTCCATCCTTTCTAAGTAGTCTTTATGAGACATTTTTTTTAATTTCTTTCCCTCCATTGAGGCAATTTCAACCAAATAAGTAACTATATGGTGTTATAGTTTGGGATTAGAAGATAAGAGGATGGGTAGTATTAATATAGACTCAAGACAATCCTCTCCCTCAATTTGTAGTGTGACATCATGATGGCTGTCTTTAGTAGGGTTAGAGTGGTCGTAGAGCTTGTCGTGGACAACGTCATGGTATATCATTTCTAGTTTTATGTGAGTTAGAAACTATTAAAAGTACAATTTTCATGTTTTCTATGTGTCTACATGTTTTTTTTATTTACAAGTGACACACTATTTTATATCCCTGACACTCATCCATGCTTTGGGACTAGAGGTTTAGAAGCTTCCAGTTACCTTGGTGTTTAATACGTTAGGTAGAGGTTGAGCTTACGTGTTTGATGTATGTTATGACTATGAGGGATTTATTGGGAATCACTGCTCTTGGGAATATTTCATATTATTAAAGGTATGGTCATATGAAATCATCCTTAAGATGTGTTGGTTGCATAATTTTTAGGAAATCAACGATTTCTTCAAGATAATGGTTGGGTTTTATGATTCTGAAAGCAAGACAGTGGTGTTTGTTAATTTTATAGACACTTTGAAGGGTCATAGGAAATTTTTTTCATAATCATATTCAATTCATGACATGATTCAGATTTTTAGAGGCTTAGTAGTAGGTGTTTCTAAGGGTTGTGGAAGAGTTTTGTAATGTCCTTCTAGAGGAGGTTATAGTGTTATCCATTCTACGTGAGATTTTGTTTGGGATGTATCTACAACTAAGTGTGTCTTAAATCTCGATATATTCGTATATGATGGTGTCTTCTCGGTTTTGATTGTTCTGGGTAAAAATCGATGATTTGCCTCATCAACATTCTGTTTGGCAGAGTGTGTCACCTTTGGGTTCTTTGTTATTGTTCATCAGGAAGGCTTCTGGTGTTTTGTGTCTTTTTATGGTTATTGTAACTAGAAATAATTGATAATGAAGAACCATTATCCTCTTATATATATTGATGATTTATTAATTCATACAAATGGATTTTTTTGGTTCATGAATTTATATTTGAAATCAGGATACCATCAAGTGTAGGTGTTGAAAGAGGATATTCAGAAGAATGTCTTCTTTTGTGTTAATGGGAAATACGAGTTAATTGTGATATCATTTAGTGTGAAAAATTATCTACTGTCTTAATCATATTTATTAATGTAGTCTTCTGATAGTTCATAGATATGTTCATGGTTTTTTCATTGAAGACATCTTTGAGTACATTGTGTTGGAGGTGGGGCTTGGTTATAAAGTATAAGCCATTTTGTGATTTCTTCATCATGAGGATCAGTTTGTTAATTCCCATAATGTGATTTCGGGAATTATGATATCTGGTTCATAGAGCATGTGGTGTCCAAGAAGGGAGAAGGTATGGATTCTTCACAGATAGGGGAATTTTTATATTCGAAATCCCCCTGATATTGGCATAGGTGTGGAGTTTCCATGGTCATGAAATATTTTACAAGTGGTTAATAATTAACTTCTCTCACCTTGTGATAGCTATTATATCCATGACCAAAAGGGGTCATACATTATTTTGGATTAACCGCTAAGACATATCATTTCAGTACATGATTTAAGTTTTGGTCAGCGCTCCAGTTCAATTCATTCTAGCTAAGGGAGTTTTGTTTGAGTTTTTTTATGTTGCATAACATATTCACATGGTATTTTTTTTATGTATCAAAGATCATTTGTCTCTTATGGATATAAAAAAGTATGTACCCTTGATAATAACTATTCCACCAATGTTATCGAGTTAGTGGTTGGGGTATTTTCATCAAAGTTGCGGTGATATTACCCCATCAGTGTGAATTTCATGGTTTTTGTTGAAAATATGATAACAGTATATGTCTTCTCCTTGAATGAAAAAATATTCTTCCATCATCAATGGATGTAATTCGTATAGGATTGAAACATTGAGATTTCATTTAAAATAAGTGAGTGAAATTTGGTAGTTGATGTGCTATGTAGGAAGTCACGTAGTGATTCCATGCATAAAAATGGGGAGTCATAGAGATTTATGGATAATCTCTAAATGATGCATCAATATATGGGAGAGGATGGAGGTAAATGTTAACTTTTAATGTTGAAATAGTAGTTATATTTGGTGCAGTAGGAGGATGAGTCCTATTTTGGGGATTCTGAGGTGGAGGTTTGGAGAGATAGATTTGTTCTTAGCGATTCCTTTAATGGTTATCTATGTATGGAAAAAACTAATTGTTGTTCCACAATAATTATTTTCCATCATTTGGTAATTAATGATATGGTTATCCGAGAGTTTCATTGTACTCCTTTTGTGGTACATCATGGAATTAATAAGACGTATCAAGTCTTGAGAGGTCAATTTGCGTGACCTCGGTTGAAGCATGTTGTTTCAGAGTTTGTTTCTCGATGTTTGGTCTTCCAGTAGGTGACGGTCTAGTGCCATATTCCTGGTGGTTTTCTCCAATTGTTTGATGTTCCCCAGTGGAAGTGGAATGACATCTCTATGGAAATTGTTACTGATTTACCTAATATTATTGATGTTTATGATGATATAGGTGTTATTGTGGATGATTTGAAAAAATAAACCAACATTATAGAGATCTGGGAGACGAGCTCCATAAAAGTTTTCTCAATGTAATAGCTAGATAGGTTGTGAAACTACATAATGTTATAAGAATTATTATTTCTGATTGAGATCCTCAGTATAGATTTAGGGTTTATATATATCTTCAAGATTCTTTTTTGCTATCAATTATACTTTAGTAATGCTTTTCATCTATATATGGATGGATTGACAAATCATACCATTTAAAATCATGATGACATGCTTCAATCTTCTATGTCATTTATGGGATCATTTCCCTGGGCCAGAATACCTTGTTCGTGCTTCCATAAAATATTATTTTCCACTTTATAATCACTATGGAACATCTTGAATCATGAAACATATGACATTTTATTTTTGAATTGTTCTTGTCCAGGGTTGTAGAGACCATATTTATTAGGCTAGAACGGGTACATAATACAATAGATATTGGTTAGGTAATTCATGAAAGGATTAAAATAGTGCAATATCATCATAAATTCTATTTCGGTCATAGTAGAAGACCCATAGAGTTCATTATTTGGAATCACCTATTTATGAAGGTGTTTCCTCATCATGTGTTGCAGAGGTTTTAGTTCATTATGCCATTCGAGGTGTTGGCTAATGTTGGAGTTGTGTTGTATTTAATTTCACATACCCCCATAGATTAGATGAATATAATAAGATTTTAACATTTCATAACTAAATCAGTACCTCCATGAAGAATTGCATGTCATTTACTGGGGAGAGATCAATTTTGACAATGATGATCACTTTGAAGATAATCCTGTGGATTTCCCAGACCGTCAGGATACGGTATTGTGTGGTTTTTGTATTCCCTTGGATTGTTTATTATGGATGAATGGTGTCCTGGATGTGATAACCTAGGAAATTGAATCGTAGATGCACTCTCAGTACCCTGGCCAATTTCATGTTTATGTATTCTCCTGCAACAATATTCTTTTTATGATTTTGATTGTTATGTATTATGAGATGGTTTCCTATGGTCACCAATTTTTTCTTTACTATCAGTTGAGGGGTATTTACCACATGAGAGTTGTTAGGAGCAATTTTTTGTTTTTTACATGATTTAACACTATGTTCCTCTGAGTGATGTGGTTGAGATCTTATGTTGGTGTGATTATTATGTTGTATCTTATGGGGTGGTTGTTTGGATGACCCACTCTTTATTTTACCTTTTGTTTTGATTTTATTATTGCAATCAATGTGTGTTTTATATTTATCAAATATGAGGTCCCAAATCCTTTTGTACCAACCCTTTTCTTATTTCCAAAGCTCGTAGTTCTCATAGGTGGCTTGGAGTATGTCTGTATGAGTTTTGCAATTAAATGATGCAAGAAAGGTGAATACATGATGTGTGAACTTTATAAACCGTGTATATGTATTTCATTGCATTTTACGTATGGTTATTGGTTTGATACAATATGTGTATATTATTGGGTCTAAATAACCAAAATCGATTCATTTTTTAGGGAGATCTGATCCCCAACATTTACACAATGTGTAAATAATTTACACGTAGCTTAAATTTGTTATGAAATGTATTTAGAAATCATTCAACATCATTAGTTATTTCAAACACTACTGTTGCTCCCATTTTATTGCATCTGATTGCTCCTCCCTATGGTATTTTGGGATTCCATCTATGGGAATCAGTCCATATGGTTCTCTCTTTGATCTGTGGTGATCAATGGTGTGTTTTACTACTGTTTTAGTGGGTTCTTCAGGTTTGACCTTGTTTCTACAATTATATTATCTCCACACTATGAAGGATCATATACAATGTTTATAATTTGGTTTTATTGGATATTTTTTGTGTTTTTTTACCTTTTTCCCCTCAAATGGATGTAGTTCTTATGAGAGACATGATCAGAGATGTGTAATGTGGTCCATTCCAGTGAGATAAACATACACAGATTTTGAAGTAGGTAATTCATAGATTATATATTTATTTACATGAAATCATAAATTTATCAACATATCTATTTGGATGGAAATTAAATTAACCTATTAATATTGTACATGATTAAATTAAATGGATAGAGATCCCATGTTGGAGGTGTTGTTGCTTTGTACCATGATAATAGTTTTTCTAAAAAAATTCTAGATAGAGTGATATTTCTGTGTGTCCATTATTATCATGATTATTTTTAGGGAAATTGATAAGGAACATAAATATTGAATAAATTGAGAATTAATTGTATTATGAAATTATATATGCGTAATTTTTTAAATCTATTGATTAATGTAATTTTATGATAATCAAACAAATGATATTTGTATGTGTAATTGAACATGATCATCAATATGCATAATTTAATTAAAAATTGATTTGAATAATGATTACAAATAATTATATAAAATAAGAGGTATTTTAATTGGAAAATTAATTCTTTGTGTTTTTTGAAATTGGAGTAACATCATAGAGAATTTAATACTTTGATAGATTGTTATATCCTGATGTCTTAGGATACACATACTTAGACCCTCTTATTAAATGAATTGGTCTATTCCAGATGAAAAAATGACGGTGTTGTGAAACTAATTTACAAGAGAATTATTTTTCTATTTTCTTATGATAGTAAAGCACTTTGTTTTGGATCCATGATGGCCTATTTTCATGAGAAGGATGAATTCCATATTTTGAGGTCCCAGTTGACCTATAGATTTCTTTTTTTTTTCTTATAATGTTTATTATCTATTATGGATATGATCATTGTGATGTGAGCCTTGTAGGGATGATCATGGGATGGATTATGTAATATAGGGTGGGGAGGCCTAGATGTGATGTGATCCTGGAATGGAAGAGCGTAAGATAATTTTTTTATATGGGGAGGGGAGCCCTTGATGATGTGATTGACGATGATGCTCGTGATGGATAAATGCATCAGTATATTCATTTGGGTGTCGGGGATGACACTAGATATTATAGAATTGGTTAAATATTGTCTTACCAATTGATGATATTATTATAGATGTTATGATAACATATAAATCTATTTAATGATCGATGGCCAAATTTCGTGTGGTATCTATATTCCTTTCCCCAGTACCTGAGGCTACTAGAAGTTCTTGGTTTCATGTTTCCTCTTAGTGGTAGCATAGGATACTTTACCTAGAGTATCTAGATATGTAATAATTCTTAACCAATGGGTTGGATGATGACGGGATGAAAAGCTTATAAATATTTTAATCTTTATAACAATGGTTGTGGTAGTATTATATATAGAGAGAATTAAATTTACTCTTCTATTTAATATAATAAAATTTAATTAAATGTGAATTACTGATAATGGATAATAATGAATAATATAGTAATTAATGTATGGAAATTATTGAAAGAAAATAATTAATTAATGTATCTCTTTTACATGATTGGGTCTTTATAGGATATCTAGTCTTAGCAGTGGTAACTGAGAATATGAGAAATGTTAGCTACAGTTGTGTATAAGAAAATATTTTTCACAAATGCTATTTTTGAAATTTATTAGACCATGTATATAATATGATTTCATATGATACCCCACCAATGTCAATTAGGGAAACTAACACAGATTGGACTCCTGGTGGATGTTTTCTCCATCATCCCGTTGGGAGGATGTATGGATGACTACCGTCTTTGGTCCCAGTATATTTTCATGGTAGTTACCCATACTGATATTCTTGGTAGTTATATTTTCCTTATATCTGTATAGATATATGTGATGGACTACAGCTATTTCATACACATGAATTACTAGATATAGCATCAAAAGGATTTTTTTCTGTATGACATGAAGAACTTGTAATGGATTGAGATACTTACTTGTTGTATGTGTTCTAATTGCTTGTGGTATAATACCTAATGTTTGATATACATCATAAAATATATGGTTGATCTTGAAAACTACATAGATGTTATATCTTGATATGGGTATGGGATAATGTGGTTTATTGATGCATGAAGTTCATGTTGTGATTCCTTCTCCATGTTTTTTTCGATGGATTATTTTAGAGTGTGACGATTAGGAAGTGAGACATTGGTGAAAAGTAAAAAATTTGGAAGAAGGATTTGGATACCCATGATATTTCATTATTATATAATATGTTTTCTTGTATGCATTCCTTGGTGAGAGTAATCCATGGTGAGGCTATGAACATTGTATACATGTTTAGTTGACGAGTTAGTTTCACTATTGTTCACATTGAATTAGAATTATTTCATTATATTTTGAATGATAGGATCTGAGGAGGATCCTGTTGAGTATACTATATTGATCAAACTATGTATATATAATATATATTTTTTTAACATGATCACTTAGGTTTTCTCATGTATCCTAGTGTTTTATCTTTCCACGGTGGTCGTGTTTCCTCCATGCTTCTCCTCTTAGCTTTCTCTAGCGAAGATGTTTCATCCATGCATATCTCTCTTAGTTTTTATATATATCTTGGATGACACTACCTCTTACGTGATTGTTCTATGTTTTTCATTAAATCAACCTATTTTTGTTCTAATATTTCATTCCTTATATCCTCTCGAAGTTAGATTTGGATCACAGGATATGGTGAGATTTTCGGCTAGCGGTTTGGTTGACTAGAGATCTCGAAGAGCTTTTCGAGTTGGATATTCTTCTTATCGTTTCAATACCATATCTTGTTTGGATTTTGTCTCACATTCTTTTTTCATTTTAATTTTCTCTATGTTTTAGGATATTTTTCTATGTTTCCATTATTTTTTGTTTCTCCATACGCTTTCAATCCCAAATCCTTATTTGGGTTTTGTCCCTCTTTCTTTCCCCATTAATTCTTATATTTTAACTGATGTTGGCTCTCAAAGTAATTTTCTCGATTATTTGTCCCATTCATATCTCTCGGTGTTTTTCGAGGGTTTGGACCACGTCATAAAGATGATAATCTATTCCACACTGGTGATGATTATGGATTCTCTAGGAATCTTTAGAATGAGTCTCTCGATAGGTCAGTATAGACCTTTCCAGTGGCAGTTCTTAGTGTCAATGATAGTGTTTGTGGTACCCTATGAAAATAGAGGGATTGAATTAGTAATTTATGATGTTGTATATTGTCTTTGGTGTCTGTTTAGATCTTATGGTTTTCTTACTCACTTGTTATCCTATCTCTCGATTTTGGTTTTGTTTTCTAGTGCTTGTCATTGGTGGTGAGATGATGAGACCATGACGACGAGACTTTATTTTCTAGTGGGATGCCTATACAGAGAAGACTATGTGGAAGCAGATCAAATTTGGAGATATTTTGTTATTCTTGTGGTTAACATTGAAGATGTTTCCACCATAGTCGACTCAAGATGATGATGTTGATGCTGATGTATCGATGTGAAGGGAGTTACAATAGAGAAAGGATTAGGTTAGTGTTTTGATGATTGCAGTGATTCTCAGGCAGTGGTTTTCCATTACTGAGTATATGATTGATGGTGGTAGGTAGTGATGTGGTGTGTGAAGTAGTATGAAAGTTCCCTATGTTTTGTGGACTTTTAGTTTTGATACTTTTATTTTATATATGAAATTTGGAAACAAATTTGGGCTGGGTTGTTTCATTTTTTCAGTGGAAGGTTATGACTTCATATCTGGTTTGATTTATGTTAGATTGTGTTGGGTTCACACATAGCCTTTAACAATGTCAAATGAAAATACTAAAATAAGGGTAGGATTAGGTTTAGTATGAGCTTTTAGGGATATGTGTCCACTGTCATCCTTTTATTTTTTGGTACTTGTAGTTTTCATCTCAATAGTTTAGTATTGTATTACATTTCATGATTTCACATGGATTTATTATATATATGTATATACATATGTCTATGAAAGAGTTCAATGGGGTATCCTTCATTTCTCCCTTTTCCTATTTTTGCTCATAGAGGTTAATTAACCCCATATACATGATTATTATACACTCAGTGGTTGTACCAAACCTAGGGCCTAGTAGAGTTGGGACTCAGGTTGTAAAAATATCTCTCCTATCACTGTAGTATCTTTGTAAGGATGGGGTTATGGAATAAATTATGTAATTTGTTATAATTTTAAATATCATTCCCATTAATGGTAGTGAAATAGCCTAAATAAAGAAAATTCCATGATGTTCTATAGAAGGTTCATTTTGCAAAATTCATAGTATGAGACATGAATCTCATTTGATGATAACACAAGTATGAAACTTTCTTGATTAAATATATCATGATAATAAGATTATATTACTCAATTTTAAACTACATGTGTCTTTTTAGACTTTTTAAATTTACTTATTTCATTAAATGGTCATTCAAATGTCACTAGATGCAAACATTGGACATTTAGTGGATCCACCAAAATATACTATGAGAGAGACCTAGAGGGTCAAACTATATAAACTCGGTTAACTATAAAAAAAATTAACATGTTGTTTAAATGTATTTTTTGCATGGGTTGATAATTATTTAAATTTTAATCACTGTATATATTCAATCATTAGTTATTCTATAGAATATATTGCGATAAGAATATTTAATAAATTTTTATTTTCTATTTAGTTAGTATACTATTTATTTATTTATTTATTTTTATACAATTTATTGATATTCACTTATTAAGAAAATTCTCATTAGTCTTGGCCTGATATGTATAGTGTAAAATGATGTACTAAAATAAAAAATTTTGTAAGAAATAATATATATGAAATATTTACAAGATAAATTAGGAAAAATATATTCAGAAAATAATATTTAATTAATGAACGAGTTTTTTATATGTCAATAAATAACAACATTGTTTTTATAAATATTGGATTCTGTGGGAATTTAGAAAATATGAAGTCTGTATATGAAATTATTATTTTATATACCAAACATTATTTAAACCAAAATATATTATATCCAATGTTAATGCTAACCATTTTTTGGGAGTTTACAATGACTCTAGAGAATCCCCTAAAGATCTATAGACATCATCTCGAAGAACTCTCTCAAAAAAGAAGAGTGGTCATACTCCGAAAACCACCAAAATTAAACTAAAATTAATGAATGTCAATATTTATATAGTTTATTGTGGTGATCATAAAAGAATAAAGATATCTTTTGGACCTACTAACACTTAGTGGATACTACAATGCCACTCCGAGGTTTATAGTGCTAGTGTGGATCACCAATGGAAGGAATATACATATGATTCATTGAACATAGTAATGTAACAATATATATATGTATATTAAAAATAATCAATAAATATTTAATCTGTCACAATTATTTTTTTAATTGCATAAATTAATTTTGAAAAATTATGAGTTGATTATAAAACATTATGTGTTAATCAATTCTACTGGGTCCTACCTCTACTGGATCTCTCATTTTTCCTAGAACAGTCATTTGGAATCATAGTGTTCATCAAGTAATTTATAAGAATTTTAATATTATTGATTGAATTAGTAATTTATTATATGTTTTAATGTCTAGATTAATCATTAATTAGATAAAAATCATATGATCTCATATTACCCCTCTTTATTTAGAAAAACCCAATCAAAATGGATTAGATATGAATAAACAAGATTCGAAAAACTCTTTGAGAGGTTCAAATGAATCTGGATAGATAGTATAGGAATCCACAATGTGTATCACATGTGTGTAAAAAATTCATAAAAATTTAATTGACCAAGACACCTCATTATTTATTTTAGATCATCATGATTTCATTTTATACTGTGTATAATTAATACAGACCACATATTAACTAGTCTAGTATAACACATGGTTACCAAAACTACATGGTATTTAACATACATATGAGATCTATATTCCATTTGATGAAGATTATTTGTGTGTTTATTACATAAAACATGTGACTCGTAATCATGTGACATAGAGTCCACCCAATTTTTTTTCACAGGTACAAATTGTGTAATCCATTAATGATCAGGGCATGATGAAACATATAGTATCCTGTCACGTGTGAAATATATAAGATGAAGAAATATACATGATGTGTTACTATATTGTTTATGTTTGGTATCCTATATGTTTATAAAAAATTTAAAAAAAATATTATACATCTAAAAAATTATCACCATCTTTTTAGTGTGTACATATTTGACTTGTAAACTTCATTAGATGGGTAATATATAAATATATTAAATATCAAATAAATTTATGTGTAATATTTTGAAATATATTTTGTATATAATTTCTAATATAATTATTTGTAATAAAAATATTCAGACATAAAATTGAATGTGAAAACCACTTTGAGTGTTTCATTTATTTTATAGTACACACAATGAAATTAAGTGATAATATTTCTATGATAAACAACACATGAGTAAACAATATACAGAAATCATACATTTTGTGAAATTCCATAGGGTATTCCCCATACTACCTCTAATGTACATGTTTTTGTACATAGTAAACATTAACAAAATTATATAATTTACTTAAAATAATTTTGGATGATAAGATATATAAATAATGGATGATAATTATAATGAAATAATTGATTAATTTGAGATGAAATTTAATTGATTTGAGCATGATTTGTCATCAATAAGAATGATTTAGAATAAATGTTGCTTTTATTAAATGATGTAATTCATTCCATGTCTGTGGATAATCATGAGAATAGACTCGACCAATTTGTTAAATCTTTTTCCATTTAATTTATTATTATATTAAAATTATATCATTATTTTATCCCTCCTCTCATTATATTTGTTCATTCATTCTCATAGACTCCTTTTATGTAAAGCCATTATCCAATTTGTTTGGTTACACTAACCTATATGTGAGTAAACTCTTACGTAATGGATAGAGGTCCTAGGAAAGTTGAGTAAGTTAATGTTCAGATCTAAGGATAATAAAATCCATGTTATACATGGGAATATATGTGGAAGGATTCAACATGATCCAAAACATTGTTCACAGTATTTTTCCCTGGGTCGATGGTTAGATTATCATCCACTTGATAAAATAACATTTAGTAATATATCTTGATCATAAAAATCTTATTATTTTAATTATATGATGATGAATTTTAAATTTTGTTAGGGTTTTTGTTTTGATCTCATGGATTAATTAAATAACAACCATGCAATATATAATTGAAATATAATGGGAATATATGTAATCCTTGTCAATGATAGGGTTAAAAACTTATGTAAATCCACATAATGTTAATATGCATGAAAGAAAAAATAATTGGTAATTTATTCAGTAATATTTGAATCTTTCAGTAATATATACTATTTTTGTACAGCATTCCACTTATTATGTTGAAATCTAACCATTTATCAATGTATTTCATAATAAAAATTTAAGTGTTTTCAATTACTGTGGAATTATGACATATGTTCTGGGTTGACATGACTAAGATCAAATCAAGCGTTGAATGCCAAAATGGGACTTGGTTTAACTAAGGGGTAAATTTTTGGGAAATGAAAATCAATTATTTCGAGAATGGGGATTACACTCAATCAATTTAGGAATAAATATTTAATGTTGTTGGATAAATTATTCCTTAAAACCATTCAAATAACAAGTCTTTCCAATGTTTAGGTTCTGAGAATGGGGATATGTGTCCTTAAAAGTAGAATATCAATGTAATGGTATATTCCAAAACTAATGGTATGGGTTATTTATATAATATTAAAAAGGTGATATTAAATAAACTTCACTTATAATATCAAATTTTATAAATAATATAATGTGATAAAATAAATATCTTTTTAATTGTAAAAATTTATATAAACATGATTACAACAATACCACTTTCATCTATACTGAGGAAGGATAACCGTTAAACATTCACTAATTTCCATGAATTGAAAAGAATAGTATCCATTTTTTTACACCATGGTTGGAAATTTTATTTTCTATAAAACCCCATTACTAATATTCTTTTCCAAGATTTTGGAAAAATTGTCTAAGCATGAGTATCATTTTCATGATTCCATATATGTCCATTATTTCATGATATTTTCCATGATGAATATTTATTCAAATAAATACGAGTATTTTTAGGTTTATGGAATGATATCCAAATTTTTTGATCACTATCAATAGAAGGTTGCACAAGACAGATATGATATCTCCAATGATCTGTTCACAAGAAAGTTTGGAGACTTGGTTCCCAATGGGCCTCGTGAATCCGATGATTTGTTAGGTAGAGTGATTATATTACTTGAGAAATATATTCCCTAATGGGTTTCACATAGATCTCATACATTCCTAATTTCCTAAATTATTCTCCAATTTCAATGTCAACTACATCATGATAAATATTGAGATGTCTATACCATAACTTACTCCCATTTTCTATATTAACAAGGACGTGGGTCATAAAATTCATGAAGTTCATTTATTGAAAAATAAATGGAATAACTAGAAAACTGGGGTTAATACATATAAAAACAGTAAATCTCTTGAGCACCATCCTTCTAAGACAATTAAAATCTATATTAAATGGAAGAAAAAAAGACAGTGTATGTTGAACAGGTTCAGAGCTAGGCCATCAGAAGAGTAAATACAACTATAAGAAAGTGGAATCTAATGTTGTATTAATTATTGAGTGCAATAATTATATATATATATATTCTTAAAGTATATTAAATATATATATTTGTTTCACACATATGTATCTATATATAAGAAATATGTAGATTTTATAATATCTTGAGAGGGGAGGTGGATCTTTGAGAAGTCAGTAGAGAACAACATGCTAATTTGGCTATAATACATTACCAATAAAACATCATATCCCGTAATCAAATAATATGTTACCCCAATAAGGTTACCCATATGACCTCATGTGTGGATCCCCATATTCAATAAGCTATTGTATAGTAACACAGGTCTATAGGGGTACAATGGTGAGACTATACCAACTTATAATTGTAAAAAATAGAAGAAATTATATCAACTGCTATGACAACCAATATTAGAGAAAAGGGTGAAAAAAAACATCAATTGACAAAATAATCCTTGTGAAATATTCAATTTCAATGTGGTGTAAAAAATACTAGTTAGAGAGTCATAAAATAGATACCCTTCTTACTGAAACAAGTAAATCCCCAGTCATAGTCTTGAGCCCCATCGTAGTCTTGTCATACCATGTTCTGTCCTATCATCCAAAAAAATGAAAATACCTATTTCTATCATGAAACTGTACCTAAAAAATGTAAAATCATATTTGGAACCCAAGTACAATGGTGGACCAATCAATGTTTGAGTCAACACAATAGGTCACCCCCAATGGTGCCAACATCATATACCATTACAAACATGATTTTATGCGAATAAAGTGGAAATAAAAGTATTGGAAAATAAAAGAAGAATGTGTCATAAGAAACATTTATTAGTTATTCATTTGATCATTAGGGTTCCCTCATGTCACCAAACCTATACAACATTATCTTATCGTGATATAATTATAATTCAAAAATCATAGGGGTCACACACATTATGTTACCAAGGTAATTCAATAAATTATATAATTTTTTTTCATGGGTCTATGAACCAATTACAACTAACATATTAAAATCCCTTAGTTTATTGATCACCATGCTAAAACCCAATCCCAATTTAATGAATTTCATGCCCAGATATCAAATTAGGTATGATTCATTCCATGTAGGTCCATCTTAAATGAAGGATTTAATGCTTTGTGACCATCCATCCTTACCAATGGGCCAGGATCATAACGTCCAACATTTGTTCATTTTTAACATGGGGATCCATGTCAATAATCACTAAACCATGACATCAAGATCAATTATTCAAGGTTCAATATATTTAACCCATTGGACCATTTTTTATTTAATCAAAAATTAATTAATAATTTTCACTTTAAAATCATATTAATTCCCATTTAACCATTTCCAATTTCCCAAATTTTTCAAATCATAATGCATTTAACTTCCTTTATAAATCCAAATTTCCCTTTAGGTAATATTAGCATACCAACAACCATTACAAAAAGTTTTTTCTCATTAAAACATTATTAAATGAATTTTATTGGTATCAAAGGGACCTAAAAATGATTACAGTGAACAAATAAAACCCAACCCCATTAATAAGAATTTAAATACCAAAATTGAATACAAATTTAAAACAATCCAAAGCCACCGACAAAATATTATTTCCCAATAAATCCCCAAGATTTTTTGAAATATTTTTTCCAAAAAAATGTTAACGCTTTTAAAATTTTCAATATATTAAATTTCATTTTTATTTATAATTATACAATAAAATTTGTTATCTTGAATTGTCTGCAACTCTAGATGTATCCTTCCTTACTAAAAACATCGAGTTTCAACAAAAAGTTACTTGATAAAAAAATATTATTCATTAATATAATAGTTATCTTCTAATAGTTGTAGTGGTGGGAATGAATTAGATTAAAAAAATTATAAAAATATATTTTGTACAAATTTATATAAAATTAATCTTTTGGTGACTAATTCATTGGAAATTATGATAAAAAATATTTTAAAATAACAGAAATCATTTTCTATAAAAAATATATTTAAGAAAACAAAAGTGGTTCACCTAAATAAATCAAAAAACAACGTTTGGGGAATTATTGTAATTAAATATATATATTATAAATTAAATTACTTAATAAAAATTAATCCAATTTATTTTTAAAAAAATAGATAATAATAAATCCAATTGTATGCTAAAAAACGTCATTTTATAAAAAAATAGTTTATTTTTGCATTTCTAGTACACAAAATTTTAATTTATTGAAAATTTTAAAACAATTATTTGAATGAAAATTAATTATTGAAACTATAATTTTAAAATTATATTATGGTTAATTTTATATAATTTTCTAAATGTACTATTATTTTTATGAATGGTTAAAATTAATTAATTAAAAATCAATACTTAATTTATGATTAAATTATTTATTTTGATTAACTGTATTTCAAATATTTTTAAATTATAATTAGTTAAATAATATATCTATTAATATATTATTTTATTGTTAAAAATTTCTATTTTTAATTTTCATATACAAACCATGAAAACATTCGAGCATTTTCTCTTTAAAAACCCACTTTCTTATCATGTTTGTATGAATATATTAAAATTAAAAAATTTCAATTATATGAATTTAATTTGAAAAAATATATTTAATATAAAGATTTTGATTAATATATATTATCTAATAATGTTGAATAAGTTTTTTACTATATTTAATTGAAAAAATGAAAAAAATGTTTATTGTGGATATGTTAAAAACGAGTTTACTAGGGGTTAAACCAAAATGATACGAGTTAAAGAGATCTTAATAATGTAAAATATATATTTTTTAGAGACATTTCAACCATATAAATTATATTATTATTGAATAAATAATTTTTTACCCTTTTGGAATGTGAAAAATGCTAGTCAACCTTTTTATTTTCAAATATTATAGTTGTTCCACTCACCACAATTAAAACAAACACCCCCTCTCATCCCCACTTCACATCATAAAACCTATTATTTAAGAAAATAAATGACTAAATAACATCCAAATATCCATTCTCTTATCCTATAATCAATATTTTGGGAATTAATCCACAACATGAAGTATTTTAGTGAACCCTAATGAATAAAAATATAAGGCCTTTGGGCCATTCGAGAAACCCTATAGTGGTTACCTAAAGTAGAGGTAATGTTCTTTGATGTTAGTTTTTATTTTATTTCTTAATTAAAAACAATACATTTTTATTAAGAAATAATAATATAACAACCTAATTATTTTCCAAATAATTATATGATTTTATTTTAGGGTCATGAACAAAAGCATTCCCCACTTCCATCAAATGGGTTTTGAAATCAGCATTCATGTGTGAGATATGCTACCCCATCACAAAATGATGTCACTATTTTTACCATTAACACATATCATCATTGCGTATGATTATGGATATAAATTATAAATATACATGATATTTATAAAATTAATATAATTATTGAGTCAATATATCATTTTTTTGTTCCTTTCCTTAGAGGATACAATAACATCTCTCTGGAATATGATAGTCTATCCCCTTGTGATGTGATGTGATTCATTTTTCACTAACCATTTACATAGAAGTTAATATGGATTATATTATAGAATATATGTGATATAAATTTCCTAATAATGATATTGATAAAATATTTATCAATTTTAAAGATAATAAAATATTTTTACTCTTACCTTATCACTCCCCGAAATATGATAATGTTGTCTGTGTAGATGTGAAATACTACCTTCACAAAAATATGTGACTCTATATTCTCATCCCCACAAAAAATGGATGGTACTTATAAGTATATTTTAAGAAATATTATGATATTATAATCATTATATATAGATAAAATAATACATAATATATTAAATAATGATCGTTGAAAAATAAAAACCTTACTCATACATACATATGACGTACCGTCTCCATGGTCATAGAATACATCTTTTCAAAAAAAATCATGTTGGGTATTATAATTATAATTTATTTATCGGTATTATAATTATATAATTAATATTTTTATAGATATTATGTTACCATGAAAAATATAAGAGGACAAAAAATAACTAATCAAAACATATATGAAAAAAAGAGAGGTTTTTACAGAAAAAAAATTATTTTAAAGGATTTATAATCAGTCTTTTATGTCAGGGAGAAAAATAGAAAGTCAAACCTCGTTTCTTTTTATTAGTGTGTATATTATCCCCTTATCACGTTATATTATGAATATAATCCTTTTAATGATATTTAATGGTTCATTGTTTCTTATTACTTATGTAGCGCCCCAACCCCAGTTACCATGTGTCGGTGCATTGTTACATAACATTAGCATGATCAAAAGATATCAAATCCTGAAAGACCAATCAGTTTAGTATCCTTATAAGTACGAGATACATTCATATATTTTACATTACATCATGAAATAAAAACATCATCAAAAGGTTTTCCCATTTTGAACACACTTATATACTTAGCCTGTCCCAGAATGTCAACCATAAAATACTTATCCACATCATGGGATAAATAAAACATAGAAAGGGGTGATCTCAGAAGCTTAGTATGGATAATAATAAAGTAGAAACTTTTATAAATATGCATAAACATTTAAGGAAATGCATAAGACTAAAACAAATTCCTTTTAAACATAAAAACAGAATAATATGGCAAAGATAAATTCAAATATTTCCATTTACTTATTCATATGGATATTCAACTTGTCGAATACTCACATTCAATATCTATAGCCACTTTCAGAATGATGGAATGAATAGTTCCAGACTTCATAACCACCTAGTCAAAGCCTTCTGCCAAGACTACAAATAAGATTTTGTCAAGGCCTTTTTCCAAGACACTATTATGTCTCATGAGACCTACCAAAACATCAAGGAGCTATAGCGGGCTCCACCCATCACTTACTATGTCCAATACATTTCTCATATTAAAAGGCTTAAACATACCACAAAAATTTATTTTAAAAATAGCATACAAAATATCAATACATTATCAATAAACCATGAATGGTGTAAAAATGACACATCCACATTCAAAAATATAACAAAACCATCAATACAATATTGAAGTTTTTTATCATTTTAAATCAACTTTAAACAAGCATAGAATCCATCAAAGGATGTTGAATTAGATGAAATCAAATCTTTTTACAGAAATATATCTTTATATTTTGAAATCATTTAAAATTTATATAATTATAAAATAAAACATTTATTTTGAAAATATTCTTATAAGATTGTATGGGAAGATTCAACAATGTTAAAATGGTGGATAATAGTTTCACCCACAATATAATTAAAAAAACATTCTTACCTTAATTTTGTAGAAAAGGAAATAAAGTGCATTATTTAGAAAATTATGGAAGGATTCCTTTCATAACATATATGGTCTAATAAGGTTATAAATGACTTTAAACCATTTTCTAGTAGATAGTAAAAATGTTTTGAAAAACATTTTTAGGAAAACACATATGTTGATGATAAAGATGTCCCAGTAGATACTTATGTATTCACAACCTCGGATAAGTAAAGAGATTGTAGAATTAACCATTACCTTGTACTTTTCCAGGGTAGAGGGTATGTTAACATCCGATATAATAGTTAAATCATTGTTATTATTTTATACAAGAACCATATAAGTAAATATTATATCGTATATGAACTTCTATTATTGCTTTGTTAATAATATTTTAGTAGTATCATCCTTTTTGGTGTTAACTGGTCTGTTTTCCTTTATATGCTCGGTTAAGTAAGGCATGTTTTTTATGGATAAGATGTATTTTATTAATATAAATAATTAAATTTAGTCCTTAAAAATTATTTTTAATCACTAAATGAAAAATAATCTTGAATGATTGCGATGGGGAATGAATCTCATCGTGTTCGTGGAGATGGTAATCCGTACGTAAGAACGAGCGTTAATATCATTATATTAAAGGTGAAACTATATGTAAAGGGATAGTATATCATATAAAAATAATGATTAACATTTTATATTTAATATTTATTTTATTTATACTCCTTATCATACCCATCCAGATAATGTAGTGTTTGAATAACAAACTGCACCACAATTTGGAGATGGTAAGTTGTACCTACGTGTGTATGGTGACTATGTCATTCATATGTTGGATAGAATAATGAATATGGTGGTAATATTTTTAGAGTAAAATCATAGTATATAGATGATATTAGAGTTATTATTTTATAATGGAAACAATAATGAAAGAGGAAGTGGAATAAGAATAGAACTTGAATGAGGTGATGAAATGTTTACATCTTCTTCGGGTTCTTCCATTTGATTTGATCAAAAGGGATTCATAGGATGGATTTATGACCAAAGGAAGTCCTCTAGGATGAAGGTAGTAATGTTGGTAGGATATTTGTGCCATGGTTGGCCGAACCAAATGGCTTTTTATGTGTGATATTAAAATAAGGGTATGTGCCAAATTATAAGAGAGGTGAGGGTCACTTTAGGAAAAACATGAAATATTATTATATAATAAAATAAATTTGAGTTAATAGTGGATTTAAAATGAATTATGTATAGGATAAGGATATAATGGGTAATAAACCACTCATACAATAGGTTTTATAAAGGTTTTTGTCATCATATTATCCTTATATTTTATATTTAACTCTTAGTTAAATACTTTTTCATTTACCATGTCTCTTTGTATTTTAATATTATATAGTTAATAAACAAACTATAACAAGCCAATAGAACCCCATGTGGTTCATTATTAATATGTATAACTTTTTCTATGTCCTTTTGTTGAACCATAGTTTTTTAGGAATATAATATCAATTAATAATATCGTATTTGTTCCAAAACCTCAATTGTGTCAATTTTGAAACTATTTTGTATTTGTTTTTTTTAAGTCGTACGAACTTTATCACTTTGAATAAAATTTATTTTACCAAGTATAACATGTCATATTATCATATAAAATTAGTGGATTTCATCATAAGTCCCAATTTACATTTATTTGGATATTTATAACATGAATTATTTTAATATTTCATTAATAAGGTAATTACGATATCATCTGTGTGTCATAAATAAATAAAATTATTTAATTTGAAAAAATTATAAATAAAATACCATTATGTAAGAAATAATTTTATATTTATAATGAATATTTATAGTCGAATTTGTATTGTGTGTAACCCTTTATTAGAAATGGTCTATTTTTTAAACATTGAATTTAACTCTTTTAACTCTTCATTAAATAAAATAATAATAAATGTCATAATCTTATCCAAGTGGGACAAAAAGGATCATATTTTATTAGAATGGTTTTTTTATTTGAATTATACTTATCAAATAGATTTATGTCATGTGTTAGTGTCATTATGTTATCATTTTTACCCTTAATTACCCTATTTATATTTAACCGTGGTAAATAAAAGTCAAAACTTACTATTTACCAAAAATTATTTTCATATTATTGAAAAACATTTTAATTATTGATATTAACTTTGTCAGTAAGATTCCATAAATTCAACTCACAGAATTGGGAAAATTTTGTTTTATGCAAATTTGCAAATGCTCTTAAGAGATGGGTAAAAGATGATAAAAAGTTCGATAAAAGTTTATATATTTAAAATTATTATAAAATTGGTCCAATGAATTACATTGAACATATATTTGTTTAATGTATCTATTTTGAACTGAAATAGATTAAAATAAAATAACTAATTATTTAAATAAAAATTCTATTTTAATCAATAACATGGTGTTTTTCACTATTCATCAAAAATTGAATGTTTTTAGAAAAATACAAAAAATTCACACTATGTTAATTTCAATATTATGAATTAATAAATAGAGTCCATTTTGAAAAATAAAATTTATCAAATTTCAAAAAGTGGGTATTACTATTCATAACAATTAGTATGATTGGTCATAGTGTGTTAGATTTTTGAAGATGCGTATAATGCAAGCTATTGCATTATTGAATGGAAAATGTATCGTGGAAGCTTAAGGTGTTAAATTCTTCCCTACTTCAAATAATTTCATCCTTGAAATTTCTAGAATACTATAGCACAAAAATATTTGGGTGGTTCTTCATCATAAGTTCCTCTAGTTCCCATGTTGCCTCTTCCATCTTATGATTTCTCCATAGAACTTTAACCAGGCGAGTCATCCAGTTTCTTTGCACTTGTTCTCTAGTATCAAGATTTTAAACATGATCTTCACAATAATACATATCAGGTTCCAGATCAATTTCCTCATAGGTGAGTATATTCGTTGGGTCAGGCATGTATTTTCTCAACAATGATATGTGGAACACATTATGATATTTGGAGAGTCATGGCGACATTTCCAAATGGTATGATACAACCCCAATTCGTTCAAGAATTTTGAATGTTCCGATGTACATGGGACTCAATTTATCCTTCTTACAGAAATGTATAACACCCTTCCCTAGAGATACCTTCATGAAAATATGATCTCCTATTTGAAATTCCCAATCCTTCCTTTTGATATAGGCATATCACTTCTACCTACATAGAGATACATTGATATGGGTTTGGGTAACATTCACATATTCCATCATTTCCTCAACATGTTCTGTACCTATGAGTTTTCTTTCACTAACATCATCCCAAAAAGTTGGTGTGCGAGATCTCTTTCCATATAATTCTTCGTATGGAGACATGTGTATACTTGAATTGAAGCTATTTTTATAGGAAAATTATACAATAGGTAAACATTGATCCCACATAACTTGAACATCATGTGAAAAATATCTATACATGTCTTCTAAGGTTTGATTAGTTTGATCTGATTTTCCATCAGTTTGAGGGTGGTAGGTAGTGGTCAAAAAAAGTTCAATATCCTTGGCTTTCTGAAGAATTTTCTAGAATATTGATGTAAAACAGAGATCACAGTAACAAATAGTCGATAGGGGTACTCCATTAAGTCTTATAACTTCAATAATATACAGTTTTAATAAACATTCAAGAGGTATATCATCTCTTATAGCTAGAAAATGTGCTAACATGGTATGGCGATCAACAATGACCCAAATTGTATCATTTTTTATAGGAGTCATTGGTAGTCCCATGAAAAATACCATCATAATATCATCACATTTCCACTCAGATATGGGAAGAGTTTGCATGAGTCCTCTAGGATGTTGTCTTCTAGCTTTAACATATTGAAAAACCATACAACTCGACATTAAATCAGCAAACTCTCTCTTCATGTTGTCCCACCAAAAATGTTCTTTCAGATCACTATACATCTTAGTGCTAAAAGGGTGTATAGAGAAATTTGATTTATGAGAATCATCCAACAATTACCTTTTTAGATTAGGTATATCGGGATCACAAAGTCTCTTCCCAAAATTCAAAATCCCATCTTCATATATGAAGTCGATCAATCTCAAATTGTTCACATCTTTAATTTAATTTTGATACTCCTCATCATCTTCCTAATAACTTTTTATCCTTTCTAATAATGATTGTTTGGCTACCATTTGAAAAATTATCAATGTTTCACCTTTCATGATTATTCCCATATCCATCTTTACAAGATCCATGAAAATAGGATCCCTTTCAACTCTCATCTTTTTCAACACTCCATGATTCTATCTGCTCGAATCATCTTCCACCTTATTTTCCTTCCCTGGGAGGTCGTGTATTGTGCAATAATAATCATTGAGTAGTTCAATCAATATCCTTTGCCTAATTTTGTGTTCTTTTTGTGATAAAATATTCTTCAAAAACATATGATCGGTATAAATCTCACATTTTTTAACATAGATATGGTTTATCCATATAATCAGATAAAAGATTATAAATTCTATCATAAGATAATGAATTGGATAGTTTTTCTCATGAATTTTAAGTTATTGTGATGCATAGGCATTAACTCTATCATTCTGTATAAGGACACCCCCAAGTCCTTTCTTTGAAGCATTAATATAAAAAACAAACCCATCATTCCCAGATGGTAGAGTCAAGATATTAGTGTTGACTAATATTCTCTTCAATTATTCAAAACATTCTTCACACTCTTTTGTCAAGAAAAATTTAACCCCTTTACGTGTGTTATTGGTTAATGGGTTTTCTAATAGGGTAATATTCTTGAAAAAACACCGACAATAACACGCTAAACCAATAAAGATACATACCTCAGTTACACTCGTTGGTGCTGGACATTATTGTATTGCATTGTTCATAGAAGGATATACAGGCATTCCATCCCTAGAGAAAATGTGTCTAGGAAAAGAAATCTCCTCAAGCCGGAATTCACATTTACTAAACTTCCGATATAATTTATTTCTTCTAAGAGTCCTTAGGATAATACGCAAGTGATTTTCATGGTATTCATATCTTTTGGAGTAAACCAATATATCATAAATAAATACAACAACAAATACATCATGATATTCCTTGAAAACATTGTTTATTATATCCATGAAAACAGAGGGTGAATTAGTCAACCAAAAAGGCATTACTGAAAACTCGTAATGCCCATACCTGGTTCGAAAAGTAGTTTTCATAATATCTTCCTTCTTCACACACAACTGATGATATCCAGGTCGAAGGTCAATCTTTGAAAAATATTTATCTCCATGAAGTTGGTCAAATAAATCATTAATGAGAGGTAGATGATATTTGTTCATTATGGTTATAGAATTGATCTCCCTGTAGTTAATGAACAACCTCATAGATCTGTCTTCCTTCTTAATAAAAAGGACAGCGGATCCCCATGGGGAAACACTAGGGTGAATAATCCAATATTAATGAATTCATCTTGTTTATTATTAAGATCCACTAATTCTACAGTGGCTATTATAAAAGTTGTAATCGATATAGGCCTTGAACAAGGAATTAAATCAATGGAAAACTCACTTTCTCATTCTGGAGGATGTCGGGGTAAATCCTCTGGAAACACATCAACATTTTCTTGAACAATAGGTACGTCCTATATTCGAAAATTATTTCCCTCACACATAGTTATTCCATTCTCTTATTCACCAATAATTGAATTTATTTGAGCTACTAGGGGTGGATCTAGATAAGAATCAAGTGGTGATGTTTCTGCTCTAATGATAAGGTACTTTTTATCATATCGAAAATTGTAACCTCATTCTTCTTATAATAAATTTTCACATCTCGGTCCAAAATCCAATCCATTCTAAGGATTATATGGGTATGATGGTGAGAACAGCAGATAAAGAACATTTATATGCCCTATTGGGAACTGATTCAGAAAACATTGTTACGACGATACATCCTGCATATGTTTTAACTAACAACTCACTCATTAATTCAAATTAAAAATATCTAATTTTCATAAGAAACTAGGAATATATGAAACAATGTGATGATCCAAAATCAAAAAAAGTGTTGGAAAAACATGAGGAAGCCATTAAATTACCTTCCACCATGTATTTCGGAGCTTCAACCTCAGTAGTAGTGATCACTTAAGCTTTACCTTTCTCCCTTGTCCCTTTCTGAGCTATGTTCTCTTGGTGCTTAGGAAATTCATTTTCATAATTCCCCTTTAATCTACAATTGTAGAATTCAACATTAACAGCCTCTTTTTCCCCCTTGCAATCAAGATATTCTTAGCCTTTTTTCACCACACTTCTAACATACTCTCTTTCTCTTCAAGAAAGTGGTGGGATGTTTTTTCAAAAATTTATTGAAGGATGGATATACAAATTTTATCTTCATCACCTTATTTCCATTTCCATAGTGTTTAAAAGATCACTTTTTCTCTTTATTTTCTTTAATTTCATAAGAATTAGATAATTCCTTTTCTGTCTTGATAGCTCATGATACAATATTATTGTATGATGAGAAGGATTGTGATACTAATGCTCAATAGAGAAATTTTTTTAACCCATCAAAGAATCATTCAATCTTACACCATGGGTTACATATATAACTGTATAATGCCTTTCTAAACATGTAAAGTTAGCCTCATACTTTGTGACATTCTCAGCCTCCTTTTTCGGTCGACTCAAAAATTACCATTCTATATCCACTCGATGGTCATGAGGAAATTATTTTTATATGAAAAGATATTTAAACTTCCTTCATTACATACATGAATCATCTTCATACTCCTTTAAGTTTTCAATTAATTTCCACCATTGATCTATATCTCTTGTGAGGCGATAAACTACCATGCCAACTTTTTCCCTTTCGCTACTCCCTAAAGAATGAAATATTTTCTCTAAGGAATATATCCTTTTCTCAACAACTGATGGATTTGTACTCCAATTTAATTTTGGTGGGTTTTTCCTCATGTAGTGGTCTAACATTGATCCTCCTCATTTTGGATCAGGGTTTTCTATACGGGTAAGGTTATTATTCCTAACCTGAGTGAGTTATCCTAGTATGGTCATAAGATTATCAGCTCTAGTTTCTTCAACATATCCACTACAATTATATTGAGTAGGAGGGATATCCCTACATTGATCACATGCATTGATATAGTTTCCATTCCTTCCACTAGGCACCATTTCTAAACAATGGCATATAATTGATTAGTTTATGAATCGCAATACATAATTCCAAACATATAAAACACTTAACATAAATTAAAAAATTTATAGATATAATCCATAATCATAAAAATGTTTTCTTTAAGGAATTATATACTTATAAACCCGTCATAATGGTTTGTAAAGAAAATGATAATTATCATAAACATATCCCCCAGGAGTGTTGTAACCAAGAGTGCAGCATGGCCCGTTGTCGTGTACCTGTTCCATTTCGAGTCCAACTCAAAGCAGTGTTTTCAGGTATTACCCCTAGGAAAATCTATGTCAGAGCCGTCTAAACCTGCTAATATCTATATATATATATTTCTTGGAAAACTCACATAATCTCTACATTACCAAAATTCTAGAAATTTCTTCTATACTTATCCTCAATGTCTATATTATATAATTATTCTGAAATTAGAGTTTTTCTAATTCTTGTTTCCAAGGATTTTACTAAACATCCTCAGATACCAACTGTAATTCCTCGACCCCAATTACCCAGAGTCGGTGCCTTATTACAAAACATTGTCACGATCACAAGGGATCAAATCCCGAATGACCGACCAGTTTAGTAGCCTTGGAAGTACTAGATACATTCATAAGTTTTACATTATAACATGAAATAAACATATAAACAACATTTTACCCCCTTTTTAACACACATATATCCTTAGATTATCCTTACATGTTAACCATAAAATACTTCTTCACCTACTGGGAAAAATAAAACATATAAAGGGGTGAGCTCAGACGCTCAGTAAGGATAACAAAACAGTAGAAATAATCAAAAATATGCCTAAACATTTAAGTCAATGTATAAGACTAAAAAAAGCCTTTTAATCATAAACTTAAGAATATATGGAAATGTTAAAATCAAATAATGAAATTTAATTATTCACATGGCTATTCTACTAGTCGAATAATCAAATTAAATATCAATATCCACTTTCTTAATGATGGAATGCATAATACTAGACTTCATAACAACCTAGTCAAGGCCTTGTTCCAAGACTACAAATAATATTTTTTTCATGGACATGTTCCAAGACACTTTTTTGTCCCATTATACCTAAAAATGCATCGAGGAGCTATAGCAGGCTCCACCCATCACTTACTAAGTCCAATTCATTCCTCATATGAAAGGGTTCAACCATAAAACAAACATTCGTATTGAAACTAGCATACTAAATGTCAATAAATAGTATATAAACCATTAATGTTGTAAAAATAACACATCCATGGTAAAAAATATCACAAAACCTTCAACAAAATATGGAATTTTTGTATCATTATAAATCATATTTAAACAAGCTTAAAATCCATAAAAAGATGTTGACATAGATGAAACAAAAAAATTTTAGAGAAATATCTCTTTTAATTTTGAAATCATTTAAAACTAATATAATTATTAAATAAAAAATATATTTTAAAAATATTCTTATAATCTTGTATAGGTAGCATAGATGATGTTATAATGGTCAAAAATAGTTTCACCTGCCGTAAAAGTTAAAAAATATGTTCTTACCTTAATTTTGTCGAAATGGTCATAAAGTAACTTGTTTGGAAGCAATGAAAAAATTATTTCAAAACATAAAATGTGAAATAAGTGTATTAATTAATTTAAAAAATTGTTTAGAAAATATTAAAATTGATTTGAATTACATTTTTAAGAAAATGCATATGTGGATGATAAAGAGGTCCCAGAAGATACTGATGTATTAACAACCTCAGATAAGTAATGAGATTGTAGAATTAACACTTAACTTATACATTTCCTTAACCTATGGTATGTTAACCTCTTTTATAATTGTTAAATCATTGTTATTAAAGTATAAAAGAACCATATTAGAAAATATGAACTCAGATATTTTCATCATTATATTGCTTTGTTAATAATATTTTATTACTATAGTCTTTTCTGGGGTTAACTAATCTGTTTTTCGGTATATGATCCATTATATTAGACATATTTTTTATGGATAGAAGTATTTTATTCATATCCATAATTTTATTAAGTTCCTGAACATTATTTTTCAAGATAAAATGAAAATTATTTTTGAATGATTATGATGGGGAATGAATCTCATCTCGTTAATGGAGACAGCAATCTATACGTACGCACGAGCGACAATATCATTATATTGATGGTAAAATTATTTGTAATTTTATAGTATATAGTATAAACATAATCATTATCATGATATATTTATTATTTATATCTGTTATACTCATTATTATACCCATCTAAAAGATGAAGTGTTTAAATGACAAACTACACCATGACGTGGAGACGGCAAGCCGTACGTATTCATGTATGGTAACATTGTCAGACATATGATGGATAGAATAATGAATATTGTTATACCATTTTTATAATAACATCATAGTATAAATAAGATACTGAAGTTATTATTTTGGAATGGAATCATCAAATAATGAGGAAGTGGAAGAAGAAAAGAACTTGAAAGATGTGAGGAAGTATTTACCTCTTCATCGGGTTCTTCATTTTGATGTGATCAAAAGGACTCCATAAGATGGCTTTATGACCAAAGTAATGCCTATAGGGTTATTTGAGGAATTTTTTGAGGATATATGGTCAGGGATTGGCAAAGAAAAATGGCGTTGGAGTTGTGAAATTAATAAAAGGGGAAGTCCCCCTTTATAAGAGAGGAGAGAGCCACTTTAGGGAATGTTTGAAATATTATTTTATAATAAAATAATTTTCGTATTATAATGGCTCCAAAATAAATTATTTCGAGTATAAGGTCGGTATGGCTCCAAAAAATCTCAACCAAAAGGTTTTAGATAGGTTTAGGTCGTCATATTAACCTTATCCTTTAGATTTAACTTTAAGTTAAATAGTTTTTCATTTACCATGTCTCTTTGTATTTTTATATATTATGGTTAATAAACATACTATAACCCATGAAGAGAACCCCATGTGGTTCCTTATTAAAATATATAACCTTATTTTAGTCCATTGGTAGAACCGTAGAATTTCAGAAATAATATATCAATTAATAATACAGGCTCCTGCTTGGCATCCGAAAGACCCGAGTTCAAATCCGGGCATGGATGAATTTCCAGGGTACTATAGCAGGCACTGTAGTGGTGAAGTATAGCAGAAACTGTAGCAGTAGTGGGCTGTAGTGGTGGCATTACTGTAGTGGGAAACTGTAGCGGCGGCGGGTACTACAGTAGGAACTGTAGCGGGGGGGGGGGGGGGGGGGGGTGCCGTAGTAGTATTGTTCACAGAGGGTCCTTTGTGCCAAAAAATGGGATTTCAAGCCTTGTATTCAGGCCACTTGTCATTGGGCCTTTAGGCTATGTATTGGGTCTCCTTCTACCCTCTAATAAGGTCTTTTCTTTAATAATAAATTGAGGCTTCAGCCCCAACCTTTAAAAGAAAATTTGACACAAAATAGAATATGATTTTTTGGAAAGTCATAAAAAATTTTCACTTCAAATAAAATTTATTTATCAAACCCTAACATGTCATATTACCTAATAAAATTATTTGAATTATCAAAAGTCTCAATTTACATTTATTTTGATATTTATAATATCAACTATTTTAATATTTTATTAATATAGAAATTACTCCATCATCATTGTTTCATAAATAAATTATTTTTTTTAATTTATAAAATTTATAAATAAAATACCATTACATGGGAAATACATTTATCTTTATAATTAATATTTATGTCTAATTTATATTTTCTGTAACACTATATTAAATGTGTTTTACATATTAAACTTTGAATTTAGCTCTTTTAACTTATCTATAAATAAAATACTAATAAATTTTCTAATCTAATCCAAGTGGACCAAAGAGGATCAGATTGTATTCATATGTTTGTTTTTAGTCGAATTATACTTATCCAATAGAATGAGGAAATGTGTTAGGGTAATTATGATATCATATTTACTGTTAATTACCATATTTACTTTTAATAGTGGTAAATAGAAGTCAAAAATTAGTCTTCACTAAAAATTATTTTTCAAATTATTGATCCACATTTTACATACTGATATTAACTATGTCTCTCGGATTGTTGAAATTCAACTCACAGAAGCGATAAAATTATGTTTTATTCAAATTTTCAAATGCTCCTAGGAGGTGGGTAAAATATGTTAAAAAGTTCGATAAAATTTTATATATCTGCACTTTTTATAAAATGACTCCAATGAATTACGATGAACATATATAGGTATTATTATCTCTTTTGACATATAATAAATTAAAATAAAATAAATAATTATTAAAATAAAAAGACGGTTTTAATAAAAAAAAGCAGTGTTTTAACTATTCATCAGAAATAAAATATTTCAAAAAAATTCAAAAAATTCACCTTTAGATAATTATGATATTCCAAATTCAAAAATGAAGTCCATTTTAAAAAATGAAATTAATAAAATTTTCAAAAGTGGTTATTACTATTCATAATGGCTAGTATGATTGGTCGTAGTGTGTTAGAATCTCGATTTAGGGTACAATGCAGCTATTGCATTAATCAAAGGGAAACATAATGTGGAATCTTGTGGTGTTAAAACTTATTGGGGCTTATGATTCAAAATATTAAAAATGTTTTAAGAGATTTATATCTCACTTTTTTTCTTCTTTTAGACACATGTCATATTCAAAACTTATTTTATTTATGTTATGAAAATAATTATCATCAATTTATTTCATTATGATTCACCTAAAAATATTGTTATATTCAAATATATTTTAATATCTCTTTTTTATGGGGTTTATAGTTAAAAACTAGCCTAACCAGTAAGGTATTTTTGTGAAAATTTTCTTCCATTGAGAAATATGTTATGTTATGCACCTATATTATTTTAAGAGGTGGATATTCATCCCAATTAACAGTTAATTTCATTAATTTATTTATTATCATTATATTTTATGTTTTTAATGTTATTTTTGAATAGGTATTTCAATTAAAACTATCAAATGTGTTAATATTTTTATGATTTAATCTCTTCCTTTATCAAAAAGGTTTATGATTATTCTTCCAATAATGAAAAAAATTTAAAATATCTTCCAATAAACACAATAATTTTTTTATTGTATGGTTATTTACTGATAATATTTTATTTAACATAATTTTATACTATTTATGTACTCAATAGAACAAAATAATATTTTTAGGAAAAAACCCATATTTTTTTAAGTCTTCGATCAAAAAACAAATTTTCATCCAAAACCTTATTATCTAAAATTGTTTTCCAAATTGTTTTCAATATTATCAAAAAAATTTAATTACGTAATATTTTCTCATGATTAAATTTTTAAAAAATAATTAGAAAGAAATAATCATTTCATTTTCCAAAAATGCTTGTTTTTTCATACACAAAAAATGTACAAAGAATCAATGTTTTGACATGTTTGACATGAAGGATATTTCAGGCTGTTATTAACATTAATTTATATGTTTTACCATGAATATATTTTAATTGAAATTTACAATGAAAATAATTTTTAAATGGTTTTAGGATTTTATAAAGTCCATTTTGATTAAAATTTATTTTCAACAAGAAATATACAAATTAATATTTCAGAATCATTCTTCACCTCAGATGACATCATTTGGTGAAACATATACATTTAAGGAGATATGAATCTTGGGTAATATTATTATTCTTTTTTTTATGGTTTATCATGAAATTATGGCTATGAAAAAATTTCAATTCAATGTTCTATGTAGTGATATAATTCTTATAAAACCTGTTAATTTTTTCATTAGTTATAATATTATGAAAGGATGAAAGGATTTTGAAACCTATCTATTTTGAATAGGTTATGATTTTATGAAATATTTATAAAACTATTTCATTTGATGTGTTATTATGTGATAAAGTATTTATGATCTCGTGGAACACCTACATGTTATATTTAATAGCTGATAAGTGAGACCTACATCTCCCCCCAATGCAATGGGTAATGACAGATAAATCATGAGTAAATATGTCATTCATGAAAATTATTAAAAATTAAAATTGTTATGTATGAACATAATTACATGTTCAAAATGTTATGCCAGAAAATTATTACAAGTCTATAGTATTAAATGTGGAAAAATCTTTCAGGTTCATAATTTTATGCATGGACCTGATTTCATGTCCATAAGTTCAAACGAGGGTCTGGTCTAATTTTATTAACATAATGACTGAACATATCTCTATTTATACATGTACACACAATTATAAGCTGATACGTATGCCACAAATCAATGTCTTATTCCAATTTTATATTCTCATGGATCATGTTATTTTATTCCATTATGATTCATGTTTTATGGACAACCGTGAATTATCTATGACTCATGTTTTTGATCTATGATATCAGGGGAAGGGTTTTAAAAGTTTATTCTCATGTTCTCAAAACTATATGCTCATTTAATATTGATATGACCCTATTTTACCTTTACTATGAATTTTATATCATACATTATTTATTTTCCTCTCCCCATGTTATTATGAATTGTTTTATGTGCGGTACGTAAATCAATATTACTAAATGGGAAGATATTTTTCAGATAAATTGAATAATTTCACTAAATTATAAGATTATGTACCTTTTCACCAATGTTACTAAACTATTTTTGTCATCAAGAAATTATAATTTGTTGAATATTCATCTAAAAATATTTAATATCTATGTATGATAATCTTATGTCTTTATTGATGGGATTATAGAAATGATTTAGTTAGACATGGTAATTTAGGATGAACAAATTTTACTGAGATGGAAATTGATATTTTGAAGGATATTTTTAGGTATGTCTCTAAGGATGAGTTGAATATACGAAAATTTCATGATTTTTTTGTAAAAGATGTATCATGTGGTTTCTAATCAATTATATCTGTAATCTGTATTATTAATGTGGATATTGATCAATTATAATGAAACTAAGGGTTAATAACTCCAAAATGGGTGAAATGATCTAGACTTGATAGTCACGTGGTTCACGACAAAATATCATGTTGTAAATATGGTTTGACACACCTAGTGGATATTCATTATAAATACAAAAAATCATCATGAAGCATCATGATAGATTTAAATAGATGATGATCATAATTGAACTTGGTAAATCCTTAGGAGTAATATATATAAAAGGTTTCATGATTCAGACATCCCGGAAGTGATTCTTCAATATTATCTTTTTTTCAACATCATTAGTGTTTCCCACGCTATGAATTTTTTTATTAAAGTGATGGAAACATATGTATCTCAATTAATATTAAATATGAAATATAATTTATTGATGAGAAATAATATGGATAATTATTGTAGTAAAGGATTTTGTGATAATGACTAATTAGTTTTCATGATATATGATTAACATCATTCAGTAAAATGAACTCTCATAGTCACCAAAGAAGAGAAGGATATATTTCACTATGAGTTTGGGTAGTGGATACCATTTTTTAAAGAATTTTCTGTTTCCTATATCTCAATAATGTGTTCATATAAAATGAATATAATTCATTAAAGGGAAGAGAAGATTTTCCGAGTGTCTAAAATAAGGAAAAAAACATTTATTTTCAAGAGTAAAATAAAAATTTTAGTTAACACAATAGTTTAGAAAATTAGCCTCCCAAATGTATCATTGAATTTTGAATAATTTAAATGTGGAAGGTATATAAATTCTAAAATTTATTTCAAAATAAGAGTTCTTGTGAATAGTATAATCATCGTTGTATGAGTAATGGTTTATCTATTCATTATGAAGAAACTCTGAAAATAATATTAATGAAAATTGATACTATGGAATAAGATGATGAATTCTAGCTAATGGATAAAGGATGTATATAACAATTGAAATTTTTGTATGTGGGAATTTATGAATTATGTTATATTAGTAATAGAATATATAAATATTTTTATGTAGATGTTTTTCTTAATGAATTTGGTAGAATATATTTAATGGTATAGATGTAAAAGATAATTGTATTAAATATAAGGATATAATTTGTGTAAAATACTTTACAAAGGTAATTAATCATTTATTATGTTCCTATGGTTAATAAAATGGGTTATATTTTGGTAACTAGTTTATTTATATGGATAAATTAAATTGGATATTACCAATTATCTTCGAATTGATTAGTTATTAGGTATGAACGTGGTTTATTCTTTCTTCGTTGGAGTTTTAAAAAAAATTGGTTTAAAGAATATATCAAAAAATGTATTATTTATTTAATAAATACTGAATCATTCATGTTTTCAATAAGGTTTTGTGGCAGTTTAGATTATTACCATGTTTCACAAAGATACATGATATCAGTATTCACATGATTGGAGTTTGAAAATTAATAGCTACTAATTTTGTTTGTGGAATTAATGATAAATTGATTTGGGAAATTTAGTGACATTATTTATAAAGTTTGTGATGTTAATCATATGGATGGGTTATAAGGTTATCCATTTAATTAATTGACTATGTATAGCATTATTTGATTTTTTATAGATTAATGTATTATAGCACCACATAATGAATTTTTTATATTGGATATCCAAGGCTAACCTGTTTTTTAACAAGTGATAGATTAAACGACATATCTTTATATAATGGATCTTGTGATACATTATTGATTCATGAATAGAAAAAAATCACCTAATTGTCTTGAAGTGATGAAGTGAAAATGGATCAAAGAACAAGAAAAGAAGGCAATTTTTATAATGATACCAAGTAATGATAATCCGTATGTATATTTACCCATTTTGAATTCTTGATCATGTCATGAATGAAACCTATCAATTGGATCTTACATGAAACCATATTAGGTTTAAAATGTGTTCTATGTATCTATCTTGATGATGTATATACATGATCTATCATATGCACCAAACATAGAATCCATAACCACTGATCCGGATATTCTTTATGAGGAATAATAAATAGAGATTCTATATAGAATAGGGAAGGTTCTGAAAATTGAGACAACATACCTGGTCAATGTTTTATAGTGAAATATCCTACTTAAGGATTCTATATGGGATCATTATTATTCAATGAGGTATAAATATCTAGAATTTTTTGGTACCGAGTTGATTAATTAATAGGTAAAAATTAATTTAAGGTGGATTTAATGTAACACCCTGAAATTTTGAGAAATATTTTTTTATCAAATAAATTTATTATTTTAAATATTTATCATTACAAAATATAAAGAGCTTCACTTTCATTGTAATGAACACTGAATTTTTCTTATAATATATGCACCACTGGGTGTATCTTTCATTATGCACAAGACCAAGTTTAAATGAAATGTGACATGCTTCAAAAACATAATTATATAATTTGAATGTTTTCTCATAGTCATTAAAATAGGGGGGTGTGAACATGATTTTGAAAATTATGAAAATATATTCATCTCCCTTTTATATCAAATTAATTATTTGGTCACCAAATAATTATAAAATAAAAATAATAATTGAAAATTTTTTATACATTTTTTTCAAAAACTATTATTATGTAAAAAAATTCATCAAATAAATAAATTAAAAAACCGTATAATTTAAATGATTAATTGAAATGGATATATTATATATTCAATCTAATATTTAACAATATTATTATGTGTCTTCTTGAAAAGAGATTAAAATAAATCCAAATTTATAAATTAAAAATGTATTTTTCTTAAAATCTTTTTCATTGAATTTTTTTCATAGTAACCTTCAAAATAATTTTTCAAAAATATTTCCAAAAAACCAAAAAAATTTATTTTATTTTTAAATAATAAATTTAACATTATAATATGATTATATTTTTAAAACTGTTTGAAATTTTTTTTGATGAATCGATAAAAATGTAGAATTTTAATTCCAAACTACCATTACATTTTGATTATTTATAAAGTTAAATTGAATTTATAATTTATTTTAATTAAAATAATTTTAATTATATATGTATATATATATATCTCTCTAATTTTGGTCATTTTTATAATTTTCTTATTTAATTTTGATATAAAAACTTTGTAAAATTTTGAACATTTTTTTATTGGAATACACGATTTCTAATCGTATATGCATGATTAATTTAAAAATAAAATTTACTAATTCTGTGAATGGTATTTGGAACAAGGGATTCCATATTTATAATCACCATAATTTATATTAGCTGATATGGTATAAATATGTTTTGACTATAATGAATAGTAAAAAATAGAAATTATTTATTACGGTTAGTTTAAAAATTGGATTGTCAGTGTTTAAACTAAAATGATAAAGGATAATGTGACATAAAACATATCTCAAATAGATTATATATATATAGATAATAAAATGTATAATTATTATTTTAATCTATTTTTAACCCATGATTCACATGAAAAGCTTGGGTACACCATTTTCATTTAAAAATTTACAAGTGTTCCAGTCACATCACTTGTAAAAGGCCAAACAATTAATTATACTATTAACACAATAAATCCATTCTAAAGTAGAAATTAAATGTGAAAATAACATTCCTACATCCCATATATTATATTAAAAGAATTATATTGTGTGGGATTCCATCTTATGAAGGATTTGTGTGCATTACTAATGTGGTTACTCGAACAAGAGGTGACATTTTTCAATGTGTATTTATATTTTCATTCCTCCTCAACCTCATTAAATTATTATTAGAATATAAAAATATAATAAAACCATAATATTAAATATTATTAGATTAAATTATGGTATTTTCATGAACTAAAACCATCCCCACTTCAATCAAATGGGAATCGAAATAATCATTTGTGTGTAAGGCTGATTGGCACCTCACGAACCAACCTCATTCATTTTCATGTAAGCACCTATCACATTTGGGAATGATGATGAATATAAAGTATATATATATTATAAATAAAAAATTATTATACCAACTCATTCATTATACAATATATTAATTTTTTTACTTCGCATTCTTAAGGGATATGCTAATGTCACTCAAGTGTTTGTCAGACTACCTCACAATGAAATGTTATTTGTTTTTCACTAATTATTTACATGGAAGATAATAAGATTAAATTTAATGAATATAGGTGATATAAGTGAATTAATAATTATATTAATTACATATTTATCATTATTAAAATTTAATATATCATATTTATCTTAACTTTCCACTTACTGAAAGTTGATAAAATTATTCTTTTATATGTAGACTACCACCTCATGAAACGATGAGAATCTATCTTTTTATCTCAAAAAATAGGTATTAAATGAATAAGTATATTTTCATAAAAAAATATTAAATTATAATCATTACTTATATATAATATATTACATGTGTCGTTTCTATAATGGTCATAGAAAAATTGAAATGTTACTCATGCATACGTATGACCTACTGTCTCCATGCTTGTAATGTACTTCATTTATCAAAAAAAATAATTAATGATTATTGTTATAAGTAGAATTTAATTATAAATATTATAATAATTTTGTGATTTTTCTACATATAATTGAACCATTATGAAAGAATGATTACTGAAAATAATAAATCATAACATATATGAAAACAAACCTGTTATTTCTTGAAACTAGATATTAACAATGAATTGGAAATAAATTTCTAATACATTTCAATTAGTAAATTATATATGATATATTATATATAGTTTACATTAAATAATAGATATATAATAATTTTATTTTTATTATACATGATGTTTTAACATTTATGAATGAATTCTAGATTTAAGGTAATGGATTTTTAATCTGTATTTTATTTCTGGGATTCATTTAAAAATTAACTAATCATTAACATTGTGTGGTATATATTATAAACCATGGACTTGATATATCATTAATCATTTCATTTTCATTTTACTTAATGTTTCTTTTTATTTTATTCATTTTTGGGACTCATGATTCAAACTATTACTAAAGCGATCTGGGATATCCATCTCAAGTTATTGCATCTTTGAAAGAATTTTCATATTCACCACATATTTATTTTATGTTCTGTATTTACATTCTATAAATTTATTTTATTATGATTCAACATTAAATTATGGTTATTTATAGTTCCATTTATGTATTTCTATTTCATGGGGTTTACTGTTCAAAAGTTACCATAATGGTATGATATTTTTATCTCAGTTTGACAAGATTGAAATTAATGTTATGTTATGTTATTATATTCTTTAACGAGGTGTATATAAATTCAAATTGAGTTCTAATGTCATGAATTTATTTATTTCCACGATAAGTGATTATCATTATTATTTAAAGTTGATTTTGATTCATATTTTATAATGTGGTAAGATTTTTATGTTACAATCTCATTATTTATCATGAATGTCTATAATTATTTTTCCCCTGATGATATATTGTGATATATCTCTCAATAAACTCAATATTTACAATATCATATGGTTATTTATTTAGAAATTTTTTTTTCAATTTTTTCTTATTTTTTATGAAAATATGATTAAACAAAATTTTAATTTTTTTCCCCTCCTTATTCAAAAACCCATTTTACATCAAAAAACTAGTTTTATAAAAATGATTTCAAATTTTTTAAATTTTTTAAATTATTTATTAAATACAATTTAACCAAGTTTTAATTTTCCAAAAATTATTTTAAATGAATCATCATATACTTTTCCAAATAATAAAAGTTTATCTTTTATTAAAAATTTAAAAAGAGTATTTATTATAACATGAACAACATAAAAGTAATTTTCCACCATTATGACCATTATTTTCTTTGAAGCATTCAGTTAATTTTGTCAATTTTATTTTAAAATATATCAATTTTAACATGGTTAATTTTTTAAAAGTTTATTTTTAATGAAATTTTTTTCCCATAAGTAATGTTTTATGTTGACTTAAAAAATCATTCTCTATCTATGATGTCATTATTTTATATAAATTATTCTTTTATGGGGATATGATCAAAGAAAACTATTATTTTTCATTATATGAATTATGTTTCATGAAACTATGTATGTGAAACCAATTTCTCTTCCATGGGGTTTTATATGATAAAATTCTTATGAAACCTTCTCTTTCATCGAAGGGTAATACTATTATGAAATGATGAAATGATTATGAAACCTATATATTTTCCACAGGTTATTATATGAAGATATGTTTATTAAAACCAATTTTATTTTATGTGCTATTATATGATGGTTTTTTTATGATCATTTTTCCCACAAACATATTATTTTCATTATGTCATGGGTGGGACCTATATATCCCCCCAATGAATTATGTGAAGATGAATTAAAATTAGGGGAAATATATTATGTGTGACCCTCATTACATTTTCACAATGTTTTGTAGTAACCTAATTACATGTTAACAATTTCATGTGTGAACCTAATCACTTGTTCATAATGTTATGTGTGAAAAAATTTAATATTCTATGTGTTTATGCATGGAGTCGTATTTCTAACCATTATGTCATTGATGGACCATTTTTTTATGCCCATACGTTCATGTGAGGGCCTGATTTCATGTCCTAAATATAATCACTAAACCTATCTCTATATATACATTTTCAAAACTCTAAAAGATGATGTGTGTGAATAAATATAGGTTTTATTCCAATGTTATATTCCCAGGGATTGTTTTCATCGATTCCATTGTGATTAATTTCTTAAAAAATTTCTAGATTTATGTTATGACTCGTGTTTTTTTCTATGATATGAATGGTTTGGTTTTAAAATGTTATTATCACCTTATCATACCCATATATTTATGTTATATGGGCATATAACTTATTTACTCTTGCTAAGAATCTGAGTTAACCATTTATTATGTTCCCTCTCCCTAGGATATATAGTAATGTTTTACGTGGGGAATCAATATGAATAGTACTAAATCAGATGATATTTGTTGAATACATTAGAGATCATTCACCATATTAGATTATTTTGTACCTAATCTAAAATTTCACAAAACTATTATGGTTTTTAGGGATATTGTTTTGTATGTAATTTAATATTCTTCTAAAAGGATATAATATATATGTATGATAATATTGGTTCACTATTTTCATCCTATATGAAAATCCAAATAGGGACCACGACCTTCATTTATATGAAAGCATTTAAAAGTGTAAATAATACATTTTCACAAGAAATAAAATCCCCACAATCTTTTAAAATAAAACTATTGATGCCCATTTAAAACCACTTTATATAACATTGAGTTTAATAGATTATTTTAAATCTTATTCAACATTAAAAAACATTTTTACTAATTAAAAACAAAACATTATCAAAATCATAAGCACACAATTTAAATATTTCTGAAGAGACTATTATTTTTTTATAAAAATATATCATTAAAATATCAATAATCCTCTTAAAATGTCATAACACTAACCCCCAAAATTATTATAAGTATCCCACTAAAAATGACAACATAAAAGATAAAAATTACAACCCATTTACTCTCAGAAATTTTCTATCTCAATATTTACAATTTTATTACACAACATTCTAGGTAATGGATACCCCATGGGTATCCCTAGTCCTAGTCATAAATCATAATCATATATGGAAGGGTTCATGAGGGGTCACACACCACAATTAAATTTCCAAACTCCCTTTTCACCAATGACATAAAAACACAACAAGGTGGTCCCTAGACAATGCCATATACTAAGAAAAACATTAAGACTATGGGAAGAAACATGTAGAACACCTACCTCATGCTCATAGAAAACCCCTCATTTAACCATGATCCTTGATTGTAGATAAAACAAACACAAACAAAATGGTATATAACTCCCGATAAATAGGTTTTATCAGCTACAAAATATGGAAAATAATTATGGAAAGCCTCTTTCCGTCTATAAATTGAAATGAAGTGTGAGAATTACTCGGTGGTTTGATTCTCACTAAAATACAACTATGATTCCAATGAATAAAATGAGAACCATCCATGGAGGAAATTATAGCTCATGGTTCATTATATAGACTACTGGATATGAAATGAGTTGGAAAATTTGTTGAAATCATATAAGGGTAAGGAGGAGAAAATGAATTTTTCTCACTTTCAATATGATGAAAATTTTTCCTACGTGGTTTTTTCAAACTGCGAACCTCCAATGTGGTCTATTATATACATGAAGAGGCCAATACAGATAGTTTCTTTGTCCATATTCATGGTTTGGAAAACCATGTGGACACTTTGTGTTCCCCATTTTTCAAATTTTAACGCAAGGTACATAGTTTTTTGGCCAATTGTATGGTTTGGAAAACCAGGTATACAAAACACAATCCCCAATATTAAAAATGATTCTCAAGAAACATGGTCTCCTATTCAAAATCACTTTTTATACCATGATCCCTAATTCTACATGAAATAAGGTCCTGGTGCATGGTTAGCACTAACCATTTGTAAACCATGTGACATTCACTATACATCCCAAATTTACAATGTTTCATGTCCCAGACTCCCATGATACACCTAATACATTCCATAATAATGGGGAATAATTAATAAAATATTGTAAATGTATCTTAAAAAAAATTAAATGAAACATACATCATTGTATGGTTCAGATTATTTTTCCTCCCAACCATAATACTTCTCCCCCCAAAGAAGGGCCATAGGTTTATCCATCCGAATCACTCATCCTATAACAATCACAAAATATATTCAATGGAATCATTTAGCTTCTAAATTACTGAATCTTATCCATGGTGAAACATTTACTGAAGGCTCTAAATAGGTGAAAACATGAGCTAAGACCCATCATCAAAACTAAAAGACCAAGACTATTCTTACACAATATCATCCAACAAAGAAGACATTCATTTAATCAAAAAAATACCCCCATATCTATGTAACTCCATAATATAAACTATTCATTCCATAGAAAAATATACATTTATTAGATTCTTCTCCAATATAATGTATCAACAATCCCTTGGAATGTGTGCTCGAATAATGTTCTTGGTTAAGTTCCCCTTTAGAATGTCCATAAAACTATTAGATTTCCAATCATCATTTCACCTCCTCCTCGTTGTCAAAGCCCAAATAAAAAATTTCATACACATACTCTATGAATGAATTTATAAAAAGAAATATCTTCTCAAATAACTATTCTTTTACAAATGTACACCCATATTTTCCAAGGTGACACACTGAATAAGGTTTGTTAAGATATCTAGACTATTATTTCACTCAATGGATTCCAAAAACTTCTTGGACACATGTTTTCTAGTGAACCTCCCCATATTCCAAAGTCTATTAACTATTAGTGATTGTCTATGGTCAGATTGTGGGGAGAATATAGTCTCTGGTTAGAGACTACCACATCTGATATTTTAAAATTGAATAAAAATTAACAGAATCATAATAACGAACCGCTCAGGAGAAGTATGAATAACTATAAAAGGAATAAATAATCAAATAAAAAACTATATAATATATTATATTCAAGAAATGATGTATTTTCATATATATATACATAATATATAAATGTATTCATACATGAAGTTAAGAAATCAGTGAATCACATGATATTCAAAAGGATCAAAAAGGAAAAACTATCAAAGCAACTTGAGCAGGGGCTTGATCATATCTTATCGAGATCCAATTCTAATCCATGAAACCAAGTCGGTTTTCATAGGTGAGACACTTACCCTTATCCATAACTACTATCATATAATCTACCAGGGTACCACCAGCTATGAGGATAAGATATGAGATAATTCATTGTTGGACACAACTAACGATGTCTATACAAAGCCAATATGAAAATATAAACGAAATAGTGTGAAAGTATATAAATTTAGGTAATGCTAAGAAAATAGCACAAACATGATTCAGCCTCAGATGGTGTCGTAATATGTTGACATTTAATTAATTGATTATATTTTTCTATAATAATTATTATCAAAACTAATCTATTATCCCTGTATTATAAAAGGAAACACTACATTCCACCAAATATATGATACGCCATATAAAGCTTAAATGAAAAAATAAATTTTATTATTTAAATGTGATCTTTATAACCAAACTATTAAGCTAGATAGAATGAATAAGAATAAATTTTTTATGAAATAAATATAAACATCCCACTTAGTATAAATGTTATATTAATTTCTTATAAAATATTCACATAATTTTTAGTAATGTCAATTTATTTTTCAAAAAATACATTGTCTTCCAAAAGTATTATTATTTTTTATATAAAAATAATATAATAAATTTATTAAGATTTTATAATATTATTTTCATAAAATGAATTGAATTTCTTAAATAATCATTAGAAAATTAATCTAGGGTGTTATTTTTAGAATTTTTTATAATTTTTAATTTTTTGGTGAATTGTCAAAAATCTTGTTTTTTAAAACACGTGGTTCTTATTTTGATATCGTGAAAACATAATTATTATATGTAAATTTTTTATACTTGTGTAAAAACTAAAATATTATTTATTAATATCATAATTGTATAAGGATAGTTCATAACAATTATATTATAATTTATTTCATGTGAAATTTAAAAATCATTTTTAGTGCTAATGTAGGTCCTATGCAATATTGGAATAGTACTATTTTGTTCTTTATAGATAATAATTTAGTACTAAAAAGTATTTTGATGATTTTATATTAATTATATGTTATAAATTAGTATATTATTGATATTTTATATATTTATATTTATATAACATAAATCTTATCCAAATACTTTTATAATGATTGCATAAGTCATGAAAAGAAAATTTAACATATTAAATACATTATATTGAACTGGGTGTGAGTAAGTATATGTAATAAAACAATATAAAGTATTATATTCATACCTTTCTATTTATATATAGAATATTACTTTTTTCCATGTTTTATATTTGAAATAACTAACTAAATGTTTATTCAACGGTGATGAGGTACTTGTGCAGGCAGAAGAAAAATCAATAAATTGATTTTAATTAAAATTATATTTCTCCTTAAATAACCAAAAAAATTATAAATCATAAAATATGAGGTGGTTTCTACCCTAACCATTAATGTGATCAATTTATCACCTATTGGATTAAGATGGCTGATATTAATACCCTTATAATATTTTACTTAAAAGAAATCCAAATAGTTCACACAATGTTTTTTAATTTGTAGAACATTTTTAATATATTGTTTTACAAAATATATGTTTGATAAAAAATATTATCTATAAATATAAAAGTATTATCTTATAATGTGAATTTATTATTAATTTTATTGGATAAAATATTTACCTAAATGTCTTGCACAACGATCAGCTAGTGATTAATAAATTATTGCAATAATCAACAAAATTATATTAAAATTATTAAAATTAATATAATTTGATATAATGAAGATGATAAATGATTTCTATAGAAATATATCACATGTATATGATATAATAAAATAAATTCATAAAATTTGAATCTTTTTTTTATGTTTAGGTTGTCATATTAAGGAATAATGTTAAATTTTAAAATAATGACATTTCGTGAATAAAATATATTATTAAACTTCATAAAAATCATAAAACTATTAAATAAGGAAATATGGGATTATATTTTCAGTAAATTTGAATCCCCTATTATTTATTGGTTTCCTTGATGTATGTAAATCTATAATAGTCTCAACAATGCTTTAATATCGTTGGAAATCCCAAAAGTGTCCCTCACCTCAATTATAAACAGGGACACATTAAATCACTTCACATAAAAACCATTAACCTTCTTCATCAACCATATTCATCCAAAATATCTTCTCCAATTATCTATCCACATTCCTGAGTCTCTATTATCACTAAAAGGCCAATTCCAAGTTTCTTAAGCGATCATTCGACGAGGAGATATTAAAGAGGTAAATTTCTTAATCCACTTCTCTTAATTATTTTTCTTATTCTAACTTATACTCAACTAATTCATCCATAAATTAATAATAAAAATATTATCAATTATATACTAGAGTTTTATTTTTCAATTGGAACATATCATATACTTTTATTCTCCGTTTTTTATTATTAAATCGTACACAATTGTTGCCCAAATATTGGTGATTAACAGTTTTCTTTGATAATGGGTTATTGTTTTTAACTACCACCTTACTTTATTGCCCTAATACTATTATTTTGGAAAAATAAGGTTTAAATTATTATATTTAAACATAGGAAATATTATTTAACTAATTTATCGGTAAGATTTTAAATAAAATGAAAATAATTTTTGATGGTCGGAAGAAACAACAGAATAAACTCAGTAATTATAATTATGATTTTATCAAATGAAACATCATCATGTTGGAATGAAGAAAATGATATTTTTTGGAAAATTTAAACTTATGATGTTTCACGAATAACATTTGTTTCCAATTATTTTTTAATATTTTCAGTTTACAATTTACAGCACAATAAATCGACTATCAAACCATAAATTGAATTCACTAGAAAAAAATGAATATTAAAAAATATTTATAAAAAATGGGTTAGAATATATCAAAAAAAGTAAATATAATGAATTTTTAATATGATTATATTTCTGGAATAAATTAATACCATTATTTAAATAATTATATAGGAGATTTGAAAACTTTTGAATCAAGTAGAATAATAGGTAATGGATTTCCTTTTAAAAATACCCACTTAGTGTTATAACTATTTTTTTAAGAATTGTTTTTATAAAGTATAAGAAATTAGTGAATTTTACTAACTTTATAAAGCCTTAAATTTTTTATCATTTATTTAAATAACTAAATGTTTAATTTAAAAAAAATCTATTCTGAGTGTGAAAATTTATTTCAAAATATTGTATTATCTTTCATATAAGATTTTATGATGCAAGAATTCATATTTTATGATTATGTACTCATTCAGGGGAATTTGTTATGATGATCGGTGGTTCCATTATAAACCAGATATGGGTTAGTCTATGATAGCACAAACAACACATTCGTTATGTTGAAATTTTACCATAATTGTTATTCCATGTTTAACTATGATAGTAACATCGTAAGTTAGCTTTGAGGATTACAATCATAAGGTATCCATGAGAGTTACAATCATATGGTAGTCATGAGGGTTATAAGATATGTATTTATGATAATAAAATGATACTCCAAGTTACCAGTATTTTTTATTTATGATTTTAATTTTTTTATATGAATCTATTGTTTTTATAAGGTATGTTATTATGTATATGTTCAATGGAAAAAAAATGTATAAATAATTATGCACTAGGGATTTATTTCCTTATTTTTATACCCCTTTCTATTATTTATATTCTCATACCATGTTTTCATATTTTTTTACATAACGATTATGTATGGTTAAAGTAAATTAATAAATAATTTCTAAATTTATGACGATTTTCATAGAATGTAATCATATTTGGCTTTTAAAAGTTTCATATTATGAAAAAAAGTACATTGAGTAGAATTTCCTACATTTTAATAATTTAGTTTCAATATATGATTTATGACCAGATTATGTAAAACAATTATCATAAAATATATTTTTGGGAAATTAATAATGTAGATTCTAATTGAATTAACAATATTATTTACTTTTGAAATTCCAGGTCCTCACAGATCGTATTAGAGTAGGGCTTAAATACCTATTTGTGATTATGATGTTTTCTTGATAGGTTTTGTTATGTGTTCGGGATGTCATTGTTGTGTTATAATCATATGGTTGGTGATAATATAAATTTCATAAAAACCCCTTAGCATTCTTTATGTTACGGTATTTTTAGGTGAGTAATGGTATTTTGGGAGACAACTATTTTTCAGTTAATATTGTTTTTGTTAGATTTTGGAATGAAAAATTAAAGGAATAATATAACCTTTGTGGTTATAAAACTAATTTAATATTAATTATAATTTTTTTATTTTTGATAAATTTTCTTAAAATTATACGAATGTTATAAAAATTATTGGTTTAGTGAAAAAAGGGCATTACATGCAGGTCGGGTGACTACCTATCACATCCAGCAAGGTGATAGGAATCAAACCTCCAAGAAAAGGGAGAAAAGGGTAAAATATATACCACTAGACTACATTATTTCCCAGTAAGTATAAAATTATTATTTTTAATTAATTTATCTTATGGATCAAGTTTAGTTTCTATTTAGATAAAAATTGGATTGGAAATTGATTTTCTGATTAAGTGATTGATATTATTTCATAAGACGTTCACTATTTTAGGAACTCAATACATTTATGGTATAAATATTAATATGGTATTTTATTGAGGAATGAATGTTTGATTAAATTTTGGAGTCATATATGAGTTTATATTTTATTAATGGTGAGTTAGGTAATTTGTGAAAATTGTGACTATATATTGGAGATCATGTGATTTAGAAATATAATTTTTTGTAAAAAACATTTAGAGTGATTGGTGTTATTTGAGATAAATGATACAAATTATATTGTAATAATATGTTATAATATCCTTCTAATTATTATGATTCAATCTTGTTATAAATTATTTTTAAGGAATTTTGTGTATATTCAAATGATCTATGTTGACATTTGGGTATTACTATTAAATTATACATATTAAAAGTAGTTTCTCTTCAAATAATGGTATATAATTTTTCAGAATTATCTTATATTATCATAACCATTTCTATTTGTCTGAAGTTTTCAGTATAAGATAAATATATAACTTATATTTTTTTGGATTATGTGATTTTCTATAAGTTTATTCTAGTGCTTCATGAATGTAAAAGTCATCTAGATTAGTCATCATTAAAAGAACAAGATGAGTTTGGTGATGAAATAGATTAAAGAGTGAAAATATAATTTTCAAGTATGTATTTTAACTCATATTCATTTTTTATAATTAAAATTATGTAGTTAAAATTGTTAAATATATTTTGAAAAAAAAATTATTCATTTACTATTATCAATGGCCTTTGAACCCATCACATATTTATAGTCTTCTAATGATTATCTTTTCCATGATCATGTTTTGTATCACTCTATATTTTTTCTTAAGGGTTGTTTTTTTCTTCCATTTCCATGTTATCCTACATCTAAACATAGTTTCCGTTATCTTATGCATCTATCAAACTACCCTTTGATTTAATTTTAAGAGGAATTTTTATTAATACATTTCTAATGTGGGATTTCAATATAAGTTGTTTTAAAACTTCAAACAATAGTTACCCAGCCAATATTTAAAATTGAGGGGATGACATTTAAAAAAATATGGGGATAATGTAACATCACAATATTTTAAAAGGAAACACTATGATCAAGAGCATATAAAATACACCCCAATTTGCATAAATGAAGAAGTAAATTTTATTGTTTAAATATGACCATTATAACTAATCCATTAAATTAGTTGGCATAAATATAAATAAATTATTTATAAAATAAATTTAAATTTTCAACTCAATATGATTTTTGTGTGAATTAATTATTAAATAGTCACACAATTCATAGAAATTTAATTCTATTCATCAATAAATACATTTTCCTAAAAAAATTAATTATTTTTTTAAAAAAATAATATAATTAATTTTTAGAGATTTTATATTATTTAATTTGTAATATGACCTTAATTTTTTAAATCAGCATAATAAAATTTTTACATGCTAAAATTTTGATAATTTACGGAAAAAGTTATATTTTTTTTGTTAATAGTAAAAAATATTGTTTTTTATTAATTACAGTATATTTTGTGATATCCTAATGATATAATTTTGATATAAAATTTTATTAAACATATTAAATGAATATAATATTATATTATAGTATATATTTTAAAAAAAAAATTAGAAAATGTAAATTATAATGTATTTGATGATAAATATAAAAAACATTTTTACTAATGATACAGTTGTTTCACAACATTGGAAAGGTCAAATTTGGACCTTTATATGTACTAATTGTGTTCTTAAAAGTATTTTCAAAACATTTTTAATAATTATTATCTATAAATGAGTATTTTTACTGATTGTTTTTTAATATTATTGCAATGAACCAAATTTACTGTGGCCTTCCTTTTCTGAAAATACAATGCTAGTGGTGTTCTTGGGGGTCACAATGGTTTGTAAAAAGGATTTTAGAAAAAAATTTGTTTCACCAAATGGTTTCACCAAAATGTTGGTATCGTTCTTGTGGCACACTGAGATGGTGGCTCTATAATGGGGGCACTACAAAATGGTGGCAACATGATGGTGGAACACTGAAATGGTGGCACGATGATGGGGGAACACCAAAATGTGGCACTAAAATGGAAGAACATAGAAATAGTGGCACGCCATAACAGTGGCACCGTGATGGTGGAACAATGAAATAGTGGCACTGTTATAGTGGCACTGTGATGGTATCACACCAAAAAAGGGGCACACCAAAACGGTGGCACAGTAACGGTGGCACTATGACAGTATCATAGAAAAATGGTTTCACCTTGACGATAACCCACTGAAACAGTGGCACACCAAATGGTGGCTCACCTTTTGCCAAATTTCCAGTTTTTCTGGTTTTCTCTTGTTTTCTATTTTATCCTAATTCCACATAAAAGGATTGATAAATGAATTTCTTATCAATTAATTTCTGTTTTTAGAGACATCTTCTCCATTTCTAATGGAATTATTAAATCTAAATTAATTTCTAACATGTGGAGACCCTTGAAGATGAAAAACTGTGTGGTAAAACTATGATCTGATTTTCATGAAATTTTAAATCGTCTCCCTAGTTTTTAGATCTTGTTTTTCATAAAACTCTATCTCTTCATATATTATTTTTTTTCAAATGCTGAACCTAATTCATTCTTCGCTAGACTAGTCATGTGCCTCTTCTAGAACCCCCTTTTTTGTATTTCATCATGGTGTTTCCTGTTATTTGTGTGATCCCAAATTTTTGTGCAAAATGAGTTTTAGTCACCTGTTCTTTCTAGTAGGGAATTTCCTACCACTCATTAATTATGAATCATGTAGGGTGGGTATAATGACGTGTCTTTGTGAGAATGACTGAACCCAAATTTAACAAATATAATGATACATAATAAATGGGGGAATAGGGAGATGTTGATTCATTATTATTTGTTTTAATTATTATCATTGATGAAGATGTCATCTATTGTGGAAATTTGGAATCTGAAAATCATTGAACATTGTTTTCTTTTCATGTGAACTTGTAGTGTTATATATTCTTGTGGTGATGCTTCTATAAATGGAAGTAACATGAAATTTTATTAATCACAGATACTTGGTTAAACAAAAGGATTCCTCATGATCAAACTGATTGTTTGATCATCCATGTTATTTAAAGTGAAATTATAGATCCCATGTTGGCTAAATCTAAATATTCTCAGCTTTATGGTGTGGTCATTTGCGTTATTTTATTGGGTTCTAGCCTTGTGTGGGATGTTTGGTGCTATTGTGGGAGGCACATTTGTGGGTACCAGGGGTGGATAAAGAGGTTGGTCCTATGTATGGGGAAGGGTATGTTTGTGCAACATGTCAATTTTTTTGGTGGTGTTTTTCTATTTTATTTTTTTATGCGGTGGTATAGGGGTGTGATAGAATCTTTAGTTGAGAGATTGGTTGATTGTGGAATGTTTAAACTTGTAGGTTGTTGGACTTCCATTTTTGTGTTGTGGTTGTCTAATGGAGTTTTTTTGTAGGACTGAACCTTGGGTTGCTTGTTGTTTTGGGGTGAATATAGTTTGTAGTTTCCTTAGTATTGGTGGAATAAATTAATTTTTACCCAATAATAAATATCAAAAATGTGGTTAAATGAAAAAAGGGATGGTTTTATGATTTTGAAGTGGCTATTTGTATGGTCGGGCATATTGGGGTAGAAGCAAAAGTGGTTTTGGTGGGATGGTTGTTTTTTGGAGACATGTAGGTTGGGATAAGTGTTTTCTTACCTATATGTATAAATTTTATTTCAGAGTGATTTTGAATACGCACCCCACCCTTTTAGAGAACTATATTCTAAACACCCCCATTTCATGGGGGAGGGTGTCTCTCCCAACATCATGGTGGGAGGATGGATGGATGGATACTAAATTTCTTCCTTGCACCCCCTTATTGGCTCAAATTATAGTGAGTACTCAAAAAGGCTCTAATGGATTAAGGTTTAATATATCTCAATATCTTTTAGGTAGGTTATGTTGTGACAGAGTGGCCTAGGTGTCTGTGGGACACATTTGTTTCCAAAGTGTCTTTGGGATGAAGCGTAAGTATTTTTGGGCGAGAGGTGTAGTTTATGTAACCCAGGTGTCTATGGGTGGGGTGTGTGTGGTTGTATCCTTGATGTGCGTAGGTAGTTGTGGTAGTGGGATAGCAGTTGGGGAAGGGTTGTAGCGTCAAGATGTTATCTATTTGGAATAAGTAGTTAACCTATAGGAAATGTGGTGTGGGGTACCCAAATCATCCATGTTCTTATATTATTACCTTACTTGAATTGTGTTATTAGTTGATCATGAAATGGTGTGGATGGGATGGTTAGTATTTTTCCTTGGTAGGGGTAGTTGGATTATATTGTTTCAATAGGGGAATTAGTAGGATTCTCCCACTTTTGCACTAGTGACTTTGGTTTCCCTATCGATTATACATGCATGCACACCCAAATGATATATAACTTTTTTCGGGATTCTAGGAGGATAATGAGGACTGTGATGGACTTTAATAGCTCAGGTGATGAGATAGTTATGGTACTTTTACTTAGTATTTTCTCCTTCTAACATGATTTATAATTTTTTTGTAACTATGTGGCATTTTATGTTGAAATCATGCATGGGTTGAAATTTAGAATCACTTTATATAAGAGTTATGTGTTGTTTGGGAATTTTAAAATATTATCTCCAAATCCTGTTTTTACTTAAAATGGAAACTCCGTCCATTTTTTTGTGAGATTATATACCTTTGGTGGTAGAATCCCCTCCAGGGCCTTTTGAAAGGCAGACTCGGGGGGTCGTTATCTATCCATTATCCTGAATAAAGAAGGGTATTGAACTTTTATTTCCCTTCCCTCATCATGAATATGGTAGGTCATGACAGGTGAGGATGTTTTCTATGTTTTATTGGGTTCAATATTTCTATGGTTTGTGGTGTGTTATTGTGGGATGCACGGTTGTGGTTACTAGGGGTGGACAAAGGGGTCGGTCCTATTAATGGGGAAGTGTATTTTTGTGTAGTGGGGCTGGTTTTTGGGGGTATTTTGCTATTGGAGTTATGTATGTGGTGGTATAGAAGGTGTGATGGAATCTTAGGATGGGAGACTGATTGATTGTAGAATGGATGAACTTGTAGCGAGTGGGACAACCTTTGTTTGTGTTATGGATGTCAAATGGTGTTGTTCAGTGTGATTGCACCTTGGCTTGATTGTTTTTTTGGGGTTAGTTGTTGTTGGTATATTCCCCATTAGTGTTGTAAAAAATTAATTTCAACATTTAAATATAGAATATAATGGTGTTAAATGAACAAGTGGTAGGTTTTATGCTTTGCCCTTGGCTGTTTGTGTGTTTGTGCATATAGGGGTAGCAGAAAAACATGTTCTGGTGGGCTAGTTGTTTTTTTGGGATTCATAGTTTGGGATGAGTGTTTCATTACCTATATATTTAAATTATAGTTCCTTGTGATTTTCAATACATTTCCCACCCTTGTCGAGCACTATATGCTAAACACTCCCATTTCATGTTGGAGGGGGTCCTTCCCAACATCCAAGTGGGAGCATGAATGGATGGATACTGAATTTCTTCCTCACACACCCTTCCATCTTTTTACAGCATGAGTGTATCTGATAAAGCTATAATGTCATGGGGATTTCTATATCCCATGATCCTTTAGGCGGGTACTGTTCTTACAGAGGGTCTCATGTGTCTTCGGGAAAGGATGGTTTCCCATGTGTCCTCGAGATGAGGCCCAAGTGTGTTCGGGTGAGAAGTGTGGTTGTTGTAACCCAGGTGTTTTTTGGAGGATGTGTTTGGTTGTTCCCTTGGTGTGTGTGGGATGTTTTGGAAGTGGGACTGAATTTTGTGGAGGGCGGTAGCACCCAAATGTTATCTATTATTATGGAGAAGTTAAATAGTGGTAAAAGTGTTGCGGGGTACCCAAATAATTGATGTGATTATATTATTAACATACATGACTTGCGCTATTTGGTGTGAATTCCTTGGTGAGGATGGGATGGTTAGTATTGTTCCTTGTTATGTGTGGTTGGTTTCTATTGTTTTCATAGGGGCATTAGTATTATTCTCCCACTTTTCTGTGAGTGATATTTATTTCCTTAATGAGGATAATTATATGCTCTCTCGATGATATTAAACATTTTTTCAGGTTTCTAGGAGGAAATTTAGGACCATGGTGGACATTACTAGATCGGGCATGGGGATAGTTGTTGTTCTGCTACATAGTCTTTTATTTTCATACCTTTATTTGAAAATTTTTTCTACCATTGTGGTTTTTTATATTAAAATCATATATGGGTTGGACTTTGGTATACATTATATAAAATATTAATGTTTTTCAGGAATTTTACCATCTTATCTTCTGATACTGTTTTCATTAAAAAAACAAATGTCTTCCATTTTTATGTGAGATTTTATACCCTTTTTGATAGTCACCACTATAGTTCATATTGAAGATGGTACATGGGGGGTCATTATCTCTCCTTCATCGTGATAAATGAAGGTAATGGAACTTTCTTATCTCTCACCTTGACATGAAGAAGGAAGTTCATGAAACAATTGTATCAGAGGATAATTTTTGAGAGATATGATGGAGTTTAGAGTTCGCAATAGTGAGTATTCCATAGAATGGAAGGACAATGGTATTGGGAAATATTGGTGTGTGAAATCATCCTGGGAAGACTGACATGGACATGAGATTTTAGGGCCCCCCGTGATCTGATGCATGTACTACGGGCCTACCAAATGTCCATGTGAGGCTACACTGATGATCGTGGTTAGGAGTTCCTCATTTACCTTATAATCTATGGCACCTAGACATCACCTACACGTGGTATGAGAAGTTGAGTAGCATCAGGCATTACGTGGTTGTTCGGTGGAGGGCCGATAGAGAGGAGGAAGATAACTAATGTCAAACCCAATTCATTTTTTCCAGCAGTAGACCCTATGGGAGTACATGTTCTATGTTTCAGACTTAAATTCTAAGGTTTCTCTTGAGGAGCTAATAATCACCTTTACATGGATCTTTTCTCTAAGGGAGTAGTTGGTTCCTTTGGAAGTGAGACTGATCCAAGGATTGGAACGTCCATTGTGGACACTATAACTAGGGTAGAGGAAGAGATTGTTTTCTCAAGAAATGACTTTGATATGGAGTTTCATGAAGAATTTCATTCCATGAAGATGATGTATGAGAAGAGGAAGGATCTACTCTCCTTCCCACAAGAGTGTATGTGGGTGAGGGAAATGGGGATTAAGTTCAAGGATCTCCTATTCTTTTTTCCAGATCACTGTTTGGATGAGGAGTCATGGGAGATATTCTAGTTGGAGGCACTCCAATATTATCTTCACTATGTTGTCACTCCCTTTACCCTATTGATATACATAGAAGTTCATATGATATATGATGTAGTGGATTAGATGCACTAATAAGAAGGTGTACTAGGAGAGGGGATCCAGCCGAGTTCATCTATGGGGAAGGCAGTCAAAAGTAGGTCTCCTATATCTAGGCCTTCCCGGTTTTCGCCACCGAGAAGAAGGCCTCAACAGTTCCAGTTTGGATCTCTTGGTCCTCACCCTTTCATCATGGGCCCCAGACCGAGGTTATTTGTCTTTGGAGGGTGCAGACAACTTCAGAGGCAGTTCACGGTTTGAGATTTGAATGGTGAGGTTGGGCATGTTTAGTGCGCACCTCACCAACAGTAGTTATCGGTCATACCTTTACACCAGTAGGGAAAGTGGTCTCCTTATCCACTGAGGATAGACTTTTATGGGTGAGTCCAACCTTAGGGTACCCTATAGTTAAATCTAATAGGGTTTGATAGAGGAGGTTCTCAACAGCTGAGGGCTTGTGGAGGTGGGTGTGGGAAGTTTCATGCTGTCAAGGCAGCAGTTCTAATATGGTTGGAGATGGTATAATGTACAATCAGTATATTTTGTACTCTTGGGTGTTATTTCTTTGATTAAGGATCCTCTCTCATTTTTTGCATGATTTCTAGCATGTTCCTTTTGACTATATGTAGAGATAATTTTTGTGCCCCTAGTGTTGAGCACGCCAATTGGATCTTAGACTAGTCTGTATGATGTTTCTGGGGATGTAGAATGATATTATGGCCACATTAATCCCTTGGGGATCCTCCTCTTCTATATATACAACCATACTATGTCATAATTGGAATAAATAGTTTGTTCTTTGTGTATATCGTTATCCACTACTTATGAAGGAGAGTCTTGATCTATAATTTTGATATCCAGCGTGTATCTTTTATTGATAAGCACATTCATTATGGGGGTATCCATCATGAGGATCCTCTTATTCATTTGTTATCCAATATCTTCGAATGTATTATGGGTGATGAGATGGTGGACATACTAGTACTTATTTGGGAGTTCCTCAATGTTTTCCATAAAGAGGATAAGACTTTACCCCCTCAACATGAGGTTGAGTTTGGAATATACTTGCAACATGGTGCCCATCTGATTTTGATGACTCCAAATTTGATGGAGCCTTCTGATTTATACGAGATGAAGATTCAAATTGATGACATAATGAATAAGAGTTTTATCTCACAGATTGTGAGACTATTGGGTTTTCCAGTCTTGTTCACGAAGAAGGAAGATCTTGGCACGAGGTCATGCATAGGCTACCAGAGACTGAATAAGGTAATGATCATGAACCGTTACCCTCTCTTGACAGTGGACATTCTTTTGAACTAGCTAATGGGATAAATTTGGTTCTAAAAGATCAATATTTAGTCTAGATATCACTAATTGAGTGTGAAGGTGGGTGACATCCCAACGAATTCTCTCTGTTATAGGTAAGGGCACTTTGAGAAGTTGTGCAAGTGAATGTTCTGGAAGCGGTACGGGTACTTCCTTAGACATGTGGTGTCTTAGCAGGTTATAATAGTTATCCTATCAAAGGATGAGGTAGTTGTCGCTTAGGAATCACCCATAAACAGAGTAGATGTAGAAAACTTCATTGGTCCATAAGGCTATTACAAGAGTTTCATACCCTACTTATCTTGATTTGTGGCTATGTTGACAGCTTTGATCAGTAAATTCCATGGCTTTTTTTTGGAGTGAGATGTATCTAGTAGATATTAATAACCTGAAGGTGAAGTTGGTCAGTGGTGTAGTCATTAGGTTTCCAGTGTAAGGGGTGGTGTTTGAGGAGTTCTGTGATGCTTCTGTCCTTGGATTTTGTTGTGGTATGATCCAATAAAGGGGACTAATATCTTATGGATCTAGGTAGTTACGTACTCAATGAACGTAACTATTCAACCCCTGATCTGGAACATGGAGTGGTCATATTCACAGTAATGTTTCAGAGAAATTACCACATAGGGGAGCACTTTGTGGTCTTCACGTATCATAAGAGCTTAATGTATATCACCTCACAACGATACATGAACATGAGGTAGTGAAGGTTGATGGAATTTTTATAGGAAAAATAATTATTATATCATAAACCATAGGAAATGAGAATGTGGCGCTCAGTGCCTTATATAGGACGTTGAAAAATATTTTAGTTTTAGAATCGACAGATTCCAGGAATGAAATGGAAGAGTTGGCCACATGACACCTAAATACAAGGTCAAATAGAGGGAGAGGCTATCTATTTCAGATAACAGTGTATTCTTCCATGGATAGAAAGGTGGAGGAGTTTTAGTGTAGGAACTCAGAGACTTAAGTGATGCATGATCACGCTATCTAGGGTGATGCTTTAGAAGGATGGTCTGAGGACTTTCATAATCAGTTGTCGATCTGTGGGAATCAGTTTTTCCCCAAATAAATGCACAAGGCAGTTCTCCATGTGTTCCATAAATCACCCCTGATGGTGAATTTAGGAGTTTCTAAAATATATGAAGGCTTTAGGGAACCGTTTTGTGGGCTCGGGGTGACGCGAGCAGTGGAAGAATTTTTGGAAGGGTTCCTATTATGCTAGTAGGTGAACGATGGTCACCATGTTCAAAGGGACCTATTGAATCACATATACATTGCATAGTGGATGTGGGATGTCATATCAATGGATTTAAACACAAGATTCCCTAGGACTAAGGGAGGATGAAATTCTCTTTGGGTAGTAGTGGATCAGTTGACTAAATAATCTCACGTCATAGAGATCAAGGAGTTGAGTGCATTGGTTTCCATAGCTCAAAGTTATATGGATGAGGTGGTGTGGTATCATGGAGTTCCAAGATACATTTTTTTGGATTGGGAATCATGTTTTATGTCAATAGTCTAGAGGAAAATGTCTCATGCCTTTGTCACCCATTTATTCCTCCCTCGCTACATTCCACCCACAGATGTATGGTCAAATAAAAGGGACCATACCGACATTGGATGACATGTTACGGGCATGTATTCTAATCTTTAGTGGGTTATGGGTGTGATGTTTTCATTCGGTAGAGTTTTCATACAATAATAGTTTTTAATCTTCCATTTGTATGGATCTGGTCCAAGATCTATATCGGTGGTCGTGTTGTTCACTCATGTGTTGGATGGATGTTGGGGTGGCATCTAATATTAATCTAGATGTGGTGAAGAGTATGATAGGGAAGGTTCATCTTGTCCATGAGATGATGAAGGTAGATCATGACTAATATAAGTTTTATGCAGATCATAGGAGGACGCATATTGAGTTTGAGGTTGGAAACCATGTATTCTTGATGGTTTCACCTCTACATGGGAAGTAGATGTTTGGTTTAAGGTGAAAGCATTCTCCCAGGTTCATTAGTCCTTTTGAGGTGTTTGGACAATTTGGCAAGGTGACATATAATCTATTTTTTACACAATGGTTGGAGAGTATCTACGACGTCTTCCAAATATCTTAGATCTATCGGTATAAACAAGATGACTCCCAAGTCATTGAATGGGGGATTAGATATCAACACTGACCTTATTTTCATGGAGTGACCAGTAATAATCAAGGATCATAAGGAGAAGGTGATTCATTGATTGGAAATTCCTTTGGATCATGTGTTATGGAGGCATGGTGGCCTCGAGGAGAGTATATGGGAGCGAGAGGCATAGATGTGCACCTAGTATCTAGAGTAGTTCTAATTTTTTCTCTTGCATTTTCCTTTATGTTTTTATTATTACGAAATACTTGACCACTTTTGATGTAATATGTGTTGTTTCCCTATCCTATGAATCTATTGAAATTTACTGACTATGGGGAGGGGAGGACATGATCTCTAATCAAGAAGAATTAAGGTGGATTTGAGTGAAAGCATGCAAGGGGGTGAGTGCCTACAAAAGTGTATATTGTTTTCATATAGATGATAGAGATCACTAATTATTGGGTCTATAAAATTTGACCTCTTTTATTTGAGTGGTTTTTGTGGAAGTAGTGGTCCGTGAGGTGTTCTGGGATTTCAAGGTTTTCTTTCCTATTTTCAAACAACATTGGGTGGTTGGACCCTGAGATGTATCTTAAGGGGTGGTTGTTCGGACCCCTATTTTTCTCTGATTGGTTTCAAATTATCAAGGATGAGAATTGTTTGAGTGGTATCTTATGTAATGACATGGATTTCCTCAAGCCATTCCTTTGTGAAAATCCAGTGCATGTGGTGTTTTTGGGGGTTACAATGGTTTGTTTTAAGATTTTTCCAAAAAAAAAGATTAACAAATGAGTTTTCCCAAAATGATGGCACACAGAGATGGTGGCAGTATAATGGTGGCACCGTAATAGTGGGCAACCTAAATAGTAGAACCGTAATTGTGGAACCAAAATTTTAGGCACTGTGATAGAGGTATTGTGATATTCTGACACTGAAATAGTGGCACACCAAAATGGTGGCACACCAAATGGTGGCTTAACCTTTTCAAAATTTCCAGTTTTTCCAGTTTCCATATTTTTCCTACTCTACCCAGTTCAGTATCAAAGGCACATTAAATGAAGAAACTATCAATTATTATCTATTTTAATTTTGTATTCACGATTTTCAATGTAATTACTAATTCTAAATTAATTCCTAACTTTAGGATAACCTTCAAACTTCCAAACCACGCGGTCAGACCACAATCTGATTTTTATGAACTTTGAAATCGTCTCTCTAGTATTTAGGATCTCTCCTTTTCATAAACCAGTATATCTTCTTCTCTTCTTCATTTATGTTCCCCATGGCGTTCCTAAGAACATCATCTCTAAATGATTCTTTCACCTATGCTGGAGCCCCCTCATGTACAATTATTATTGTAGTTTCCTGTTGTTCATGTGATCCCTTGTTTTTGTAAAAAGTGGATTTTTGGTCACCGATTTCTTCAAGTAGATATTTTTCAACCACTAGTTAATTTTTCATCATGTGGGTGGGTATAATGACACCTCTTTTTGAAAATGGATGAATCCACATTTAAAAAAGATAATGATAAGTAATTAATGGGAGATGGGGGAGATTTTGATGATGTGTTGATTGTTTTAATTGTTATCTATGTTGATGATGTGATCTATTATGGCCATATAGAATCTAAAAATTATGGTCATTGATGGTATTTTTATCCGCACTTGTATTGATATGTATTTTTTGTGGTGCTGCTTTAATAAATGGGTGTAACATAAAATTTGATTAATCACTTATACATGGTAAAACAAATGAATTCCCTAGGATCAAACCTATTCTATGATTACCCCTATTATTTAAAGTGAAATTAAAGATCCCCTATTGGCTAAATCTGAATATACCTAGCATAATGGTGTGGTTACATGTTGTGTTTTATTGGGTTAGAGACTTTTGTGGCTTGTGTGGTGCTATTATTTGAGGAACAGTTGTGGGTATCAGGGGAGGACCTAGGGGATGGTCTTAATAATGGGAAATTGTATGTTTGGGCTATGAGGCTGCTGTTTTTTGTTGTTAGGATGTGGGATTTGTGTATGGGGTGGTAAAATACGTGTGATGGAATCTAATGTTGAGTGATTTATTGATTAAGTAATGAGTGATCTGTTAGGTAGTGGGACTGCCTTATTTTGTGTTGTGGTCATTGAATGGTGTTGTTCCGTGGGATTACCCCATGGCTTGATTGTTGTTTTGAGGAAGTTATAGTTGGTAGTTTCCCCAGAAGTTCTGGAATAAATTTAAGTGAACCTCATAATAAATAATGGTAAGTGGTTAACTAAAAAATGGATTGTGTTTGTGCTTCAGTAGTGGTTGTTTGTGAGGTTGTGCATATAGGGGTAGTAGACAAAGTGGTTCTGGTGGGCTGGTTGTTTGTTTTGGGAACCATAGGTTGGGATGACTATTTGTTTACCTATATTAAAAAATTTTAGTTCATTCTAATTTTCAATATGCACCCACTCTTTTTGAGAACTTTGTACTAAACCCCCTCATTTCAATGGGGGAGGGTGTCTTCCCCGCATCCTAGTTGGAGGATGGATGGTTGGTTACTTAATTTCGTCATTTCACCCCCTTCTAGGTTCTTACCACTCAAGCATATCTAGGAAGGATGTAAGGGATTGAGTTTTATTATAGCCCAAGGCCCTTTGGGAAGGTTTTGTTGTGACAGAGGGTACCACGTTTCTATAGGATTTGTTTTTTTCCCATGTGTCTTAGAGATATGTCCCATTATTTTTCAGCTAAGTGGTTTAGTTTTTTTTACCCATGAGTCTTTCAGTGGGATGTGTGTGGTTGTGGCCTAGGTTAGTGTAGGCAGTTTTGGTAGTGGGACTACATTTGGGGAATGGCGGTATCATCAATATATTATCCTGTTAGGAATGAGTAGTTAACTAGGGGAAAGTGTTGTGGGGTTCCCAAATCATTGATGTGGTTATATTTTTACCTTACATGACAAGCACTATTTGGAATGTGAGCCTTGGTGAGGTTAGGATGTTTTGTATTTTTCCTTGGAAGGTGTGGCTGGTTTTGGTTGTTTTCACAAGGGGGCATTAGTATGATTCTCCCAATTGTGAATGAGTGACATTGGATTCCTTGTGAAGTATACTTGTATGCTAACCCTATGATATAATTTTTTTCCAGTTTCTAGGAGGACGTTGAGGACTGTGATGGACTTTAATAGCTCAAGTGTTCTGATAGTTGTTGTGATGCCACATATTGTTTTATTTTTGTAACTTTATTTGAAGTTTTTGTTGTACCTTGTGGTAGTTCATGTTTAAATCATTCATGGGTAGAACTATGGTTTCCCTAATATAAACGTTTGGTGGTGTTTGGTATTTTTACTATCTTATCACCTGATCCACTTTTCATTAAAAATCGTAATGCCTTCCATTTTTATGAGATTCTATACCCTTGGTGCTATTCACCACTCTGGGGCCAATTGAAGGTGGGACTCAAGCAGTCATTATCTATCCCTCATCATGAAGAAGTAATGGAATGGAACTTTGATGTCCTTTACCTCATCTTGAAGAATGCATGTTGTGACATTTATAGTTTTATAACATGACTCATTTCCAAATTCTTATACAATGATTATGCTAGTCCAGAAAAGTCAAATTAACAAATTAAATATGTTATCATAACACAGATATAAGTACATATACATTATAAATGAATATAAAGGATTATATTGAGCCTACTATATTTTGTGAATAGTAATTTATTTTTAAATTTTATACACTAAATAATCAACTTTAATTATTATCAAACACTGTTTTAGTGGTTGCACAAGAAGATGAATAATTTATAATTGATTTTAATTAATATTATAAGAACCCATAAATGACATAGAAAATTGGATAAATCTTATTTTATGACTATTTTCTCACAATAATAATATTTGGGTTGAAATTAGGAACCTTTTATCAACATAGTTGACATTAATCCCCTTATAAAATTTAATTGAAAAGAAAGTAAAACTTTTCACACTATGGTTTTAATTAATATATAATTTTTAATATATTGTTTTGCAAAATATATGTCTGATAATAAATCGTCCATGTAAATTTAATAGAACTAGATTAACCATGGTAATTTATTTTCAATTTTTAGGGTTAAAATAATTACCTTAAAGGCATGTACAATAATTATATTATATTTAATAAAATTGTCGAAAATAAAATTAATAAATATTAAGTATATTAAAATAAATATAATTTGATATAATTTATTATAATAATGAATTATATAGGACTTTCAAAACAACAAATATATTATTAAAATTCCAGAGTGAAATTTTTTTATATGATACTCATGTCATAGTTAGTATTTCATATTAGAAAATTTAAAAATAATGATATTTCATTTATGTAATATATTATTAAACTACCCCAAATCCATAAAATATATAATAAGAAAAAATGGTTTAATATTTTTTCTATAATGTAATACTCGATGATTTATTAGACACTTTTGAGTATTTTCCACTAGAATATGCATAATTATATTTTAATATTATAAAATATAATAATGTTCACCTCACCTCAATTATAAAAGGGAATCTCTTCCTCCACCTAACAAAACAACCTTGACCCTTCTTGATGAACTGTTATCCTACAAAGAATAATCTTTAATTCCCAATCCAAATTCAACAGGTTCTTCTCTTATAAAAACACTAATTTAATGTTCATTTAGTGATCCTTTGAAAAGGTGATATTCAAGAGGAAACATTATTAAACGAATTTTGTTAATTTATATTATTATTCTACCTACAACTCAAACCATTCATCAAAAGAGGATTAATAAATATACTATTATTTATATATGGGAATGTTATGTTTATAGTGGAATGTCTCATATCCTTTTATTTTCCCATTGCCTATTATTAAATGAAACAAACCCATTTCCCATGTAATGATGACTGACCTCATTTGTTGATAATGAATTTTTTTCATTTCTCATTACTATCACGAAACAATCAAGGATTCACTACATTCAAGATTTGGATAACTAACAAATATGAATCAAATGGGAATATCAAAAACTGAATCAGATTCTGAACAAAAGTATTTCACTACATTCATGATTTGGATCCAAGGAGATCTCAAATGGGTGGTTCTTCTAAGTGTGGGTGGGAGAGAGAGAAATAAATGATTGGTGAGGAAAAAAAAGGGGGTTTTACCATTTAAAACATTTTCCAAAATTTAAAAAATGTGTATGTGCAGTATGTTTCGGGGAATTCTTGGGATTTCCCATGTGAGAATATTATATTACATTTCATGAAGTGGCCTACTCAGGCCACTGTACATCATGTATTGAATACACTCAATGTATTTAAATACATCCCATGTAGTTGGGCTACAATAGGGAAACATCCCCTCTATCATTTCCTCCACACAAAAAATGGTCAACCCTAAGGCATAGTTTACAGGATTAATAAATAATTGGACTACAAAAAAGGGTTCAATAAAAAATTAAAAAGGATCCGTACGTGAAAGGATAATAGAGATATCACAGTCTTCCCCCTTATATGAAATTTACCCTGAGTTACCTTTTGAGGGTAGAAACATGTTTTTAGAGAAAAATTCTTTCCACTCAGAACATACGTCAACATAATACTCCCATTTTTTAATCCTATACTCATTTCATCTACCATAGAACATGAACTATAGTGAATAACCTATCTCTTTGATCTTTTGTTCTGTAATCTATGTCTCGTATGAGATACTACTAAAAAAGAATCAATATCTAACTCAACAACATTGAGATCAAAAGTAGGATATGGGTTGGCACAATAGTATATAAGATGTGTAATGTGAAATATGATTGTGTTAAATATGAGGGAAAAAGATTGGTTACTAGTATGAAACTATCGGAAATTAAAAAAAGTCCCGAAAAAAATGAGTCGATATCTTAACTTATATTTTTTGTTTGTCAATGGACAATTCTGGGTGATACCCAAAATAATACACGACCTCCATTGTCAAACACATGAGTTCATCGATGTGTATTGAAATAATAAATATTTCTAAAATGAGGGGTAGACATATGCATCCCTAATACAAATTATGCTTTTAAAATCACTTGAAACTGATTTTAATAGCGCTAGAAAAGCACTGTTAATCACGGTGAAGATAAATGGGGGTCCCCTTTAACAGCACTAAAAAATAATTGATAACGGGGAACCACTATCTGCAAAAAAAGGATAATAAAGGTCCCCCTAATCAGTACTCAAAATATTTCTTATAAAGTTATAGTTTCATGGGATGTGATTTTTGTTTAACAGTACACCTAACACCTATACACCTGAACAAAATGACACCTCCACACAAACAAAGAAAAGAAGAATGAAACCGTGCACACAAGGGTTAAAAAAGGCTATATACATTTACATGAATTAATGAATACAAAAATATACATTGCTATATACATTTCAAACAATTTTTTATACGGTTACAATTAATATTTTCCATCAAATAGATTAAAACATTAATGTTTCATCCTTTGGAATATGTGATCCCCACTCAAAAAAAATTTTCAATGGTATTAGTTTCTGAACAAAGAAACCGAACTCAATAAAAAATTTCCACATAAAAATGAAAACATATATTATGTTATCAATACAATAATAAAATAAATTAAACAATAATTTGAAAGAATAAAATAATATAATGGTATCAAATATTACAGGATGGAGGATCAGGACTCCCTTGCTCTAGTTTTCACCGGCGGACGTACTGAAACATAAAACCCTATAAGTATGAATATGTATTCCAATGATTCCCTTTGAGTGGCTTCACATTAATGAATCCATTTGAGGCATACTAAGGTGAAATATAGAGGGAACCTCCTGGCCTTCGCGGGTTCCACTGTCGGTTCTTTTGCAACTTTTAGCGACCAGATAATGAATCGTATTATCCAAAAAGGCACAACGGATCATGTCTCGGCATCTAATGGTGATATTGTAGAAAGTATAGATCATTTTATGTTCTCTGTCATGGCTTGAACAAACCCATAAATAGGAATGAAGCAGTGGAAACTTATAGATCTTATTGACCGACTTACAGACATTTGGGGGTTTTCTAATTTTAAATGATTTTTTTTAGGTCATGAGTGTTTACACTTTTTATATCCATCTACTGATATGAAATAAAAATCATGGAGCACTAGGTTAATCAATTTAAGTCCAGAAATATTGATATTTAACGATTGGATTATAAATTTCAACTTGTCTGATTTAAATAAGACTTATGCCTGGGTTTGGGTAAAAATACATGGTTTAAATTGGATCTCATGGCATCCAAAAATGTAATTTGATATCGCATCTACATTAGGAGTCCACATTAAGATGAATAGTTCCACAAAAATGGTGTATTTTGGTTATTTTTCTCATATGATAGTAGAGGTTGATCTAAAGTTTCCGAGGATTGATAATATTTTTCATTCTACTCTGTAGGATGGAATTAATCGTAGAGTGGAATATGAAAAAGCACTCTCTTTTGTGAATAATGTACTATTATTGGTCATACTACCTCAGACTATAGAAGAAAAATGATTTTTCCTTGATGTCATCAGATGGGACATGACTTAGATCATTGTAGAAGAAGATACAAGAGTGCTACACTTCTTAATGAGGCGGAACTGAATGTATATGTGGAGTAGTTCCACAACCTATAAAAACATCATATTTGAGTGCTATTAATAATGATTCTATCTCAATACATTATAAGGGTTTCCCCATTTTAGATTACAATATGATGGAAAAGGTAAACAAAGAAGGTACCCTATCCTTGAATATTTCTCCAAATCAAGATAGTACATTGTGTACTACTGTCATGTCTAGTCCAGACAAACCCGCATTCTATTAGAATGATTTGGGAGAAAGTAAACATAAGGAAATTGTTTCATTCATGGAAATTTTATCTAGAAGTCTTTAAGATGACCACGTTACAAAAGACTTAGATTATAGTCAAATGACCATGGAATGTTTTTCCAATGAGGTAGTGGACCTCAACATATGGAAAGAAAAAAGATGATATATTATAAGAACCGCAAGGGAAAAAATCAACTAGATGGAGACTATTTTTTAAATCCAAGATCTGGAGGATCTATCCAATATATAGAAACCTTTACTCAAGGGATGGATTCGATTACATCTGATGTTGACAATAAAATTTTTGGGAGTGTGATTGATGATACTCCTATGGCCCTTATTACAGGTATTGTTGTTGATGCCTCTATCCATTGTGGTAAAAGATCATCTCATCCCCTTTTTCAGCCTCCCCTTATGAAAATGATGAAGGGGGATTTTATGGAAACTCTAATCAACCATTGGAAATAGTGAAATGTATAGAAAGTAAAGGGAATGAAACATCTCCTCCTTCTCATAATTTTATAGAAAATGTTAATGAGTTGGTATGAACACAAAATCTCTTCAATTTAATAGATTTTGAAAACATTGAAGAAGATTTTGGTGGACATATTATGTATTAAACAAATGAATATGGAATTATTGTACACTCTGGTGATTGTGATGACCCATGGGTGCTTGTAAAAACATAGTGAAGGGGTCACCGCCCTCATGGTCGTGGAGGAATATCCTCTTGTCAGGGTATGAGAACTCACTCTTGAGGTTCATGAGATGCATTTGGATTTGTTTTTTTTACTCAGTTTGTATCCTACCCATTTTTGTAATTTTCCTCTTATTTACTTTTCCATCATTTGTAATTTAAGGGGTCTCCCGCCTCATTCAATAAAATTAATAAAATTACAATTTTTAATAAAAAGGACACATTTGGAGTTATATCGGTGACACTGTGTGACATATTGTGGTGGGTTGATTCTTACATGTCAGAAATGAGTCATATATCATTTTCTTAAAATATTAAAACAATATTAATGGGTTTTTTCAGTTTTCATAATGTTACATTTTATTTTATTGAAATTAATATCAAATTAAAATTACACATTTGTATTTATAACGGTCACACCATATATCAGATGAAGGTGTGTTTGATTATTAAATGTCAGAAATGACTCATAAAACGTTATCCTAAAGTATCAAAATAGTCTGAATGTGTTTTCATGGTTTTTAATGGATCACATGTGTTTTTTTCTAAAAAATGTAAATTTAAAATAAAAAGAGACACTTTTTTCCATACCAATCGCATTGTGATTTGAATTGAGGTGTGGTCAATTACTACAACTCAAAAATGACTTATGGATCATTTTCTTAAAGTTACAAAACAATACAAATGCATTTTCATAGTTTGTAGTATGTCAGTTGTATTTTTTTAATAAAATGACATTTCCAACTCGAAACACGCATTTCAAGACATATCAGTTGCATCATGTGTTATTTTGATATGAGAGTGCTTCATACATGTCAGAAAGAGATTATGAATTATTATACTATATTATTAAGACAATTGGGGTGATAATTCTTGGTTATCTATGAGTGACACGTATTGAGCTAAAATGTCAATTTAAACCTAATAACATAAACTTTTAGCCATACTAGTCACAATATGAAGTGGATTAAGGTGTGTTTGATTCTTAAATGTCAAAAATAAATCATGGATCATTTTCATAATGTATCAAAATAATATAAATGGGTTTTCAAAGTTTCTAAGTATTTTACGTGTGTTTTTTTATAAAATTAATGTCACTTTTCAAAAAAAATAGACACTTTGAGACATACATGATGCACTATGTATTGAATTAAGGTGAATTTGATCCCTACATGTCAAAAATTACATATGGATAGTTTTTATAATGTATCAAAACAATCCTAATTCTTTTTCTTTGTTTTTATTTTTTCATTTGTGTTTTTTTACTAAAATGACATTTCAAACTGGAAACAAGCATTTTGAGTCATACCGGTCGCATCATGCATTTGTTTGATATGAAACCGAACCATATATGTCAAAATGATCTTATGAATCATTATCAAAAATTATGAAGAAAATTGGGGTGGGTTTTCTTGGTTTTTAGTGAGTCACATGTTTTGAGCTAAAATGTCACTTTTAAACTGATAACAGACACTTTTAGCCATACCGGTCACACCATGCATCAGATTAAGTTGTGGTTGATTAATTCAAGTCAAAAAATTACTAATTGATCATTATTATAATGTATCAAAACAATTTAAATGCATTTTATCAGTTTTCAGTATGTCACTTTCGTTTGTTATTCTAAAATTAATGACAATTTTAAATTAAAATGGACACTTTGAGTCATACCAATCACATTTTATGTTGAATTGTGGTTTGGTCGATTCTTACATGTCAAAAATTACTTATGGATTTTTTCCTAAAATATCCAAACAATATTAATGCCTTTCTTCAATTTTTATTATGATAGTTGGGTTTTTTACTAAATTGTCTTTTCATACTGAAAACACACATTTTGAGTCATACCGGTCGCATTGTGTGTTGGATTGATATGAGATTGCTTCATACACATCTTAACGAACTTATGAATAGTTATCATATATTATAAAGACAATTGGATCAGTTTTTATTGTTTTTAAATGAGTGGCATGTTTTGATAAATAATGTGAATTTTAAAATGATAACACACACTTTTAGCCAGATCAGTCACAACATGCATCCTATTGAGGTGTGGTTGTTTCTACAAATAAAAAATCTATCATGGATCATTTTCCTAAATTATCAAAATAATTAAAATATGTTATCTTGATTTTCAGTTTCTCACAAGTTTTTTTTCAAAAATTAGTGTCATTATTAAATAAAAAGAGACAATTTGAGTTATAGTAGTTTCATTGTGGATTGAATTCAGGTTCTATCGATTCCAACATGACAAAAATGACTTATGGATCATTTTCCTAATTTATCATGGCAATAAAAATGCGATTTCTTAGTTTTTAGTATGTCAATTGTTCTTTTTTACATGAAATTGTGTAATGTTTAAATAAAAATAGACACATTGAATCATACTAGTCTCATTGTCTATCGTATTGAGGTGGGGTTTATTTCTAAAAATTTCAAATTACTTATGGATCATATCCCTAATTTATCAGAAAAAACTGAATGCATTTTCACAATTTTAAATCTATCAATTTCTACGATACCAACTATAATGACCTAAACATTCCTAACATTGATATCACGTAGGAGTAGATTAATATTACTTACATAGAATAAATAAATTAAACATAAATATGATACAATGAATTAATAATATGGAAAATTACTTTACTATTCAAACATAAAAATTACCTCTGTGATTGAGAAAACAATGCTTCATTACACTTGTTGAAAAGGCTTGTAACATGGACATTAATCTTCAAAAATAAACAAACCCTCTAACAAATACGGAAAATGAAATCAATGTTTCATTATATATATTTTCATTAAAAAGGAGATATTATATCATAACAGTGCCGTAACATCTTTACAAATGGTTTCTTTGGTCCAGATATAAGAAAATAAAAAAACTAATGATTCTTTGGGAACTTCACTAATGTTGGATAACTGCCACTTAGAATAGCATCTAATCTAAACATCCGACCGAGCCTCCTTATAATGCACTCGTCTGACACAATCTCTATGATATCATCATTCAGCTTCCATTTTTCCAAATCTTCCTACACCCATTTAAGATTGGTTCAGGAATAGATCTAAAAAATGGAAGTGGATTGAGGATATCATAGAGATGGTGTTCGATGAGAGAATCAAGGGGAAACCATATTAGATGTTTAGATCAGATGTTATATTAAGTGGTAGTTAACCAACAATAGTAATGAATCCTTAGTTTTGTTATTAAAATTATTATTAATGCACAACCAATATTCTTCCAACACACTACATCAGTAGAAACAAAATCATAAATGACCAAAATATTGAATATAAATGATCCATTCCATAATAGTTTATGTACAGTTCTATTGGAAACATGGAAACATAAAAAACTAGTTCAAAAGAGAATCTCAATAAGATATACATTACTATAAAATAAAATCATTTATAAAAGTATTCTTCATAACCTATGGATATGAATCATAAGAATGTTTTATCATAGATTCTCAATAAGTTTAAACAAGGGAGATATTAATGATCATATGAGGATAACATAAGTAGTAAGAATTCACCTCCATCCAATTGTGTACAATCATCCATCAGGTATGCTACCCATTAATTTCTAAACACATCTATATCATCATTCGAATGTGAGTTTTTGCAACAGTCATGGTAGTACTGAAAAACTATAAATACCCAAACAATTGTGTACAATCATCCATCAGGTATGCTGCCCATTCATTACAGGCTTATTTAGAATCAAATTACATTAGACGTAAAATACATACCAATTAACAGGAGTGGTGTTGTTTTATGTCTCATAAAATTTTTACGTTATACTTAAAATACATACCAATTTTTACTCAAGTGATGCGTACCCAATCCGTACATTACAGTAGGGGTACGCTAGTTTTATTGCCCATTAAATATTGTTAGCACTCAGTTAGTCTTTCGTAAACAAAAAAACACTCAATCAATGTGATGACTACAAGAAATGTGAACCAACTAATTTCTAGAAACAATGTACCTGAAATGTCTGCTCCACATCATGGTTGATAAACGCATCCCCCACTCCTTGGTATATCAAGTGTACATAATGAGGATGTGGGAGCTGCATAATTTTCTCCTCAGAATATATAGGATGATATTTTGTTTAAATTGTGTGTAAACCTCCATGATTCATTCCTGAAACTCTTAATACATATTCCTTGTGTGAGGCATCTACTATAAATGAACTCTACAATAAATGATATAGAGTAAGTTAATGTCATAGTATTTTATTTTATTCTAATAAATTAATGAAATGATATCATAATATTACTATAATCTCTTCCCACATTAGTGTCTTAGTCATAGAGACAACATGGTGCCATTAATGTTGATCAATTCGAACGCATTGTCAAGTGATGATTCCAATGAAGCTACTAATGATGTCTTTGTCGGGGTTAACATGATGGCCTTGCATATTCCATCCCACCTCAAATTTTATGCCTTCTTATTTTTCCTTATGTATTTTGACTGACACTATCAAACTACAGTGTTATTGTTTTTTCCCTGCTAGGGTTACATAGCATACCATTTCGTCACTTTTGACATCATCATTATGTACCTTCGGAGTGCTATCATCAGCACTAGGACCAGCTGCCACAGGTTGAAAAACCTATTGTACCTTAGTACTGGGACCAATAATAATAGGTTTAGAATCCTATTGTTCCACTAAACTAGGACTAGTAGCAAGAGTTTTAGAGACTTGTTATGCCTCTATATTGGCTACATCAGCAGGAGATGAAGCTATTATTTGCAGAAGTTGTTTAACATTTAATTTATATTACTTAAAATTAGTAGCAAAAATATATTGACATAAGTTAGCACAATATATATTACAATAAAAAACAAAATTATTGAACACTCTATTTTTTAAACGATAAAGATATTTTACCCCTTAATCGACTATGTAAATACCTTCAATGTGGGCTCTTCTAACATACAAAACACCATTTACATTGGGACTGCTACGAAATTATTGAAATTTCCCAATACAAGGGGCATACTCCATTGAATTTTCATATGAACCTTCAGTAGTTTGGTTTTATAGAGGAATAATTAAGCAGTTTTGATTTTCAGGATTTGGAACCTAAAATACTTGTACTTCCTGTGATGCCATTATAAACGTTTCTCCACTCTACCCTTCCTTACTAAAACCAACTTTCATGAATCCTAATTCATATTTAATTAAACCCCTTCTGTTATCGACCAAATTTCATTAAAAAATCCACATTTGGAATTTCGTATATTTCAACTTCCATATGTGTTTAACAATGCCAAAATATGTCATATTCACATAAATTGGATTTCATTCATTAGCACTAGAAACATGCATCGCATCAGCCACATGTGTAACCCCACTATTCTTCATGGTATTTTATTCATCATGTTCATTAGAATATATTGTATAACTATTAACTACATATTTATTATTAGATTATACACACACACACTTCATACTCCAGCTAGCCATCAAAGTCATTTTGATATTGGGTCTAGATTTTTGTCTGACATTTTAAAATTATTATTCCAAAACCATCCTATAAACTGTCATGATCTATCCCCCAGGGCCCATGTCATGACTACCCCAAGCCCCACTTCCATTGGGTAAGGGTTGGTGACTAGTAAAAACAAGGCATATCCCTGAAATAGGGAGGCATTGACTTTATACCTATACAAACACACAATATAAGAACACAACATGAAGCAACCGAAAAGTGAAATGATTTAGTAAAAAGGGTACTGAAAGTAAAGGGGCTGGAATACAAGACCAACTAAAAAGTAGAAGTACAACTGAAATGAGAAAACAGCTCCTAGATAGTCCATCGAGGATCCTACCTGAATGGTTTGGTATAGATCAACTCCACATCTCTCCATGTCAGCCTGTATCATCCATGTACCACATGGTCTTGGATCCCTCAAGTCTCGGCCCAACTACTCATCATCTGCACAAGACACAAGAAGCTTCGGGCGAAGCCTGTACATGGGTGATAACAATAATAATCATTGGGGACCCCGAGACCCTCGAAGGTCACCCAGAGTTCAAAAAAAGAAAAACCACAATGCGAGACCTCAATCACAAAGCACGAAGCAATAGAATTCTCACACCATGTATACAACTCAGTGATCGAGAATAAAGACGATTAGTCTTAAGCTATATCAATTTATACCATTATGAAGTTCAACATTTTAACAATGAAGAAGTTGTCCAATTGTCGATCCACATAGGGTTGTGTGTTACTAATCCACAACAGGCCACAGTAAGGCTAGTCATCACCAGGTTGTGCACTATTGATCCATAGAGGGTATCTAGAATGCTGATCCACACAATATTGCTAGAGTGTTGATCCACATAGGGTCTCTATACTTCCGATCCACACCGGGTCACTATAATGATGATCCACACAAGGTCGCTATAATGATAATTCACAATGGGTTGCTATAATTATGATCCACACATTATCTCTATAATTTTGAACCACACAGGGTCTCTATAATGTTGATCCACACGGGGTTTCAATAATGTTGATCCACAGAGGGTCGCTATAAAGCCGATCCACATATGGTCGCTATATTGTTGATCCACATAAGTTTCATATAATGCCGATCGACACAGGGGTCACTATAATGTTGATCCACACAGGGTCACTATAATTTTGATCCACATAGGGTTACTATAATGCTCATCCATTGAGAGTATCTATAATGATGATCCACCTAGGGTCACTATAATGCTCATCCACACTGGGTTACTCTACAAATCAAATCCAGCCACAAGATTACCTCCCAAAGCAGGCTATATTATGGGTGAACTGTTCCTCAAGCCATCAGTGGTATTTCAACCATTATAAAGACCCACAAAATGAATACCCAAGGGACCTCTCCATCATAGGGGTCCGAATGTGACAGACGACGCATCGATCGGATGCCCGGTCTGTGAGATATGGGAACTTTTGTATAAAGAGTCTAGTTGGATTCATGTCTGATCCAACCCATGTCGCACGTCAAAAACCAGATAAACTCACATTGTGTATCTCGAAAGGAAATCCTTTTGAAAAGGGTCCTTATTCCATAGATGGTGTGTCGATCGGATGCCTGGTCTGATAGTTACATCCCTTTCTGTGAAATGGTGGTTTTTGCACCTTCATCTATCTCAGCTTGTTTGGGCTCATTGGTTTTTTCCAAAGAGACCTCTTCTAAAAAATGGTCCCAATCCCAATAATGGTGTGTCCAACGGACAGTCGGTTCATCAGTTACGATTGTTTCTTTAAACAGTGGTCGGTTAGGTATGGGCCCGGTCAGACTTGGTCTGGCCGGCCTGACGCAATGTGTCCTGAGGTCTACCTGACCCTCCCTCGGTCCGACCCATCAGGGTTGGACTGGTTCGGTATGCAGGGCCGGACCAATTTTGGTATGCCACGCCATGCTGGTCCGGCCTGCTCGGCCGGCCGGCGTCCGGACCGGTCTGCCAGAAGGTGGGTCAACTTCTCTGCTAGCCCCATGGTTGTGGGGCCTTTTCACCCAGCTGGTGGGGAACGACCCCATCGCATTAAATGGTTGGACGTTTGGCTGACTGGCTTCATCCAATGTGGTGCGCTGTAGGGACGCACTAAACCCTCTTGTTGCGGCCTGCTGGCCTTGCCTGTTTCCGTCGGAGGTGCATGTGGGCGACACCCTTGTCTGGCGTAGTAGGCTCTGGTCACCCACCTCCGGCACCCACGATGCGCCAGCACCCGACACTTTCCACTACCCGCAGCCTGTTCCCGCGGGTCTCCTCCGTCCACAGTCGATAGCCATCGACATATCATGCGGGCGGTTACTTCTGCGGGTCATCAAACAAGCTCAGGTGTCTATTTTTGGTGTCGTTTGAGCCTATGGCTCCCCCACATTACCGTTGATATAGCGTGACCCACTATTTAAATTTTTTTTAAATCTGAGGAAACTGTCCCCAAATAACTGACCATGATAGAAGTGGTGGAGGGTTCAGGTCTGGATTATTTGGCCCACACCCTCCATGTTACTGTGATAGCAAGCGGGAGAGGATTTAATTCATCAAAGACAATATCGAAATAAACCCCATGCCTATAAGATACACTTGTTGATGTTGATCAAAAGAACTATTGTGGTAATGTTTTCAGTTTGTGATTCAGTGGAGCTAGACACTGCTCACTGAAAAAGGTCTCGATCTCGAAGTTGTTGGCGTTTCGGTACTTTCACAATGCTTCATTTCTAGTTGAATCCATGTCAAAACTCATCCCTTAGCCTCAAATATATAGGAGGGTAAATAGGTGAGTAAATCATGAAATAATTTAATGATTTTTTTGAAATGAGTTACTAATGAACCTCTTTTAATTTGAAACGTTGTGGTTATGAAATTGGTGAGTCAATACATCTAATGGATTGTTATGTTTCCTGTCCCGCTAATGTCGCTCGTCCATTGGGGAAAAGAAATATAAAATAAGGCTAAATTTTTTATTTTTTAATTATTTAAAAAGGCTCAAAAAATAACTACTTTTCCTGAAAAACTACAGTCAAAGAGAAGCCTCCGTTAGGTGAATTTTGGCACTAAAGGTTCAATAGTGCTCTAAAATTTTTGATTCAAGAAACAAGTCAAAAGATAGAAAACAGTGCCTACGTGTTTACTTAATGTACCCAAAAAAATTAGAAAATTATTAACAGTCACCCTTGACCTATACCGATTGTGGTTAGGATCCACATAAGGGGTAAACTCCCTCACAAGCACAATGGTACTCTCAAGATTTCAATCTGAGTTACCGTTTAGAAGTTAATGAATTTATAGTAAAATAATTGTCACCTTATTATTTTATTTAAGGCCAAAAATTAACTTCTTCTACTGGCCCAAAATAGGCAATGTAAGTATTAGACAAATGAAATCATACCCTCATGAGTTCATCAATGGTCTTATATTTTTAATCTGAATCAATATTCATGAGTTATAACAATTTGAAAAGTAAAATAATTTTATTTAATTATTTTATTTATAGTTATGCCATTTTCAGGTTTAAGAACTCGGTTCATACTTTTGAGGTACGGGTTTCTGCTTTTCTCCCTTCTTTAAGTGTTTTGAAGAAAATAAGGAAAATGGGGAAAAATCCCAAATTTTGGGAAAGTACACGCTGTGTAATTTTTCCACACACCATGTAATTATGGTCATGAGGAATAAGTACATAGGGTCTGTGGCCGTGCCCGCGATGAAGGCTGTAGGAACCGACTACATGTCTTGTAGTGGTTCTTTACACGTCGTGTAGTTAGTCGGCAGGTGAATAGTAAGGTGGTGGCCAGCTGTGGGGTTGCACACACCGTGGACTCATGAAGACATGCTATGTAGTCAAGTCGGCAGATGAACAGTGCCACGCTGGTGGGAAGCCTCCAGAGGAACAGTTGAAAATGGGAAGTAGACACCGTGTACTTGGATATACATGCCGTGTACTTTGTTCTTTTCTCTTAAAATTGGTAGTAGCCTCCCCTGTTTATAGGGAAGGCTTAGAACCGGACGGGAGCTCAGGAGAGGACGGCGGAACCTTCGGAGATCCGCCGACTGCATGTTTGGAATCCATTTTCGCCTTGGACGATTTCGTTGGAACCGCACGGGTAAGCCCTACCTTCTCCTTAAGTGGTTCTTTCCAATTATTCTCCTGATAGGTGTTATTTGTGTTTAAGAGAGATTTCATTTACCTCTGATCTACGGAATTCTTGGATGTTTCAGAAGGCTTCGTTTTCATATATCATTTGTGGGTTTTTAAAATAGGTGGCTTGGTATTTTTTTCCAATTGTTGTGCGTTTTGTGCATTTTTGGTGCCACGAACCCATGTTGGGGTGTCGTGTGGGTGAGGCCATGGCTATTTTAATACCTAGAATTGTAAAGGTAATTAATGTGATATTAAAATGTTGTTTGGGATCTGTTATTGGATCCATGACCACCCTAGGGGTGCGTTCCACTGTTTATCCATTTGGAAAGGATACACGAGGGTAAACCTTTAAAGAACTGATTGTAGAATTTCCTTGAGAGGAATTGCTTGTGAATGTTTATTTACATGTTGGGCATGTCCCGATTACTCGTGCCTGAGGGAAGTGGTTTTCTTAGCCTATGGGAATTGTTTTTCTTAGCCCAAGGGTAGTTGTTATCATAGCCTGAGAACAACTTCTTCTGTGCCTGTGGGCAATAGACTCTGTGCCTGAGGGCGACACTATGTACGCCTGAGGGAAAAATCTGTTCTACCTATGGGTAAATACCTTGGGGTTACGTTCCTAATTACCTGAGGGTAAGGGATGAGTTTCTGTGGACACTAAATGACTGTTTAAATAGAAATTCATTGTGTTGTTTTCTTATATTAAATGAATTAAAAAAATAATTAAATGGAAATATATTATTAAGTTAGTTCCTTTTGAAAACTGCTTAGTTTTTTGCATTTTACCACTACACACTGTTGTTTCATACTTTCACTCATTTGGGCACAACCCTTTGGTGGGTGCCTACTAGGATTCATTTTCTCACACCCTGTTTGGGTCATGCTTTTCGGCCCAAATAGATTATGTTGCTGCAGGTGTAGATAGGGGAAAGAGTCCCTATACAGGTTCTTGATTGCTGCTGAGGAGTAGGGGAGCATTGGGCCGAGCTTAGGCTGATGATGCTTCCAGCTGTTTCGTTTTGTATTTTTGTACTCTATAGTTGTATTGTATTGATTGTGTAACATGCTCTGGCTATTTTTATAGAATTGAGGCATGTTGCATCATTATTTATATACTGGTTGGTTATATCTACGGAAATTTTTTATTTTGGTTATGAAAGGTTATTCTCTTCCACTATTATTGTATGTTTTATTCTTTCCGCTGCACAACACTTTGAAAAATGAGGGCATAGATTCCCCACTATCAGACCTGGACCCTCGCTGCCAGTCGGCAGCCTCTAGCATTAGGGGAAATTCGCTTGAGGTCAGGTGGAGAACCGGTTTCGGGGAACCCGTTGAGTGTCACCCGGAACCGGGTTGTTACAAAGTTGTATCTGAGTGGTTCTATTCTTTGACTTCCTATTTGGAGTCGTAGTCAGGGATAGGGAAAATGGTAGTTGGTAATAAGTTGTACTCGGGCATAGATAACCCGTGTATAGGGAAAATCCAATTTCCCTCATATTGCAATTTTATTGATTTTTCAATTTACAGTTGATTTGATTTCACCGTTGGGTGAAACACTTATGATTGTGCTGCATATATTTTATATATGGGTTCTGTTTAGTTGCAACCCAATGAGATGAGGGTGTTCCATCTCATGCATCATTTAGGCACATGCTAAGAATCACATGCCATGCATCATTTCCATTCCATGTAAGTGCATTAGAAATTACATGTTGTTGTGATAGTTGTTGTGCTACAATATAATTTTGTTGTGATAGCTGCTAGATAAATACCTGCTATGTGATAGGGTATTGTTGTATAAGCTTGTTGAAATAATGGACGCCAATCTTTGGTTTCTGGGGAGTATGGGCCCCCATTGACCAGAACTTGGTGGATCATTAACTATTTTTAATATTATAGCATAGATAAGATGTCAAGATTTGATTCATGGGGAGTATGGGCCCTCACATATCAGAATTTGGCACTTAGGTGTTGTTTTGGAAGCATTTTCTAGGTTCTAGAGATGTTTATGAGGCATACTGTCTGAAAAACCACTATACACTCCATGAAGTACTTAAAACACGGCATGTATGTCCTTCTGTACAGGAAGAAAAATGAAATTTTTGAGTACACACCGTGTACCTAGAGTACACGCCATGTAGTCTCTTCCCGTGTCACAAACTGTGTTGGAGGCGACACGAGGAAGGGAAGAGCTTGGGGCGAACACGCCGTGTAGATTCTGTACACGCTGTGTAGTCACTTCCCGAGTCACAAACCGTGTGGGTAGAGACAGGAGGTAGGGAAAGGCTTGGGTATAACACGTCGTGTACTGGATGTACACGTCTTGTAGTGTTGACCCAGAGTCTGGTCTTGTAACTAACAATATGGGTCAGTGAACTCTTTTCTTGAACATGCCGTGTCAATGATGGACATGCTGTGTAGTGTGACCTGGGGACTCTGCCGTGTAACTAACAACACATGTTGGTGTCTCCTCTCCTTGAACATGCCGTGTACTTGGGGGAAACATCGTGTAGTCTTGTCTGAGGACAGACCGTGTGGAGTTAGCCATGTGCCAAGGAAATGGGATGGTGTACACGCCGTGTTCAGGTGTAACACACCGTGTAGTGTCAATCCGAGTAGTTGGTCATGTCAGAAATGACACGGGTAGTTGGAAAATAACACCATACACGCCGTGTAGATTATATACACGCCGTGTAGTTTTTTTTCAGTGGGAGCTATGTGGATCAGCCGTGTAGAAGGACCTGGACAGGGGAATGGAAGTCAAGAACATGCCGTGTAGTCATTGTACACGCCGTGTAGTCTTGTTCTGAAAATCTTGAAATGCCATCTTCCTCCTGTTCCCTTTGTGGTTCTTTCACATTCAGTCTTGATAATCTTGAATCTAAGGTGTGTTTTGACCATATAATGTCATTCCACATAGGCGACCGAACGTTGTTCGCCAGGAAAGAGGCAACGAGTATACTTTAGAGATGGTGGGCCATGGGCTACAAGTTGAACCTCCAGCAGAGCCAGATGCGGTGCCAACCGCTATACCGGACACAGGTTTGGATGCACAGTTCTGTGAAAGCTTTATGCGGTTATTCCAGACCATTCAAGGAGCACCGTATTCTACTACATCTTTGGTCGAGCTAACTCGTATCTTCCAGCAGCAGCATCCACCTTCATTTTCAGGGGATGGCGGAACATAGGCTACGGAGTCTTGGATAGGATCGATGTAGACTATTTTCGATCATCTTGAGACGCCTCCAGGGTGGAGGGTCAAGCTCTATCCATATATGTCACGTGGTTCCACCAAGAGGTGGTGGGATGTTTCCACCAAGTCAGAGCATCACATGGACAGGGCGTGGGAATATTTTTAGGTAGTATTCTATGAATTCTTCTTCCCAAAGACGCTGAGGGAAAATAGAGCTCAAGTCTTCATGAATCTGCAGCAGGGCGCTATATCGGTGATGGACTATTCTGCTCGTTTCACCGAGCTTCAACGCTTTTCACCCGTGCTGGTGGGTGATGAGACGTTAAGAGCTAGAAATTTTGATTATGGTCTTCGTTATGATATCCGAGCACTAGTGAATGTTTTCAGGTTGCCTTCAGTTCATGCTATTGTGAACCAGGTGCAGATTACAGAGAAGAACCTACGGGAATCTAGTGGTGTGGTCCAGGCTGGTTCAGCACCAGTTACTGGTATTATTTCTGCAAGTAAGAGGAAGAGACTGATTGAATTATATCAGGTTGGTAGTACCAGTCAAAAGAATGCATCAGGTGGATAGGTCAGGTGCTACCAGTGTGGTAAAGATGGTCACAAGAGGTCGAAGTGTCCACGAAACCAGTGGAGTGCCGATCTTGCCACAAGATGGTTCATATGTAGCACTTTTGCAGGGAATTTCCATCGATGGCTACTGAGAGGGGTTTTTTGGACACTCGGCATGTTGTAGCAGGACCAATAGCTTTTTACCTCTCGGGGAACTACAATACGTCAGGATGTGCAAGCAGAGATGGTGGTCGTGGACATGGTAGCCAGACACCAGGATCTCAATGGCATTAGGGTGGGATAGCTCAGGGTATCCAGGCTGTGTCATAGGGCTGCAGCACTAGGCATGTATATGTAGTGCAGCAGAACCAGCAGGAGCAGGATCCCAGACCTTCTATAGTATGAGGTACTATTCGAGTAGCTTCTGTCTTATCTTAAGTACTTTTCGATATGGGTGCTACACATAGTTTCATACCAGTACCCATTGTGGAGAGCCTTGGGCTCTGTGTTTCTACTTCTTCTGATATCATGACGCTATACATTCTATTGGGGACTAGAACGGCTGGTGTGCATCAGTGTAAGGAGTGCCCCCATGAGGATGGTGGGTGTCACTTTCTTTGGGACCTCTATTTCTGAGAGATGACATCTTATGATGTCATTCTCTAGATGAACTGGTTGGTTCCCTTTAGATTCATTGTAGACTACTATCGTCGCAGGGTGAGTTTCACATCACCAGAGGGTGGAGAGTTTCTATACAAGGTCGAATGGGATGTTCAGGCGAGTCGAGCTAGACTAGTGCATCATGGGCGAGGAGGAGTTACAGTCCAAATTGCGAGCTTATATCTGGACGATTAGGGGACTTGTCAGACGGATTTCCCTCTAGTGGTTGATCGTTTAAGGGATGTCTTCTCAGACTCCTTTTCTGGTCTACCTCTAGAGCGTGAGGTGGATTTCTCTATTGATCTCATGCCAAGAGTAGCACTGGTGTCCATTAATCTTTATAGGATGGCCACACCTGAGTTGCAGGAGCTCAAGAGGAAGTTAGGGGAGTTACAGAAGAGGGGTTTTCTCCTACCCAGTTCTTCTCCGTGGGGTTTTCCGGTCCTTTTTGTAAAGAAGCCGGATGGTATCCTCAGACTTTGCATGGATTATCAGGAGATGAACCAGTTGACAGTTGTTTCTGATGCTTTCTCCGAGGCATGCACATCTATCGGTGAGGACGCATAGCTGTTGCCCCGCATTCCCGCTTTCCAAAGGTGGGCGGCATTCACTCCTTGTTCAGGTATGTATTCTCCTTGATCGAAACGAGATGATGGGATGTCTGTTATTCCTTATGTGGATTCCTCTTTAGAACATGTCACCTAGTCCGGGTCTCCCTCATAGATTTAATACGTTGTTCTTGAATCTCATTCCTAGCGCCATATCTTCATGGAAACTGGTTAATTACACTACTTCTGTCAAGACATTCCATCGGATCTTGACATGGTAGTGACCTTCGGTCAGAGTAGTTGAAAACATCAGGCATGTCAGGGCATCTCTGGGTGCATGGACATTGGGGAACCTGTATTCTTCCTTACGAGAGGGAATCTAAAGGGTTCATAACCCGAGTCATCCCACGTCAAATGCAGGGAATCATATGCCGCCAGCATGTATCTGAGTTTTTACTGAGCTTCCCATGTTTAACACAGGGGATTCCACAAGTTTAATATCTTGCAGAGACGATTACGCTAAAGGAGTGTCATCTGAGGTTTTCCTCAAGCAACCCCTGTTTATCACGAGGTAGGCCATGAGTTTAATGTCTTTCGGAGATGGTTACGCCATAGTCATGTCATCCGAGGTTTTCCTTAGGAACCTCATGTATATAACATGGTAGGCCGCAAGTTTAACGTCTTGCAGAGATGGAATGAGGGTGATCTGAATGTCCCTTAGAGACTGATTAGACTGGTATTTTCCAAGGAGAGAACACCTGGAAGATGGATGGATCAGAACGCCCAATAAGGACGGATCTAATGTGGTGTGCTCCCTGGAGGGGAGATGTCACACCGTAAAAGATGATCTAAACACCACTGAGGGCAGATCAGGGAGAGTGAAACCTAGGATGGGGGACACCAAGGTTTTCCATTGGCTAGGATTGAACCTTAGGGAGGTTTCCTATGTACCATGTATAGACAATAGGGATCAAAACCCACACAGTTTGACGGGGTGATGAATTGGGGTGTACCTAGAGGACAACGACCGGAGACATGCTGGGGCTTACGCGTGGATAATATCCCAAGTACTGCTAGGAGCTGCGAGGTGGTGGATGACATGATTCCACCGGGATGTGGCGGCCTAGATAGGAATCATGATAGATGATGGAGAATTGCATGGAGTGAAGGGGGAATAAAATGAGACCATCGTGAAGGTGACAGTAGTTGAGATTGAGCCTCGAAGAGACCACCTATGTATCCCCTTGGCAGGAAATCAAAGTCTGTGTAGTTTGGGTGGTGCCGGTGAACCGACATTTGGTGGACCTTGGTCCGATGGGTGTCATCAACAAACCGACGTGAAAGTGGACATTGGTCCGATGGGTGTTGTCAGTGAACCGACGTGAAAGTGGACCTTGGACCGATGGATGGTGGGCTTGAACCTCAAGAAGGATTACTCCGTACCACGCCTTGACATGGATCATAGTCCTAGTAGTTCAAATATGGTGTGGAATACAGTTAAATGTCATGCGGGGCGGGGTTGAACCGACGTGAATGAGGTCAGAACGACCAGGTGATTGGCTGGAACATCATGGAGTATTCCTACATACCATGCCTTAGCACGGATCAAAGACCAGGAAGTTCAAATTAGATGTCGAAACGCCGACATGGAAGAGGACCTTGGTCTAGATGGTGTGGGGCTTACACTATAGGCTTCCCAAGTGATGGTGAACCGACGTGAAGGAGGTCGGAGTGACCAACGGGTGATGGGCTTGAACCTCATGGAGGCTTCCTACGTACTGCGCCTTAGCACAGATCAAAGACAACGTAGTTCAAGTTGGACTTCGGAAGGCCGATGTGAAGGAGGACCAGGGGTCCAAGTGGTAATGGACTTGAACCTCATGGAGGCTTCTTACATACCATACCTAAGAACGGATCAAAGACAACATAGTTCAGGTTGGGGTTTGTCGGCGAACCGACATGAAAGTGAACCCAGGGGGGTCCACTGGTGGTGGGTTTGAACCTCATGGAGGCTTCCTACATACAATTCCTTGACATGGATCAAAGTCCACGTAGTTCAGGATGGTCACAACGGCTTACCACTGGGCCGAAATGCAGTTTAACGTCATGCAGGACGAGTGTAAACCCTGACATGAATAAATGACGGGCGGTGGGCTTGAACCTCATGGAGGAATCCTACGTACCATGACTTAGCACAGATCAAAGACCACGTAGTTCCGGTGTGATGTTTAACGTCATGTTGGATGGGGCATACAATTTAACATCAATGTGGACGGGGCATATAGTTTTACATCATGCTGGACGTGGCATACAGTTTGACATCATGCTGGACGAGGGTGGAACTCGACGTGAAGGAACGACTGAGTGGTGGGATTGAACCTCATTGAGGCTTCTTACGTACCATGCCTTCACATGGATCAACGTCCCCGTAGATCGATTGAGGTGGGAGTCAAGGCCAGTGCTTACTCTAAGATCATGTGAGTCATGCTCGGTGTGAGAAACAAGAGGTTGTAGGGACCTGACGATCACGTCGCGAAGGGTGAGTCCATGGGAAAAGAAGAGGGGCTTATGCTTTAGGCGGCCCATGGTTCTGGGAAATACTCCAGAATGGATGCCCATGTTCAACTATGGAGTGGAAATGGTGGATGGGGCTTACGCAAGGAAGCTTCCCAGGTGCCTCTATGGAGCGGCACTGGTGAATGGGGCTTACGCAAAGATGCTGCTCGGGTGCCGCTACGGATCGACAATGGTGAATGGGGCATACTCTAGGAAGCTGCCCGGGTGCCGCTATTGAGTGGCACTGGTGAATTGGGATTACACTAGGAAGTGGCCCGTGTGTCTTCCCCATGTCTATTCATGAGGGCATCCTGACTCACTGGTGGGTTGAGGCCCTCACCTCTGCGCTAGTGTGCAAGCAGGATAAAGCCAAGGGCGCTGGAATCAGTCCGAATAAAGGGAGATGAAATGTTTGAATTACATGCCTGACATTCGGAACACAATGAGTGTGGCATGGAGATGGTGTATAGCTGTTGACCGTGGCAGAAACACAGCATCCACATCGCGTTAGCCTGAAATAGGGATAGACAAATGAGGGTCGACTGCTGACCATGCCCAAAACACAGGACCATGTCACAAATGTTGTCGGAAGTCTTTTGGGGCGTTGCCCCAGGATGTTAGGTGAGCCGATGCGGCATGGGACCCGGCTTTTAGGGGGTCCCTCTAGACATGGAAGTGGATGAGGATCCGAATGAAGGACATGCAAAGCGTGAGGTGGAGTGATGGAATGTTTGAACGGATTCCAACGCTCATGAAATTACGCCACTATAAGCATGGCATTAGGCATCTCATGCTTGGAGCATAAGACATCTCTTATTTGGAACGAGAGGAATCCTATGATTGGATCATAGGGTGTGATACAGTTTAGTGTCATGTAGAAAGGACTGTTGGGATATCATGTTTAGAGCATGAGGCATCTCTTTATTGGAGTAAGATGCATCCTATGTTTGGATCATAGGGTGTACTACAGTTTAGAGTCATGTAGATTTGACTATTGGCATCTCATTCTAGGAGCATAAGGCATCTCTCGTATAGGGAAAGAGGCATCCTACCATTTGTTAGATAGGGAGTACTATAGTTTAGAGTCATGTTGATTGGACTTTTGGCATCTAATGCTAGGAGTATAAGGAATCTGTCGTATAGGGAAAGAGGCATCCTATGTTTGGATCATAGGGAGTGCTACAGTTTAGAGTCATGTAGAAAGGACTGTTGGCATAAGGCTCCTAGGAATGGATGGTGTTGGGTCTTATGCAAGGGCGGCCGTTTCTGGTTTAACCTGGCAGCAGAGCCAAGTGATTGTGTTTGGAGAGGTTTCCTGAGGAATGGTTCATCTCAAGGTACTCGGGGAATTGGTGATGAGAATCTCAACTCACGACATGAGAATGAAACCAAGATGAATATATTGACTCAAGGCATTTCACTGTGTGCGGAGGAGTATCTCAAATGATGGTGTTCCATAGGTGTATTGTGGGTGTGCATAGGGGCGCAATGGAAAATCCCGACACCCCGACCCGAGAAGTTTGCGGTGTGAATCTCAATTTTTCATGGGGGTATGTGATGGTAGAGAAGGGACCGGCCCAGAGGGCTGGGACCACAGCCTTGCAGGGACCCCGAGCGAGGGTGCGGGGGCCCAGCCCGCGCGGTATGGACCGGTGGCTGCGAAGGTAGGAGCCTCGCGAATGATTGGTCTTCACGAAGAAGCATCGCAGAGCAAAGGTCTCACAGAGCAGAGGGATATGGAGGAGCATGGGACTCTTGCAGATCAAGGGTGGCTCGCGGATTACTCGCGGAGAATGGACTCGTGGAGCATCGGCTCGTGGAGCAGCAACACGAAGGAAGCTGCTCGCGGAGCATGGCCTCATGGAGCCGTAAAGCAGAGCTCCGCAGACAGGGAGATCGGCCACCCAAGGGGCAGAAAATAGCCATCTAGAGAACGGGGTGAGCTTTATATTTATAGGCAGGTGCACCGTGAAGAAGAACTCACGTGGCGCGAAGGGGACTTCGGTGCTTCACGGCGGGTCACGAACGTCAACCGGATTCGCGGAGAGTTACCAACTCCTCTGCATCGTGGCGGGTTTGAGAACGTTAGAGTGTTCACAGAGAGTTCCCACCTCCTCTGCTTCACGGTGGGTCTTCGCAGCGCATCGTGAACATCAAATGGGTTCACGGAGTCTCTCGTCTCATTACTTCGCAGTGGCGCTCCGCGATCACGGAGGGGGCTTCGCGAATGGGCTTCGAGAACCAGTTTTCCAGCCCAACTTCAAATGTCCATATCTCCTAATTCGTAACTCCGTTCCGGCCCTGCGACCTATCAAATCAAAGATTGAGAAAGTGTCTACGATCTTCGATTGTGTATGGATGCATCTGAAAAATTTTGAGGACACGTTTTCCGGGGTCTACAACGGTTAAGAACTTATATCCTTTGCTAAGGATAAATGATATTTTTGATCATCTTCGGGGAGCACGAGTGTTCTCGAATATTGAAATAAGATCCAGATATCATAAGATACATGTGAGACCGTTGGACATACAACTTATAGGTTTTTGGAGCAGATATGGTTTATACGAGTACTTGGTTATGCCGTTTGGACTCACGAATGCGCCAGTAGTTTTCATGGCTCTGATGAATCCTGTGTTCCATCCTTATCTGGATTATTTTTTGGTAGTATTAGTGTACGACATCTTGGTGTACTCTCACACTCTACATGACCATGAAACCCATCGTGAGATCATATTGAGTACATTGAGAGAGCATCAGCTATATACTATGCTCTCAATGTTCCACTTTTGGATGGACCTGACTTACTTCCTGGGTCATATAATCTCAGAGGTAGGAGTTTTAGTAGACCTAGAGAAGGTGAGAGAATTAGTTTCTAGGGAGAATCCAAAGAACGTGTTTGAGATACGATGATTCTTATGGTTGTCTGGTTACTACAGATGTTTCATACAAGATTTCTCCCACTTAGCAGCACCATTGATGTGTCTGACTAAGAAGGGTGTGAAGTTCATCTGGTTGGAAGCTTATTAGACATCCTTTCAGGATCTGAATGGATGGTTGACATCAGTATCGATCCTGATACTCCCAGAGCAGGGAAAGATCTATATAGTTTACTATGATGGATTAGGTATTTGGCTCGAAGAAGTGATTATGCAGGGCGATCGAGTCATTGTGTGCAGGTCTCAGCAGTTGAGGCCACATGAGAGGAATTACCCAACACATGATCTCGAGTTTGCTGCAGTTGTGCATGTGTTGCGCTGTTGGAGGAATTATCTATTGGGAGAAAATTTTGTGGTTTTCACCGACCACAAAAGTCTCAAGTATATCTTTACTCAGCGTGACATGAATCTGAGGCAGTGAAGGTAGGTTGAATACCTTCAGTCCTTCAATTTTGATCTTGCCTATACACCTAGAAAAGTTAATGCAATAGCTGATGCATTGAGCAGGAAGACTCAGATATAGGCTATGCAGGAGGCTATTGGTGAGTGGAAGCTTATGGATTTGTTCTATGAGATGCTTTTGAAGTTGCTCGATAGTCCGGGAAGTCTTATCTTTCATCTTTAGTTGTGACATTTACCCTCCTTGATAGAGTGAGGATGATACCAGTATCTGATTTAGAAGGCATAGTTCTATGGTAGTTGGTGGCATGTGAGGAACCTCTTCCAGGGTGGATGATAGGAGATGATGAGGTTCTACGTTTCTATGCATGAATATGGGTTCCAGGGGATATATGAACCGAGCTGATACAAAAGTTTCATCCTTCAGCTTGGGCAGTTCATCCCAGGGTTACCAAGATGTACAGTGACTTGAGATGTCAGTACTGGTGGTCGGGTATGAAGAGAGATGTAGCTGGTTTTGTTATGAGGTGTTCCACCTATCATCAAGTGAAGGAAGAGCATCAGAGACCAGCTGGACTGTTACAACAGTTACCCTATACCAGAGTGGAAATGGGATGATGTCATGATGGATTTGGTGACTGGTTTGCGGAGGTCACCTCGAGGGAATGATGTCGTGTGGGTTTTTGTGGATAGACTCATGAAGGTATATCCCATTTTTCCGATCAGGGGGACCTTCAGTTTTGATGAGCTCGGAAGGCTATATATTTGAGAGATCGTATGCCTTCATGGGGTCCCTAGTTCTATCGTTTCAGATAGGGACACCTGCTTTACGTCTCGTTTCTGGCAGAGTTTCTAGAGGGCACGGGTACAGAGGTGCTTCTGAGCACAGATTACCACCCCTAGACTGATGGCCAGTTAGAGCGTACGATACAGGTGCTAGAGGACATGCCGCGTGCATGCGTCCTGGAATTTGGGGGCTCTTGGGAGAAGCATATACCCCTATTCGATATTGCCTATAACAATAATTTTCTGGAGACTATCGAGATGGAACCATAAGAGTCTTTATATGGTAGGTTATGCAGATCAACTTTGTACAGGTTAGAGGTAGATGAGGTACCCTTACTAGGACCAAATCTCGTGTCGGAGAATTTTGAGTAGGTCCAGTTGATTCAGAAGCGGATGGCTACCACACAGTCTCATCAGAAGTCTTATGCTGATCGTTGCAGAAGAACTTTGGAGTTCATGGTCGAGGATCAGGTTTTCTTGAGTATTTCACCGAGTTTGGGACACAGACCGATCAAGAGACAGGGTAAGCTTTCACCAAGGTATGTGGGGCCGTTTGAGATTCTAGAGGGAGTCGGGCTGGTTTCCTATCAGTTACAGTTACTGCAGCGGTACTGATCCATGCACGATGTCTTCCATGTATCTCTATTGTGCTGATATCATTCAGAACCATCTCACATCATTCAGCCCGAGGAGGATGAGCTTCAGATGGATGCATCATTTGAGGAGCATCTAATCCGTATTGTTGACAGGAGCACGAAGGTTTTCCGAGGCTGGTCAGTTCCTCTCGTATGGGTGTTATGGCAGCATGGTTGAGTGCAAGACGAAACCTTGGAGTGGGAGATTGATGTTTGTGCTGAGTGGCCAGAGTTGTTCACGGCTTTATCTTCTCCACCATTTGAAGGGAAATTTGGGGATGAATTTCTTTAAGGGGGATGTTTTTAAGAACCTGGTTCTTACTTTTGAGGTACGGGTTTCTTCTTTTCTCCCTTCCTTAAGTGTTTTTAAGAAAATAAGGAAAAATGGGAAAAATACAAAGTTTTGGAAAGTACATGCCGTGTACTTTCTCAACATGCCCTGTACTTATGGCCGTGTGGAATGAGTACACAGGCGTGTGGCCATGCCCAAGATGAAGGGTGTAAGAACCGACTACCCACCATGTAGTGGACCTTTACACGTCGTGTAGTCAATCGGTAGTTTAATAGTAAGGCGGTGGCCAGCTGTGGGGTAGCACAAACTGTGTACTCATGAAAACACACCATGTAGTCATTTCGGCAGATGAACAGTGCCGCGCTGGCGGGAATCCGCAAGAGGAACATTTAAAAAATGGGATGTACACGCCGTGTACTTGGAAATACAAGCCGTGTACTTTGTTTTTTTCGCTTAAAACGGGAAGTAGCCTCTCCTGCTCACAGGGAAGGCTTAGAAATAGACGGGAGCTCAGGAGAGGACAGCTGAACATTCGGAGATCCACCAAGTGCACGTCAGGAATCCGTTTCCGCCTTGGAAAATCTCGTTGGAACCGCACGGCTAAGCCCTCCCTTCTTCTTAAGTAGTTCTTTCCAATTATTCCCCTAACGGGAGTTATTTACATTTAAGCGAGATTTATTTTACCTCATATCTCTGGCGTTCTTAGACGTTTTAGAAGTCTTCATTTGCGTATATTATTCGTGGGTATTTAAGGTAGGTGGATTGGTGTTTCTTTCCAACTATTGTGCGTTTTGTGCATTTTAGGTGCCACGAACCCATGTTGGGGTGTCGTGTGGATGAGGTCATGGCTATTTTAATACCTATAATTGTATAGGTAATTAAATGTGATATTAAAATGCTGTTTGGGATTAGTGCTTGGATCCAGGACCACCCCAAGGGTGCATTCAACTATTTAGCCATTTGGCCAGGATACCTGATGGAATGCCTTTAATGTAATGATTGTAGAATTGCCTTGAGAGGAATTGCATGTGAATGTTTATTTACATGTTGGGCATGGCCCAGTTACTCGTGCCTGAGGGCAGTGTTTTGCTTAGCCTGTGGGTGTTGTTTTTCTTAGCCCAAGGGCAGTTGTTATCATAGATTGAGGGAAATTTCTTCCATGCCTATGCGAAATTGACTCGTTTCCTGAGGGAGACACTACGTACGCCTGAGGGAAAAATTGGTTCTGCCTATGGGAAAGTACCTTTGGGTTATGTTCTAGATTACCTAAGGGTAAGGGTTGAGTGTCTATGGACACTAACTGACTGTTTACATTGAAATTCACTATGGTGTTTTCTTATACTAAATGATTTAAAAATAATAATTAAATGGAAATATATTGATAAGTTAGTTACTTTTGAGTACTTCTTACTTTATTTCATTTTACCACTACACATTGTTGTTTCATACTTTCACACAGTTGATCACGGGCCTTTGGTGGGTGCCTACTGGGATTCATTTTTTCACACCCATTTTGGGTCATGATTTTTGGCCCAAACATATTACATTTCTCACGTGTAGATAGGGGCAAGAGTCCATATACAGGTGCTTGAATACTGCTGAGGAGTGGGGGAGGATGGGAACGAGCTTAGGCTCACGATGCTGCTAGCTTTTTCGTTTTGTATTGTTGTACTCTGCAGTTGTATTGTATTGATTGTGTAACATGTTATGGATATTTTCAAAGAATTGAGGCATGTTGCATCATTATTTATATACTGGTTGGTTATATCTACAGTAGTTGTTTATTTTAGTTATGTATGGTTATTCTCTTCCGCTATTTTGGTATGTTTTATTCATTCTGATGTGCTACACTTTGACAAATGAGGGCACAGTTTCCCTACTATCAGTCCTGGGACATCACTGCTAGTCGGCAACATCTGGCATTTGGGGAAATGCGCTTGAGGTCACGTGGCGAACTGGTTTCGGGGCACCCGTTGAGTGGCACCCAGAACTGGGACGTTACATTAGGTTTTCCCAGTAGAGGCATGTTCCGACAAAAACTATGTCCTTTGTAGGGTAAACCCACCATCCTTAACACAACAGCTCCCTCTGATTTCAGATTTGGGCACCTGCTTAAGAGTTATAACTCTTTTTTAGTAAAACCACACACGCGTGCGATTTTAAACTTAACATCTTTCGATGGATCATTCCAGAAAATCTGGGCCTCAGAATTATGCACATCAAATTTTGCAGCCTCTATGTAATTCCATATAATATAAAAAATTATATGGAAATTCTGAGACATTACGTACTCCCCACCATAGATTTTTACTACCCAAAAAGAAAAAACAAGGAATCCCAATCAAAATAGGGATCCACTCCCTATGAATGATTCTCTCTTGTTGACCCTCTATTTCCACTGGGAACTCCATAAAAGTTTCCCCATCGTCAAAGTCCAACTCTCCATATTTGATAACATGTGATGGGTCATGAACATATCACTTCATCTAGGATATGAGATGACTCCGTGCACTCTCTCAAACTGTGGTGGCAGTGTCAAGCAGTACGCCACCTTGATAATCCTATGAAGTATCAGGAATGGTCCGATAAACCTCTGTGAGAGTTTTGCACCTCCACAAAAACTCTATAGTCCCCATCGAGGGGAGAACTGTAAGAATACGTGGTCCCCATCCTGACACTCCAATGTTCCCTGTCGCTTATCAGAATATGACTTCTGTTGGCTCGGAGTAGTATTTATCCACTCTCGGATGACCTTAACCTTCACTCGTAGGGCCACCGGTACAACTGTACGTCCTCTGAAAATGATAGTTTTCTCCCCACATTCAAAATATATATCCGTTACATGGACTTAGGACATCTTAGAACGTGTAGACATGTAGCTGTTGTCTCATCTCTATCCACATTAGATATTTTAGACAAGACTAACTTCTCTGAATCATCATTCTGTAATTGAAAACTCGATCCCCTGCTAAGTGCATCTTCCACAATATTCCCCTTCCATAGAGTATAGACTATCTCAATTTATAGTCATAGAGTAACTCTAGACAACGTTGATGGCTCAGATTTATATCATTTTTTGTAAAGATATATCCGGTACACATCAGGTCTGAGTAAACAATGAACCTCTTGCCCATAATGTAATGTTACCACATCATCAGTTTGAAGTCAAATGCTGTCAACAATAAGTCATGAGTCTCATAATTCTGCTCATGAGACATCAACTATCATGGGACATATACAATGACTGCATCATCTTGCATTGAGTTGCAACCAATTCTGGTCCCTGATGCATCATATCACAACATGTAGTCAGTTTCCTCTTCTGGAAACCTCACGATGGGAGAATTGGTCATGCTCTGCCTCACCTGTTGAAAGATTTTTTGGCATGTCTATGACCCCAGGAAAGGTTTCCCCTTCTTCATCAAAGTATTCATTGGTGATGCTACTCTGGAGAAATCGGTTATGAACCTCTGATAGTATCCATCTTATCTAGGGAAGCTCTCCCCCTCAGTAACACTCCTGGGTGGCTTGCAAGTATGTAATTCTTTGATCATTGGTGGATCCAATTCTCTCCCTTAAACTAATCAAATAGATCATCAATCCTCGGCAGAGGATACTTTTTCTTCTTGGTTGGCTGGTTTCGGTGCCGGAAGTCCACAGTTAACCACAAACTCTCCACTGCCTTCTTGGAAAACAACATTGGGGATGCCGTTGAAGAAATAATGGGCCTTAAGAATCCTTTACTCTATATGTCCTCCCACTATACCCTCAGCTCCCGGAGCACCACATGGGCTATTTGATATGCTGGTGTAGATATCAGTGTTGTTCCTAGGTATATGTCAATGTCAAATTCTTCCTCTCTATGAAGAGGTAGTCTTGGGGCATCTTCTAGAAAGGCGTCCTCATACTCATCCACCACAACTAGAAATAGTGGAATCTCCTCATCTGCCATGTCGAGGGTCATTCAAGATAGATGATATGTAATCAACGGCAAACTCCAAAGAGCAAGTCCATCTCGTGATTCTCTATATTCCTTCTCACCAAAAAAGGAAAACTGGCTTTCATCTTTGAGCGTACATCACACTATATGTCTCAAGCAGTCAATCTATGCGTGAACTATTGATAGCCATTCCATGAAAAGAATTAAGTCATAGGGCTTCAATGCCGCAACTAGAAGATCTCACCTGAATCTCTATCCACTAAGAGTAATATCACAATATTGGCACCAGTGTGTGACCGCTGAATCTCATCCCATAAGAGTATCCAAAAAAATAGTTGATCTAAAAACTCAGTCGGAATCTCAGAGTCCCAAACTATGCCTCTGTCAAGGAAATAATGGATAACACATATGTCGATAAGTACTGTAGGTAATGTATATAAGATATATATCATACCTTGTATAATATCAGGGACATTAGGTTCGTGAGCCTCTATTGCTTGTAGCTGGGCCGGTCCCAATCCACCTGCTCCCTATGCTTGTGGTGGACCACCTAGGGGTGGTGGTGGTAGTGCCTGGTGACCCTGACCACCTCCATCTACATGTCCTACTCCGCAGCCTTGTCTGCTGCCTGGAAGAAGCTAATTCTCCTGACACTGTCATTACCTCGGTGGACCCTCCATCATCTACCAATCATAATCCCTGGGAGTCAGACAATCACTAGCCCTATGACCCTATCCCTCACAGGAAAAACATATCATGCCTCTTTGGTGGCTCTCTTGGCCTCTCGAGCCTCTTACCTTTGAACCTGAGTCCCAGGGTCACCCACCGAAAGTTCATTCATTCTTGGGCTTCTACGTCATCTATCTACTACCAGTGGTAGATGAATTTTCTACCAATCATCATGTAGGCGCTATCGCTATCAGTTTCTTCTTGGAAAGAAAACTCTCCATCAGAAAAGATCTATCTATCACCCCATCCGGCATCGGTATGATGAGAGAATTTGTCGTAGCTCTGAACTATAACCGGAGCTCCAGATCAATGGTCTGAACCATACCGTAAGGGTCTCGTACCATGTTGGTGGAGTATCAGGAGAGGACAGTAAATATCATTGAGTACTAAGCCAAAATCTAGTTTCCCTCCTGGAAATGCAGTATCTCTTGAATATGCACAAAGCGTAGTGTCGCTGGCACGAACTAAACCCTGAAAATTCTCTCAATGATTGGCTAGTTGAGGGTCATCTCATCATGAAACTAGAGCATCGAGCTCCAACATTGTCCTCCCGAGCCCTGATGGAAGATAGTGTCCATGATATCCACCTGCTCGGTGGGTTTCTCTAATAAACAAAACTCCCATGAAACTACCTGAAGCCAGTCCTCTACTACCTAGGGGTCCGTCTCGCCTAAAAACCATGGAGGCCTCTACCTCTGGAACCCATGCAATGTGCTCATCCGACCTGCATGATTACCTGGTAGCATCTGCTGCTCAACGGGTGGTACTGCGGATGTTACACCACTTGAAGGCACCATAACTATGAGTGGTCCCTGAACCAATGCCTCATCAGTCGGTGCGCCACTGTCTTGTTATCTAACCAGAATTCTGGCTAGATATCTTCATGGAGACATCCTATAGAAAACATTTCTTCCACGACCAATAAGTTATACCTAGTGAGCTAACTCAAGAAATATAATGAAAACGTTTCAAAACACATGCAACATGCATTTTTGTGTACCGAGTCAAAAAAAACATAATCCATGGTCCTTGTGAATGGATACGTTGGTCACCACCCAAACACTGGACTCCATGAATTGAAACCCAAAATCAAGAAATTTAACACTATTTCTCCATTGAAAACATAAACTCTTAGATCTTCTGGTTGAATCGACCACCCTTTGATACCACTTTGTCACGACTCGTCCACCAGGGCCCGTTCCAAGACTACCCCAACCCCACTTCCATAGGTCAGAGGTTAGCAACTAGCAATAAAAAGGCATATCCATAAAACGAGAAGTTATTTACTTTAAACCTATAAAAACACTAAATCCAATATGAAACATGAAGAAACCATGAGGTAAACTACTATAGTAAAAAGTCTACTGAAAGTAAAGGGGTGAGAATAAAAGTCCAAATGAAAAGTTCAAGTACAACATAAACGAGAATATAGCTCATGGATCATTCACTGAGGATCCTACAAGATGGTTTGGTACATATCGTCTCCACAGAACTCCAGGTCAACCCATCTCCTCTGTATACTGCATGGTCCTAGATCCCCCAATTCTCAGCCCATTATCTCGTTGTCTCCACAATACACAACAAGGTGTGGGTGAAGCCCCATGTATGGGGTGAGTATAAAAATAATCCATAGGGACACCAAGACCTTGATGTTCTCCTAGAGTTCCACAAAGGAAAACCCAAAAAGAACGACCTCTATCAAAAATCACGAAGCAATATTCAGCTCAAAACAGGTATACAACTTAGTGATAGGTAATAAAGAAGATTAGTCTTTAGGTATATCATTTTATCTCATTAGGTAGTTTCACAACAGAACCATGAATAAGTTGTTCCATTTTCGATCCACACAGTATCATTTGTCGCAGATCCACAATGGGAATCTCAAAGGATATTCCTCACCATGTCTCACACTACTAATCCACAGAGGGTCTCTAGAATGTTGATCCATATAGAACCACTATAGTGCAGATCCACACATGGAAGATATACGAACGATCCACATAGGGCGCTATATTGGTGATCCACAAATGGTATATATAATTCATATCAACATAGGGTCACTATAATGATGATCCACATAGGGTCTCTATAATGTTGATCTACACAGGGTCGCTATATTGTTGATCAACACTGGGTTGCTATAATTATGATCCACTCAAGGTTGCTATAATGTTGATCCACACAGGTTCGTTATAATGCTGATCCACACATGATCTCTATAATTTTGATCCACCTAAGGTCACTATAATTCTCATCGACACTAGGTCCCTATACTGCAGATCCACATAGGGTCAATATAAAGTTGATCCACACTGGTTGGATCTATAAATAACATCCAACCACAAGATTACTGCTCATAGCACGCTAGATTCTCTGAGAACCTCTCCTCAATCCATTGATCATATTCAAACTGGTAAGAAGACCCAAAAAAATCATACCCAAGGGACTGCCCAGTCATAGGTGTCCCAACGTGATAGACGACGCATCGATAGGACGTCCGGTCTGTGAGACATGGAAACTTTGGTAAAAATGGCCCGATTAGATTCATGTTTTATCCAACTCATGATGCATGAAAAACTCCTTTAAAACCCAAATAGTGTATCTCTAATGGACCGCTTTGTGATAGGGGTCCTTATGCCAAATACGACACGTTGATCAGATGCCCGGTCTGTTAGTTACACCCCTTTCCGTTAAAAAAGGGTGTTTGGATGTCAGTCCGGCCCAATTCAGTCAGGATCTCCCAATTATGTCAAAGGTACCACTTCTCAATAGTGGTCCCAACGCCACTGACATCATGTGAGAAGGAAACCTGGTTTGTCACCTATGGGTGATTCTAAAATCGGGGGTCGGTTGGGTCGGGGCTTAGTCCGACTTGGTAACATCAGCTCGATGCAATGTGTCTCGAGGTCTACCTGACCCCATTTAGGTCTGGTCTGTTAAGGGTCAGCCCTTTTCACTGGGTTCATCTTGTCAAGGTCAGCCTAGTTCGATTTTCAAGCCTGGGCCATGGATGTCTCGGCCCCATGGCTGGGTCCGACCCACTCGTGCAGAAGGGGGATTACCTTCTCTGCTGGCCCCTCAGTTGTGAGGCCATTTCACCATGGTGGTGGCGCGCAGGGTCACGCCACGCCCTGCTGACGTGGCATGCTAGATGTGGCTGCTACCGCTAGTGGCATTGGTGGGCACCACCCTTGTCTCGTGTAGTCGACACGGGCCTGCTGCCTTCGGCCACCGCCCGCAGCTGGTTTCTATCGGTGTCCCCTGGACACCACCGACCGCCACCGACATGGCGCACCAGTGGTTTCTTCTGCAGGTCACCAGACATGTTTCTGTGTCCGTTCATGGTGTTGTATGTGCCTACGTCTCTCTCACACTACCGCCGTCAACGTGTGACCCACTATTTTACGTTGCCTTCAATATGAGAAAATTGTCCCCGAAGAAAAAAGCATGAGAAATGCGTCTAATGGTGTGGGCCTTGTTCATTAGGCCCGTGCCCTCTGTGATAATGTGAAATAAAGCGGGAGAGGATATAATTCTCCAAATACAACATCGAAATAATCACCCTTCCTGGAAGAGGCATTCCCAGATGTAGATCAATGGAACTCCTTCATCATTGTCATTGGTTGATGATTTGGTATCGCTCATCACTGCTCACTGAAATTGGTCTAATTATCCAAGTGGTTCACATCGTGGTACATTTTCAGAGCTTCATTTCTTGGTGAATCCATGTCAAAACTCATCCCTGATCCTCATATATATTGGAGGGGAAAAGGGTGAGTAACACATGAAAGAATTCAATGAGGTTCATTAAATGAGTAATTATTGAACCACATTTAATTTTCAATGGTGATGTTAGGAAATTGGTGAGTCAATCCACCTAGTGGTTTGACATGTCGTCAGTCCAGCCAACGCTACTCATCCCTTGGTGAAAATAAAGATAAAATAATAATAAAATTGCTATTTTATTATTATTTAAAAAGGTTCAAAAACTAACTTCTTCTTTCGATAAACTGTGGTCGAATTGAATCATACCGTAAGAGAATCATGGTGCTACAGATTCAGTGGTTCTCGCTTGTTTTTTATCAGAGAAACGACTCCACAGACATAAAATGTAGCCAGTTTTTTTACTAAATGCACCTTAAACAAAGTTATGAAAATTAATAATAGTCACCCTCGACCTGCACCAGTCGAGGTTAGGCTCCAGCTATGGCGAAAACACTCTCATGAGCTCATAGATACTCTCAGATTTTCAGTCTGAGTTACCGGTTAGACGTTAAGGAATTTATAATAAAATAATTTTCACTTAATTATTTTATTTACGACCAAAAACTAACTTCCACTAGTGTCCTGCACTGACCAATGTTTGTATCATCCTAAGGAATGAATACCCTAAAAAGTTCATAGGTGGTATTAGATTTTTAATCTGAGTCACCATTCCTGAGTTATAAGCATCTGAATAATTAAATAATTTTATTTAATTAATTTATTTATGGTTATGCCATTATCGGGGTTTTCCATTCGAGGCATGTGCCCATCAAATTTTAGTCCTGGCTAGGGTAAACCAGACATCCTAAATGCAACGATGCCCATAGATATCTAATCAGGGCACCTGTTTATGATTTATTCTTTTTTAGGAAAACCACTAACACATGGTATTTTAAACTTATCATCTTTCTATAAATATTTCTAGGCACATTGATCCTCAAAATTATACACTGTTATATTTCATACTCACAAAATAATTCCATATAATAAGAAAATATATGTGGAAATTCCTGGACATTACCTCCCCCCAACCATAGGGCATTATGACCCCGAAATCCAAAACAAGAAAAACCAAATAAAAGAGGTTACTAAGTATGATTCTGATCCTCCTGCTCCCATGTGCACTCCGGGAGGTTTTCTGACTGCCACCAAACTCTCACTAGAGTGATCCACCATCCATGAAGAAATCACTCCTATTTATCCTCTATCTCTAGTGGGAACAATGTAAAAGTCACCACATCTTCAAAGTCTAACTCACCCTAGTCGATAACGTGTGATGGATCATGCATGTATAACTTCAACCGGGATACGTGGAAGATTATGTGCACCCTCTTAAACTATGGTGGAAGTACCAAGTGGTACAACACCTTTCCAATCCTATAAAGTATCAGGAATTCTCCAACAATCCTTGGGGAGTGTTTTCTGACTTTGACAAAAATCCATATTCTTTGTCGAGGGGAGACCCACCAGAATACGTGGGCCCCCTCCTGGAACTCAAGTCATCTCCATCACCTATCAGCATATGACTTATGTCAGCTCGGTGTTGTATTCATTTTATCTCAGATGACCTGCACCTTATCTTGTAGTGCCACTAGTATAACTATACATCCTATGAAAATTATAGCATGCTCACCACCTTCAAAATATCCATCACATTCATGGAATAAGGATATCTGAGCACGTGTAGACTCACAGCTGTAATATCATCTCTATCCACGTGGGACATCTGAAGCGAGGCTAACTACTCTAAAGACTTGTTCAGTAGCTGCAAACTCTATCCCTGGATAAGTGCATCTCCCACTACGTTCCCCAACCCATGAATATAGAATATCATAACTCATAGTCCTTGTGGAACACTATAAAATGTTTCTATCTCAGATTTGGATCATTCTATTGGAAGATATATCTGAGACTCTTGTAGAATGAGTAAACAACAAACTTCTCTACTTTCAATTAATGACACCACATCTTCACTGTGAATAATATTAATTCCAACTCCATGTCTTTAGTCGCATAATTCATCTCATGATCCCTCATCTATCATGATCCATAAGAAGTCACTGCATCATCTTGCATCAGGAAGCAATTGAGTCTGGTCCCTGACGCAACACAGTAAACCACTTAGTCAGTGCCCTCCTCTAGCAACCTCAGAATGGGAGTGTCAGTCAAGCTCTACCTCATCTATTGATAGGTCTTCTGGCAAGTCTCTGACCATAGGAAATGTTTCCCGTTCTTCATCAAAGCATACATAGGTAATACCACTCTAGAGATATTGGGTACAAACCTCCGATAGTGGCCTTCTAATCCAGGGAAGTTACACATCTACGTAATAGCCTTAGGCAGATCCCATGTATGTAATGCTTTGATCCTTGCTGGATACACTTCTCTCCTTAAAATAATCACATAGATCATCAATCCTAGGAAGAGGATTTTTTTTATTCATGGTCACAAGGTTTAGGTGCTGGAATTACACCCACAACATCAAACTATAGTATGCCTTCTTGGAAAACAACATCGAGTATTCTCATGATGAAACACTAGGCCTTACAGATATATTACTTTTTAATTCTTCCAACAGTACCCTAATTTCCCTAAGCTCTGTAGGGGCCATCTGATTTGTTGGTGTAGATATTGGTGTTGTTTATTGGTACATGACTATGTGGAAGTCTACCTCTCAATGAGGAGGTATTCATGAGACATATTCTGGAAAAACATCCTCATACTCATCACCACAGCTAGAAACTGTGGACTCATATCATCCACCTTGTCGAAGATCATGAAATCAAGCTGATATGTAATATGTTGAACCCTTCTGAGTGCAAGTCCATCCCTTGCATCATTGTCTTATTTCTCACAAAAAAAAAAGGAAAATCTCCACCATCTCTACTTGTACATAGCACTATACGTCTCAAGAAATCAATCTGTTCATGAACAGTTGACATCCAGTCCATGACTAGAATGACTGCATAGAGCTAAAAAACCTCTATTAAATGATCACATCTGTAACTCCCTCTTCTATGAGTAATATCACACTGTCATCATCAATGTGTGACAACTGAATATCCTCTTTTAGGAGTATCAAAATGCAATGGTCGAGCTAAAATCGTAGTCTGAATCTCAATGTCCAGAACATTGTCTGCAACAAGGAAAGATGGATATCACCAGACATAAAATTATCTTTTTGTTTTTCAAACACTTTTATGGAAAAGTATGAAACTATGCAGTATAGAATACAAAACATCAAATACCTTAAGAGATAGTTATACCATTGAAATCTAATTTAATTCTGGTAGACACTCTATTCCTAAATAACTTCTATTGGATACCATTATAATTTAAGGCCAGATCATCCTTAATAAGGTCATCAAACCAATGGGATATCATGTTCCATGTCTAAATTCACTTCTCCAATATAATCTTCTCTACATTGAATACACTTTTTAGGATGCAATCTTTTTTGTCAATCCACTCTGACAAAACCTTATTAGCATCATCCTTATGAATTCACCCAGAAATATTAGCCGCATCAATTTTTGAGGCATTAATTAGAATTGAATCCTCCTTCAATAATTCTTTCGATTGAATAATAATTTCCCATATCATCCCATTTCCAGCAACTTTAAGCTGACCAGAGTCATCGTTAGGAAGCGTTTTCAGCACCACCGATACATCCTACATTTCTATTAAATCATCCAGTATAACTTATCCTTTTTCATTTCGTTTTTTGTGGATCTGGTTTCCTTAGGATGGTGTACGTATGAGTAGTCCTTGCGCCCCTTTGAATTATGTTCTTTAATTGGGATACACCTCATTGAGTCCTGATTCCCTCTAAGGACCTTCCTTCTATTTGGACTGGGTAGCCCACTTCAATGGATTTATATTTCACTATCTTTTAAAAAAATACAGATTTATCACAATAAACTTCCATTTGGAGTCCCTAATATTCATTAAGGTTCTCTTCCCAAGTTGTAACGTGATAATGATCCGTCCCTTCACTGGATAAACCTTTAAATCGGTAAACAAGCTAATTATCATGAAAATTATTAAGCATGATGTGCACCCCACACCCCTGAAATCTGTAGTTCTTGACCATTTCCACAAGTTGCTTCACCCTCCCTTGGCTCATATGGATCCTTTACATAACCATGTCACCCTTGTGTCATCTCCAAAGACCCCTCACTTCCAGCGCGCACAACCTCTACATAAGATGCTACCTTGGCAGCAATGTTATTCTGCTCAAAACATCCTACAATCCACCCCCATCAGGAACACTAGACTCAGGTAGACCTTTATCCTCAAGATTCAGGTCACTCCGTAGTCTTCCAATGACATCTTCTATAGACAGATTAATATTCACCAGGAAAACATTATCTAGAGGATGAGTGTTAGTGGATTCTCCACATGGAACCATCACCTTAGGAGAAACCTCTGAGGATGAACCTCCAAAGTCATACACATCAGGAACATTATCCCTTACCACACCAGTACCCCTGCCCCAAACCACTACCTCACACTAATGGATGAACATAATCCCACAATGACATGTTGACAACCAATGAACCATTTTCATGGAAACTGAAGAGAAATCAACCCATGATTCGAAGACAACTACTTGATTATACCAGAATTAATTTTCAACTTCAATCCAAATAAAAACAATAGGCATTATTGGAAAATTTATTTCAACCCATATACGAGGAGAAATTGTGTGACGTTCATGCTCATCTGCCTCGTCCACTATCTGGTTGGCGCTCATGATCCTGCCACTAATCCTGCCTCGGTGGCCCCTCCATCATCTACAAATAATCTGATCATGGGGATGGAAATTAACGAGCACTATGACCCTATCCCCCACATGAAAAATAGATCATGACTCGCTGGTGGCTCTCTCGGCCTCTCGAGCCTTGCCACACTGACCCTGAATACAAGGGTCAGCCCCACGAAATGTCTAGCCCACTTGGGCTTCTACATCATCGGTCAAATGTCAGCTATAGATGACTCTGCTTCCTGTTGTACAGTTTGGGATTTCACTATCGGTGTTTTATCGACAAATAATCTCTCCATCAGTAAAGCTCACACTAGCACCCTAGTCGGCATCTAGTTGATGAGAGAAACTATCGCATCTCTGATCTATGGCCAGAGACCCTGCTCAAAGGTTCAGGAATGAATTAAGGCTCTTGTACCATGTCAGTAGAGTATCAGGAGAGGTCATTAAATATTTCAACATAGTGAGCCACATGCCAGATGCCTTGTTGTAGATGTAGCAGCTCCTGAATACACCTAGAGCATAGTGTCACTAGCATGAACTCTGCCCTGAAAAGGCTCACAATGCCCAGCTAGGTGAGGGTCATCTTATCATTCAGGTGGAGCGGGGAGCTCATACATCTTCCTTCTGATCCCTAAAGAAAGCTAGCTCCCAAGATCTATATCTACAAGGAAGGTGTCACTACTAAAAAAAATACTCGTTAAACCGCCTCAAGCCAATCCTCTATTGCCTGGGGATCCGTCTCGCCACAAAAACTTAGAGGCCTCTTCCTCTAGAACTCATGGAATGTGCTCAGCTGTCATGCATGATCCATTGGTAACATCTACTCTTCAATGTGTGGTGGTTCTGCAGGTACACCACTCGATGGCTCTATCACTGTAAGTCATCACTAAATCGATGCCTCATCGCTCGGTGGGCCATTTTCATGATCTCTAACCAAATTCTTGGATGGATGTCTTCTTGGAGGCATCATAAAGGAAACAGATGTGCGATGCCCAATAATTTATACCTATTGGGTTGAATCAATAAGGTGCATGAAAACATTTCAAAACTCATGAAACTAGTGTTTCTGTGTACCTAGTCAAAAAAACTGAATTCAGGGTCCTCGTGAATGGATACGTTGGCCACTGCACCAACACTATACTCCCTGAACTAAAACCTGAAATCAAGACACTTAACACTATTTCTCCATTGAAAACATAGAATCTTAGTTCTTCTGGTAGAATGGACCACCATCTGATACCAATTTATCATGACCCATCCCCTGGGGCCCGTGTCATCACTACCCCAAGCCCGCCTTCCATATGACATGGGTTAGCAAGTAGCACCAAAAAGCTGTACCCCAAAAATGGGAATGCATTTCCTTTAAACCTATTCAAACACACAATCAAATAATGCATCATGCAGAAACCACAAAGTAAAATACTGTAGAAAAAACTGTACTAAAAGTAAAAGGGTTAAAATAAAAGACGAACTGAAATGTACAAGTAAAAATGAAATGAAAAAATAGCTCCTAGATTATAAACCAAGGATCCTACCAGAAGGGTAGGTACTGATCATCTCCACAACACTCCACGTCAACTCGTCTCCTCTGTGTACCGCCTGGTCCTGGCTCCCTCAAGTCTCAGCTCAGCTGCTCATAATCTACACAAGACACAACAAGGTGTGGGTGAATCCCATATAGGTTTGTGTATAAAAATACTCAGTTGGGACCCCAAGACCCTCAACGGTCTTCCAGAGTTCCACAATGGAATACCCACAAAGCAAGACCTGAATCACAAAGAACGAAGCAATAGTTAGCTGACACCAAGTGTACAACTAAGTGATCGAGAACTATGATGATTAGTCTTAAGATATATCATTTAATCCCATTAGTAAGTTCCAAAAATTAAACATGAATAAAATTTTACATTGTCAATCCACATAGGGTCGTGTGTCACTGATCCCTAATGGGCCACTCTATGTCTAGTCCTCACCGGGTCGCGCACTACTGATCGATATAGGTTTTCTAGAATGCTAATCCACATAGCTAGCTATATTTCTGATCCACACAGGGTCAATATAATATTTATCTACATAGTGTTTCTATTCCGATGATCCACATGGGGTCTCAATAATGTTGATCCACACGGGGTCACTATAATGCTGATTCACATAGGGTCGCTCTACAAATCACAGTCAGCCACATGATTCCCTCTTATAGCACGTTTCATTATGGGAGAACTTTTTCTCAATCCATTTTTTATATTTAAAACAGTATGAAGTCTTGAAAAAATCATACCCAAGGGACTGCACTGTCATAGGAGTCCCAACGTGATAGACGACGCACCGATTGGATGCCCGATCTATGAGATATGGGCACTTTTTTAAAATGGGACCAATTGGATTCAATTTTGATCCAGCCTAGGTATCATGTCAAACTCCGTCAAAACACACACAGAGTATCTCTAAAGGACCTCCTTGTGGAAATGGTCTTCATTCCACAGACGATACTTCAATGTGGTGCCTGACTTCTTAGTGACACACCTCTCGGTGAAACGGGGGTCTTCACACCTTGGGCTGGCCTGGCTCCGTCAGGAACGACATATTATGCCAAAGGAAACGCTTCTAAAAAATGTTCCCAACTCCACTGACGGCCTGTCAAACAATATCTCGCTTCTTCAGTTACAGATATTTCTTTAATTGGGTACTGGTTGGGTCTGGGTCCGATCTGACTTGGTCAGGTCAGCCCGACTCTATGGGTCCCATGCACTACGTGACCCTGCCTAGGTCCGACCCATTATGGGATAGCCTAGTTCCATGGGTTTGGCACATTAGGTTTGGAACATTTCTGTTTGTGGGCCTATGACATAGTTGGAATGGCCCACTAGGTGGGTCCGACATGCTCTGTCAGCCCGTGTCCAGACCGGTCCTCTATAAAGAAGGCCTCCTTCACTGTCGGTGCTGAGGTTGTGGGGCATTTTCACCCAACCAGTGGGGTGATGCACCACTGCATGAAATGGTCTTCTGTTTGGATGACCGGCTTCTGCCAATGTGGCGTGCCGTGATGCCGCACCACCCCTCCTAGAGCAGCCTATAGGCCGCAGTGCCGGCAGGCACCGCCCTTGTCCTACATGGTTGGCTGGGGCAATTTGTCATGGGACACCTTCGGCCGCCGCTGACATGGGGCACCAGCAGTTTCTTCCACGGGTCACCATACATGTTCCGCTGTCCTTCCATGGGGTAGTCTAAGCCTATGGCTCTCCTTCACTTCAACTATTATAGTGTGACCTACTATTTCGCATTACCGTCAATATGAGGAAATCCTCCCTGAAGAGCAGAGCATGATCAAAGCGGCGGAGGGTACAGAGCTTGTTTTTTTGGCCAGCACCCTCCATGTGAATGTGATCAAAAGCAGTAGAGGATTAAATTCCCCAATGACAACATCGAAATAAACCCCCTTCCTGAAAGAGACATTTGCTGATGATGATCGAAAGAACTCCTTCGTCATTCTCATCAATTCGTGATTCGGTGGCACTCATCCCCCTTACTAAAACCAGTCTCGTTATCCAAGTTTTTGGCATCGTGGAACTTTTCCATAGCTTCTTCACTTGATGAAGTTGTGTAAAAACACATCTGTAAGCTTCATATATATAGTAGGGGAAAAGGTTGAGTAACACAAGAATGAATTTAATGAGGTTTATTAAATGGGAAATCAATGAATCCCCTTTAATTTTCAATGGTGCGGTTACACAATTGGCGAGTCAAGATACCTAATGTCTTGACATGTCATTATTTCTTCCAACCCCACTCATCCGTTAGAGATGATAATTATAAAATAACTATAAAATTGTTAATTTATAAATCATTAAAAAGGACCAAAACTAACATCCTCTCCTAAAAATCTGTGGCGGATGTGAATCCTCCCTAAATCAAATCCCCATTCTATAGATTCAATGGTGCTCTAAGATTTTCAAACCGAGCAACAAATCAAAAGATAGACAAATTCCGCCCATGTGTTTACTGAACGTACTTGAATAAAATTTCATAAAATTATTAACAGTCACCCTTGAACCATGTCAATCATGGTTAGGCTTAGCCTAAGGGGAAGACACCCTAATGAGCTCGATGATAATATCATATTTTAAATCCGAGTTTCTCTATAGATTTTAAGGATTTTACAATAAAATAATTGTCACTTAATTATTTTATTTACGTCCAAAAAATAACGTCCACTCGTGACTGGTTCCTGCGAATGTTAGTATCTGCCTAAGATAAACATACCCTCATGAGTTTAGTGGTGGTCTTAGATTTTTAATCTAAGTCACCATTCGTGAGTTAGAATTATTAGAAAAATAAAATAATTTTGTTTGATTATTTTATTTATAGTTATTCCATTTTTGGGTTTTCCCGCTGAAGGCCTGTGCCGACAAATCATAAATCGCCCCTAGGTTAAACATGCCATCCTGAATGCAATGGTGCCCTAAAATTTATGATTTGGGCACCCATTTCAGAGTTATTCCTATTTTTCTGGAAAACAACCCATGCATCATATTTTAAACTTCACATTTCCAGTGGATCATTATGAGAACTCCGAGCTTTGGAATTTTGCACTATCATATTTCGCAGTCTCTAAATAATTCCATATAATAAAAAAATTATACTGAAATTTAGGGAAATTACATCCTCCCCAGCATAATGATTTACAACTCCAAAAGAAAAAACAAGGAAAACCAAACAAAATTGGGTGTTGAGAATGAATGTGAGCCTTCCGCTCCCATGTGATCTCCTGGAGGTCCCCACGCAGACAATGAACTCACACTAGTGGGATCCACTATCCCAGAAGGACTCACTTATGATGATCCTATATCTCTTCCATGAACTCCATAGAATTCACCCCATCATCATAGTCCAACTCACCCTAGTCGATAAACTGCGATAGATCATGAAGGTATCTCTTTAGTTGGGTTACATGGAAGACTTTGTGCACCCTCTCCAAAGACAGTGGTCATGATACATGGTACGCCACCTTTCCAATCCTATGATGTACCAGGAATGGTCTGATAATTTTCAGTTAGAGGTTTCTGCATTGGCCAAAACTATATACTCCCCATTGAGGGGAGACAAAGAAGAATATGTGGTACCCCTCAAGGAACTTCTGTGGTATTTATTTCCTATCAGCATAAGACTTCTATCGGCTTCAAGAAGTGTCCATCCACTCATGGATGACCTATAACGACCCATACTTTACATACATTGTTAATACGTCAAAATTGAAGCACACTTATGACAACATATGACAAAACCACAAAGGACCGTATAGGTATAGTGTCTTTAGAAACTGGGAAACATAAACAACTGGTTCATAAATATTCTACAGTGTCTCCCATTTATTTCATCATATCTATGGTCCCTTTTAGCATATTCTACTTAATATCCATCTTCCTGACCTGTGGAAAAGAAAACATAAAAGGGTGAGCTCAAATGCTCATCAAGGGCCAATAAAGGAAATAAAAATCATATCATATCTTTTTGAAAATCATAACCTGCAAAAGAGATCATAATATCTTAACATGGAATAAATCATAGAAGTGAAAATGAGATCCCCATAATCATAACATGAAACTTGAAACTTTGTGGCATGCATACATAATCATGGAACATCATTTCTTGTTAGTCATAACTCATTGCCAAGACTATCTTAGTGGACAGAGTCCCTTTCTGAACCGAGTCACCCTCGTTCCAGTCCTGTTTCACTGAACCGGTATAACCTACCGTTCCAGCCATGTCTATCTCATGAGATATAAAATCTTTACCCAATGCATTGGAGGGAGATATAGGTCCCACCCATCTTATAATGAATCTTTTCTTATTTGTTCCACATAATCATAAATCATACATCATCGCATAACACATGTAACAAAAATGGGATTCTTGAAACATCGTGACATCATAAAACAAATCATATAAGGTAAATGACTTCATAAAAATAATTCCCTCAAAACATAATCAAATCAATGTAATATTAGGGATAAAAACAGAACCCTATATTATCTTAGATGGAAAATAATTTTGATAAAACACTTGATCTCCATTCTTGAGGAAAATATCCTTTCTTCTTAAAAAACACTTTTCTTTTCTTAACATGTCATACAATTATAAACTAAAAGAAGTTGATTAAAAATAAACTTGAAAACTTGTAAAGAAAGATTCTTGGAAATAATGTTTTTAAAAATCCATTCATGCCATATAAGTTTAAAAAAACATTCTTCGTACCTTTGTCAGAAAAGTCAAAAAGTACCTCATACGAAAAAAAGACAAAAGATTTCTTTCATATTCTTTACTAAAAACTCACCGAAGGGTAAAATTGGAACTAAAATATTGTAAGTGGATGGAAACAATATTACATATTTAGGGAACATGGATGTGGATGATAATATACGCCCCAGTAAATACTTACGAATAAACAATATCGGATAAAAATGAGATTGTGATATTTCCCTTACCTTAGGTCCGATTTGCATTGTACGTGTCCGATGCTCCTGTATAATGGTTTAAATAATGTTATTGACTTATTACAGAATCATACATATTGATATGATATCATATATGGTCATATTCTTAGTTTCTTGTTTGTAATATTTCATTGTTATTTGTTACTCGGGTCCTTATTACCTTTTGTTCTTATGCGTGTTTTGCCGAGTAAATTCTTATTCTTCTTTTAAGGTTATAGATACCTTATATCCAGAATGTTATTAGTGTAACATATATCATATTTATTCATTGAATTAATTTATATAATTACTATGTAATGATGATCATGTAGAACGAGTCGCATCACATCGTGGAGACGGTATTCCGTACGTACACACGAGTGATGATTTCATTCCTATGATCGTGGAACTGTATTGGAGTATATATATATTATTTAAGTATCAATATAACTTTATAATAATCATAAATAGTTACTCATTACACCATTATACCCATCCTTGTAAGGTGATGGTGGAAAATAGATTACACCACGGCATGGAGACGGTATTCCGTACGTAAGCACGCGCGGTGATTTCATTTTTCCGTAGGATGGATAGAAGGTGAATTAGGGTTGTTTCATATTTATAATAACATATCAATATGTAATTAATACTGATGTTATTACTTTATCATGAAACAACTAAATAAGAAGAAGTTGAAGAAGAAAGAAATTGAAAAGATTGGTAATGGATATTACCGCTTCTTTGGAACGCCTCTTTGAATCCTCCACTTAGGGAACTAAGATTGGTCTTTGAAGAAGACCAGGACCTGTAGGATTATTCTAGGGAAGTGGAGAGGAGAAAATGTCAGGGGTTGGCCGAGATTGAGTGCTCAAATTGGTGTGAGGAGGAGGGGGAGGAGGTGCCCTTTTATAAGGGAGGAGAGGGGCACCTTAGGAATATCTCAAAATATTATTTTATATTAAAGTCAAAATCGGTTTATAATGGTTCCAAAGGGTCTTATTTCGAAGCTAAAGTGGGGATGGGTCGAAATCCTATAAACCAATAAGATTTAGACAATATTAGGGTATTATTTTAACCTTATCAATTAGATCTAACTCTAAGTTAAATAATTTAACTTTTACCGTGTCTTTTTGTTTTCTTTCACTATATGGTTAATACACTTACTATAACATGCCAAACGAACCCCAAATTGTTATTATTAATATATATACCCTTATCTAAGTCATTTGGCCGAACCTTAGATTTTTAGGAATAAAATAACAATTAGTAATATAATATTTGATTTAAAAACTATTTTGTGTCAATTTTGACACTATTTGATATATGATTTTTGTGAAAGTCATAACAGAATTATATGTTCGAAAAAAGTTGATTAAATCAACACTAATATATCATAGTAACCTAGAAAATTAGTGGAATTCATAAAAAGTCTCAAATTACATTTATCTTGGTGTTTATAACATCAATTATGTCAATATTTCATTAATAAGATAATTACTGCATCATCATTGTGTCATAAATAAATTAAATTATTTAATGTCTAAAAATTACAAATAAAATACCATTATGTAGGAAATATTTTTATCTTTCTAATGAATATTTGTAGTCGAATTTATCTTCTGTATAACCCCATATTAAAAATGATTTACTTATTAAACTTTGATTTTAACTATTTTAACCCTTCTTTAAATAAATTAATAATAAATGTCCAAATCTTACCCAAGTGGGCCTAAATGGTCATATTTTATTGCTAAGTTTGTTTTTGGTCGAATTAAACTTATCCAATAGAATTATTACATGTGTTAGGGTAATATTAATATCATTTTTACCCTTAGTTACCCTATTTACTATTAACCGCGGTAAAAAAAGTATAAAGTTACTATTCACCAAAAATTTATTTTTATCTCATTGAACCAAATTTTACTTACTGATATCAACCGTGTCTGTCGGATTTTCGAAATTCCATTCACAGAAGCGGTAAAATTAAGTTTTATGCAAAAATTTAGTTTTTAACCTACCACTTAGTGGTTTCACTATTCATAAAAAATTGAAAGTTTTCAAAAAAATACCAAAATTTTACCCTAGGCTAATTTCGGTATTCCGAATCCAAAAATGAAGTCCACTTTGAAAAATAAAAATTAAAAAATTTCAAAAAGAGGTTATTACTATTCATAACAGCTAGTTTTAATAATATTTTAATAGCATATCGTTGTTTAGTGAAACTCGGTATTGCGTACGACGCAAGCTATCGAGGAAGGTCGTGATTGCGTGTAAAGTAAGCCAAGCAAGTGTGTAGTGAAATATTCCTTTGATGATATATAAAAACAAAATATTACTCATAAAAATCTCAGGTGTTACATTCTACCGCCCCTTAAAAATAATTTCGCCCTCAAAATTCGTCACTTTGTAACAAAAATATGAGGATACTTATCCCTCATCATATCCTCAAGCTCCCATGTAGCTTATTAAAGTTGGTGGTTCCTCCATAAAACTTTCACCAAGCGAGTGGTCTTGTTTCGTAGGACTTTTTCGCTACGATCCAGAATCTCTATCGGCTCTTCTTCATAAGAAAGATCTTGCTCCAGCGGTACAACTTCTGAGCTGAGTACATGTGAAGGATCTGGTATGTACTTTCTCAGGAGAGATACATGGAAGACATCGTGAACTTGAGAGAGATTCGGTGGAAGTGCCAATCGGTAAGCTATCTTCCCAACACGATCCAGTATTTCGAAAGGACTGATATATCTAGGGCTCAACTTCCCCTTCTTTCCAAATCTCATAACCCTCTTCCAGGGAGATATTCGTAAGAACACTTTATCACCCACTTCAAACTCTAGGTCTTTTCTTCGGTTGTCGGCATAACTTTTCTGTCTACTCTGAGCTGCTCTTGTGTGTTGTTGAATAGATCTGACCTTTTCTGCCATTTCACCAACGAGATCAGGTCCTAATAGCTTTCTTTCCCCAACTTCATCCCAGCAAGTTGGAGTCCTGCATTTCTTTCCATAGAGAGCTTCATAAGGAGCCATCTGAATACTGGAGTGAAAGCTATTATTATAAGAAAATTCCACCAAAGGTAGGTGTTGATCCCAACCTCCTTTGAAATCCATAGAGAAAGCTCTCAACATATCTTCTAGGGTTTGAATTGTTCTCTCAGACTGACCGTCTGTCTGGGGATGATAAGCAGTGCTGAAACTCAACTCTGTATCCAGAGTATGCTGAAGACTTCGCCAGAACTTCGAGGTAAATCTCAGATCCCGATCAGATATAATAGGAAGTGGTACTCCTTGCAACCTTACCACTTCCTTTACATATATCCTGGAAAGCTGATCTAGAGAGAAATCCTCTCTAATAGCAATGAAGTGTGCAGACTTTGTAAGACGATCAACTATGACCCAAATAGCATTATTGCCTTTGGATGTTTTAGGAAGTCCTGTGACAAAGTCCATAGTGATGTTTTCCCATTTACATTCGGGTATGGGTAATGGTTGTAACATACCCTTAGACTTCTATCTCTCAGCTTTATCTTGTTGACAAACCAAGCATCGAGAGACATATTCAACAACATCTCTTTTCATGCCATCCCACCAGAAGTACTCTTTCAGGTCCCTATACATCTTCGTGCTTCCAGGATGAATAGAGAATGATGAACTATGAGCCTCATCCAGCAGCTCCTTCTTTAATTCGGGGATGGGAGGAACACAAACCCGATTCCGGAACTTTATTATCCCATCACAATCAAGGTTGAATTCAGGAACATTTATCACCTTCTTTTGTAACTCGACATCTTCTTTCTGTGCCTCTTTAATCTTCACATGTATAGATTGTTGAACATTCATTTGAGATAGATAAGATTTTTCCCCTTCCATTATAATTCAAATATCCATCCTTTGTAAATCCATAAATATTGGATCTTTTGTGATCCTCATCATGGATAAACTAGCATGGTCTTGTCGACATAATGCATCATCCACCTTGTTTGCTTTCCCAGGGTGGTAATGGATTGAGCAGTCGAAATCCTTAATCAGCTCCAACCATCTTCTTTGACGCATATTCAACTCCTTTTGTGTGAAAATATACTTTAAACTTTTATGATTAGTATAAATATAACACCTTTCACCATAAAGGTAATGCCTCCAAATCTTTAATGCAAAGATTACCGCTGCCAACTCCAAATCATGTGTTGGGTAATTTTGCTCATGGATTTTCAACTGTCGTGAGGCATAAGCTATCACCATATCATTTTTCATAAGAACACACCCCAATCCCTTCTTGGATGCGTCACTGTAGATCACAAATCTTTCTCCACTACAAGGCAGTGTGAGCACAGGTTCACTGGATAACCTTCTTTTAAACTCCTTGAAATTCTCTTCACATTCCTCTGTCCAGACAAACATAACTCCTTTCCAAGTCAACATGGTGAGTGGATTAGATAATCGTGAAAAATCTTTTACAAAACGTAGATAATATCCAGCCAAACCAAGAAAACATCGGATCTCAGTTACTGTTGTTGGTCTTGACCATCTTTCGATAACCTCTGTTTTTGCTGGATCCATAGATATCCCCTCTTTTGATATTATGTTACCAAAAAATGCAACTTTTTGAAGCCAAAATTCACACTTGGTAAATTTGGCATAAAGATTCTCCTTTCTCAGGGTCTTCAATATAATTCTCAAGTGATCTTCATGCTCTTCCTTGCTCTTTGAATAGACAAGAATATCGTCTATAAAGACTACCACAAATTGATCAAGATAGTATCTAAAGACTCTATTCATTAGATCCATGAAGATAGCAGTGGCATTAGTAAGACCAAATGGCAACACTATAAATTCATAGGGTCCATACCTTGTACGGAAAGCCGTATTTGGTATATCCTCCCTTTTGACCCTTAATTGATGATACCCTGAACAAAGATCAATCTTGGAAAAGTATTGAGCTCCACATAGTTGGTCAAATAAGTCATCAATGCGTGGGAGAGGATATTTGTTCTTGATAGTGATCTTGTTAAGTTCTCGATAATCAATGCAGAGTCTCATTGATCCATCTTTCTTCTTAACAAATAGAACAGGTTCTCCCCAAGGTGACGCACTAGGGAGTATGAATCCCTTATCAAGATTCTCTTGGAGTTGCTTCTTCAATTCATGAAACTCAATTGGGGCCATTCTATAAGGTGTCTTTGAAATTGGCAAAGCACCCGGTACGAGTTCTATTGAAAACTCAACATCACAATTTGGTGGAAGACCCGGTAATTCCTCCAGAAAGACATCATCAAACTCCCGTACAATGGGCATATTCTTAATCGTGAGTTTCTCACCAACCATTTGAGATAAATAACCTTCATTTAGTGGAATCAATACCCATAAGATTGAAGAAATTTCCACTGGAAGGTTATGTTCATCCTTGCATTGATAGACGATCGTAGATTGATCTGGAATATGAAATGTGACTTCCCTTATTTGGAAATTGATATGAGCTCCATGTAGAGAAAGCCAATCCATGCCAAGAATCACATCAAATTCCACTAAAGGAAGGATCACAAGATTTGCAGGAAGTACTTTCCCACAAACTTCGATCGGAGAAGAATTATAAACTTTTGATGCGACTATTGTGCCATTAGGTGTTGTCACAGATAACTCAACATCTAATTGTTGAGGTAGTATGGTGATACCCTTAAGAAATTTTTCAGAAATAAAAGAGTGGGTGGATCCAGAATCAAATAAAATATTTGCTACATTAGAGTGGATGGTAAGTGTACCTTTCACCACTTCGTTATCGTACTCCACATCGCTGATAGAAATTGCATGTGACTTTCCTTTGTCATTAGCCTTAAGATTTTGTTGACGTCAACCATCATCATCAACCCTTGGATTTGGGCATTGATTGGCATAATTCCCCATCTCCTTGCACTTGATACATTGAAGTGTAGTAGGTTCATTCTGTGTATCCCTTCCTTTGTTTGCATCATTAGACATCTTCTTCCCATTATCGCGGCATTCAAATGCCCGATGACCTTCCTTTCCATATTTAAAACATTTACTTGTCCCTTTAAGACAACTCCCTCCATGTTTCTTTCCACACTTTGAGCATACAGGAAAGCTCATCTTCTTTTCAGTGTGCTCTTTAGATTTTCATTTGAATTCCATCTTCCTCTTCTTATCAAACCCATGTGACTGATGGGTTACTCCAATCTCCATCTCGACTTTGAGAGCACATCAAATGACTTCCTCATAGCTATTGAAGTCCCTTATGGCTAAAGCCCTTCGAAGACTTGGTTTTAAGCCACTAAAGAATCGATCGATCTTACTCTCAGGTTGGATAATAATACCAGAAGCGTACCTTGCAAGTCTTGTAAAATTTGCTTCATAGGTACCAACAGATTCATCATCCCTTTGCTTCAGTTCAAGAAACTCTTTCTCCATCTTTGTTCAGAGAATACGAGGGAAGTACTTATTGAAAAATATGTTCTTGAACTCGTCCCATTCCATAGACTCAATTTCATCCCTTTGCCTCACATTCTTAATAAGATTCCACCATTGATCAGCATCTCCTTCCAAACGATACACTGCTAGGATGACTTTATCATGTTCAGAACATTGAAGAACTGAAAATATCTTTTCAGTAGTACTAATCCATTGTTCAGCAACTAATGGATCAGTAGACCCGCTGAAAGAAGGTGTACGCTTCCTCATGAAGGATTCAACAGAATGTTGCTCCTTCCTTTGCTCGTTTGGAAGTCCTGCATGATTCATAGCTTGAGAAAGTTGTGTGAGCATGGCTACAAGATTTTGCATTCCAGCTCCCATATCGTTTGGTTTCTCAGGGGGACAATCATTGCATTTCCCATCGCATTCCGCATTAACACGGTTCCTTCAGGTTCCAGCCATTGACTAAAACCAAGAAGAATAGTGTGAGCAACACTAATTATAATAGGAAAACCACATAATTCAAGAATAAAATTTTCATGCTTAAGGTCTTATCCTAGGTTATTCATGGCCATTTCTAAAACACCAAGATTGTGTTCTATGCTTAGACTTATCCTTAGGGTTCTTACTGAGGCTTTCACATCCTAGTTTCCAAAGGTTGACTATACCTTTTCTCTGATACCAACTATAACCACCCATACTTTACATAAATTGTTAATACTTCAAAATTGAAGCACACTTATTACAACATATGACAAAACCACAAAGGACCGTATTGGTATAGTGTCTTTAGAAACTGGGAAACATAAACAACTGGTTCATAAATCTTCTACAGTGTCTCCCATTTATTTCATCATATCTAGGGTCCCTTTTAGCATATTCTACTTAATATCCATCTTCCTGACCTGGGGAAAAGAAAACATAAAAGGGTGAGCTCAAATGCTCATCAAGGGCATATAAAGGAAATAAAAATCATATCATATCTTTTTGAAAATCATAACCTGCAAAAGAGATCATAATATCTTTACATGGAATAAATCATAATGTGAAAATGAGATCCCCATAATCATAACATGAAACTTGAAACTTTGTGGCATGCACACATAATCATGGAACATCATTTCTTGTTAGTCATATGACTCATTTCCAAGACTATCTTAGTGGACAGAGTCCCTTTCTGAACCGAGTCACCCTCGTTCCAGTCCTGTTTCACTGAATCGGTATAACCTACCGTTCAATCCATGTCTATCTCATGAGATATAAAATCTTTACCCAATGCATTGGAGGGAGATATAGGTCCCACCCATCTTATAATGAATCCTTTCTTATGTGTGCTACATAATCATAAATCATACATCATCGCATAACACATGTAACAAAAATGGGATTCTTGAAACATCATGACATCATAAAACAAATCATATAAGGTAAATGACTTCATAAAAATAATTCCCTCAAAACATAATCAAATCAATGTAATAAAAGGGATAAAAACAGAACCCTGTATTATCTTAGATGGAAAATAATTTTGATAAAACACTTGAACTCCATTCTTGAGGAAAATATCCTTTCTTCTTCAAAAACACTTTTCTTTTCTTAACATGTCATACAATTATAAACTAAAAGAAGCTGATTAAAAATAAACATAAAAACATGTAATGGAAGCTTCTTAGAAATAATGTTTTTAAAAATCCATTCATTCCATATAAGTTAAAAAAACATTCTTCGTACCTTTGTCGGAAAAGTCAAAAAGTACCTCGTACGAAAAAACGACAAAAGATTCCTTTCATATTATTTACTAAAAACTCACCGAAGGGTAAAATTGGATTTAAACTATTGTAAGTGGATGGAATTAATATTTCATATTTAGGGAACATGGATGTGGATGATAAAATACACCCTAGTAAATACTTATGAATAAACAATCTCGGATAAAAATGAGATTGTGATATTTCCCTTACCTTAGGTCTGATTTGCTTTGTACGTGTCTGATGCTCCTGTATAATGGTTTAAATAATGTTATTGACTTATTCCAGAATCATACATATTGATATTATATCATATATGGTCATATTCTTAGGTTCTTGTTAGTAATATTTCATTGTTACTTGTTACTCGGGTCCTTATTGCCTTTTGTTCTTATGCGTGTTTTGCCGAATAAATTATTATTCTTCTTTTAAGGTTATAGATACCTTATATCCAGAATGGTATTAGTGTAACATATATCATATTTATTCATTCAATTCATTTATATAATTACTATGTAATGATGATCATTTAGAACGAGTCGCATCACATCGTGGAGACGGTATTCCGTACGTACGCACGAGTGATGATATCGTTCCTATGATCGTGGAACTGTATTGGAGTATATATATATTATATCAGTATCAATATTAATTTATAATAATCATAAATAGTTACTCATTACACCATTATACCCATCCTTGTAAGGTGATGGTGGAAAATAGATTACACCACGGCGTGGAGACGGTATTCTGTACGTACGCACGCGCGGGGATTTCATTTTTCCTTAGGATGGATAGAAGGTGAATTAGGGTTGTTTCATATTTATAATAACATATCAGTATGTAAGTAATACTGATGTTATTACTTTAACATTAAACAACTAAAGAAGAAGAAGTTGAAGAAGAAAGAAATTGAAAAGATCGGTAATGGATATTACCTCTTCTTTGGAACGCCTCTTTGAATCCTCCACTTAGGGAACTAAGATTGGTCTTTGAAGAAGACCAGGACCTCTAGGATTATTCTAGGGAAGTGGAGAGGAGAAAATGGCAGGGTTTGGACGAGCTTAAGTGCTCAAATTGGTGTGAGGAGGAGGGGGAGGAGGTGCCCTTTTATAAGGGAGGAGAGGGGCACCTTAGGAATATCTCAAAATATTATTTTATATTAAAGTCAAAATCGGTTTATAATGGTTTCAAAGGGTCTTATTTCGAAGCTAAAGTGGGGATGGTTAGAAATCCTATCAACCAATATGATTTAGACAAGTTTAGGGTATTATTTTAAACTTATCAATTAGATTTAACTCTAAGTTAAATAATTTAACTTTTACCGTGTCTTTTTGTTTTCTTTCACTATATGGTTAATACACTTACTATAACATGCCAAACGAACCCCAAATTGTTTATTATTAATATATAAATCCTTATCTAAGTCATTTGGCCGATCCTTAGATTTTTAGCAATAAAATAACAATTAGTAATATAATATTTGATTTAAAAACTATTTTGTGTCAATTTTGACACTATTTGATATATGATTTTTGTGATAGTCATAACAGAATTATATGTTCGAAAAAAGTTTATAAAATCAACACTAATATATCATAGTAACCTAGAAAATTAGTGGAATTCATAAAAAGTCTCAAATTACATTTATTTTTGTGTTTATAACATCAATTATGTCAATATTTCATTAATAAGATAATTACTGCATCATCATTGTGTCATAAATAAATTAAATTATTTAATATCTAAAAATTAAAAATAAAATACCATGATGTAGGAAATCTTTTAATATTTCTAATTAATATTTATAGTCGAATTTATCTTATGTATAACCCCATATTAAAAATTATTTACTTATTAAACTTTGATTTTAAATATTTTAACCCTTCTTTAAATAAATTAATAATAAATGTCCTAATCTAAACCAAGTGGGCCTAAATGGTCATATTTTATTCATAAGTTTGTTTTTGGTCGAATTAAACTTATCCAATAGAATTAGGACATGTGTTAGGGTAATAGTAATATCATTTTTACCCTTAGTTACCCTATTTACTATTAACAGTGGTAAAAAAAGTAAAAAGTTACTATTCACCAAAAATTTACTTTTATCTCATTGAACCACATTTTACTTACCGATATCAATCTTGTCTGTCGTATTTTCGAAATTCCATTCACAGAAGCAGTAAAATTAAGTTTTGTGCAAAAAATTAGTTTTTAACCTACCACTTAGTGGTTTCACTATTCATCAAAAATTGAATGTTTTCAGAAAAATACCAAAATTTCACCCTAGGCTAATTTCGGTATTCCTAATCCAAAAATGAAGTCCATTTTGAAAAATAAAATTTATAAAATTTCAAAAAGTGGTTATTAATATTCATAACGGCTAGTTTTAATAATATTTTAATAGCATATCGTTGTTTAGTGAAACTCAGTATTGCGTACGACGCAAGCTATCGAGGAAGGTCGTGATTGCGTGTAAAGTAAGCCAAGCAAGTGTGTAGTGAAAGATTCCTTTGATGATATATAAAAACAAAATATTACTCATAAAAATATCGGGTGTTACATGACCTGCACCTTCTCTCGTAGTGCCACTGGTAAAACTATATGTCCTCTGAAAATCAAGGTGTCCACACCACCTTTTGAATATCAATCAGGTGCATGGCCTGAATATATATGAGCACATTTAGACATGAAGTTTTTATCCCATATCTATCTACCTGGGTTATCTAAATCGAGGATAAGTTCTCTGAATCCTCGTTCAGTAGCTACAAAATCGATCCCCGACTAAGTGCATCTACCACTAAATTCCCCTTCCATGGATTATAGAAAATATCAAGTAATAGTCCTAGAGGAACTCTAGCCAACATTTTTATCTCAAATTTAGATCTTTTTGCATGAAGATATATCTAAGACTCTTGTGCTCAGTGTAAATAATGAACCACTGGACCATCAAGTATTGTCGCCACATATTCAATGCAAAGACTACTGCTCCCAAATCAATGAAGTGAGTCACATAATTGTACTCATGAGCCCTCAAATGTTGTGAGACATAAGTAATCACTACATCATTTTGCATCCAGACGAAAAAGAGTATGGTCCCTGATGCATCATAGTAAACCACGTAGTCAGTTCCCTCCACTAGTAACCTAAGGAAGAGATCGATGTTGAATCCCTACCTCAGCTGTTTGAAGCTCTTCTGGAAAGTCTCTGACCTTACAAAAGGTTTACCCTTCTTCATCAAAGCATTCATAAGTGTTGCTACTCTAGAGAAATCGGGTACGAACCTCCGATATTTTCATGATAATTTTGGGAATCTCCACAACTCAGTAACAGTCTTGGGTGACTCCCAAGAATGTATTTCCTCGATCCTTTCTAAATCCACTTCTCTTCTTTCAAATAATCAAACATTCCATCAATCCTTGGTAGAGGATACTTGTTCTTCATAGTCACCTGGTTTAAGCACCATAAGTCCATCCATAGCCTCCAACTTCATTCTGCCTTCTTGGAAAACAACACAGGGGATGCTCCTGAGGAAACACTGGGCCTTAAAAATCCCATTCTCTATAAGTCCTAAAACAATACCTTTATCTCCAGGAGCTCTACAGGGGCCTTATGATATGATGGGGTAGATATCAGTGTTGTTCCTAGGTACAAGTCAATGAAGAAACATACCTCTATATGAGGAGGTAGTCCATGGACATATTCAAGAAAGACGTCCTCATACTGATCCACCACCGCTAGAAACTTTTGACTCACCCCATCCACCGTGTGGAAGGACATGCAAGTCAGATGATATGTAATTGGCTGCACCATCTTGAGCACATGTCCATCTCGTGCTGCTCTGACTTCATTCTCACCAACAAAGAAAAACTGGCTTCCATGTCGACGCGTACATCGCACTGTACGTCTCAAGCTGTCAAACTGTGTGGGAAACGTTGATAGCCATTCCATGCCTAGAATGAAGTCTTAGGGCTTCAACACGACTAATAGAAGATCCCATCTAGAAATCTCTCCTCCGAGAGTAATATCACACTATCAACAACAATTTTTAACTTCCAAATCTACTATCGTAGTAGTATCCAAATGTAATGGTCGATCCAAAAGCTTAGTCGGAATCTCAGAGTCCCGATCTATGTCTGTAGAAAGGAAGGAATAGCCCAAACCTTTGTTCATAAGCACTTCTTCTAAGGTAAAAAAGATACATATCATACCACGGATCATCTTAGGGAAGTAAGGGTCATGAGCCTCTACTGCATGTAGTTGGGCATGTCCCTTTCCACCAGCTCCCTAAGCTAGTGGTGGACCGCCTGGGGGTGGTGGAAGTGCCTGGTGACCCCAACCACCTCTTGCTTCTCATCCTGCACCCCAGCCTCGCCGTCCTCCTAGTTGACACTCATTCTCCTATCGCTTCTGCTGCCTTACTGGCCCCTCCATATTCTACCAATCATATTTTTGGGGAGTCAGACAATCACAAGCTCTCTGACCCTATCCCCCACCAAAAAACAAATCATTCCTCGCTTGTGGCTCTCTCGGACTCTCGAGCCTCGCACCTATGACCTTGACTCATGGGGTCAGACCCCGAAAGGTCTATCTAACATGGGTTTTTGTGTCATATGTCTATTTCCCACTGAAGATAACTATGCTACTCGTCATCCAGTAGCGGATCTCACTGTCGGTGTCTATTCGGTAAGAAATCTCTCCATAAGAAAAGCTCGCTCTAGCTCACCTTCCTACAGTGGGATGTTGAGAGAATCTATTACAGCTCTGATCGCTCATCAAAGCCCCTGCTCAACTTTCAGGGCACTAAAGGGTCCCATACCCTGTTGATGGAGTATCAGGAGAGGTCAGCAAATATCACTGAGTACTGAGCCACAGTTTGGATATCCTACTTCAGATGTAGCAGCTCCTTAATAGGCACCATGAATTGTGTTTCCAGCATGAACTCCACCCTGAAAAGGCCCTAGAAGTCCATCTAGGTGAGGGTAATCTCCTCATGCACCTTGAGAATCAAGCTCCACCATCATCCTGGTGAGCCCTGAAGGGGGATAACATATATGATCTTAATCTTCTTGGTGGGTGTCTATAAAAAAACAAAAGACCCGCAAAACCAATTCAAGCTAGTCTTATGCTGACCGTGGGTCAATATTTCCTCAATACCATGGCTGACTTAGATTCTGGAACTCATGAAACATGATCAGATGGCGTGAATGATCTAATGGTATCTTCTGCTACTCAACGGATGGCTGTGTTTCTCGTACACCAACTAAAGGCACTATCATTGTGATTGGTCCCTGAACTGACGCCTCGTCGATCTGTGGTCCACTATCATCATCTCTAACCAGAACCCTGGATGGTTGCCTTTTTGGAGGCATTCTATAAGAAATATATCTGCCATGACCAATAAGTTACACCAGGTGAGATGACTCATGAATGGTAATGAAAACATTTCACAACAATGCAACTAGTGTTTTTGTCTACCGAGTCAAAAAGCAGAATTCAGGGTCCTGGTGAATGGATACATCGGCCGCCACAACAACACTGGACTCCTTGGACTAAAACCCAATCTCAAGACACATAAAACTATTGATCCATAGAAAACATAGACTCTTATTTCTTCTGGTTGAACCGAACACCCATTGATACCACTTGGTCACGACCCATCCCCCAGGACCTGTTCCGTGACTACCCCAATCCCGCCTTCCATAGGCCAGGGGTTGGCGACTAGAACCAAAAGGTGTATCCCTGAAATGGGAAGGTATTTCTTTTAAACCTGTACAAACACACAATCCAAGAACACAACTTGAAGCAACCATGATGTAAAAAACTGTAGTAAAATGTTTTCTGAAATTAAAGGGGTGGGAATACAAGCCCAACTAAAAATTACAAGTACAACTGAAAATAGAAAATAGATCTTAGATCATCCACATAGGATCCAACCTAAAGGGTAGGTACAGATCGTCTGCAAAGCACTCCACATCAACCCATATCCTCCATGTACCACCTAGTCTTGGCTCCCTCATGTCTCAGCACAACTACACATCTTATTCACAAGACACAATAAGGTCCGAGCGAATCTCGTGAAGGGGTGAGTAAAACAATACTCATTTGGGACCCCGAGACCCCCTGAAGAACCCCTAGAGTTCCCCAATGGGAAAACCACGATGTAAGACCTCAATAAAAAATCATGATGTATTGGTCAGCTCACAGCAGGTATACAACTCAGTGATCTGGAATAAAGATGATTAGTCTAAATCTATATCATTTTATCCCTTTACGTTGTACGAAAACTGAACAATGAAGAAGTTGTTCTATTTTCGATCCAAATAGTGTTGTCTGTCGCTAATCCACTAGGGGCCTCTCTTAGGCTAGTCCTCTCTGGGTCACGCACATCTGATCTATAGAGGGTCGCTAGAATACTAATCCACACATGGTAGCTATAGTGCTGATCTACACAAGGTCATTGTACATCTGATCCACCTAGGGTATCAATACTACTAATCCACATAGTGTTTCTATAATGCTAATCTACACAAGTTTTAGATATTGTTGATCCATACAAGGTCTCTTTATTGTTGATCCACACAGGGTCTCTCTAAAAATCATAGCCTACCATAAGATTCCCACACATAGCACTCTTGATTCTTGGAGAACCACTTCTGAAGCCATTGATTGTATTTCAACCACAATTCAGTCCTACAAAAAGCATACCCAAGGGACCGCCCCATCATAGGGGACCCAAAGTGATAGATGGGGTGTTGATCGGATGCCCTATTTGTGAGATATGGGTACTTTTGTTAAAATTCCCTAGTGGGATTCAAGAATGATCCAACCAAGGCTTCACATCAAACTCCATCAAAACTCACATTTAGTATCTCTAAGGACTTCCTGGTGTCAAGGGTCCTTATTCCATAGACGGGGCATCGATCGGATGTTTGATCTGTTTGTTACACCCCTTTTTGTGAAACGGGGGTGTTGACACCTCAGTCCAGCCTGACTCGGTCGACCTCGCTAGATTATGAAAAAAAGGACTTCTTCTAAAAAACGGTCCCAATGCCACTGACGGTGTGTCAAAATGATACCCGGTCTATTTGTTATGGGCATTTCTTTAATCGGGGACCGGTTATGTCTGGGCCTGGTCCGACTTGGTTTGGTCAGGCAGACGCAATGTGTCCCAAGGTCTACATGGACCCGACTATGTCTAGCCCATCATTTTTTAGCATGGTTCACGAGGTTAGACTCATCGTGATCAGCCAGGTTCTGTTTTTGGGCCAGGGCCAAAGTTGGCCAGGTTTGTTGTGCAGATCCGGCCCACAGGGTCGTGGAGCCGGCCTCCTTGGTCATCCCACGTCTGGATCCATCAGCCCGAATGTATACCGCCTTCTCTATTGGATCCAAGGTTGCGAGGTCGTTTCTCCAAGCTGGTGGGTCACAACCCCACTGCATGAAACAATCTTTCGTTTGGACAACCATCATCTACCAACATGGCCTAGTGTGGGGCCACGCTGCACGGCGGTGCCACACCCTCCTATCGTGCTGGCAACTGTAGGCGGTGCCAGCAGGCACCGCCCTTGTCTGACATGACCATCTTGGGTTGTCATACTTCATCCACTATGACGCGCCATCACGTGCCACCATCCACTTCCTGCGGCTAGTAAAGCAGGTCTCCTTCGGCCACCACAAGCCACTGCTGACATGACACGCCGGTGGTTTCGATCACAGTTCACCGGACATGCTCCATTGTCCGTTCTTGGTGTCGTATGTGCCTATGGATATCTCACGCAGCTGTCTCCATAGCATGACCAACTATTTCTCTTTTTCTTCAATATTAGATAACCAACCTCGATGAACGAAGCGTGAGAATATCAGCGTAGGGCCCGAGACTTGTTCGTTTGGCCCACTCCTTCCACGTTTCTGTGATATCAAGAGAGAGCGGATTTAATTTACCATGGACAACATCGAAATAAATCCCCTGCCTAGAAGAGACATTTGCTGATGACGAATGATGAATTTCCTTCATCACTTTCGCTGGTTCCTTGATTTGGTGGTGCTCATCCCAGCTCGATGAAATTGGTATCATTCTCCAAGTGGTTAGAATCATGATATTTTTCCAGTGCGTCGTCACTTTGTGAAGTGATGAAAAAACTCATCCTTGAGCCTGATATATATAGGATGGTAAAAGGGTGATTAACACATGAAATAATTTTATGAGATTCATTAAATGAGTAATTAATGAACCTCATTTAATTTTCAATGGTGCAGTTATGAAATTGGTTAGTCAAGACACCTAATGGCATGACATGTCGTCTATCTCGCCAGTTCCATTCATCCGTTGGAGAAAATAAAGATAAAATAAAAATAAAATTTCTATTTTATTATTCATTAAAAAGGTTAAAAACTATCTTTTTCTCCCGAAAAACTGCAGTCTAAGTGAATCCTCCCTTATGAAAGTCTCAGTGATGTAGATTAAATGGTTCCCTCAAATTTTTGATATGGGCATCAAGTCAAATGATAGAAAATTCCACCCGCATGTTTACTGAACGTACCTGAAAAAAGTTCATAAAATTATTAAAAAACACTCTTGAACCATGCCAGTCGACGTTAGGCTTTTACTAAGGGTAACACACCCTCATGAGCTCAACAGTACTATCATATTTTCAATATGAGTTACCATTTAAATATTATGTATTTCTCAATAAAATAATCATCACTTAATCATTTTTTTACGAAAAAAAAACAACTTCCACTGGTGACCCGCACTGGCCAATGTTAGTATTAGCCTAAGGAAAGAATTCCATCATGAGTTCATTTTTATTCTCATATATCTGACCTAACTCACCATTCATGAGTTATAATCATTTGAAAAATAAAATAATTTTATTTATTAATTTTATTAATGGTAATACCATTTTTGGGTTTTCCCATTGGAGGCATGTTCTGTCCAAACATAAGTCCTTCCTAGGGTAAACCCACCGTCCTAGACGCAACGGTGCCCTCAGATTTCTGATATGGACACCCATTTAATAGTTATTCATCATTTGTAGGAAAACAATTCACACGTGCTATTTTAAACATAACATCTTTGGATTGATCATTCCAAGTACTTACACACCGTCAGGTTTTGCAGTCTCAAAATAATTCCATATAATAAAACAATTTATGGAAATTAATGATCATTACATATAATATTTATTATGTGTATCTAATATCCATTTTCATCCCTAGATGGATTCAAATGCCTATGAATTTCATTGTGGTTTTGAATATATTGGTCAACATCAAAACTGTTATGAAAAATGTGATAGTAGGCCTACTCCCGATTTAAAATATTGATTGTGACAAACTCTATACTAGAAATTCCTCCACCCTCAAGCCACCCAGTTTGATGAGATTTCAGTAGGCCAATGACTTCCACACCATAGATGTATTCAGTAGATAATTCAACAACATCCTCCACAATATATTTCTCCACAACACAACCCTCTAGCCGACTTTGATTTTGGAAATAACATTTTTTATTCTTCATATACAGTTTAATGGGGTGCATCCATCTATATTGTATGGGGCTACATAGTAAAATATCTCTCACCATGTGCACCCTCAAATGAACAATCATTTTATAGAATATTTGTGGGAAGATTATTTCCAATTCACATAATATGACAGAAATTTCTATTTCCATATTTATCAATTTCATTGGGACTATAACTTTGGTTTATATATATTTGAAGAAGAAAAAGAGCATTGTTAATTAATGGTATAAATTCGTGGAAAAAATAAAATGTAAAGATATAGGAATTAGATCTTACATTAAAACATGGAATTCATTTGAATTCCAACCCTTTAACATTAAACATTCCAGTGGCATGTTTTTCTTGATATTTGATGAATAAAACTATAGAACCTTTACATTACCTAATAAGTTGAAAAATTTATATCTCTCATTCCTGGAATGTGTGTAAGAAGAAAGATGAAAAAGTGTCCTCTTTTCACCCTTCATTGGAGACAACTCTTCTTGTATTCCCATCTCAACCATGCCCAATTCGGCCTTAGTTCCAACATTTTTTTCTAGGTGTATTTAGAAATGTGTTGATGACACTATCACATATTTTTTATCAACATGAATAAAATCACGAATCATTCGGACATAGAGTCAATTCCACTGTGGTAATTCAAAAAACTGATCTCTTTTTCCAACTAGATTTCATTTGTTTTTTCGAAAACTGTATTAAAAAATTAGTGTCCAAACATTTTAATTTCTTAAACAATTAATCACCTTTTAGTGGAGACAGGGTAGTATATTGATATAATCATCCATCAAATGATGTTGTCTAAGAACAGTACTTTTGCTATTGGGGTACATAATTTGCGATCGCCAAGGAACACATTTTTTTTATGATTGTTTCAACCTAATTTATTGTGTTCCTTGTTCGAAAATGGGACAACCTTGAGTTCCTTTAATGCTATATCCTATTAGTTTTCCATAAACATCATGGTTATTTATCATCCCATACTACATGGTTCTCAAAGTGAAATATTCATTTTTGGAAGCATCATACAACGTAAGACCTGAATCCCACAATAATTTAAAATTCTCAATCAATGGAGCCAAATATACATCAATATCATTACTCGGTAGTTTCGGTACTAATATAAGCATTGATAACATGATGTACTTTTGTTTTATGCATACACATGGTGGAATGCTAAAATTTTCCAACATAACCCGACATGTACTATGGGTACTACTTTGAAAACCAAAATGATTCACTCCATATATAGATAACTAAAGATGAAGTTTTCTCATCTCGTTATCAAATATAGTATACTCATGATAAATTTTATTTCACTACAGTTTGTATATGGGGTTACATAGTTTCCCATATTTAATTATTTTATTGCGTTCCACTTCCATGGACCTGTAGTCTCCTCACATCTATATAAGCTCCTAAACCTTGGAATGACTGGAATGTTCTATACAAATTTTGTAGGACTGGATTCATTTTTCTTGTGTCGAGATGAACTACACATTGGGGATTCTTTATGTAAATTTTGGTCCTTTCAAAATAGTAGATAGTTATTTGGGATGGTTTGTATTCTTTTAGAGATCATAACCATCGATCATAACATTTTTTTGATGACATATGTTTAGCTCAGGAGGTCATTATCTTTGGGGAACATGTCATTCCAGAAAGAAATTAGTTTCTTAAAACTGGCATCACTCCACCTACTTCCAGCTTTCAAATTATACAGGTTCAATATGGCTGACAATGCTATATATTTATTGCAAGTAGCATACAATGGAGTCTGCGCATAACTCTTTAACTTCTCAAAAAATTTTGGGAAATCATGAAGTTCATCTTCAACTGTCTTAGTCATTTCCCCAATACGATCTCCATTATCATTCACATCTGTAATCACATCATACAAACATCCATATTGATTGTTCATTATTGTAATCATATAAGATGAACCATAAAACATAGTCCTATCCCAACCACTTCCAACATTACTTTTTTCCTCGTGTTTATTCCATCATGTATAACATCGATCTATTATGTGAGAGATCAAGTGTTCTTCCAACTCCTCTTGGCTAATTTCTCTTGAATAACTACTTCGTAGACATAGACAATGGATTTGAGAAGGGACATATGCATGATCATTTGAAAAATTGATAAAATATTTTACTGTATCTTTATATTGTTTTATCATCTAATAAGCATTCATCCATTATTTATTCATATTTATCCTATTAGATTCAATAATATTATTATTTAAAAAAATAGTTACAGAAAATATGTTAAACTAGGATCATTATCCAAATATAATAAATGGAATTAGCTATGGGAAACAACACACATACCCCTCCATGCATTAATCAGGACTAATGTAGATCACACCAATCTTCCCAAACACATGATCAATCGAACTAGCTATAAGATTCGCTTCCACTAGAATGTTTTAGAATACCACATGTGATTTATGTGCATTGTTGTAGACTGTGTTTTTACTGTTTATCTAGAAACTTAATGTCTTGAGTCATGAAATATGGTACTAAAATAATAGATGGTATTATTCTCCACATAGTTCTTGAAAGTGTAAGGATTCATTACATGTGTTTTTAATATTATTTGACTAGGTTTTATATGAAGTGTCTCATAGAGTCCTCTAGTGATGTGGTTTTCTAAGATTCATGGGAATTGCACTAGTAACAAAGTGGTGGAGCCATTGAAATGGGTGAGGTTTTGATTGATATTCCATGGTGGAGGAACAAAAACATGAAACAATGGCATACGAATCATTCCAACAACTGCAACACCACTCAAACACACAATCTTTCTCAAGATCAAAACACCCGAAAAATCAAACAAACACACAATCTTTCTCAAGATCAAAACACCCGAAAAATAAAACAAACACAATTTCATATTTTACAAAGAATCCCTTACTCAATTTCTATTGTAAAATCAAGGGTTATGAAAAAAGTTTTATCATCTTGGGGAATTCATTCATTATTCAGGTATTCTTAAATTACCAATTTCAATATTCAAATATACAATAGAAACAAACCAACATCCAATTCATTTAGTGCACATTCACGGACCACCGACAACCACACTTTTCAGTGGGGTGTTTTTTCCAATAAAATTCACAACATAACCATCAATATCAAATAGTAATAACATAAGAACAAGGGGAAACCAATGAGTAAGTGGGGAAAACTCAACTTTAATGTTTCATTTATCATGCGGTGATGGTGCATTAGCGATAAAGGAGAGGTGTGTGACAGAGTAGATTAATAACTGAAACTAAAAGATAAAACGAGGAATCATTTGTTAAACCTATCCAAAATATGACCAATGAGATTTTGGAATGGGACATGTCTAGTTTAATAGTTTTATTATTTAATTTTTTAATTATATTTTCTATCAATGATATCTTATTCTTGTTTATTTATTTTTTTCATATCTATTATTTTCCAGGATGTTCATATTTTTAATGGGAGATGACTGTTTTCATGAGAAAGATCATTTTTAATTTACCCTAACAAACCATTTTATCATTACCACCCAAAAGTCTTCCATCAAAACTACTTTAAAGAATTTTAAAAACTACTCCTAAAAAATCTCTACAATCATGCTTTTTCATCGATCACTAGAAACAGTTTTTGAGACAAAAAAAAGAAACAAACACTTTTATACCACTTATTGGGTGAAAAGTGGAAATTTTAAGATCATTAGTAGTTTGTTCTAATTATTCTACAATAGAGTGTAACTTAATCTAAATGTATCATATTATCCACTAAATCTTGAATCCCTCATTACATCAAATACCAAAATAGGGATGACCACACACCCCGACTACCGCACCTATTTTTCATCCAACATAGATTTCCCTAGTTTTAGTCATCTCAGTATCCTTATTTCAATTATCACACTAGAGATCATGGATACATAGAATATATAAACATGTAATTAAAATGTACAAAGAAAATTTTATATAAGGATCATTCGATTCATACATTAATCTAATGTGTATGGTAGAAAAACAATATCACATTTTTATTCCATTGATAAAAGTGAACCTGAGTTACAAGAAAAATTTAATTTTTAAAAAACATACTTAGTTCGCTAGAAGATGTATCAAAAATACCATATCTCAATCATTTCATATCCTCTATGCTCTTTCTAGTGCTTTGAACATAGCCTTATTAATTTCATGTTATGGGAAGTTGGATGTTATTAAGTGTTCTCCTTTTAATATAGCCACATACATTCTGTAATTAGGCCTCATTAGTGTTTGTTAGATTTTCTATTACATTTATTTCCACATGAATCTATACATACACATATAGTTCATAAAACAATTTGCAGTGATCATAAATTAATCATACAATCACTAATTCTATCTATAATATTATGCATCCTTCAGTTGTCATGAGTAATTTTTATGGCTAGTAAAAGCTTCATTTATGACCACAAACACTAGTGAATGGTGAATTGCATATCCCCTTCACTCTAATTAATCTAACGAACTATTCCATTTTCATTTTATATGAGAGAGTCCCATGCATTATCATTAGAGTTAATGGAAGTCATGTAATTCTACATATTCATAACCTCCTCCAGATATTCATTTAAATAACAATAGCTGCCCCTATTATTCACCTCAATGAATTTATTTAGATCTATAACCTATGTCATGGGGACTTTCATAGAATGTTACCCAGAGAAATTTAAACTCTATTCCTCCACTATACTCTATCGACAGAACTCATTCATCCAACTACTCTTTTTGAACTTCCAGTAAGGTCACTATTGCAGATCATTCAGTGAAAGAACCATATACCTACCAGTATCTAGTAAGAAAAAATTTTAAGGATTCATTGAATGTTAATTAAAATGAAATTCCTACTATATGTGAACTTATAGATCAAACATCAAAACTTCCAGAGAACTTAATTGAGCATCCTAAACATAATATTCAATGGTTCTTGTGAACTGGTCTTTATCCAGTATCTCTCTAGTGATGTTTCAATGAATGAACTTCTAGATCATTGACACTTGACTATGAAAACAATTATCACACAAAACCCTTACATAGGGCTCATCAAGGGGTTGAAAGTTACTAAATTAATAACATTCTTATCAAATTCTAAACAACCCTTTACTATATATATTGTATTCATTCATTTGAATATGCCTATTGAAAAACATTCAAAAAAAGTTTAAATCTAACAGAATTAAAAAATAACACAAAAACACAATCATAATGAACCCATCAAATTCATTAAATAATTCGATAAATCAAATACACCCCCCATTAATAATATGGAAAACTATGAAACCAAGAATCACCCCACAATATAAATTTTCATTGTTCCAATAAACCAGGAACAAAAAATTTATCTTCAATAAAATAATAATTTCCATTTTATTGATCATTTAGACCAAATGAAACAAAATTTTGAAAAACTGTATCATTGAATTATAAAAATAAAACAATTATTTGAAAGGAAACACAAAAGTGATCCTGGAAAATATCTGGCCAGTCAAATTTAGATAACATAGACAACATTTACTTATTTAACAATAATGTTTAGAACATCTATAATCAATTGAAGTATCAAATCAATGGAATGAAGTTCGATTACATACATCAATTAATGTAAGGGTTCATCCAAACCTTACACACCCTATGGAAACACGAGATACCACAATATGGACTCACTAGGGGGATTATGTGCACTGTAGAAGAGCCTGCCAGGAAAATCCTCAGATGAGGAGGGTGTGCTGGAGAAGGTTAGGTGGACAAGGGGGTAACACAAAGAGGAGGGGGAGGTGGAGGAGGTGGAGGGAACAACTGAAGTGGAGGAGGATGATTTGGCAGTTGTAGAGGAGGAAGAGGGGTCGCAGTGGAGAAGGGCTCGACGACGGAGGAGGGCTCAGTGGTGATGGAGGACTCAATGACACAAGGGTCAACTTCCGCGATGCCTTGAAAGTGTGAAATGGAGGAGGACCCGATTAATGATATTTTACAAAACCCCGTGGATCCTTTATCTGAACTAGTTAAAACCATAGATATAGGTATGTTTTATCAGTTCCAAAATAAAAAACGCTGATTAAACATACCATTATTAGCGCATTATAATCTCTCATAACGATTTACTTTATCAATGCTAAGAAATCACCCACGAAGGACATATTTATCAGTGCTACAATTATTGAGCTGATAATGACATCATTTATCGGTGATTTTTTAGCACTGATAAATATGTCTTATTTTAGTGTTTTTTTCGCACTGATAATGTAAATCGTTATCAGAAGGATTTCACAACCAATTAAATAAATAAATAAATAAATATTATTTTATTTGTATTTATTTATAAATAACTATAATAATTTATAAATATATCTATTTAATTATATATTGATAACATTATAAGTGTTATATAAAATATATTAATTATTAGATTATAATTTCATACATACATATATACATATATTTATTTATAGTTATATTTATAATAATAAATAGAATATATTTATAAATATTTTTATATAATTGTTAATATTTATATATATATATATATTAATAAATTATAAAATTATATTTATAATTTTAAAATTATTTATAAATATATATATATATATATTTATAATTATAATTACAAATACTTTTGAATTTTTTTTATATATCAATAAAAAAATAAAAAAATATATTTATTATTAAATTTTTTTTAATGTAATATTATATGTACATTTTTAGAATATATAAAGTTTATATGGGTAACATTGTGAATTAATTAATATACCACATCAACGGAAAATTTGATGTAATGTATAAATGAACATTCATGCATGATACATAACATATATAAATATGCATGTTCAACATATTCATCGATGAAATTCATTTGAAAAGAAATATATATTTAATAATTTTAATTATAAATACATATTATAAAAATAATTATATATTTGTAAATAAAATAAATATGTTAAATATATTATATATAACCAATATAATAAATATGATGGATTAATCCATTAAATCTAATATATCTAAAAAAATTATCAAATTAATCTAATAAATATAAATCTAATAAATCTATAATAAATATAATAAATATAATAAATCTAATAAATCTAATAAATATATTTATTAATTTTTGTAATTAATTATAATCTTATAATTATTTAATTATATATATATATATAATTATAATCTTAGAAATAATTTTCCAATATATATATATATATATATTGAATTATAAAAAAATATTCATTATATACAATTTTTTAATTTAATGTATACAAATAAACATTATTTTTAATATAAATATAATTATTATATAATATTATATAATATTTTTTATTAAAAACATTTATCAGTACTAAGAAAAGCGCTGATAAAGGGTACACCTTTATCTGCACCTTTTTAGCACTCATAAAGGACACATTTATCCACGCTTATAGCTAGTGTTTATAAAGGCCCACCCCTTTATCTGTGCTTTCTGATTTGTGCTGATAAAATGCACTACTTCCCCCAACCTGTTTTGTGGCAGTGGTTTGTAATTAACTGTACCTACTCTGAAGTCTCCTTCATGTGTTGAGGACCTAGAATCCATGCATCTCCTACCTGTAAAAACACATGGGTGTAGGGCATGGCCAACCATAGATGGACTCATATGAATCAATCTAAATTGTCACCTATTAGATATTATTGTAAGTGAAATCAATGAGGGGTATATTATTCTCCCATGATCCACCTAAATATAGGATGCGTGATTAGTTATTTTTATCCAAAACATGTATCATCTATTCTTACCATCCATTGGTTGGAGGGTGAAAAACTGTGCTCAGAAGAACCTGTGTACCCCCATATCTCTGTAACCCCTGTGATAATCTCAATATAAAATGAGTGTCCCTATCAAAAATGATACTATATGGTACCCTGTGTAGCCATATGATTCAATGGAAATACAAACTTTCTATCACATCAACTAAGATCATATATCAGATTTTAAGGAAGTGGGATACTTCCTTGAGTTGATCGAAATCTACCAAATCCATCTTACTAAATCAAGGATACCTCAATAAGAAATCTATGAAGTCTATCAATAAATCTTTCCATTTCCATTCTAGATCTTGAAATGTCTATTGTAATCCAAAATTACATCAGTTCTATAAATTCACCCACAGAAAGGTAGAAAAAATAATAAATAAACTAACTATTTGATGTTTCATGCCAGGCCCCAATACTAGTGAAACATATAATGATAGATATTGAAGATACCTAGATGAACATCCCACAAATAAGCATGGGAAACCCATATATATTCCTCTTTCATATCCAATGTAACCTATATACTCTCATGTATACATTTAATATTATCTCCTTTAACAAACCACTTTGAAGGTGTGTCATCCCCAGAAATAATCTATCATACGACTAACCCCTCTATGTTTGAGAATATTCTTATCTTCACTCTATCAAGGAGTGTAGACGTATCTGCTATGGATGAAACAATATACATCTTGTGAATCTCTTTAATCTGCAACTATATATTAGAAAAGTGGCCCACTATTTTCCTTTCGAAACTGGTTTCTTAAATATCATGTGTGTTGAATTTTGGGCTTAGTGCATCAGCTACCACATTTCCCATTCTAGTCATATAGAAAAGAAAAATGAAAAAATAATATATGTATTCCACCAATATTATCGTTCTATGATTCGTTTCACATTATTTGAGGTAATATTTGACACTCTTGTGGGTTTTCTACACATCAAACTGAACTACTATCAGATATTGTGTTCAGAACCATAAGATATGGTAAATAACTACTAGTGTAAAATCAAGTATCACTTAATTTTTCTCATGATGTATCCAAAGGAGATACATATTTGTAAGTAATAAATCCTCTTAAATCAATTCTGAACAAAGAATGATTACTTATGAATCACATGACACATTATAGCTTCTACTATGCTTTAGATGAATTAGAAATGGGGCTGATGTAAGTGTTCATTTGAGCTCATAATAGGTTTCTCACACACTTCATACTATAATAACTTTACAAAATTATTCTTATGACCAGTAAGAGGTGAAAAAAGGAATGATAATCCATGTATGAAACACCAATAATATTCAACCATCCCCAAAAAACTCTAATCCCATGCACACTTTCCCTTTTTCCTTCCACATCCAAGCCCATGCACACCTTCCTTTTTTCCTCTACATGTTCAACTGAGAATTATTTTTCATATTATTCTTTTTGGAATATGAATTAAACAGAACCTCATTATCCATTCATTTCATTAATGTTGGAGATCCTTCATTTTGACCAATACTAACAATTGTTGAAAAAAATACAACTTCATATAGAATGTTTTCCCAATAACCTCACCCTTTTTATTTTATGTTAATACTCCAATGTTCTATGTCAAACGAATATGTTGACATCAAAATGGTAAATTTCCCCATTACTTTTATTTCATTCCAAATCCCCTCCCCTTATTGAAAAAAAATTAAAATTTCCAAGGAAGGAGGGTATCGTTCCATACATAAGCAATGTTCCATCAATAATTTCACTCAATGTTTACTTAAGAAATTCTCAGTGTAGAAAAATAAGAGGTTTTCATTAAGACAAATTTTTTTTTTGATTTCCCACTTATATAATACCTAATGAGATGAGAATTTACTTAAATTCCATCAAGGATATTCCACTTTCATTCCAGGACGAAGATAATAACTGTGAGATGAATCTTTCTAGGAACAATAAAACTAAAACTCCCATATTCACACAAACAAATGGACTAAAAACTTTCTAGTGAAATTTGGTAGATAAGTGACATTGGGGAAATTCCACTAATCTTTTTTCACTGATTAATTTAGTTACTCCCATTTTTAAGAAGATATTTATTTTTAGTAACCAATGATCAATGATAAGTAAATTACATCATTTTCCAAGGAAAATATTTTCAATAAATCTTAAGAGTAATTGAATTTGATACCAATTTTATGTTGATTCTAATTGATGAAATAACTCAAAAATAATCTTCATTTGTCTCCCCCCAAGTGACACATCTCCGGTTCTACCCCTACGATATTGCTTCACCTTCAATTCCCTATATGTTAAGAACAAATATAATACATAAATATTCAAGGGATTAACGGGGATACACCTTTCTTCATCAATGTGAACAACTAGGATGAGATGGTTTTCTCAACAAAGATGCTTCATTTCCTCTATTCTTCACACTTTCACTTTTGATCTTTAATTTAGGATGTCGTTTTGTGGATCCAATTAATTCATCTAATAAATTAAGTGCAAGCCTTCTTTATTAAAAATCTTATAAGTCACTAATATCTCTTCATGAAACATTTATATTCTTAAGGAACTATTCTTGAGGCAGAATAAATGCAATGTAATGCTTAATAGTGTGACAAGCCTTATTTCACCTCACACACAAGACTTATTGAACTTCATGTGAGTTCATTTCATTCCCATTTTAACTATAGATTGCTCGTGAATCTTCAATTTTTCATATTCATTGCAAAACATCTACCCAGATAACCTATAGGTCATTAGGAATTAAGGCATCAGGTTTGGATTGTACATATTGTAACACTACAAGCTTCCACAGTACGCTTCTCTTTGAATAATACAGTAGCGTGTGATGTACAAAACTTCGAGTTCTAACACACAGCACAACCAATCAAACTAGCCGTTATGAATAGTAATACCCACTTTTTGAAATTTTATAAATTTTAACATTCAAAATGGACTTCATTTTTGGATTCTGAATATCAAAATTAGCTTAGGTTGATGTTTGGGAATTTTTCTAGAAACATTCAATTTTTGATGAATAGTGAAAAAACATTGAGTTATAGTTTAAAATGGAATTTTTATTTAAATAATTATTTATTTTATTTAAATTTAATTACGGCCAAAATAGATACATAATACCTATATATGTTCAATTCAATTCATTGGTGTTAGTTTTGAATAATTTTAGATATATAATAATTGTATCGAACTTTTCACCGCCTTTTACCCATCTCCTAGGAGAACTTACGAATTCACATAAAACATAATTTTACCACTTATGTGAGTAGAATTTCGAAAATTCAAGAGAAACAGTTAATATCAAGGAGTAAAATGTGGTTCAATAAGATAAAAAGAATTTTTGGTGAATAGTAACTTTCTGCTTTTATTTATCACGGTACAAGTAAATAGGGTAATTAAGTGTAAAAATGATATTAATATTACCCTAACACAAGTCATAATTCTATTGGACACATGTATATCGAACAAAAACAACCTTCGGAATAATTTATTATCATTTAGGACCACTTGGATTAGATTAGGACATTTATTATTATTTAATTCAAAGAAGAGTTAAGAGATTTAAAATCAATGTGTAATAACTAAAACATTTTTAATATAGGGTTATATATAATATAAATTAGATTATAAATATTAATTAGAAAGATAAAAATATTTCCATCATAATCATATTTTATTTATAATTTTTAGACATTAACTAATTTAATTTAATTATGACACAATGATGATGCAATAATTACATTATTAGTGAAATAATAAAATAATTGATATTATAAATACCGAAATAAATATAATATTAAACTTTTAATGATTTCCACGAATTTTATATGTTAATATAAAATTTTAGGGTTGATTAAATGAATTAGGTTAGAAGTAATGATTTTTTTATGAATTTAGAAAAACAAAATACCAAATAGTGTCAAAATAGACATAAAAGAGTTTTTAAAACAATTATTATATTATTAATTGATATTCAATTCTTAAAAATCTAAGGTTCGGCTGAAGGACTTATATAATGATAGGTTTATCATCAATGTACCACCTGGGAGGTCTCTTGGAGGTATATAGTACGTTTATTCACTATATGATAGAAAAATACAAAGAGGCATGGTAAATGTCAAAGTATTTAACTAAGAGTTAAATATAAATGATAACATTAATATAGTGACACAAACCTGTCTAAACTCTATTGTATTAATGGATTTCAACCCATCCCTACCTTAACCTTTAAATAATACACTTTTGAGCCATTATAAACCGAATATGAATTTATTATAAAATAATATTTTATATTTTTCCTAAGGTGCCTCTCACCCCTCTTATAAAAGGGCACTCCCCATTATATCTAATTCACACATTCAAAGCCTTATGGATTAGCCAACCCCTGACCAAATATTCTCTCAAATTCTATCACTTATTCCTAGAGGCCTTAGTTTTATCAGAAAGCCAACCCAAGGAGCCATTTTGATCAAATCAATAGGAAGAATCCGGAGAAGTTGTAATGTTTTCACCACCCTCATTCAAGTTCCTTTCTTCTTCAACTTCTTCATTCATTGTTATTTACATTAGAAAAATAATTCGTCCAGTATCTTCTATATAATGAGATGTTATTATAAATATGGTACAACCATATTCAATATTCAATCCATCCTTTTAATGACAGGTCACCATACGTGCGTACTTACAGCTTACCGTCTCCACGTCGTGGTGTAATTGTTATTCAAAACATTATTATTTGGATGGGTATGATAATGATGTGTAATTGAAGAAAATAATAAATAAAACATTATAATTATTTTCTATATATTATATACCATCCAATTATATTTTATTTTAATATCTAAAGAATGACATTATCACTCGTGCGTACGTACGGACTACCATCTCCACGAACGCGATGAGATTCATTCACCATCATATCCATTCAAGTCTAATTCTCATTTGATGATTTAAAAAAATAGGGACTTGATATCATTATGTATACTAATAATATACAACCTATCCATAAAAAACACGACTTATGTAACAAAACATATAAAAGAAAATGAGTATGTTAACACCCGAAACGATGATAATATTAAGATATTATTAACAAAGAAATGTTAAAAGATCATATATGATACCAGATTAATTTATATATTTCTTATATAATTTAATAACAATTATTTCACTATTATACTAGAGGTTAACCTACAATCAACCAAGGAAAATTACAGGGAAAGGGTTTATTTCACAATCTCTTCATTATCCGAGGTTGTTTATACGTAATTATCTACTGGGACCTCTTTATCATCCACAACTATGTTTCTTAAAAATTTATTTCAAAATTTTCTTACTATTATATAGACTATGGGTTAAAGTAATTTATAAACTTTTTTGACTTTTTATAAGAAATTTATAAAGGAATCATTCCGTCGCTTTCCAAACATGGTCCTTTTTAACCTTTTCGACAAAATTCGTGTAAGAATGTCTTTTTTAACTTCTACGGCGTGTGTGGAAATTTTCTGTTGTTATAACATCATCGAAGTTTCCCTTACAATATTATAAGAATAGTTTAAAAATAAATGTTTTCTTTATGTGACTCTTAAATAATTTCAAAATATAAAGAGATATGTCTCTAAAAAAGGTCTTGATTTCATCTTTGTCAACATCCATTGAATGATTTTATGTTTATTTGAAGTTGATTTATTAGGATACAAAACTTCCATATTTTATTGAAGTTTTTATGATATGTTTGTCTATGGATGTTCTATTTGTATACCATTCATGGTTTATGGTTAAATTATTGACATTTCATATGCTAGTTTTAATACAAATGTTTCTGTTATATTTCAACCTTTTCATATGAGGAATGTATTGGACATTGTAAGTGATGGGTGGTGCCCACTAGAGCTCATAGATGGATCGGTAGGTCTCATGAGACTTCTAGAACTGGAATTGGCTGAGGCCATTCCCAATTTGATATATGGTTTTGTTGGAGGCCTTAATCATTTTTAGACACCTTGGCTGAGGCCTTGACAAAATGTTTCAGAATGTCCGGCATTATACATTCCCTCATTATGAAAAAAATATTGATGGTTCATGTGGTAATTCTACTAGTAGAATAACCATCATTATATTTTATTATGGCATTATTTACTCATCACATATTTCTGCCATAAAATTATTCATTTTCATTATTGGTAAAGGCATGTCGTTTCAATTATTCACCATGCTTAATATTTATGTCATTTTCCGCTGTATTACTTACCCTTACTGAGCATTTGAGCTCACCCCTTTCTTATGTTTTATTTTCCCAGGATATGAAGAAGTTAGTTATGAGTAACCTGTAGGCATAATCTATGTGGCATGGATGTTTTTAATGAAAATATTTTTGTTGTATTTCTTTTCTTGCTGTAATGTAGATCTCATGGATGAATCTTATTTCCAATAATACTAAATTGATCGGGAATTCAAGACATGATTTCCTTGTGATCATTCCAATTTTATATAATAATGCACTGACTCTGGGTAACTAGGGTCAGGGTGTTACAGATGGTATCAGATGTTTTTTAGTAAAAACAATGGAAACTAGATTTAGATAAACACTTATTAGAGCACATAGACCTAAGATGGACATTGATGATTAGTATAGAAGAACATCCTAAATTTTGGTATTGTAGATATTTTGTGAGTTTTCCGAGAAATACATCCCTGTATGGATATGAGCTGGTAGAGGGGGATCTGGCACCGATGTACCTAGGGGTAATACCCAAAAACATCGCTTTGAGATGAACTCGAACGGGAACTGGTGCACGATAACAGGCCTTGCTGCACTCTTTTTTACGACACTCTTGGGGGATATGCTTAGGAAAATTTTCATTTTATTTACAAACCATTATGAAGGATTTATGATTATATACTTCCTCAAAGAAAACATTTTTATGATTATGGATTATATCAATAAACGGTTCAATTATTGTTATCTGTTTTAGATGTTTGGAATTATATATTTGGTTAATAAACTAATCTAGTTTACGCCATTGATTAGAAATGGATCATAGTGGAAGGAATGGAAACTGTATCAATACACACACTCCTTGTAGGGATTTCCCTCCTGCTCAAGACAATTATAGTGGAGCTGGTGATACGACCAGTGCTGATCAACTTATCACCATACTGGGACAACTCACTCAGGTTATGAATAATAACCTTACCCATATGAAGCACTGAGATCCAAAACTTGGAGAATCAATGTTAGATCGATTCATGAGGCTACAACAACTTAGATTCAATGGGAGTACAAATCCACTAGTAGAGGAGCAATGGATAAATTCCTTAGAGAAAATATTCCATGCCTTGGGGAGTAGTGAAAGGGAAAAAGTTATCATGGAAGTCTACCGCCTCACTAGATATGCTGATCAATGGTGGTCATTGATTCAAAATACATAGGAAGATGATGATGTATCAAATATGGAATTGAAGTATTTCAAAGAGATTTTCTTCGAAAAATACTTTTCTTGTGACCATCGAGCTGATATGGAAAGGAAATTTTGGAGTCTGAGGGAAAAGGAGTATGAGAATGTCGCAAAGTATGAGGATATGATTAAAATGTTAGTGAGGCATGCTGTAGATTATATATGTAACCCATGAAATAAGATTGATCATTTCTTTAACGGGTTAAAACTATTTCTCCATCGAACATTAGTATCACAATCCTTCTCATCATACGAAGATATTTTCTCGTGTGCAATCAAGACTAAAAAGGAATTCTCTATGTCTTATGACTTTAAATAAAAGCAAGAGAAGAAGAGATCTCTTGAACAATATGAGAATGGAAATAAAGAAACAGGGAAGAAGGGATGAATTAAATTTCCACCCTGTGATAATTGTGGAAGGAATTACCCTGGTGCCTGTCTAAAATGAAAAATAGTATGATACAAATGTGGAATGAAAGGACATTTAGTTGGTCATTGTAAAGGAAAGAAAGATGCTACCGATGTTCAATGCTACAATTGTAGGGAGATGGGACATTATGCAAATGAATGTCCTAAGCATCAGGGGAACATACCTCAGAGAAGGCCAAGTGATCAAGTCCAAACATATGTTATCACTACTGCTGAGGTTGGAGCTCCAAAAGATTTGGTAGCAGGTAATTTAATGGTTTCCTCATGTTTAGCCAATGATTTATTTGATTCTGGATCATCCCATTGTTTCATATCTTCCCAGTTTGATAGGAAAATTAGATATTTCCAATTTTATTTAACAAGGGTGTTGTCAGTTAAAACTCTTAAGGGAAGTATTATCGCAACATTGTTTTGTGAATCAGTTCCCATTAGAGCATATAAATGTTCTTTATCAACTGATCTCATCGTCATTTCTATGGTTGAGTTTGATATAATTCTTGGTATGGATTGGATTTTAGACCATGATGTGAGGATTTATTGTAAGAAAAAGGAGGTTATTATTTTTTATGATGATGATAAAAAACACCTTATCATTAGAGTAGGATTTTCACAACCCAATTATTATCAAGATCCACACCCAGTAGCTCAACTAAATTCAATTATTGGGGAGGAAGATAATTAAATAACTATGGTTGAGTAAAGGAATGATCAAACAGAGGGTGTACCTATTGTGAAGGAATATGTTGATGTGTTTTCAAAAGATTTACCTGGACATCCTCCACAACAAGAAATTGTGTTTTCCATTGATTTAATTATTTGTTCTAGACCTATATCGAATACCCCTTATAGAATGGAAACTATTTAATTAGATTAAATAAAGAAACAAATAAAGGAATTGATTAATAAGGGATTTATCTGACCTAGTTTTTCTCTATGGGGAGCCATGTCCTTTTTGTTATGAAGAAAGATGGATCTATGAGATTATGTATCGACTATATAAAAATAAATGCTATAAAAATAAAGAACAAGTATCCCCTACCTCACATTGATGATTTATTTGAACAATTGCATGGAGATCAATACATTTCAAAGATTGACCTTTGATCTGGTTACCTTCAGTTGTGTGTGAAGAAGGAAGTCATTATGAAGATAGCATTTCGAACCAGTTACAGGCATTAAGAGTTTACAGTAATGCCTTTTTAGCCTGACTAATGCACCCTCTGTTTTCATGGATCTAATGAACAATGTTTTTAAATAATATCATAATGAATTTGTAGTGGTATTTATTGATGATATATTGGTATACTCCAAATACTACCAAGATCATGAATATCACTTGCGCATTATATTGAAGTCTCTGAGAAGACATGAATTATATGGGAAGATTAGAATGTGTGAATTCTTGCTTTAGGATATTTTTTTCTTGTCCATATTGTCTCTAAGGATGGAATATCCATTGATCCTTCTAAGACCAAGGAAATCCATGACTGGCCAGCACCAATGAGTATAATTGAGGTACGCAGTTTAATTGGTTCAGCAGGTTATTATTGATGTTTTATCCAGAATTTTGACTGATTGGCTAACCCATTAAAGAAGCTCACAAGTATAGGGATTAAATTTGATTGGAAAAAATAGTGTGAAGAATGTTTTGAAGAACTGATGAAATGATTATTCAATGCTCTTATATTGAATCTGCCATTGGGAAATGACAGGTTAGTTATTTATAGTGATTCATTGAAGAACGTAATTGGTTGTGTCCTTATGTAGAATGATAGGGTTATTGCCTATGCATCACGGCAGCTGAAAATTCATGAGCAAAACTATCCTACTCATGATCTCCTGTTAGAAGCTATGATATTTTATTTAAATATATGGAGACATTATCTCTATGGTGAAAAATGTGAGATATGTACCGATCACAAGAGTTTGAAGTATATTTTCTCACCAAAAGAACTCAACATGAGTCAAAGGCGATGGCTTTAACAACTCAAGGATTATGATTGCACGACACCCTACCACCCAAGGAAGGAAAATAAGGTGGAAAATACTTTGACTAGAACATATCATGGATTTTTGAACAATATGAGATTTGAAAAGAATCCTATATACATGGATCTAGTAATGTTGGATATGGGAATAACCATGGAAGGTGAAACATCAATGCTTTTTCAAATGGTTTCCAAACCAACTTTATTAGAGAGGATAAAGAGTTCTCAGACTGGTGATGATGATTTTCAAAAGAATATTAAAGCTATGAATGATGGGAGATTGAGTGACTTTGTGTATGAAGATGGAATTTTGATGTTTGGGAAAAGACTTTTTGTTCACAATATACCTGATATAAAAAGAGAATTGTTGGATGATGCTCATAAATCCAATTTCCCTATACACCCTAGGAGCACCAAAATGTATAGAGATTTGAAGTAACATTTTTGGTGGGACAACATGAAGAGGGACGTTGCTGATTTTGTGTCAAGATGTATGGTTTTTCATCAAGTGAAATCTAAAAGGAAACAACCTGGAGGACTCATATAACCACTTCCCATACCGGAGTGGAAATGGGATAATATCACGATGGACTTTGTCATGGGACTTCCAAAGATTCCTAGAAGGAAAGATTCAATATGGATCATTGTTGATCGTGTCACCAAGTCAGCACATTTTCATGCCATAAGAGAAGATCTACCACTTTAATGACTAGAAAGAATACATATTAATGATGTTGTGAGACTTCATGGAGTACCCCTATCGATTGTTTCGGATCGTGATCCCCGCATTACTTTAGGATTATGGAAGAGTCTTCCAAAGGCCTTGGATACTGAACTTCATTTGAGCACTGCCTACCACCCTCAAAAAGATGGAAAATCAGAACGAACTTTTCAAACCTTAGAATACATGTTGAGATCTTTCTCACTTGACTTTTAGGGAATGTGGGATCAATATTTACCTCTAGAGAATTTTCCTATTACAATAGCTTCCATTCAATTATTAAAATGGCACCATATGAAGCATTATACGGAAAGAGATCTCATACACCAACCTGTTGGGATGACGTTGGTGAAACAAAACTTGTAGGTCATGAATTGGAGGAGGAAATAATGGAAAAGGTAAAGGTAATCCAAAACAAAATCACAACAGCTCAAAGTAGACAAAAGAGATATGCTGACAACCAAAGGAAGGATTTGGAATTTCATGAAGGAAATCATTTTTTCTTGAAGGTATCTCCATGGAAGGGAGTTATAAGTTTCGGTAAGAAAAGTAAATTGAGTCCCAGGTACATCGGACCATTCGAAATTCTAGAACGAATTGTGGCTGTAGCTTACCGTTTGTCAATGCCGCCAAATCTCTCCAAAGTTCACAATGTGTTACGCGTATCACTGTTGAGAAAATACATGCCTGACCCAACGCATGTACTCACTTACGAGGAATTAGAACTGGAACCCGATCAGTATTATTATGAAGAGCCTGTCAGGATTCTTAATACAAGAGAACAAGTGCTGAGAAACTGGACGACTCGTCTGGAAAAAGTTCTATGGAGAAACCATAAAATGGAAGAGGCAATGTAGGATCCCGAGGAACTTATGATGAAGAATCACCTGAGTCCTCTCATGCAGTTGTATTCTAGAAATTTCAAGGATGAAATTATTTGATGGAGGGGAGAATGTGACACCCCAACCTTCCACAGTATGCATCTCTTTGAATAATATAGTAGCATGTGATATACACAACTTCGAGTTCTAACACACACGACAACCAATCAAACTAGCCATTATGAATAGTAATACTCACTTTTTGAAATTTTATAAATTTTATCTTTCATAATAGGCTGTATTTTTGGATTCTGAATATCAAAATTAGTATAGGGTGATTTTTTCGTATTTTTCTGAAAACATACAAATTATGATGAATAGTTAAAAAACACTGAGTTACAGATTAAAACTGAAAATTTATTTCAATAAATATTTATTTAATTTTAATTTAATAAAGGTACAAATAGATACATAATACCTATATAAGTTCAATGTATGTCATTAGAGTTAGTTTAGAATAATGTTAGAAATATAAAACATTTATTGAACTTTTCACCGTCTTTTACCCATCTCCTAGGAGAATTTATGAATTCATATAAAACATAATTTTACCGATTTTGTGTGTGGAATTTCAAAAATATGGGAGACGCAATTAATATCAATGAGTAAAATGTGGTTCAATGGGATAAAATAATTTTTGGTGAGTAGTAACTTTTTACTTTTATTTACCACGGTTAAAAGTAAATTGGGTAATTAAGGGTAAAAATGATATAAATATTACCCTAACACATTTCCTAACTCTACTGGACAAGTGTATCTCGACCAAAAACAACCTTAGAAATAAAATATTAACAGTTAGATCCAGTTGAATTAGATTAGGACAATTATTATTATTTAATTCAAAGAAGAGTTAAAAGAGTTAAAATCAATGTTTAATAACTAAAACATTTTTAATATAGGGTTATACATAATATAAATTATATTATAAATATTTATTAGAAAGATAAAAATATTTCCTACATAATTATATTTTAATTATAATTTTTATACATTATATAAGTTAGTTTATTTATGAAACAATGATGATTCAGTAATTACCTTATTAGTGAAATATTAAAATAATTGATATTATAAATACCCAAATAAATATAATTTGAGACTTTTATTAAATTACACGAATTTTATAGGTTAGTATGACATGTTTGGGGTGATTAAATTTATTATTTTCGAAGTAATAATTCCGTTATTAATTTATCAAAAACAAAATACCAAAAAGTGTCAAAATTGTCATAAAAGAGTTTTTAAAACAAATATTATATTATTAATTGATATTCAATTCATAAAAATTTAATATTCGTCCAAGGGACTTATATAATGATATGTGAATAATTAATGGACATCATGGGGGACTCTTGGAGGTATATAGTATGTTTATTAACTATATGATATAAAAATATAAAGAGGAATGGAAAATGGACAACTATTTAACTAAGACTTAAATATAACTGATAAGGTTAATATAGTGACACAAAACTGTCTAAAATCTATTGGTTGAATGGATTTAGAACCATACCTACATTAAACTTTAAATAATCCACTTTGGAGCCATTAGAAACCGAATATGATATTATTATAAAATAATATTTTATTTTTTTCTTAAGGTGCCCCTCACCACTCTTATAAAAGGGAACTCCCCCTTCTCTCTAAGTCACACCTTCAAAGCTTTTTGGCTCATCCAAAACCTACTCAATAATTCTCTAAAATTCCTTCAATTAAACTTGGAGGTTTTACTTTGATCAGAAAGCCAACCTACAGAGCCCTTTTGATCAAATCAAAAGGAAGAACCCGAAGAAGAGATAATGTTTTCACCAACCACTTTCAAGTTCCATTTTCTTCAACTTCTTATTTCGTTGTTATTAAATTATAAAATAATAACTCCAGTAACTTATATATAATATGATGTTATTATAAATATCGTACAACCATATTCAGTATTTTATCCATCCTTTTATTGATATGTCACCATACGTGCGTACGTACGGCTTACCGTCTCCACGTCGTGGTATAAATGTTATTCCAAACATTATTATTTGGATGGGTATGATAATGATGTGTAATTGAATTAAATAATAAATATAAAATTATAATTATTCTTTATATATGATATAACATCCAATTATTTTTTATTTTAATATCAAACGAATGATATTGTCGCTCGTGCGTACGTACAGACTACAGTTTCCATGAACACGATGAGATTCATTTCCCATCGTATCCATTCAAGACTAATTAACATTTGATGATTAAAAATAATGTTGAAGGACTTGATATCATTGTTTATCTGAATAATATATAACTTATCCATAACAAACACGACTTCTATAACAAAACATATAAAACAAAACGAGTAAGTTAACACCCGAAATGAAGATAATACTAAGATATTATTAACAAAGCTATGATAAAAGATCGTATATGATATAATATTAATGTATATGATTGTTGTATAATTTAATAAAAATATTTCACCATTAAATAGGAGGTTAACCTTCCATCATCCAAGGAAAAGTAAAAGGGTTTATTTCACAATCTCTTCATTATCTGAGGTTGTTAATACGTAATTATCTTCTGGGACTTCTTTATAATCCACAACCATGTTTCTTAAAAAGATATTTCAAAAAATTATTACTATTTCATAGAATATCGGTTAAATTCATTTATACCTGTGTTTGAAGTTTTATAAAATGTTTATAATGGAATCTTTTCGTCATTTTCCAAACAAGGTCTGTTTTATCCTTTTTTAAAAAACTAATGTAAGAATGTCTTTTTTAACTTATAAGTCGGGTGCAGCTATTTTTGGTCGTTATAACATCATCGATGCTTCCATTACAAGAATATAAGAATATTTTCAAAATAAATGTTTTTTTTATGTGACTCTTAAATTATTTCAAAATATAAAAAGAAATGTCTCTAAAAAAGGATTTGATTTCATCTATTTCAACATCAATTTATGGATTTTAAGTTTATTTCATGTTGAATTACTATGATACAAAACATCCATATTGTATTGAAGGTTTTCTGATATTTTTGACCATGGATGTTATATTTGTATACCATTCAGGGTTTATGGTTATATTATTGACATTTTTTATGCTAGTTTTAATATTAATGTTTATGTTATATTTCAACCTTTTCATATGATGAATGAATTGGACTTAGTAAGTGACGGGTGGAGCCTGCTATAGCTCCTCGATGCATTGGTAGGTCTCATGAGAAAACATGACATGGAATTGGCCGAGGCATTTCTTAATTTGATATATTGTTTTGGACAAGGCCTTATTCATTTTTATAAATCTTGGTTGAGGCCTTGAAAAAATGTTTCAGAATGTACGACATTATATAGTCCCTCATTATGAAAATAATATTGATAGATCATGTGGTCATTCGACTAGTAGAATACCCATGATTATGTTTTATTATTTTATTATTTACACAGCTCATATTTCTAGCATAAAATTATTCATGTTTATTATTTGTTAAGGCATGTGGTTTCAATTATTCACCATGATTAACATTTATGTCATTTTCTGCTGTATTACTTACCCATATGGAGCATTTGAGCTCACCCATTTCTTATGTATCATTTTCCAAAGATATGAAGAAGTTTGTTATGATTGACCTACAGGGATAATCTAGGAGGCTTGGATGTTTCTAATGAAATATATTTGTGTTTTATTCCTTTTCAAGCTGTAAATATGAACTTATGTATGAATATTGTATCCAATAATACTAAAATGATCGGACTTTCGAGACATGATTTCCTTGTGATCATGCCAATGTCATGTAATAATGCACCGACTCTGGGTAACTAGAATTGGGGAATTACACATATGGATTCATCAGAGTGTCACACTTATGGGTATTTTTTTGGATTCACATTCCCTAACCTTCTAGGATTTAGAATCTATGGTCATCTCCCATTTCCTTCTTGTAATCATCTTTAGAGTTTTTTTATAAAATTCATCTGATTTCATCCCATGTCATCTTCTTCATTCATAGCCAGATTTTGTGATCTTATTTTATTATCACATATAGATACAAATTGATATTAACATGGTACATCCTTGTGACCACATCTATTTCATACATCACAGATATTATCAAGAGTTCCAAAACAATTTTCACTATAAATTTTCTTCTATAAAAATTAATGTTGCTTTTTATTCTCTGGATTTCTCCCCCATGAGATGGTCTTTTTCTATGCTCTTCCATTTTAAGGATTGTACCAAAAATTTATTGTAAAGTTCCCAAAACTGTGGAGGAACAAACATTGATCCACAAATATTGACGTCTTGATATTTTTTGTATCATGTTTCTAGGCCTTCTTCTTGATTTGTTGAGCTTTATCTTGAAAACTATCTTTCAATTTATTTTTTCTATCCACCCTAGAAATGGTGGTATATTTATAATCACCAATCATCATCCATACTTTTTTATAATAATTCTTCCATCCTACACTGTTTTTAGAGATTTAGAAACATGAGTACAAGATGGGATAGATGGTACCAAAACCTTCTCAACTACTTGTGATGGATCAATTGGAGTGGTCGTGATCTTCTTATCACATATTGGTGGTATTTTAACCACAGAATCCTCTACTAATTATTGAGTAGAAAAAAAAATCCATCTTTTTTGAAGTCTTAATAAATTCCTTTTCATGATTGACCAAATAAGCATACAATTCAAGACATTTCATATTGAGGATGATTTTTTGATCATTAATCATGATCATATCCACTTGACAAGCCTTATTAAATATTTTAAATTCCTCTTCATGAATATGGATGTTTTTTTCAAGAGGTATTTTGACTTACTCCTTTTCTAAGACATCCTTGAGATATTAAATGAAAATATTTCTTTTTCAATATTTTTCTATTTAAATTCATCAGTTGTTCGAGAGAGCATTAAACATTAATGAAATTTTTCTTCCAATACCTTTTCAATATAGCTAGCTAATCCTTCCAACTGGATGATCTATACCTGCAAACATTGAATGATTCTAAAAACAAAGGCATATATTTTTTCAATAATATCTTACGGATAATTTATAAATTTCTCAATTTCGTGATCATGTGAGGTTAATGTTTGATCGACATCACTACTTGTTCTAGGGTCATTATTTTGGGGACAACCATGAACGTGATAACACATAACTCTTGAGCATCTGATTTATATGAGTTAGAAAGGATATCCTTGTCATTGGTGGAACCCTAAGAAACCTTATTTATAAATTCCAATCCAGATGATTCTTCATTATTAGAAAGGTATCAAGAACCCGATACTGAATATTGATTAGTCATGATTGACTTATTCAACTGTTTATTCTCTTTCCTTTTCCTCTTCATTATGGTTATTATTGATGTTTAATTCTACTCAGAGACTACTGAATCTTTATCAAAATTTCACTTCATTATTAACACGAGAGTGAAACTAAAAACGTCAAAAAAGAAGGGATTACAATAGAGTAACCTACATATGTGAACATTTCCTTCTGATATCAATTAAAGTACCCCAGACCACCCTAAGAGGGGGGGTGAATTAGGGTCTCACATTTTTCTCAGAATGTGTTGATTTTTTTCCCATGTTTATAGAAAGTTTTTTATCCTTGTATTATGGATTTGTGAAATAATTAAAACATTCACATGTACAAGGAAAATACATCACATTTACTTGGTTCAACACTAAGTGACATGGCCCATGAGAATATGATGATAGGTTACTAATCATACCAAAGACCCCTAATCCTCACAAGTTGTGGATTATAGTGGTTCAGTCATAGTCACTCTAACCCAGGAACATTGACATTATAATGTTTCAGGATAACTCACTGCTTCCCTCAAATCACATCTATTTACACCCACTAGCTCACTACATTTGAAGAATTCTTACTCAATTTATAGACGTGATTTTTTTCTCCACAGAATGGAATAGAAGACTTTGTCTCTCTTCATCATGAGACACATATTGCATCAAATTCCTGAATTTATGGACTAATAATCAATCTTCTTAGTTGGTGAAATAACTAAATAAACAATAACATATTCTTATTCTGAGCCAAAATTTTAATAACCTATTTCATTATTCTTTCAATGTAGATCATCTCATGTGGAATCATCAAAATTAGCTTCTTCTCCTATTCTCTTTTCATATATCCATGAAATCATGCATGTAGTCTCTATATAAACATATCATCTTATTTTTATTTTTTTCCCTTTGAACTTTTTTCTAGTGTCTTTAATTCATGAACATGAGTTAATTCATGGTGTATGGTGTATTCTTTATACAAACCAAAAAAATACCCAATTTTTATGTTCTCTTTGTATGCACACGAATAAAAAATAGAAACCAGTTTGAATGGGTGTATTCCTTTTCAAAATTTCTTCATCCTCATCCATATGTCCACACATAACGCCTTATACTTCATAAAATCATGAATATGAATGCATACATTCATTTACTCCCATCACCAAGAAAAATTTTTCATCAAAAACAAACCCCTAAAATTTGTATAGATATATCATGAAAACCTATGGGAGTTCATCTTCATTTCGTGAAACCAGGAGGATAAATATATATATGTTTAAGGGATGCACAGATACTCTACACACAAGAGATTTTTTGTTCATTGTGAAGTACAACATGGGTGAAGTTGTGCCAATTTTTTACTAGTGAGATATTCTTCATGAAGTATAGCAAGGGTTTGGGTAAACCCATCACACATTCGTGGTTAGTTCGTATCAGAGATGGTGTGGTTCTCCTTCCTGAAACTAGGTTGTTCATGGGACTTCTTATTCATGGGACACTTCTAGATTTCATTTCACTTGATGAATTCTTGTGGATCTATGCTCATATATTGAGAAATAGGAATAGATATGCTCTGTTCTTGAGAACCACAAGATATTGGGTGTTTGAACAGCAGCTGTCTCATTCGGTTTGGGGTTTATACTTTTATCGGTTGGGATAAAATCCTTTTCACTTAATAATCCCACGTGATACATCATGAAGATCATCACATTGAATATATGAGATCTTACATGTGTTAAATTCTTCAAACCCATGTAAAATATTAAAACTGTGGATAAAATATATTCCTGAAATCAAAGATTTTTCCTTTTCATACTGAAAATATTCTCCCTGATCGTTCATGTATTCATGATTTCTAGTATCTCATTTTAAATCCATGCTCAAATACATGTGTCCTTTGTAACTTTGTTTTCTTTGGAAAAAATGGTTTCTTATTATTCGAGATATTCGCATACTGTAAGACATAGATTTCATGCATGGTCTCGACATAATGAAATAGCCCACATGATGATTAAATGATCAGACATGGTGGTCCATTCATGGTTCTATATCATCTATAGAGAGTAAAAATGGCTCCATTGAGAGATGGAGGAAGAAGACGACCACACTACTTCTTCAAATGTCATCAGAGGAATCCAACAGATCTAATTCAAACATGTAATGCAAAAAATGATAGATGGATATGAATAAATGGTGGAATGAAGGATTAGATGAGCATCCAAGATCATGTAAGAGATCAGATGAACAGATGACATCATATCACTCATTTAAAAACTCATCCCACATTGAAATGGAGACATGATGATGTCACAGTTTAATTATCAATCCTCTTTGGCATACCGCCTAATTACTCCCTCTACCATCACAATACCTCCCTATATTGTGTTATCTATTAGGATGATCATCACCCAACCATTGGGAGGGATTCATACCTACTATGAATGGGACATTCCCCATGCACTCTTATAAGCTTTACAATGCTACATTTGGGCTAGCTAGTTGGCCTCCCTTGTGTGTGGTCGGCCCACTGTCCTTCATACACCCTTGGTTGAGGATGCCAGCTAGGTTGGTGGGCTAGCCAATTATTTTGGTAAGCATAATAAGAAAATATAAAGTTGAAAACTATATGTATATGTTTTGAATGTCCACCATCATACTAATAATTCCAAGACAATGGACACTAAACCTTTTTTCCTCTACATCCCAGCCCATGCACACTTTCATTTTTTCCTCTACTTATTCAACTGATCATTGTTGTTCTTATTATTCTTTTTAGAATATGAATTCCAAATAAATTCTTCATCCTTTCTTTTCATTAACATTGTAGGTACTTATTTATTTTAACAAATATGGGAAATGTTTTATAACAAATACAACATCATACACAAAGTGGTCCCAATAATATTTTTTGAATGGTTTTCTAAACTATGTGGTCCAACTATGTAAGGTGTGATTCCTAGATAATGGGGGTCTGTTTATTGTCACATGATTTCCCAAACCATGTGATATAATTATGTTCCCCATTATAGTTATGAAATTAAATTTCATCACTTCCCCATATTTCTTCTTTTCCTCCCATTTCCCCATCTCATTAGCACACACAGCTAAGAGATCCTACATTTCATCTCTCCCACTAGGATTTGGGCACAATATTTGATATGAGCTCAATTTAGTTATCCATAAATATCATTGTAGTGGCATGGATAGGACCTTTAATTGGATATCATCATTTCTTATTTTCACTCTCTATATGGATCACAAAATATGTTTGATCGAATTTACCATATTTTAGGGTGTTCTTATAAAAATCACATTTCATCCTAATTGATTTGAGTTAGTGGTTGATCTCGGATGAGTTTACATCTACCACTAAAAATTATGGGGTGCCTAATTTTTTCAATGATTTTGTTGTGTGGTAGGCAATGTGTTATTGTGCATGGTGTTGGGTAGTACAACAAAGACGCTAATTAATTAATGAATTATATTTAACATAATTTTGAGATATTATGGGATGACATTGGTAATTCCCCAGCCATGGTCATACATGAGAGGTTTTGTTAGAGGTCATAGACTACATTGTAAAAATAGTCTAGGTGTATCTTATCCCATTAATTTTAATTTTATATATTTCATACGATGAGTGTATGTGAACTTTACTAGATTGGCATGATGAATGAGGTGGTGATAACAACATGGACTAACATGTTAATCAGTATGGGTGAGGCCTAGATTCTATGGGTTATTTTTATCATAAATTTGGTGATGTAGAAATTTTTTGGTGTGACGAGGTTTTGAAGATTGAGGGAATGACCAGAGACATTGGTTTGTTACTGGCCATCTGAATGAGAGAAAAGGTTTTTTGGGATTGAGGTGCCCAAATAACATGCCTTATGTACAATTTTTAGGATATTTATGATCACTAGGATTGACTGATGTGATATTATAGATTCGAGAACAAAAATAAGACATAGATGATGAGGTAGGGTTGAACATTTGTCTGGGTAGATGCCTCCATTACTTGAACCATAGGATATTGATAACCATTATTCATGTTTGGTGTTCTTTCATTAGAAATCATCATGGATGGAGAGGAGACAAATGTTGACAATGAAAAGACCATAGATGGGAGATGAAGCTCACCGAATATTGAGTACATTGGGCCAGGATAATTTGGGAGGAATAATATCTTTGTTTCTCAAGAAATGTTCTATTAAAAAGATGGTGTTTATTATTTGGATGACAGACATCACTGTACCTCAAAAATTGGGTTTTGAGCTGGTGGAGATCTAAAAACCAATGGTCTATGGCACTAGGTACTATTGGGCATGTCCTTTTTAGATGCTAGTGATATAAATTATGGCACAAGGTGTTGGGTGGTGTTAGAGTTAGAAACTATGGTTTCACCTAGAAATCACTTTAGTCAGCGGATTTCTTAGGCTCTATTATAATGATCATCTCCATTATTTATTTATATATATATAGAAATCCCATTGTAGTATATATATATATAATTGGCGGAACATGGTATACTAATTCTAGCCAAAGATGGTGATTTGGTCCCTATAGATTTTGGGCATAATGGAAGAGAGTCTTTTATTTATCATGTTTGTGATTCCATTTATTTATTTTAGATAAAAACTCTAAATCAAAAATGTAGGACATGAAAACATTGCTGGAGGAATACTAAATTTTATTCTCTCACCCTACATAGGCCCTTTGGGATGGGTTTTGATTTAATGCTTATGTGATCTGGTATTGGTTTGGGCTCTGGATTTATACCATATGGATCATGTTGGGTTGATCAATATGTAATGGATGGTGATGGACTTTGGAGGTTTCTACATCACCTAACGATTCCCTTTTTGTTTATCATTCTTATTATATGTATGTAATGAGGTTGGAAAGTGATTACCTATACTACTTATTATAGTGTATGACCTGATATGTTGTATCATGTTGTGTTTTTTATGAAAAATGTTATTTTATTATATATATGGTATGATGGAGCTTGATGAATATTTTTTCTAATATAATATTGTGGTTCCATTACAATAGGTTACAAATCTAGTGAATATGGTCATTATTCTACTATGTTATATACTTGTGTAACATTAATATTTATCAATACATCTAGAATATTTTCCCAACTATATTCTCCTAACACCCTCAATGCTGGCTAGCATCCTTTTTTGTATGAGGGGGCATGCCTAAGGCCTACTAGAACACTATCAGTGATCACTGTTCAGGTGGAATGATGTGTTGGGGCTCTATAATGTTGTTATGATTTCATATAAGGATCTTAGTGTGGTGTCTATAATCAATCCTTGGGGATGTATTCTTTTTTTTGTGGATTAAAGTTTTTGTGAATTATCCTTGGAATGAAGCTTTAAAATGTATACTATTTATTATGGAATAACCCTTAAAAAATAGACATTTATATCCATGTGTTGACATGGTAATGTGGTGATAACTTTTTTACCTCTATTATTTTAATTATAATTATATATTTTTCCTGAATTTTTTTGGTGAAGAATCAATTACCTTTTCTTTTTATATATCAGTTATAACTCATTAAAATATTTGATTTTTTTCTTATCGAACATATACCATTGATTATATAAATTTTAATGTATATTTCACACCCAGGGTGTGGTGGATTATCAATTCAGTGGTAAATCGTCAACCATTGTTGTCAAAATACAAAGGTTTCATTCTACTATACTGAGTATATGATTATTTACCGGATCAACAATAATTATTATGTTGTTGGTAGATACTCCACCCATGATATATAACCAGTTCTTTATCCTAAAACATGGGCTTTTGTATTAGTAATACCTCATTCATCCTCATTATCGTATCAATAATATATTTTTTTGTCAGAATTGTTTGATTTGGAAACATTTTATAAAACATCCCATATAGAAAAAGTATTTTTTAGTACAAAAAAATGGAACCGTAACATAGTATATCCTAACTGAGAATCATTTCACCATATAAACACACATAATTTTTATAGGATAACAAAATCCTAGTCTCAAAATAGAACCAATCAAAATGGATGTAAGAAATTAAACAAATAACACTGATAATTTACATATTTTAAAAAGTCAATAATTATGGAAGACATTGAATCATACATATAAAAATATTATTTCATTTTATTGAGTTAGTAATGAAAAATCATTTAAAACTATCTTGGATCAAATAGAAATCAAATTTTTAGTAATTCCTAAGTAAAGATAACAATAAAAAATATTTGGTACAAGTGACCCCAATAATTTATTTAACGAAGATATCCATACTATCCCTTATAATTTGGATTCTTTCACCACCTTTCAATCATTATGGTCACACATCACTTGATCAAGACCATCACCAACTACCTATTAAATTTATTGACTCTACCACTCCTTCAAATGAATATTGAAACTTATATTACTCTTGAATACTTTCCTTCTACACTTCTATCTAGAATTATTTTTCTAAAATAACACATGTGTGAGGAATTTGTAAATTATATTTACTTAAAAAACAAAAATAGTCAAAAATTTATCATAACAATAAATCAGGTATACTAATCCCATTATTATACAATGGTTAATGATCAATTTAAATCATGTACAATGAACAATTAACAAAAAAACCATAAAATATATATATTTTTGTTCATCAATACATATATTATCTTCTAATATATAGTGTATCATATCTCAAGAGACCTAATAAAAAATAATCTATATCACCTACTTGTGCATATGTCATCATGGGTCATTCTTCTTTAATTCATGAGTAGTATTGTTGAAAATTTATGTTCTTTATGATGCTCTTTTTATTACAAGAAGAAAATGATCTTGATCTAATCAATGAAGTCAATTAGTTATTATCCTTGATTTTTTCCTATATCTATAATCTTAAGAGACTGCTAGGGGGAAATAATATTTTTGAAAATATATTCTAAAATTTTCAACAGAATAAATATCATCAAAATACTATTGTTAATAATTAAAAAATAGAACTTTTACCCATCATATTATATTGACAATGATTTATACACTTCCACAAACATATGATTTTATTAAACATATCATAAAAGTAAAAAAATATCATATCATTCTCTTTTACATTTATAATTTTTATTGTAAAAAAAAATAAACCATTGAATTTTATTATAATCTTAAATAATTATTTTATGAATATGAACTCATAATGTTCATCCAGAAATTAATATTTTCTTGTAATAAAAATTTATAATTAAATTACTTTTAATTCCTTTAGAATTAATTTACATAGTTATAAATATAAATATATTTAATACATTTGATTTAATTTCCGTATGATGGTTCCCACTCTAATGTTGACTGACCACAAAATGTGGGTCTAACCTCATTCTAAACTCATAATCATACAAATAGATGAACTTATGGATAATGTTTTTGTGAGGAACTCTCGAAAATTATCTTGAAAATAGGGAGTCATACCCATAGATAAACAGTAGTGAATAGATATCATCATGGCCCCTATATGGATTATGATCATTGATATATATTATTACCTCATCTGAACACTATTAATATAATGTAATATACTTGACTCATTATATCTCATATAGCATGTTGAACAATTTAGGTCATTATATACACTGATTTATTATTTATTGACCTTACTAAATTGAAATAACTTCTTCTACCATGTCCATAGAAATATTAAAAGCATGACTCTCACAATAACAAAGATATAGATACCTCTCCCACTATAGAAAATTCATACCATATCTTGGTAATTCAATCAATATAATACCACAAATGATGCACCCAATGTATGCTACCTCACCAAAACATAAATACCATGGTTATCATATATAATTATAGTGTGTTAAAAAATGATATAAATATATAATTATGTCATTTTAAGAGAAAAATACATGTGAGAATAAATAAAAATAACCAAAGAAACCTAAAATAAATATTGTTCATACTTGATGGTATGTCCTCTATATATTCTCTACATGATTTCACAATATGAGAAATTCATGTGGAGAGGGGTAAATGGTTATGATCTCCCATCACTTAATCGTGACACATCACATGTTCCCCCTTAGTATGAGGTATATATACTATATATCATATTTTTTTAGATTATCATCACAATCTCATGATAAGATCATTATATTTTTTAAATACTGTAATATATTAACATGTCAAATAAGAAGAAGGAATTACCAATGAAATAGATTACATAGAAGTATAAACACTATTATGGTAAGATAATATTATAAAAAACTCCTAATATACATAAGATGGTAACAAAAATATATTGTTTAAGATTGGTCCTTGGAAACCCATTTTACAACAGTCCCATATACAATAAATCCAAAAATTTTAAAATCATCATACTTTCTCAAAAATGAAAATATCATGCTTCTCTGTAGTTATATTTTTTTCGTTGGGATTTATATATTCTCCAACATGGGTACTCTACTCTATGTGACTTCCTGTAATTGTCTAAAAGTTTTTAAGAAATGATATCATCAAGTATACTATATTTATTATTTCATAAGCTTCAATTATTAGAATATATACTATTACAGTATATTTATAATAATTTATATATTGGAAGTTCAATTATTTTTTAGTATTTATTTTGAATCTATAAAAAATAATGGAATAGTTCATATATTTTCTTTACCTTTATGAGAGGCCATAACATTTTTAGTATTTGTCAACATGGATATCATTTCCTTAATGAGGTTCCAATACTCATTTCATTAGCTATACTATAACACTATATCAACTAGTATATATTTAGACTTGTTTTATATCCCATTTTTAATAGTGTTCCTTCACTTACATGTAATGGGTGCATATTCCTTATACTTTATCACATTCTATTAGGAATATATATTTGATTACCATGTGGTACAACATGATTTCATTGACATTTACGTACTATAATATATCTATTAGTCATATAATGTCAAGTATATAACATGAAACAAGTGATATGTCCATCATAGAAGAATATGGAATTATAATTATTATATTAATAACCTCATTTCTCTCATACTTATCTTTATTGAAAAATTTATTATATGTTACATTGGAAACAATTCACTCTTAAATTTTTCAATATTGTTTTTCAATACCTCATCAGTATAGGTAATTTGACGTGATCCCAAATACCCGCAGATCTACCTTGACAGGTTGATTTCCCTATAACATGGGTTACTACCATAAGTCAATCTTCTGAGATTTATAGAAAAATCATTTTTAAATAACTATAATAATAATAATAACTATATTATATATGCTATAAACATATTAGATATCGAATTATTTAGTGATCCCACTATCCACTTGTTGTTACATGACATAAAATCATTCCAATTAAACTATCACTATTACTATTTTATTCTATAAATGGGTCTTGTGATCATCTATTCCATATTGTAATTCTATGGTGTCTGAAACCCTTTTTAGTTTCAACTTATATACACCATCCAATAATGGTTTTATTAACATCTAATTCCCAATTTTACAATCATAGGAAGTGGTTATGATGTATATAATTCTAATAGATTTAATAATTATGGCATTGAGTAGCCAATCGAGCCTTAATGGTACCACATTTTTACCATGCTTGGATAGTTTCTCTTGAATGACCACAAAAAACATTAAAATAATTATAGAAACTAAAAACATCATATATGATATTGGAAAATAGAATCCATTTATTAAATTCAAATTCATTTTTTAGATGGCTTACATTTTGAAAATGCATATAGGATATAAATTTATTATTTTTAATGAATAATATATCACATTAATATGTGATATATAAAACAACCTTTCTCCATTTTTATCATTCCTGTATAGTGTATATCATTGGAAAACTACATTCTTATTAGATATGGTTTAGCTTATTACTTTTCCACTATTTATACATATCGAGCCATGAATTTATTCATGCCAATAATGATTTCAGTATCTAAAATAATGATGTATGTCCCCTTATATAATTATATTTTATTTCTAGAATATATCTTTTGAATCATTTGAATTTATGTAATATCCTATGAAATCATTAGTATATTTACAATAAATCACACTATGTTTTTCATAATGAATGTTTTTTATTGACTTGACCTTAATAAAATCCTTGTATCTAAACATATGTTTTTTGAATTAATGGATTTTTTTCATACTATGAATGAAATAATATCCATTTTTCATTATAGTCTGAATATGGAAATGGGTTAGATCTTATATTTGTAAAACATGTATCAATAATATTATGAATGTCATTGAATTACATATTTGTCCCATCATTGATACTCCTTATACTTATACAATTATTTATATGTTATAAAATTTGAATTGAGGATTAACTCAAATCTACATAATAAATATTAATGAATTATTGAACAACTTATCATTTACCTACCATTTACTAACATAATAGGTCTATTATGTATGTGGAATTTTCAGTTTGGAAATAAATCCACTCTACATTTTCATAATTGATTAACTATTAGACATGATGTTATTCGGGTAATGGTCATGAAGAAACTCATACAGTATAACCATGAATGTTTCTTACATCACATTTAAATTTCATAAATTTGTTAATGAAATACAATGAAGTTTGTAATCATATAATATTAATTTTATAATAGTTATTATGTTTAAGATAAACAATCTATTTAATATATGTTGATTAACATTACTTATAAACAGTTCCATTTTTTGAAAACATGATATGTTATTATGTGAATTATACTTACGGTTATTAGATATAAATGGTATAAAAACAATAATTAATACATTATTGATTACTATAAATAATTTTACATGAGAAATAATTATATTGATACAATGAGGAATTACCAAATATAATAATTTATGTTCATCATTTCATACCAAGAATTTCAGTATCATTGATGTATTAGTTGTGTATGAGATAGCCAAAATATATTATTTCCAATTTGAAATATAATCTTGTTGTCACTATTAGTTACTAGAGATAAATATTTTTGTTATACTCAAAATAGTTTATCGTTAAACATAAATATATCAATTCTAAAAAATAAAATTTTTGAACTTCTAACCACTAACATAGGAATCACCTTTTTTAGCTTCTTATAAAATTTAATATACTTCGTGTAAATTTTTGTAACATTCATGGGTAATTTATTTAGATAAGAATGTGGGAAACACATACTGTATCTAATACTAATGAAGTAAAAAATAAATATTACATTTGATAATAAATTTACATGACGTTGAAGCCATTATTTTCTTCTAATAAAATTAATTTTTGTTTCTTTTCAAGTGACCTATCGTGCCACTTAAGAATTAAATGTCTTCATGTTCAATTATCTCCCTAATAATTTTATGTTTCAAAAAAAAGATGTTGTAAATAATTTATGAAATTTGAAACATGTATTTAATAATTATTACCATAGGAACAATAATATTGTATTTAATTATGTTCTTATATAAATTTTTAATCTTACCAAAAATATATTGAAGTGATTTATATTAGAGTTAGTGCCCTAAAAAATATTTCTGAAATGGGTACATGTTTTTTATTATAAATTAAATTTTCTTATCACATAATTTTTCTTCTCTATATGAAATTTTAATTTTATAATTTCCTAAAGATATATTTCATGATAAATGGCCATATAATATCCCAACTAAGATGAGAACATCGAGGTTCCATGAAATTATTCATGAATTTGGTTCTATTAATGAATGAAATTGTCTAATAAGAAATATAAAATAAATGATATTAGTGGTAGGAAATTCGTAAGATAGTAATACATGTTCTTATGATTTGGTCCATTTGTAATGTCCAAGATAGAAGGTTATGAAGATTTACACATCAATACGGTATCCTTATTTCCATGTGTCATGGGATATTCCTATCTATAGACATGTTGACAGATCAGTATAATTTTTTATTATCATTGATGGATATCATGACTCATATACATTGTGGTATTGAAGAAACCCATTACAACATATGTACATGGTTAGTTAGAGTATGTTTTATATTTCATGAGAGATATTATAGTAATTGATAATGTAATGATGGATTTATTACTTCTATCCTATTATAAACTATTATATATTAGGACCTTTGATGGAATTTATATTCCATCATAAATCTATGCATATGGAATTCATTTGGATTGTTCATCGACATAAATTCAATGAAAGAGTAATTGAATATATAGGTTTCTGAACACAACATGCGACCATATTTATTTGATGTATCATCGTAAGGATTTTATATTACATGGTAATCATTGATATGAGTTCATATTTCACAACATTGAAATAATTATCAATGGATTCATTGGTGGGTTGAAAGAGTCTAACCCTTTCCACTAGGTTTTTATTCCTTATACCACTACGAAAGTTGGTTAGTGGTTCACACACTATGTGTACCTGCTATCTTAATTAAATTTGTGAATTTGATTTATGATGTTTTAATAAATAAATTTATTCTTCTTTTGGTGATCTCAGTGATTTAATCACAACTTATTAAAAATAATAAGGGTATTAAAATAATAATAATAAATATTATTTTTAAATATTTTTTAATAAAATATTTATTATATTTGTTTTATAATAATGCAGCTCCATTTATTTAGTAAATTATTCATTACTAAAGGATTGATAAATGTTGACCTAGGATTTGAAGATTGTGTTTAATGGTCTAATTAGAAATATTTAAAGTTTATATATATTCTTAAAGTGTTTCACATGTCCGTAGATTAATAATAATACTATATTTTTAATGTACAAGAGTTAAATGAAGAATATTAATTATAATAGTGAAACTATGTAGGATTTTAAACCCTAAACTAGATATATTAAATATATAATTATATTACATATCTAATTCACTTTTGGTGTTTTCAATGGATAAGTAGAGATTAGATTATTCCCTTGAGTGAAATAACTATTCCACCTCTCTTAAGACTTTGAGAGAACACCAAGTGTTTTTCATCCTTTAGGAATAATACTACTATAATCAACCACACAAAAAAGTGAACATGATTGGTCATTGTTTCTATGGGAAATATGGGATCACTGCTATATGTGTTTGGATAGAACCTTAAGCTGAATTTCAGGGGGGGTATTTATTATCAATTCATTAACAATGAGTATCCATTCTCATTCATAACAGTTACCCCCAATGGTTCCCTCATTCAAACATGGGTACATACATACTATTCAATTATAGGTGGTTAATTGGGGTTTTATACACAGTGAAACATAGTTTCTCGCATTAGTCGAGGTGATGGGAGGTCAGGCTCATCAAAATAAATTGGCGGAATTTTTTTCCAACTCCAAGACTCTCACATAAATTAAAGATAGGTTCCTGAATCTCTTCATAACACTAGTATGGAATTGGTTCCCTAAAATCCAATTGTGGGTTTTGTATATCCTTATACATAATATATGGATCTCTTCCATGAATAAATCCATATATAATTGAGGTTATTAATATGCTTTTCAACAATTAATAGGTACTTATGTGAAGAATTCTTATATCTAGGAGCATCAAATTTACATCCACACCGGGAGGCAGTTAATATTCAAAGGAGGGAATTGATTAATTATGTGGCATCCTATGTCTCCTTGTTATTAGAAGAATCGAAACCCACATAGTTCATTTCACACATCTAGTTTTATCATCATATAAAATTGAAATTAATAAATTTAATTAGGAACTCAATAATGAAGCTTTAATCAAGAGGGGACATCCTACATATCCAGATTATGGAAAAAATCATAGTTGTTGATGTTTATTGGTTTTATTAGTCCACTAGAATATGTTATAGAATCATCTACATATGGTAATCATTGGGTCTTGATGAAGGAGATATTGGAGACAATAGAAGGCTTAGCTATATGTGGGTTCTTATATGAGATATGGGTATCAAAATGTGTCCTACATATCTTGGTTATAATTAGAATCATAGTTCTTGTAGTTTAGTAATTCCATTTCAACCAACCCCATGGTCAGTTTCCTTATATGAGGGAGGTTGATTTTATTACATACCTTAGAGTTTACATTCCAATATTTCCCAAGATTATGGAGATTAGTGATGTTAATGATATGACTGTTGAAAATCCATGTGCCCATATGAGCTATGATCGTTGTGAGAAACAAGGGGCAAGAAGTAATCTGTATCAATTCATAAGGATGTGAGGCTTGTTTATTGGGATAGCCCTTATGATTCCCAATATAGGGCTCAGACCTCATGGAGGTGTCCTATATATCCTGGTTATGGACGAAATTTGATATTTTATACTTAACTTGATCATAGACTACTCACTAACATTTCCCATATGTTTGGGACATATCGTATTATGCCACTGATTGATGTTTAAATGACGAGGATTCCCTTGATTCTATTCTGTCATCAACTAATTGTCCACTCACCTAGCCCTGATTGATTTAATGACATGTAGGAGAGTATATTCCTGAAATATCAAAATAAAATCAACTTATCCAGTTTAATATTCTAAAGGACATTGTGTAATCAGGATGCCATGTTGGGAGGTTGTTGCATGATTAAGGATGTCTGTTACAGAGGAAATCATATGACATGGATGTATGGTCTTTGAATCCATTGTATTTCCTTGATGTATTGTATAGATGGTGTTGTATGATCTAGTTGACCCTTCCAGATGTCAACAAAGATCCTGGATAAAACACATGAAGTGTGTTGTGAGCGTAAATTTGAATTGTCTCGGATGGTGGTGCATGTCCCGACTGACATGTCTAGGGGACATTTTAAGACATGTATGGAATCCCAAAGGGGCATCGGGGGAGCCAATTGACATTCCAATGTGTAAACATGATAATTATATGACATGAGTTTTTTTTTCTATATGAGTTTTCTGTCACCTTTGAATGGAATCATTACGATTGAATAGTGAGCCCAGAGGGCTTCACGAAACTTGTGCGACTTTTCATGAGAATGCCATGTTACTTGAATTGACATGTATAGAGGACTTCACATGACCCAAATAGTTTATTAATTGGACCTCATGAGATTTGGATAACTTTTCTAGGTGTTTTCTTATGTCTTTTGTGGATTACATGTAGTGCATAAGGGTTATCATTATATGTTCTTTCCTTATGCGTCCCATATTTAATTTTTTTTCCTATACTTTATATTCATAATTACAAATATTTATTCTATGTTTATATTATTTTACACCTCTCATGACCTAGAATATGAGCGGTATTTTCTTGGCATGTCCTTCTAGAAGTCCTTTCCATGATCTTTGTGTGATCACGTGAAGTACTTATTCATGATACATGGTTTCTTTAGTTGTTTCCTTGGATATTACTAGATGGAAATATTTTCTTGTCATGAGATCAGTGAGTTCAAGAAATACACTTTACACACGCATGTCGTAGGGTGTGGTAAAAAACAATTAATTTTTTTTCCAAGTGCAGCATATCGGCTGACCGGGGTTGTCTCTCTTGAGGAGCCTTCTTAATGTAGTTCACTTACATTATTCTATATCACCTTTACAATATCTATTTTTTGTTTGGTTTTTTAAATTAATGTGATAAAAAATTTTGGGGTTTTAAATATGAAATTTTTTAATCTAAACTTTTATTAAAATCTAAATAGAATGTGTTAATAAGAAGGAACTTGGTTTGGGGGTTCAATATAGGATTCAATCATTATTTACCTACATGTGGTTGATTTATTATGATAATTTGGACATGAAATCTCAGGTTTTAATCACTATTCTTTTCCAGAATAGAAGTAGTTTGAGTCGCATGTCATTGGGGACTGCCACCCTATCAGGGACATTCGCCTCGCCCAAGAAAGCTACTCAATTATACCACAATCTTAATTAAACATTAAATAAATTTCCTGAAAATCATGACCTCAACCCAAGCCAAGTCTCAGGATTAGCCTCTCATTTATAAGAGTCTGAGATTACATGGTGGAGTGGGTGAAGTAAGAGAGAGATATATAGAGAGAGGAAAAAAGAAATGATGACAAATAGATGGAGAAACATAAATACATGAATTAATAAAACTAAAAGAAAACTAAAATGAGAATAAAATAAAAAGACGAAATGAGGGTGGAATAGATAAGAAGCAGCGGCCCATGCCTGATGGGATCCCTCCATGGCTTTGGGTGTTGAGGTGATGATTTGAGAAGGAGGATAGAGCCTCTTTTTATAGGAATATTTCATTCCCCTGAACGAATGTGATTTTTTAAACCATTAAATGGATGATTCAAGTGTAGAAACCTTCTTCAACGTTGTTTATAAAAGTGTTGGCTGATCACCCTCTATATTTCAGCGCATTTGGACCCTGGATGAAGGAGTTATAAATTTTTCATTGATGGATTCTATTTCGGGACGAAGTTTCTTTGAAGGTTCCTCCAAAATTATGTCACTCAATGGCTAATTTAATGACTTCAGAACTCCCCCAAATTTGTTTTAGAGCTGAACCTATCTGTCCTCGTGCTATCCTAGGTGGAAGTACCTCAATTGGATATGTGAAGGCCTCGTTTTGGTTTAGTTATGGTGTTGGAGTCAATGATGTCCATCTGAAAAAATTTCCAAATTCAATGAATTTTTAGGCACTCTAGATTGCTGAATCAGCTCCTAGTCTAGACAAAAAAATTAGAAAAAATAAAATCAGGATTCTAATGAAAATTTAATCACAACGTTTGTACATATATTGTATGAGAAATGTAAAAAATACCATTGTGGCCAAAATCTGTCCAAAGACCTGAATTATACAATTTTCTCTATTATGGTCATATTCATTATTAAATTCAAATTACCCATTATTTTAATAAAACATGTAAATACATAGGGATTATAATATAAAAATAGTAAATAATACTCAATATTTGATCCAAAATATGCACGCAAATTTTCTTAATCAAATACACCCACACTTAAACCATGCTTGTCCTCAAGCATAACATCTCAACATGGAAATCAAAGGACACCAATGTTACCAATATTCATATTTCAATGCAATATAATTAAAAAAATTCAATGTGAAATAAAACACTAAAAAATATGCATAAAATATCAAATTAACTTCCCATTTTTCAAAGAAACAAATAATTCAAATATTTTTCTTTCCCCCTATGAAAATTGATTGAACTTATCCTTTAATTCATTCAAGCTCCATGATTCATCATTATTAAACATGCCAAGTCATGATTTACCTCAATTTTGATTATTTTCTTTCTTCACTCGTGATACAATTAAAGTATAGTTATGATCATATCATGAAATATTCATCTTGTCCATAGGCTTGTATATGAACTACTTTCACTACTTTGTACAGAACAAAGACACATAAAATCATGAGGACTTGAAATAATGGTTCAAATGACATTGAGAGTAATGGTTGGTTAGATTTGATGATTTAAAAATTAAGTATCTAGGAGGAGGAAAATCTCTGAAGTAAAATTCATGATATTATAAGTAAAAGTGTATTGAAATTCTCCCCTACAAAGTAGAAACACCCATTTCACAAAACTCAAAGAAAATGTTATGATCAAGTAAACATAATGGAGGATTTGTGCACCCTCATGAATGTTTTTTTCCTTTTTTCAAATATTATGATAATATAAAACAATAAATCGATCACCTAACCACATACAATCATATGATTGTTGGTCTAGAAAATGGTGATTTTTGGTTCTCCAAAATCACAAACCTTTTTTTATCTTTTTGTCAATTTTATCATTTTTTTTCAATTCAAGAGAGAAAAACAACATATTATAATAAATTATTTAACAACCTTTTACAATTCCCAAAATAACACCCATACACGTATTCCATACAATGTGTATCATCCCATCCACCATGATTCTCTTTACCCCCACACTTCATCTTTAAAATATCATGCAAAAACTAAGAGTAAGGTAGGAATGGATAAAAATGGATTAAAACAATGATCATCCCTATAATGGCTATTCATGCTCTCTATGGTATAAAAGAAGGATTGATTTAAATTTGGTCATTTAAGAAAAATTATCTTTTCAAAGGATGCCTCAATAAAATTAAATGTGTTTTTGTGCAGTCATATCTTTGACATGTTTCAATACCAGTTCTGGTCGGTTATATGTCCCAAGATCACTCTAGAAATATGATCAAGAATAAATAGGAAGTACTTGGTCTAGAAATCTTCTCGGGAATGAGAAATATAACATTAGACAATCACTCATGGAATATCTAATAATAATAAATCAATTCACATAAATTTCAGAAATTCAATGCATGAAAGATTGTAGGGAAATTTCATTTACATGAATTAATTAATTCCTTCAAATCAAGATTCATCATTTCAATATCTATGCTTCATATTTAAAAATTCAATTATTCATTTCATTAATTTAATAATATAATCATTGAAATATAAAACATAGCATCACTGGGTTCCTATGAATCTCAGGTCTCCATGATAAGTCGGGTAAAACATGAATTCATGTATAGGCATGTAATTTTATCATTAAAGCTCAAAACATGTTGTGGACCTAAATGTTTAGAGTTTAAAAGATAAAACAAAAAAATTGAAATCCCTTTTCAATGAAAATTAGTCCTCCCCCTTCATTGTCTGGGGCTACATATTATAAATCTATAAAATAAAATGACTCAATAATGCTCAAGGATCATGTCTTTAAAGCTAAAAATGACAAGAGGGAGGGGGCTGCATGCTGAACTACATCTAAGAAATTAAATTGACATGTAATTTCCTAGAAATAAGGTAATGATAAATGTTGGTATGATCCCCCATTTGGGACCAGAATTTTTACTGGCTCTAGGGGAAGTACAAGATGTTATCCAAAATCAGATGGAGGATGAAACTTCTTTGATTTGAACCACCACAAGTGGCTTTTCCCAGATTAGGCTTCATCATTCTGGGTGAGTAATGATCCATTGATAGAGTACATCATATCCTACCACTTTACAATGAGGTACAGTTTCAATGGTGGAGGTAAGATGAAGTACGAACCATCATCCTTATTTTTGGTTGCTACTTGTGCAACCTCTTCTTCTCTGTCCAGTGCTGGCTTCATGGGGGCTGCATGAAGAGAAGACTTTTATCTGATATTCATAGGCTCAACTTCTAGGATTTCATGATGGGGCTCCTCCAATGCATGTTTATTTAAATTAGGGAACTCCATGTGTTCCTCAACAGATGCATGTACACTGTATTCGTCGTCTTCCTCCAAGGCATAGCAAAGAATGTCTGAATCAATATAATCAAAACAAGAGGGAGTGATGTACATATATATTTCAATAAAATAAAAAGAGATGGGGTAAAAGAAATGTTCCACTCCCTTTGTTGGTTCAGATTAAATATCTACCTTATCGGTCAGTGCCTCAATGAGTATGATGGTGGAAGGTGAAGGTAGGTAGTCAGGCTCCTCCACCTCGAGTTTGTCCTCAAGTTCATGGATGTCTTCTGTGAAATCCGAGAAGAGTAGTGGCACATCATTCTTGGCCTCATATCTATTTAAGTCTGTTTTAAGTTCATTGACCATCACCATCATGTCTTCCTATGAGATCCATGTTGTAATGCCTCTTTCATTCTACACAACCATTATAAAAAGCGCTTCAGCTCTTCATTGGAGGGCCTCCTCAGTGTAGTCTGTTTCTTCTTCTTGCACCTATGGGTAATTTTCAGTCCATGTATAATAATAATCATTTGAATTCATCATGGAAATATTTTTTTTGTTTTATTTTTAAAAAATGAAATCTAGCTTAGATGTGAAAATTGAAAAAGTAAATGGACTAATGATTGGATCCACAATAAAACCTCTAGTTTTGACACACGCCTGCCATGGGGCGTGAACAAAAACATATATATTTTTTTCCCTAGTGCAGCACAGTGGCTAACTATGGTCATCTCTCTTGAGGAGCCCTCTCAATTTAGTTCACATGCATTATTCTATATCTCTTAAACTATATAATTTTTTTGGTATTAGTTTATAAATGAAAGAGATAAAAATATTTTTGGGGTTATAATTATGAAAAATGTTAATTTAAACTATCATGAAAATCTAAACATGATTAGTTATTAAGAAATAACTTGGTTTGGGGGTTCAGTCTTTGATTCAATCATTATTTCCCTACATGTGTTTGAATTAGTTTGATAATTCAAACATGAAACATCATGTTTTAATCACTATTCTTTTCCAGAATAGAAGTTGTTTGAGTCACATGTCATTGGGGACCATCAAGGAATCGGGGCATTCGTCTCACCCAAACACGCTACTTAATTCTTCCACAAACATAATTTAACTTTAAAGAAAATTCCTGAAAACTGTGACCTCACCCCGAGGCACGTCTCATGATTAGCCTGTCATTTCTGAGAGAATGATATTACATGGTGGAGTGGGTGAAGGAAGAGAAAGATAGAGAGAGAGAGAGGCAATGAAATTAAGAAAAATTGATGGAGAAATACAAATGCATGGACTAATAAAACTAAAATTTGAATTATAATTGAAAATAAAACTAAAAGAAAAATAAAATGAAAATAAAATAAAAAAGAATAAAATAGGGTGATGAGAGAAGAAGGAGCGTCCCGTGCCCCGGTGGGATCCCTCCATGGCATTGGGTGTTGAGATGATGATTTGAGAAGGGGGAGAGGCATCCTTTTATATGCAGATTTCTGTCCCCCAACCTTTTTCTCAATTTTTAACCATTAAATGGATGATTCACACATGGACCCCTTCTTCAAAGTCATTCATAAGTGTGTTGAACGATAACCCTACACATTTCAGAGCATTTGGACCCTAGATTAAGGATTTATGAATTTTTCATTGAAGGCTAATTTTTCTAGAAGAAGCTTCAATGAAGGTTACTATGAAAGTATGTCATTCAATGGCCACCTTGATGAATTCAAATATCCCCCCAATTTGAATTAGATAAGTCCCTATATGTCATCATGCTATCCAAAGTGATAGAACCTAAATTGGATTTGTGAAAGCTTTTTTTGGGTCTGTTACGATGGTGGGGTCCACGCTGTCCACTCGAAATAATTTCCATCATCAATGAATTTTTAGACAGTTTAGATGGCCGAATCATCTCCTGGTTCAGAATAAAAAACTGGAGGAAATAAAATTTGGATTCCAAATAAATTTTATTCACAATGTTTGGACATATATTTTATGATAAATGAAAAAGATATCCTTGTGGTCAAAATCTTTCCAAAATCCAGAATTAAGCACTTTTCTCTATTATGCTCATTTTCAATATAAAATTCAAATTATCCATTATTTTAAATAAAACATGTAATTAAATAGGGTTTATCATTGAAATAAAGTAAAAAATAATCATTTTTTGATAAAAAATATGCACGTAAATATTCTCTTTCACCACTCATAAACTAGGATGAAAATGGCTCAACTCTTCATTTGGGGAGTAGTGGCCATGTTGTAGTTGTGAATATTTCCTATTGTGGTTGGGATTTATAGGTCTCTCCACCATGGCTGTTTTTAGTTTTGTGAAATTTTTATCACATGAATCCATGATGGAATCTTCAAAGGGATTTAGTTCCACACATCCTCATGAGTCATTGTTATGGGTCACTCATAGGGATTCACCTAATTATAATGACCATGAGTCCCTCCCATCTACTCCACATTTATTGTATTATTTCAAATTATGTAGGACTTCTTGAATAATGTGGGTATGCTGAAACACATACAAATTTTCATATTCACATTTCCAAGAGCCTTTACATGACCATGACACATGTTGGAAGGCTTATATTGATGTGGGATCATTTCAGAGACAACTCAACCATTTTTCTTAGGAAGATAATGGGAGGATGAAAGGTCCCTTATACATACTTGAGGCCCTTCACATGATTATGATTTTATGCTATAATTCTTTCTCAAGATGAGGAAGAGATTTTTTATGAGCCTTGTGGTTCCATGAGGATTTCAAATGGCGCTTCATGTGATTTTTATGACTGCCAGTTGCTTCATCCTCATCCCATTTATTTACATTGTTTTATTTTACTTTGTGTTTGGGGCCTCATAGGTTTTTATTAATGTATTTGAGGATAATAACTATTTCCATGGTTGATCCATCACGTGAGTTTAACGAGTTCAAAAGGACTCCACCTTTTGGACAATTTCGTACCATTTTCAAAGGATTTTCATATGGGTCTTCTGGTGCTCATCCATTGACAAACTGCATGACCTAGTGAGCTATACTAACTATCATTGGGTGATAATTGGTAGTTTATGGAAATTTAAAAATAGAATAATAATATATTCCATGGGACATTATAGGATCTTCTATAGAATATTCATTTAAAAAAGTTTCATTATGTGACCAGATTATGGTTACTCGATCTTGTATCCCTTTGAGGATCATCCGATCCACAAGTATTTCTCCACCTTTTTATTCATTTAATTTTATAGAGAGAATAATAAACATATCTTGGTATTTATTCCTTTTTTAATTTCATGATGCCCATTTGGTGAGCATCAAAATAACCCCTCCTCCCTCAGGAGTGACATCCATAGAGACAAGGGCTTGATTCTGAGGAAAGTAAATGCCCTCCAGATTCATTAGGGGTGTCACGAATTGTTTTTAGGGGTAACGATTGTTCGATCGAGTGATGATTGATATTCTATGAGATTCCCTATAAATATGGATAGAGATCCATTCGTTTCCCTAGAGACTCATCCCTTAGAGAACTCAATCTTATCTTCTATCATCTTCCATCATTGAGAGGCCATTCTGTGAGACATGATTGTGAGACCCTATTATGAGCCTGACAATTTCAAGGACTACTCTATAAGACAATTCTTGATCAAGCACCAGTTCGAATCGACCACAATATTTACTTCATTATCTTTTTTATATTCGACCACCATGGGTGATATTGTCTTGGAGGTCCAATAGGGTCTGCGGATTGGATAATATGATCGATTTATTATAATGAAACTTCTGTGGCCACGTCCAGGTCATGCGATCACCAGTCTCTAAGTGTTCATGCTATTTCATGATGCCCTTCGGTCTTATACAACACATAAGATCTTCAAGATTTTAGTCTTTTATTAATATACTTAGGTGATTCCTGAATCCCATTTTGATTCATTCAATGAGTGTGATGCTGCTAGTTTTTTATGTCATTACTTGGGCAAGATTTTATATTCTATTTTTCTGGAATACACCACTTATTTTTTTCAAATGGATTCTGATTCTCATCATTGTTCATCAGTTGCGACGAATAAAATGAACATAATTTCTAGAAATCACATTTTTTACCCCCAACATCATGTGTTTTTGGATAATGTCATTCTAATGAGGTTTCTATAATATGATATTTTTAATTATCCTACACCTCATTGACATCCTCTATATGGGTTTACTTAACTGAATGATGTGATTATCCCTTCATCAGATGTCAATATTCCATCTTACTCGGTCTCAAATCATTCACAATCATTGAGATGAATGTTCATGGGAAGGCCATCTAGTTGTAGTTCAACCCTTGGGTTTGTCTTATATGATGAAAAACTCTTATTTGGTCCCAGATACAAGTGATGTCTCTCAGTAGCCTATAACATAGAACTATCGAGTATATTTTACTCCACTCTATGTATTCCTGGATGTAAATGGATCCTAATATGTAATATCTATCTTAGAAGTAACTTTTTTGATGAATGGTATTGTCCCTTCTGCATTTTATAATGTTTAATAGTGTTTCTTAACCAGTTATATATGTTTTATCATTATTAAGTTGTTTGTATTTCCCAATTCATCATCTACAACCATCCTAATCTCCATCAAGAAATGATCATCCAGTGATTATCTAGTACAAACACATTCCATTTTAACCATGTTGAATTGGTCCTCATCTTATGGTAAATATACATAATGGTTGTGATTTTACCATTTTGGAGGGATGTATGAATAATTCATCCCTATTTAGTATTTCTAGGATGAACCCTTGGAAACTCTATTTTTTGAAGAAGGATATGCTTATCATTGTGAAGGAGAAAATAATTAAGGAGATGACAACATACTCGATCATTTATTTTAAGGATTGGATATACATTTTCCTTTGATACTTTGGGGTCATTACAAATTCAATATTCTCTCACTAGTTAACTTCTGAGTATTATGGTGCTCACTCATATTGGTCCATCGTGGAACCTGAAGATTATACCTCTTTGGGATACTGAGTGAAATCAATGTGTCCCTAGAATTTAGTCTGGAAGGCTGTATTATCGTGTGTTTAAATGGATGGATTTTCCCAAATGGGGATCCATGTTTGGGTATCCATGCTAGCATTTTTTGATGATGGAATGGAATATAGAAGGATATCACATCAATTTTGAAGTACATATCCTTGCACACCTAAATTAAATCCTAGTCTATATTCAATAAGGAATCACTCCTTACAAGATCTTTGGTCGTCTACATTTTTTGGCTATACAGGGAATAATTTACATTATTATGAATACTATAATGCCACTATGATTCTTGATGCCTTAACTTATCCCCAAATATTGAAAATATCTTGTGTATGAACCATGTCAATAAGCACTACCGATGTTAAAGATGTTATAATCAATCATAATTGAATTAATTTCATCCCTTTATGTGATTAATATGGGATTATAGTTGATAATATAAGTAGTTCCCTTGATTAAATGACATATATGATATCTATTCGGGATGGGGTGCTTGCAACCAGGGTGGATGATGTAGTTATCTAGATCCTTATACACCCTACCGATTTTCTCATCGGGTTGGTTACAGCCAAAGGGTATCCCCATTTCCTTTGGATTTAGTTCAAGGATATAGACATCTTGAATTCAACAAGATGTTTTGGATGATGCTGGAATGTTAAGATATTGAGGATGAGATCATACATCTGCCTAAGATCCTCTCACATTTCTTACATAATATTAGTCCCTTTATTGGGTAGAAGCTTATCAAGACGGTATCCTATGACAACTAGTATATCATGTGGACAATCCATTTTCCCTTCTAACCCCATTTTGATTACCGGTGATGGAGTTGATGGAAAATCTAGGCAAGGCATCAACAATGATGCCTAATTTCGAAAATGACTACCCCTATATGGAACCAAAATACCTAGTGGAGGTTAGTCCTATAGTACACTATATAACTGATATTCCTATTGAGATAATAGAATATGAGGCTTCTTCTCCTACTTCCTTACTGAATAAATTTGTTATTTATCCTTATTCCATATCTGCTCAATCATCCATAGATTCTCAAGTTGTAATGAGTTGGATTTTCCATGTATTATTTTTAAATATTATATGGAATTATTATGAGACCACGTTCTACGATGGCGTTCAATTATACGGCCCAGGGTTCCTGGAATAAATTTCTTTCATAAATTAATCTTTTAAATAGTGCATGTGAGTATTTTCCCTAATAAATAATAGAAACATTTAAACAAGTTCTTAGATCCGAAATCATTGGGCACCTCAACATTTAGAGCAGTGAATTTACTGTAGTAAAGGTCTAACATTGACTGGTGTGGGTCAGCAGTAATGTATAATTTTTGGATGTTTTAGAGGAAATAAAATAAAATAAAAATAATATTATATATTAATGTTTCTATAACACAATTATGAATTATTTGGATTTAAATAAATGGATGCATAGGTTTAGGGTCATAACATTGGAAAATTTATGTGGAATTCCCTATAACGTTATATAGGAGCCACGTTAAATAATTCCAAAAGAATGACAATGAATGACGATGCATCAATTGTGGCATGAGGAGATCGAATCCAGACTGAAAATCACTCACCCTCTTCATCGAATACCATGTTAGGTGTTGTTATTTCAATTATTTTTCACATTAATTGATTCTAATGATGAACACAGATCAACCCACGAGCAGGTTGACATACAGATCATTCATTCTTGTTGGATGGTCCATTATCCAGATTATTTTGGATAATTAATTCATCAATGATTTGATTTAATCTTATTTCACCAATTTTATCATTAAAACAGGAGTAGTTTAGTTTTTTGAAGAATAATGGTAACGTTCATCCCCCAATTCATTGTGTGGATTTCTTCATTCCCTTTTTACAATGCATTCTTCATGTTATTCATGGGGTTCTGAACAAAAAATCGGTGTTCATCTGTTAAACAAAAAATGTTCCCAAATTAGATATCCAACATTGTGATGACCCTGATGTGGAGAGACAATGATGGAAGTGGATTTATCAACTCACATGAGAGAAATATTTCTCCAATGGTTATTCATGCTGGTAGATCAGAACATGTTTTCAGGGATGATCAGAGGCCCAGATCCAATGAAACCACCTTTGCAGTGTCAGGGAGACCACAAAACATCCATTTCATGAAAAATGGATGGTTGGATTCTGAGATAGAATATCACCAAATGCACCAGATGAATAACAATAGGTTCTAGAAAATCATAAAGAACACAGTGTGTTCTCCGAAGAAAACAACATGTGCGACCAGCTCAACATTGGATAGGGTTTCCTAATGTAGGGAGTGATGAAACATCGTCTAAAAATTTTAAAAAAACATTTGGGTCCTTACATGGGACATGGCATGTATTGTTAATGAAATAGGGACACATGATGGAGTAGACAGCATATACCCCACCACACAGCCTCACCGGGCCAGTTATGCGTGTTACCTCGTGTACTGGTACATGAGTTGGCAGACACGGGTTGCAGCCATGTACAATAACAGGGATATAGTACATAAATAAATCCCAATATAGTTGTAAAATGTGTTTCACATTCTTACACTCTATGTAAATATTTTTATACATGACCTCCTCTTTAACACAGGTCATTGTACCCAAGTATTACCTAGGGTCATAGGACAGGGTGTGTGGCCGTTCTATACATAGTTTACATTCTTGTAGATGTCATGATCTCATTGTCCACAATTCCTTGGAAAATGTTCATTTGGGTTAGTTCCCCCTTTACTCTTCCCCCGAATGGTCATGTATCATTTCTATCCACAGAAGTATGATCCATTTTGCAAGACTTTTTGGATAGTGTCAAAATACCACCAAGTGGACTAGAAAGAGATCCTATACCCATTATTTTCCCTTAGTAGAGTTAGGTATCAACATGACCAATCCTACAAGATACCAATACATTACATAGAAGGTAAACATGGATGATTCATTGCATATGTCAAGGGACTCGCAATGATAATCATTTGTGTATCATGATCTTTCAACATGCCGGAGTTAGTTCTCCTATAACGAGGGTATCTATTCTCTATTCTAATTTATCAATGAATCTATCTCTCTTGGAAACTTCCTAGAAAAATTATTTCTTAGATGGATTTCACTAGAGCTATTAAACATACATAGTGAGTTCTCCCGAATGAGTTGTTCATGGGATCTTCGAACTAAATCCCCAGTGGGGGTATATAGTCATTGTTACTTGCCTCTAGACAATGGGACTGGGTTTCCAGTATATCTGAATATTTTTATATTGTTATATTTTCTATATAAAGATAAATTCTACAGATTTTGGGACTATTAATTTGTGGATTACATTGTGGGTTTTAGGGTCCTCATTGAGTATTGATAAAATCACCCTTGCACAGGCTTTTCCCATATGTGTTGGGTCTTGTGCAGATTAGCTGCCTTTTAACAGACTTCAGAGTGGACCAGGACCAGAATGAGATTTGTGGGATTCCATATATGGTGTACCTATGACTATGAGAAGTATCCCTACTACATATTTCTTGATTACAGGAAGGAATTGTAAGTTTGCAGACTCTATCTTTTGGTGGGATTGTCTTTTGGCCCAATTTACATTCTTCTTTTTACATTATGTAGTACATTATTGAATGGGTTTTGGTGTAAGCATGCATTTTGTTCCCTAATGGTTTTTAGATTTATTCATTTATGGGATTAGAGATGTGTTCATGTGTATAGGTACATAGAAAATGCCCCCAAAGTCAGTGATATTCATACTCAGTGCTAGTCACCAACCCTCAGACTACTGGAGACGGGCATGGGGATTTGTGACATGTGCCCCAATTGGACGGGGCATGGTAGAGTGGTATCATAGTATTTAATTTCTATCTTTTAGACAAGGAGTGTGTGTGATTTGTTGTGTGAAACAATGTCATGTTTTTTGAGTTTATCTTTCAGGCCATGGAATCTAGGGTTGAGGTGGGTGGGTGATGTATCGATACACAAGGACTCCAATAACCTGATTTTTGAATAAGTAAAGGACAAGACAAGTCACGGGGAAACAAAAAAATAGTGCATTCATTATATAGGAATGGTTTTTTATTTTTCTTTTGTTTTAGTTATCCATATATACTCTTTGACCATCGTACATCTTGTTTTATACAGGATGCACCCACGATGCATAACCACTCAGATTTAGTGACTCGGTCACTATGATGACACCCACAATGATGAGGCTTCGATTTAGGGACCAGTTTCCTAGTAATTACCTCATGGTGGTCAACCTTATATACCACCCCAAGTAGTGCATCACATGGTACATATAGTACCAACAGACGAGGAGCACAGCTTGAGAGTGATCCATGAGTTTCTGAGGCAAGGACCCCTTAGATTCTGAGATGATCCTAACCCTTAGGCATGTAATCACTGGAATGAGGAAGTGACCAAAGTTTTCCTTCTAGTAAGGACACCAATGGACCAGATAGTAATCCTAGGAACATGCATTATTTAACTTCTTGGTTCCGGAAGCCACCCAGAGGCGCCCCCTACCTGGTTGGTCACATGTCATGAACTGCATTTCCCCAAATGCCAGAGGCTGCCGACTAGCAGTGAGGGCCTTGGGTGTGATTGTGGAGAAACTCTGCCCTCATTGGCAGAGTACACACTGGAAGTAAACAACGCAGACAATAGAGGAAGCAGTAAATATCCAACAACAATAAATAGTGGAAGACTAAACAAATAAACAACTAGATAACACATGTATATATGAAATGATGCATGATACTTATGTCTCTAAAATCAACCAAACATGTCATAATGTTGAATACAATACTAAAAAAAAGTACAAAGGAAGAAACAGATAAGAAACTCCTTAGCATCACAAGCCTCATCTTGGTCCCATGCTCTCCTGATCCAAAGTAATCAATTATCGAAGTCAAGGGGTGTTTTCCCTTGTCTATACCTGCAACAACATAGTCTGTTTGGCCCCAATAGCCTGGCCTAAACAGGGTGTGAGACTAAAATCATAGTAGGAAACCACCCGAAAATCTGTGCCTAACAGTTAGTGAGTATATGATAGGTTAAAGTACAGTATGCAGTACACAGTAGGAATCAAACTTTAAGGAGTAACGGGATGATGTACAACAGTAATCAATGCACAGAACTACAAGCAGTAGTGAAGCAAAACAGCTAACCACAATGGGATCCCCTCTGGGAAGTACTCGCAGCCAACCCCTCTAGTCCTATCCAAGAACTACCAACAACCCTCTAGGAAGTGCACTCAACCTAACCCCTTTTCTTTGGTCATACAAAATTATAAGACTCTTTAGGGAAGCTCACTCAGTCAATTCCCCTTATAGTCTAGGTTAGTAGGGGGCTCTCTGAGGAATATCATGTGGTTTAACCCTTTTATAGCTCCAAGGTCTAGAAACTATCTAAGGTAGCTCGCTCTGTCAATTCCTCCTATAGTATTAGGTCTATCACAGACTCTCTAAAGAAGATCGCTCAATCAATTCCTTCTCTATCTTGGAACGGTTTTCAAGAAATTCAAACAAAGTAAGACTATCTGAGGAAGCTCACTCGGTCTACCCCCTGAAGTGTATAATATCCATGACTCTTTGGGAAGCTCACTCGGTATATCCCCTATATTCTATAATGTCTAAGATTCTCTGAGGAAGCTCACTTGGTCTATCTCTGTATAGCCTATAATATCCAAGTCTCTCTGGGAAGCTCACTCGGTCTATCCCTTACAGTCTAAAACACTAGGTTTTCACGGTCCCGTGCTAGTCAGTGCATAATAATGCTTTATGGCCAAAGTACACCTACAGAGCTACTTGGGTAACTAGTCTATAACATAAAAATTATGCCAGAATATCATTCCATCCTACGGTCACAAGGCATGGAAAACAGGTATAACGACCAAAGGCTAACAAGACCCAAAGGTTGTCACAAGAAAAAGGCATGAGAAAAACATCCAAGCATATCAATTATCAACAAACATGATCAAATTACGTCTACCCAAGAATACAAGCAAGGAATGAAAGCAACAAGGTCAAAAATGTAATCACACAAAACCTCATTCATGAGTATTGGTTGAATTTTAACATAAAACTCAAAGACATTGAATGTTAAGGCACAAATAGCCTACCTGGATGATAAGAGATCAATATAATTAAACCACGAGGCTAGATTCTCCTTAGAATGACGTAGATCTATGAAAACTCACAAAACGTTCGACCGACGATAACTTTAGAAAGTGGAGGAATTGGAAAACAAAGCTCTAGGAGAAGGAAGATCATACCGTTGCAGTCCCAACGCAATCGATGAAGGTCGATTCGAAGAATGGACAGAGGCACGGTGGCTCGGAGATGTTTCGCGGTCATACGTGTTCTCTCAGATGTAGACGACCTAGAAGAATCATGTTTTTCCCGTCAGGCACGACCCCGGTCCTTTTAATGAATCAAAAGAAACTACACGGCGTGTACTTTTGGGGTACACGACGTGTATGGGGCCTTTCTATACTCTGCTTTAAGCGGCCTCTGCATTGCCCCTACAAACCATGTGTGAGGCCTGGACAAGGGCAGCACACGGCCTGGCGCTGCATCATTGTACGTGGCATGTACTCATGAAGTACACAGTGTGTACTTTGAAAATTTCAATATTTTTCCTCTTTTTCTTAAAAATGACTAGAAAAGGAAAAGCATACCTGAAATGATGATCCGGGTTCTTACACCTTCATCAGGGATCAGTGGGATGATGGTGGAGTGTTACTATGAAGAATTATGATGAGGAGACACTTTCATGGATGGAGTTTAAGTGACTCTTTAGAGAGGAGTTCTCTCTTGTCAGGCTGAGAGAAATAAATATAGTGGAGCTTCTTCATCTCTAGAAGGATATTTTAACGGTGGATTACTATTCATATAGGATAACTATCTTCTACAGTTACTCAATGAATATGGTTAGGGATCAGTATTACAGAGCTTGAACCTTCAAGAAAAGTTCTATGACGGGACATCTAAGCATGTTTCATGCCTTTGTTAATTTAATCATAAGAATGAGAACTCGAGAGAGCTTTGGAGGTCGAGAAAATCATAGCTATGTAGAGAAAACCATTGGAAATTAGATGTTGGTAGATTGGTTCAAAGGCCTTGGTATTAGGGAGCTGACATCTGTCACATGTTTTGTAACACCCCAGGCTTCTACGGTACGCTTCTCTTTGAAAAATGTGATAGTGTGTGTTGTACGCAACATCGAGTTCTAACACACCAAAACTAATCAAACTAGCCGTTATGAATAGTAATACCTACTTTTTGAAATTATATATATTTTATATTTCAAAATAGGCTTCATTTTTGGATTCGGAATATAGAAATTATCCTAAGTTGAATTTTTTGTATTTTTCTGAGAACTTCGAATTTTTATGAATAGTGAAAAAAACATAAAAACAACTTTTTTAATCAAAATAATTTATAGTGATAAATTATATTATTTAGTGGTTTTAAAGTATAATTATTATATATTTTTACCATTTTATCCAATGGTGTTCATTATAATTAATTTCACTTTGAAATTGTACATAAACAATTGTCAATCTTTTGATATATATTATTTCTTAAAAACACGCTATTTGTTGTAACAGCGGGAATTAATTATAAAATTAAATAATGCAACTTATATGTTTTTAATTTTTTAAAATAGAAATCATTTTTGAATTCGGAATATGAAATATAGCTTAGGGTGAAATTTTAGCATTGTTCTGAAAAACTTCAATTTTTGATGAGTAGTGAAACCACTAAGTGGTAGTTAAAAAACTGAATTTTTCATAAAACATAATTTTACCACTTTTGTGAGTGGAATTTCGAAAATCCAAGAGACATGGTTAATATCAAGTAGTAAAATTTTGTTCAATGAGATGAATATATTTTTTGGTGAATAGTAACTTTTTTACTTTTATTTACCACGATTAAAAGTTAATAGGGTAATTAAGGGTAAAAATGATATTAATATTACCCTAACACATGTTTTAATTCTATTGGACAAGTTTATCTCAACAAAAAACAACCTTAGGAATAAAATATTATCATTTAGGTCCACTTGTATTAGATTAGGACATTTTTTATTATTTAATTCGAAGAAGAGTTAAAAAAGTTAAAATCATATATTATTTACTAAAAAATTTTAATATAGGGTTATAGATAAGATAAATTCGATTGTAAAAATTTATTGGAAAGATAAAATTATTTCCTACATAATGATATTTTATTTATAATTTTTAGACGTTAAATAATTTATATTATTTATGACACAATGATGATGCAGTAATTACCATAATAGTGAAAAAATTAAATTAATTGATTTTATAAATACCCAAATAAATATAATTTGAGACTTTTTATGAATTAAACTAATTTTATAGGTTAACATGTCATGTTAGGATTGACGTAAGTAACTTTTTTAGAAGTAATCATTCTGAAATAATTTTCAAAAAAATCAATTATTGAATAGTGTCAAAATTGACATAAAAGAGTTTTTAAAACAAATATTATATTATTACTGATATTAAATTCCTAAAAATATAAGGTTCGGAAAAGGGACTTATATCATGATATTTTTATCATTAATGGACCACATGGGGGTATTTTGGATGTATATAGTATGCTTATTAACCATATAATATAAAAATACAAAGAGACATTGTAAAAGGGAATCTAATTAACTAAGAGTTAATACTTAAAGATAAGGTTAATGTACTAACCCAAACCTGTCTAAATTCTATTGGTTGAGTGTTTCTCGACCCATACCCACCTTAAACATTAAAGTATCCACTTTGAAACCATTATAAACCAAACATGAATTTATTATAAAATAATATTTCTACCTTTTCCAAAGGTCCCCTCACCCCTCTTATAAAAGGTAACTCTCCCTTCTCACTAATTCAAACATTCAAAGCCTTTTGGTTCGGCCAAACCCTGCCGAAATACTCTCTAAACATCACTCAATAAAACATAGAGGCCTTAGTTTGATCAGAAATCCAACCAAAGGATTCCTTTTGATCAAATCAAAAGGAAGAACCCGAAGAAGAGGTAATGTTTTCACCACCCTTTTTCAAGTTCCATTCTTCTTCCACTTCTTCTTTCTTTGTTATTAATAACTCCAGTATATTATATATACATTTATTTTATTATAAACATTTTACAACCATATTTCAGTATTCTATCCATCATTTGAATAACATGTCATCATATGTGCGTACGTACGGCTTACCGTCTCCACGTCGTGGTGTAATTGTTATTCAATAAATTATTATTTGTATGGGTATAATAATGATGTGTAATTGAAGTAAATAATAAATATAACATGATAATTATTCTTTATATATGATATAACATCCAATTATATATTAATTTAATATCAAAAGAATGATATTGTCGCTCGTGCGTACGTACGGACTACCGTCTCCACGAACTTGATGAGATTCATTCTCCATTGTATCCATTCAAGTATAATTATCATTTTATGATTAATAATAGTATCTAAGGACTTGATATGATTCTGGATATGATTAAGATAAAACCTAACCACGAAAAACATGACTTACGTAACAAAACATATAAAATAAGACGAGTAAGTTAACACCCGAAACAACGATAATACTAAGATATTATTACCAAATCAATGTTAAAAAATAATATATGATATCATATTAATGTATATGATTCTTGTATAATTTAATGACAATTATTTCACCATTATACAGGAGTTTAACCTACCCCCAACCAAGGAAAAGTACAAGGTAGGGGTTTATTTTGCAATCTCTTCATTATCCGATGTTGTTTATACGTAATAATCTAATAGGATTTCATTATCATCCACATCCATGTTTCTTAAAAATGTATTTCTAAACATTTTTACTATTTACAAGAATATGGGTTAAAGTAATTTATACCCTTTTTTTACTTTTAATAAGACGTTTATAAAGGAACCTTTTCGTCGTTTTCAAAACAAGGTGCTTTTTAACCTTTTCGACAGAATTAAGGTAAGAATGTTTTTTTAACTTATACGGTGGGTGCGGCTATTTTCCGCCGTTATAAAATCTTCAAAGCTTCCTTTACAATATTATACGAATATTTTCAAAGTAAATGTTTTATTTCATAATTATGTGACTTTCAAATGATTTCAAAAAAAAGATGTATTTCTATCAAATAGTTTTGATTTCATCTATGTCAACATCCTTCGATGGATTTTAAGATTATTTGAAGTTTATTTATTATGATATGAAAATTCCATATTGTATTGAAGGTTTTGTGATATGTTTGACTATGGATTTGTCATTTTTATACCATTCATGGTTTATGGAGAAAGTATTGACATTTTTTATGCTAGTTTTAATACGAATGTTTATGTTATGTTTAGACCTATTCATATGAGGAATGCATTGGATGTAATAAGTGACGTGTGGAGCCCACTATAGCTCCTCGATGCATGGGTAGGTCTCATGAAACAAACTAGTGTCTTGGAACAAGGCCTTGGAAAAATCTAATTTTCAGTCTTGGCACGAGTCCTTGGCTATGTGGTTATGATAGTCTAGCATTATGAATTCCATCATTATGAAAGTGGTTATTGATATTTCATGTGATTATTAGATTAGTAGAATATCTAAGTGAATAAGTAAATGGAATTATTTCATTTTATTTTTTCCATACTATGTTTAAGTTCATGTTTAAAAGGCTTTTGTTTTAGTTATACTTTCCTTAAATGTTTATTCTTATTTATGAAATTTTCCACTATATTGTTATCCTTACTAGGCATTTGAGCTCACCCCTTTCAATGTTTTATTTTTCTTAGGATGTGAAGAAGTAATTTAAGAATGACCTGCAGGGATAGTATGTGGGGATACGAGTGTGGACTATGAAGAAAATATTTTTTTGTAGTTTTCATTTTTATGATGTAATGTAAAACGTTGTGAATATATCTAGTGTTTCCAAAGCTACTAATCTAATCGGTCTTTCGAGATTTGATCTTTCTCGTGATCATGCCAATGTTATGTAATAATGCACCGACTCCAGGTAACTGGGGTCGGGGTGTTACATGTATCATGGTGTGGGTGATTACCCATGTGGTATCAAGATGGGGGATCTGGGGTCCAATTCTCTCATGGTGGATACAATCAGCCTAGGGATAGGTGATGCTACTCCTGTGAAAGTAGAGGACATATCGCTAGAGACTGTCCAAACTATCATGCTTCTGACAGGGAGAAGATGGATGGTCAACCAATGTAGAGGTAAAGAGTGGAGTGGGTAGACCTACTAGATGGAAGACATGGAAGAGGACCAGGGAGAGCTACAATAGGTGGCATACGCTTTGAACATCGTTCTCCACTACCCTCAGGAGATCCACACTAGGCTCAAGAAGCTGTGGGATAGGGGTGGGGAAGCTACAAGAAGTATATCAATACAACTTAGGGACTCCATGGATAATATGTGGTGTGATCTATGTATTTCTACCTTACGAGATGTACATAAAAACACATGTTGTAGTCATTAATTCCTCATATCATGTCTTTTGAGAAATCATGATATTTTGGTAGAGTCATTGACTCGACCCATATTCTTAGAGACACATATAGAAGGGGGCTCGATGGTAACATATCATTGTTTACAATGTGATCGTATCCATGGAGGCAAAAGTTTTGGTTGGAACCTCTTAGTGGTAGCATCGATGGCTAGTGACATCCATCACTTTATGCATTGGTTATCTTCGGTCCATGCCCAAATTTAATACATTATGTGAAGAGTGTTGTGTGTCCGTAGTGATGGAAAAAGGTCTTGGATTTTTGTTGATAAGGAAACCTAGGTATAACAGAATGGGATTATGCTTATGATGGTGTATCAGATTACTCATGAGTTGGCTAGCCTTACCCCAACAATAGTAAATGTTTTGAATAATAAATTCACATCAGATGGGGAAGAGTACAAGAATGTCTTTACAAAAGATGTTACAAGAGTACCAGCCCACGTGCACATTGACTTCTTCCTCGAAATACTACTTGAGACTACATCAATATCCTCAACAATGTATCATATGGATCGAAAAAAACATCTTGATCTGAGGGTGTAGCAGGAGGTTTAGTTGAGTAAGTGCTTTGTAAGACCATGTGTTTCACCTAGGGTGGCCCTAGTTTTGTTTTCCTTGAAGGCAGATTGGAGTTCGAGTTGGTGTGTGGAATACGAGTGCCTGAATCAGGTAACAGTGAATAATAAGTATCCACTGCAAAGGATCAACGAGCTCTTCGTTCAACATAGTGGGGTGTGATGGTTCTCGAATATTGACCTTTGATCTGGTTACCAATAATTATCAGTACAATATAAGGATATATTGAAGAACAATTTCATATGCCACTATGGTATCTACAAGTACATGGTGATGCCTTATGACAAGGAAAACACCATTGCAATGTTCATAGGACATATGATATAGATTTTCTAGCCATACATAGATTGGTTCATAGTTGTCTTCATCGAAGACATCCTTCTGTACTTAGTGTCATAGGAAGATCACGTGAGATACTAATGGATGGATCTAGACATTCTATGAGACCACTATCATTATGGGAAGATTTAAAAGTGAATGTTCTTCATATAGGATGTCCGCCTTCTACGACATGTTTTCTTAGCATATGGAGTACCAGTGGACCCAGCATAGGTCCTGGCAGTGTTAGCATGGGAGCCACCCCAGAGTGTGACATAGATGTGGAGATTCTTTGGGTTGGTAGAATACTACTGTAGATTTTCCATCGATTTATCCTAGATGTTAATACCGATGACAACAATGACATAGATAGGGGTATCCTCTCCTATGGATGAAGATGTGAAAGTTGGATTTCCATCCATTGAAGGAGATATTTATGATTGAACCAATAATGAGATTTTTAGATGAGGGATTCGAGTACGTAGTTTTATTCAATGCATCAGGGACCAGGCATAGATTTATTCTAATGTAGCGACATGCAGTGATTACTTATGGTTTTCACCAGCTAAGTCTGCATGAGAAGATCTACACGACTCATGATCTTGAGTTGGTAGTGATAGTCTTTACAATGAAGATTTATCTACACTACCTGATGGACAAACGTTTTATCGTCTACATTGACCTCAAGAGCCTCATTTAAATTCTTGTAAAAGTATTTCAATCATATGTTTATATGACTACTAGAGTTCCTCTTGGATTATGACTTCACTATCACTTATACTCTTGGGATGGAGAATATAGTAGCTAATTATCTCAGTTGAAGATTGAGTTCACAGTTTCTGAGCGAGGATTTATAGAATTTTTCTACTCTACAATTATCCTTTGTAGATGGAGATAATACATATTATCTCCAGTCAGTGGGTTTCAACCCTTCACTCCTGCAACATGTTAGGGAGAAAACACAAGGGGATATATATTGAGAGACATCCTATGATTAGTTATCCACAAGACAATATCTTAATAGATATTCTCATGTTGGGGAGCATGTCATCCTTTTTAAAGGATGAACAATTGTGCTAGTGGTTTCTTTTGGGAGGAGGTTCTTAGGGAGTTTCATACATCACCCTTGGTAGTACCTCCTGATGTGGAAAAAATTTACAAGTACCTCTAGCATCAATTATTTGTCGACATGTTTGAAGTATGAAGTAGCTGAGTTTGTTTCTTAATGCCTTACTTTCCAGCAGATGAGGCTGAGTAGCAGGTTCCAGCAAGGTTATCTCACCCCTAGAAGTGATGGAGTGGAAGTGGGATATAATATCGATCTACTTCTTGATGGCCTTACCATGAACATTTAGGGGAAAAGATTCCATCTGGGTGATTTTTGACATTCTCACCATGTAGGCTCACATCAAAGCAATTAGGGTGGAGAGTTCTATAGAGAGCATGGGAGACCTCTACATGCAAGAGATAATTCATATTAATGGAATTCCTTTGATGACAGTCTCAGATCGCAAAGATCATTTCACAACTGGATTGTGAAAGGGGTTACATGAGGAATTTGGGACTCAACTACGTTTGATCACAATGTTCCATACCCAGATTGATGGTAAGATTGAGAGAATGATTCAGGTTCTGGAGGATATGTTGTTAGCCTGTATCTTGGATTTTGGTTGTACATGGGATGGCCACATACCACTGTTGTAGTTTTCATAAAAAAATAGTTACCACTTCTCTGTTGATATGGAAAAGTTTGAGGCTTCTATGGGTGACCCTAAGGGTCACTGCTTAGTTGGACCGACCACATAGAGTCAGTACTCAAAGGCCAAGAGGGGGTGTGAGCTACCACCATGGAGTAGATCATCCTGGAGTGGATGAAGACTGCATAGAGCTGGAAGAAGTCTTATTTTGATAGATGGAATATTCTTATGTTGTTCGAAGATAGAGGCTTGGTCTTCCTTCAGGTCTCACCTCAACGAGAGTTGTAGAGTTTTTGTCAGGGATGAAAGTTGCCTCTTAGGTTCATCATTTCTTTTCATATGCTACGTAGAGTTAGAGAGGTGTCATAACACCAAAATTTACTGTTGATTTTTCACTTGGTATATGATGTCTTCAATGTGTCGAAGGTGAGGAGGTACATGCATGACCCATCACACATCATTGATTTGGGAGAGATAAACAACGTGGATGGAGAAACCTTGATATAAAAACTAGTAGAGATTGAGGATAGACCAGAGAGGATTCTTCATTTGAGAGTGATTCCCTTGTTGTGTGTCTGGTGGTTGCATGAGATCATTTTTGAGAGCATGTGGGAGCGGGTGGATCATATTTGTGCCTACTACCCACTTTTGTATTATTAGCCTTTTGTTTTGGCATTTCAAGGATATAAAAACCTTGATGTGGGTTAGCGTAATGTTATATATTTTCCCTGTATTATTTTTATGTATTATAATAAATTATTATGAGAACACGCTTTACAATGGTGTGCGATTTCAATATCTGGGGTTTTCAGAAAAAATGTTTGAAAAAAATTAAACTTATATATAGTGTTCGATAGTGATTTTCATGCAAAAGAAGAATAAATTTTAAATGGGTCCTTGGATCAGAAATCTTAGGGCACCATTCCATTCCAAGAATTGAATTTACCTTATGTGAGGCCTAATTCGATAGGCATGGGTCGGCAACAAAAGATAATTTCTAAACGTTTTAAAGGAAATTAAATAAACTTAATAGGTTAATTTATATTAACATTTCCAGAACGCATCAATTAATTATGTGGTTTAAAATAAATAGAATCCTTGGTTTACGAACATAACCCTATAAACATTTCTTGGAATCCTCTAGAACATTGGAGAGAAGCCACTCTCGAGAATTCCGGACGAATGACGATGAATAACGAACCATGGAACGTTGCATGGCGAGATAAAATGCCAACTGAATACTGATCTATTTCTTTATGGATGATCATGTTAGGGGTTATTATTTCAATTATTTTCTCCATTCATAGATACAAACAATGAACCTAGATAAAACCAATGAATAGGTTTACCCGTGGATTGATCATTCTTATGAGAAGGTATTTTATTGGGATTATTATGGGGATTAATTTGTGCCTGATTTGATTTAATTTGACTTTATCTAATTGATACTTCTAATGGGAGATGATCAATTCTATGATGAATGGTAGAGGAGGTTCATTCCTCAATTCATTGTGCGGATGTCTTCTTCTAGCTTTTACCCAACATTCTTCACGTTTTTCATGGGGTTAAGAACAACAGATCATCCCACATCCATTTCGAAACACAATGATACCAAATTGGATATATCAAATCATGAAGCCCCAGATGAGGTGTCATAATGATGGAGAAAAAATAATTGACTTAGATTAAGAAAGATAGTTCTTTAATGGTTCTTCATGCAGGTGAATCAAAATATGTTTTCTAGGATGGTCCAAGGCCTCAAACAAACATAAGCAGCCTTGCGATATAATGGCGACATAGAACATTGAATTTCACAGTGATCAGATAGTTAAATAAATAGATAGAATATCACTTGAAGAACGAGACAAAGATCATCGATTTCTGGGAAATAAAGAAGAACAGTGTATGTTCTGTGAAGAACATAGTGTGTGGGGCCATCTTCACACCAGCTAGGGTTTCAAAATGTAAGGGGTGATGAAATGGTGTGGGAAATCTATCACACGGTTTGTTGGTCCTTATGTGGGGATCAGTGAGTATTTCGGATGATACAGATACACAGGGTGGAGTGAAAAGCATGTACTTTTCCGCACAACCAAACTAGGCATGTTATGCAGGTTACCCCGTGTACCGGTACACGGGTCGACAGACATGGTTTGAAACCACGTATGATCACTTTGCTGGTTTACATGAAGAAAACCCTAGATAGTAGGTCATGACATGTGATGCTCTAAAATTTTGTGTATATATATTTCTACCCAACCTTCTCTTCAACACGGATCATTGTACACGGGCAGTACTTGTTGTCAAAGGACATGTAAACAGACCTTTTTACAAGCCATGAACATTCATTTACATGAAATGATCTCATTGCCCACCATTACCTAGACAATTTTAGTTTGGTTTATTTCCCTTTTTTCTCATTCCCCTAGTGGTCTGGTATTATTTCCATCTATATGAGTACGATCCCTCTAGTAAGAGTTTCTATATAGAGTCAGAATCCCTACGAGAGCCCCAAAGTGTGATCCATTACCAATTTTTGGACATAGGTTGAATTAGGCATTGATGTGACAAATCCTATAGGATGTTGATCCGATACTTATCTTGTGAATCTAGATGAGTCATGGTATACGCCCAGGCCTTGGTAGTGATCCTCATTTTTGTATCGTGATCTTTCCACACTCACGAGCGACTTCTCCTAGAATTAGTGTATTTGTTCTCTCATCAGATATATGAGGGAAAATATATCTTTCATGATTCTTTCCAAGAGATATAATTCTCATATAAAAAACATTTGATCTATCACACTTGTTGAGTGAGTTCTTTCAGATGAGTTCATTTTGGAAGCTTTGAACTAAATCTCTTGCATGGGTATGTGGTCATTGTGACTTGAATCAAGAATATGGGTCAGAGTTTCGATTATATATATATATATATTTCTATTGATATATATTCTATATACATATACTATGTAAAGATGATAGGACCATTACGTTGTGTATTTATTTTTGGTTTTCTGGATCCTGTACTGATTATTTTTAAACTCACCCATGAATAGGATTTTCCTGCATGTGTCATGTCCTGTGGAGATGAGCTACCTTTTGACGGATATTCCTACACATGTCTTTCACTAGGATTTTATTCTATAACATTTATCCTTACAAATATTAAATTTAATTGTACTCTATTGGTTGGTTTTAGATTTATCCAGGCATTTTGTTCCTTAGAGTATTTTACATTTCAACATTTTAAGGCTTAGAGTTGTGTGAGTGTGTACTTGTGATTTGGAAATTCCTCCCATGTCAATGATATTCCTACTCAGTGCTAGTCACCATACCTTAGTGTATTGGATGTGGGATTGGGGAGTCATGTTATGGGCCACACTGGGATGGGTAATGACACAGACACAATATAGGCTGATATGGAAATAGATTTCTATTTTTATTACTAGGACCCCTTTAGATGTATTTTGTGACCAAGGGGAACACCTTCATTAGTGATATCATGACTTGAGGTAAAGTGGTTTTGATAGAAAACCACTGTATGACATCATGAATAAAATTTTCTGACTTTTAAATATCCAACCATTAATGAAATGGATTTTCATGACATTACAAATGACGCTTCTATTTCAAGGATGATTATGGAGACATCAGGGGAATTAGAGAAGATGATTTAAGTGATATCTAGACTAGAATCTCATATTGATACGTTGATTGTGAAAATATAGAGGCATTAAGAAATCATATCCCATATGAGGTCTGAAATTTTAACATCATCATCCTCATTAAAAACATTCTATAATAGACTGAAATAGTTTACTTCCTTGGTTAAATCCATCCTTACTAGAGTAAAAGCAGAAGAGGAAGGGCGATCGACAATCAAGCATTTAATCATTGCTTCCCATTATACCCTTACTAACATGGACAGTTCAGAAGATCAAATCTTATCATAATTATATTTAAATTAATTTTTTAGAATTTTGTTGATATTCCTGCTTGTGGAGATTCCTCATGTTTCGTGATTTATTAGTGAACATATTTTTTAAACTCTATATGTGTTGTCTAGAATTTCATTCATTCATGATGTGAATTTCATTATGCCAATTTGATATAAATTGAAAATGATACCCATATATTTCTGAATATTAGTTAAAAAATGTACCAAGAATTTAATTTGAAAAATCTAATAGATTTTTCTTGAGAAATTCCCATGAAATCCCACCAACATGAGACTCTTCATCGAAATTATATTCAAGTTATCTTTTGATCACCTTCTATTGGGTATGATATATATGTCCCAGATGGATTATTATCTTTCATTTAACAAATATGATCATCTTGGAGAGTATATCATTATTTGTTTCTAGGTCCCTATAGTGGGTATTACAATCTCTATTAGATAAAAACAATTTATGTTCTATAGTTTAGGTTCTTTTATATTTAAACTTCTATTAATTTAGTTTAAGATCATATTGCTCATATCTTTTATCACTTTATTATAAGGTCTATTATCACATAAACTCTATCACTTCATCTTGCGGTGTTTTATATCAGACCTGTCATCTCTTTAAATTAGTGTCTTTAGCATGTACATTCTATTACTTTAGTTTAGGGACTATTAGCTTGGAACTTTTATTCCATTATTCTATGTAATTTTAGATCAAACATTATATGAAATTAGTTTAAGGGCATTTAGCATGGACCTAATCAATTATCATGGAATAAAACTTTTACATTCTAGGAATTAACCAAAAAATACAGGTGTGTTGGGTTATTCCATGGAGTTATAAGGGCTCACAAGGATCAACAATCCCTTTATGCAGAGTGCAGAATTTGTTGGATGACCATGGGTTGATATGAAGAATCCATAAACATACATGCTTTTTTCAAGAAATAGTCATTAAAGCATCATATCATATCTATGTGTTATGGGAGATTTATGAAGGTAATATTTGTTAAGGTAGAAATCATAGGAATAATAGATCTTTCTGGATAGTTAGAGTATGGGTGATGTAATTCATAACCCAAAACTTGAGTAAAAAAATATGAGATGGGGTAGATATGTTGGGTATGTCCCATTAAGTTCATAGAGGCTAGGTTATGTTGGGGTGTTGGTAGGGATTATAAGGTATAAATATAATTTACAGAAAAAAGGACATGACTTTAGTTGGTAGGTCAAGGCCCTTATGCGTCATTTCATGGTCCTGAAAGAGTTCATCTCCACTTATTTCCAAGGTCTATAATGAGTTGTGAAGACTAAAACATCCAAATGGTGAGGTTGGTTATGGGTAGACACTATCGTGGAAGGGTTTTGGAACCATAGGGAAATTCAACTCTTGATTTTGCGGATTGATTAATACATACTAGGGTCTTGAATCATGTGGATTGGTCTACCAAATGTTCAGTTTTGTTGTGTCATGTTTCATCCTTGAGAAATTTTATGAAATATACTAACGTAACATAATGTTTGTTTAATCTTCTTGTATAGATTCGTGTAGATATTATAAGTGAAGGTATGAAGTAATTGGATTAAGAGAATGATATAGGGTATCCATACTAGGGGTATTTCAGATCACACTAAACTATTTAGTTCTATCCTTGTGATGTTAAGGCTGACACAGATAGAAAATATCTTTTTATAGAGTGACACATTTGATCAATGACCCTAGGAGAATATACATGAGCCATAGATATACATTCATAGTTAGGAAAAGGTTACTTCAAGTTAGATATCCATTCCAAATTCCATAAAGTTTAGAGTGATTCTATGAATCCCAAATCATTATGTGTGATTTTCAGATTGTGTAATATCCCTGAAGGGTTCAAAAACCCAAATTTTTTACGCCTCCTATATAATACATTCTCATGAAGATCGGATATGAAAAATCATTAATCTATCATTTTCCTCAACCATGGGGTCTAGAGAGAATATATTAGGTTTTACTATGGCAATAGTGTATACCCTATGAGCTTCATTCCTCATTTATTTGTGCCCTATTTTTTCCCAAAACACTGGTGAAAAAAAGATTAGTGAGTGAATACATTAATTTTTCAAGAAAGGTCTTTTATGGTTTTCGAACTAACTAGTTTTGTGTACCTTTTTCTTGTAGTTTAATGTACTGAGATTTGGACTAGTATAGGATAGTGTTTAGGGGCATACAGATTTGGCCAAAGTGATGATAGTTTATGGTCATGATGTGTATGGACCTAACCTGGGGGAAGGTTCATAGGATCTAAATTAGGATACAAATGGTTGGGAGTACCTCATCAACATTCAATATAGTAGATGAAAAAGTTTTAAATCATTTATTGAGTTCCCTGGGTCACGGGTAATGATATGGGATAATCGCACATGGAGAAGTTCAGATCAATCTGAGGTGTTGTGTTCTTCCACAATGATGTTAGGGATCACGAGGCTTGGAAAGCCCCTTTTTTAGAGTGATGCATCTGGTTTATGACCATAGTAAAATTTGTATGATCCATCAGAATACATGATTAGTCATGAAAAGGGGAACTAAATCCATACATCCTTTCTATGGGCCTTGGAAGCTTTTGGTGATCTGAGGAACTGAAGGCATGACATGTGGCATTGTGTTTTGAAGTTATTTAAAATGTGATGGATGTAACTCGTACTATGGATGATCAAAGTATGGATCTTGGGGTACTTTCAAAAATATAGAAAAATATGTGATGGCCTACATAGTTTATCATCATATTGTAGGGACATTTCCCATGTAGTTTACTGTCTTGTATTAATGACATTGGAATCTGTGAAAAAATTAATGCTTGACATATGATTTATACAATAAATCCATGCATATAGATGGCTCATACATAGAAAAAATTAGTTTGTGTGACTCAATATCAATGTAGGTGGGGTGAATATTTCTCAGAATTATTTTATTTCGACCAAGGATAATAAATTTGGGTATCACTACATATCATATGATGATAGAAATCAAGACATACATAGTTCTTGAATGGGAATCACTCTACACGTCTAACCGATGTGTAGAGGTTGGAATTTTTCTCATTGATTATTGTAGTGGAGCAAAGGGTTGGAGAACTTTATGTCATTGCGTATCCTATGATGACTTGAATCAATACATTCCTAGTTCTATATAAATTTAATTTCTATAGAATTTAAGAATATATGTTGAAAGGGATCATTCTTATTTTTTTCAGGAATGGACTCGAGATTAAATATTTGGGCAGTGTTATATTTTCTATTATGATAAGTATCATATAACATTTAGTTATTGAATGAATATGTGGTAGGATACTAACATAGTAAATGGTGTTCCTCTAAGGTGAGGACCATATGAATGTATAGTTATATATCTTGTTAGAAAAAATAACCATGAATTTTAATACCTTGGGTTGAGAACTCATGATATGCATTTCATGGTTTTTCATTATTACCATGATATTCCTTTATTAATCATGTATACAGTTTTTTGTGTGTGGAATCCTTTACTAAATTTCCTAAGCTCACATGATCTATTCTTATTGTGAGAAACAATGAATGTTAATGGTTCCTCTTACTTTGTAGAGGAAATTAATGATTATACATGGGTATGTTTCATCCTGCAGTGTATTTACCAAGTTATAAGATCAATTCATCTTTGTGTATCTCATTGAAAATGATAATCTATCCATTAATAGTTCTAGAAAAACCCTTGTAATTTAATTCTTTCTGGATAGTTCATTACCCATACACTTTAACATATTGCAGTAAGGACATATATAACCGGCATGAAGTAAAATGTATATTGGGTCTGAAAAAAAAGAGGTTTGGGCATCACTACATATCATACAATGAAAATAATCAAACCAAACATTGATCTTGGGGAACCTTGAAGATTAATGACATGTTTCCAAGAAAATATCCATATAGTTTATCATCATGTGGTCAGGGCGAAGGATTCTATATAGCTTGAAGTCTTTCTATTTAGGACACGGGGGTGTTCTATAGTTTATTGTCTTAATTCTAGCATAGTATCCCTATTTATTATCACAATGTGGTTAGGATGATCTCAATATCATTTTTACTCATGTGGTCAGGACAAAGGATATCATTTAGTTTATTGTCTTTCTGTTTGTACTTTAATGCTTGATGAAATCACTTCAAATTACTTCATGGTAAATAAAGCATTCATGGGAGGTGTGGCACACTCCCCATCCATTGTGTCCAATGATTAGGATCTACTTTGATTGTCCTTATGTATGACATAAAGCCTTTACAACATGAGTTCTCATTTTAGAAGATTCTTCCCTTGAATCAATGGGACTCTAAGAGGCAACAACCATTCTACTTAGAGAAATTACTGGAGGATAAATTTCTTATTATTGGCTTGTGTGATCCAATTCTGAGGGACCTATAGGTTGTGTAGTGTATGAAAACATAATATCATCGATATGATCTAATATTTCCAATAGATTTTGTGATTTCTCATATTAAAAAAGATATATGCAAATAGATATTCTTAGAAAAGGAAGTAGAACCTTTATATGTTACACTGCATCAATCATATACACCAATCATTATGGAATTTTGTTGTGTAGCAGTATGTGTGATGGTACGGTAATCCAACTTAGCATGAGGGTTATATTTTGTCCAATACTATTTTTTTTCTTCTTATTTTCCATATTCTACTGTATATTTTATTGAGTCATATTGATGGCCTCTATATATATATATATTTTTCACTACATGAAAGTGATATAACTGATTGGACTCAACAATTAAATCGTGGTATAGTTTCATTAAATCCGTAGAACAAATCTTGGTTATTTTTTCCATCAACATTGGGGGGGGGGGACCCCATACTTGGTGATGATATGTGAATTTATGAAGCTTATAATGTGCATCATCCTAACATCTTTAATGGGTATCACCTCATCCTACCGGGAGATGAAGATGACAGTAGTAAGGATATACATGAACTGTTTTGCTATGGCATGGGAATATGTCCCCAAAACATTCATTCCGAAATGAGAAAACAACCAATAATAATTAGATGTATGTTTTAAATTGTGATGTTGATGGATTATGTTTACATTGATATATCATGTAGGAAATTTGTTTTTGTATTCTACATAGTCTTATATCATTGTTTTCCAGTAATATACCATCCTCCTGATTTGGTGGGGTCTTGGTCCCAAAATGGCACATGCCACAAGAGCCCACATGGACCTCATACATGATGGAAAGAACCTATCACTCTTCTATCCATCTATGGTGGATTAAATAAATTATTCCTTTATAAAGGTCTCTTTAGTTTTTTAGACCATCATGAAAGGTAAAGTTTGCTGCATAGTGCTAAATATGCCCCCTCTCGTCTCTATCTCTAAGAAGATTACCATTTTTGAGATAACTGATTATGGGCCCAATCTATCCATGGTGGTCATTGGTTCATCAAGTTTTAGGGCGGTATTTACCTTATTTATTTCTTCCATATCTCATATTATGATCGATGAGTCCTTTCCTTGATGTGTGATACATAATATTTTATCCTCCATATCAGGGTCACCACGATAGTGGCTGCATTATCCAATGCATCTGCCTGAGTATGAAGAAATTATGGAACATGATACAACATGGTATAAAGAGAGTACTTGTCCATTAGTCTCTTAAAGTAGCCAGTGATAGGGTAAAATTCATACTTTTTAATGAAATATTCTACATTTATTTATTTTTCACTAGATTAGAATCCCTTTTTATATTCAGGTAGGTGATGTGCATCTATATGTCTAGTTATAGCCTAGTGATGAGGGCTTGGTATTCTACCTCATTATTTGTTCAATCATAGTATAGTGGAGAAGATTGGGGAAAAAATTATTTTTCTAGAGAGTCTCATAAAATCCCAAAACATTCCCAGTTGAGCATCATGTTCTCCATCCTTTTACCAATATGACTCAAGGAGGTTCTATCAAAATACATCTCCCATGTCTGGGTAGTATTATGGGAATAGAATAACTTATCATCTCAAAGATCAGTGTCCACCAGTGTATTTTCTATGACAGGATGTGGTTCAAGGAAATCTACTAGATATTTCCCTTCACTAACTTTTTTGATACAAATTGAATGAAATTTTTTGTCACAAGGACCACCCATCAGGCCAAGCGCCCAATCAACATAGGGTGGCCTATGATGAACATGAGAGTGTTGACAAGAGAGACTAAATGAAATTCACAGTTTTATATGTTATTCCTGTATTTTTTCATGTTAAAGATGAGTGGAAGGAAGTTCTTCTCAACATCATAGTATTTTTTCATTGTACCTATCATTGTATTTTTGAGGTAGTAGATAATTTTTTATCTCCACACTTATTTTTTAATGTTAGCAGGTCACCGAATTTGTATTCTATGGGGGCTACATACAAGATGAGGGTACTACCATACACTTGAGTCAATCAAACTGGTGGGTGACGTACAATATAAATGACACGTTCTAGGGATTCATTTCAATCATCAACCCATTTATAATAAATCACCTTCATCATTATCTTCGTGAAGGGGATATATTTGATTTTTAGGTTGGCTGTGAATCACCGAATATATGGGAGGTTCTCTTGGATCCCCCTTGGTTCTTTGAGATTTCTAGGGGTGAAATTTCACCAAAATAATGAGTCTTCTCTAGTTCAACCATGATTGAAAATTTTCATACCACACATCCAAGGATCATGCATCGCGTTACTCAAAAATCATACATTAATAGATTTTTTCTCATATTTTAATGTCATAGATTGTCGAAGAGAGTTTAAAAATACCTAAAGTGATCATATCACGTTTGGGATTTGATAAACCGGACATCGACAAAACATTTTTATATCCTTCCTAGGATTGGTCTAAAGAGATGATTCCGGTCATGTTGGAATGATCCCCCAGCGTTCTTCAAAGCAAAGGGAAAACATAAATACAAGAAGATCCCATGATATTCCCTAAATGCTGTGTCTTATTCATCTTTAGGAACTTCTTTATTTGATTTTACCCTTAATATAAGCCAATAAAGGAATGTAATTAAAAGATATACCATTCATTAATCATGTTTTTTTCTTATCAGTAGTAGGATACCATCCATTGATAAATGCCAATTAAGGTCTTTAAAATTGATTCATACCCTAATATTCCCATTCATTTTCATAATAGTAATGCTGTAGGAATGATAAATTCACTATTTCACTTCTCAGAAAAAGTTTTCATATATCAATTTGTCTGCTTTGACCTCTGCATTGGTGTAATGAGAGGGGTACATCCTTTTGGATTCATTCATGAATCCTCAATACTTATTGGGTAGGCCATGATGGTGCATAACCTCTCCTGGATTTGGTCTGGGAGTTTCTATATAGTTACAATAAAACACATAGCAATGCTACATAAAAAATGAAATTTATATCTATTTCTCCTTGGGGTCATGGAGACCTAAATTATCCATGATTTTGGGACACGCTCTGATCTAAAATTTACATACCCGAGATCATCGGTGGTGGTGGAAATACAAACCCTGAAGGAGAGATGGGTGTTCTTGAGGTCATCCTCATATTAATTCACATCAGCCTCTTTTGATATATTTAGAGAAGAGTATCATAATATGGGGGGTATCCATGTCTATATTTGGGTGAGAAAGGCAATGAGAATTGATAATATCATCTCTCATTTCTTGAATCATTACAGAGAGACATCAAAGCTGATTATCATATACACAATTATTAGGGATAAGGGATATTGGATATCTAGTAGTAGGTATATCACCTAAACAAGATTTATGTGGAATATAAATTCACTAACCATAATATACTTAGGTTTCATAGAATACGTCCCAATGTTATTTGGTGTTGAAAACAATGTTTCACCATCTATCATTGGTTATTATCCCTTTTTTATAGTCGTGCTTCCATATATTTGGATTCATAGGTTTTCCAGGTGGGAACTATCATCATGTTTTATGATCAACATTCCATCAATGAGGTATTTGATAAATTGATGAAATTTTGATGGTTCAACCATTGGGATATCGATCTAGGTGCTTTTGATCAAGAAATAATATGTGGTTTCATATTGGATAACCATAATCATTGCTTTGGTTGTAATCACCACAAATTGAGTTCGAAATTTGATCTTCCTAAGAGGTCTTTAATCATGCTTATTGTACCCTTGAATGACCATCCTTATGTGAGACATGTCCCCTTTTCTATTTCACAATCATTGGAGTGTCCTAACTATGATTATAATGACCCTGAATCTATTTTTAATCAGAGCCCTTCGGATGTTGACACTATTGAGCCATCTAAAAAAATAGGGGAATGATGTTTCCCCAGATGACCTCTTTTTGGTCATAATCTGTGAACAAGATGGTAACATATAATTTCAAATACATGGTCCTTATTTGACAGACCATGTCTATAGTGACCTCTATATTAATTTCTCGATGCATTTGGAGGGAAAAAATGAGTACCTAACTAAGTTATTTTAAATGTTGTAGGACATCTAGGATTGAGAGTTTGATTGGGACTATCTCCCACTTCATCATAATGCCATAAATTTGTGCCAAATTTCATCACTTCCTAATATGTGGTTTAACCTGGACATGTTCCCTATGTACTAAGGCATTTGAGTTTGGTGGGTCTGGGGTTTTTGTAGAGGATTTGGGAGCATTTTCTTACAATGGTGGAGGTTTTTATGGCCTTCCCCTATATCTGGGATGATCGTTTAATCAAACCCCCACTTAGTGTTAATGTAGGACAACTTGGTGTGGTAAACTGCAGGAATGTTCTGAGGCACCTATAAGTCTTATTTGGGATTACTGAGTCACTGATCTATGAGTTTCTGCTGTAAATATGTCCTATGTGGGGACATGTTCATAATATTGGGTCCAACCACACATATGTTGTCCCCGGTATCATTTGTTTTCTATGTATGTGCCCTCCCATGCCTTATTTATATGTTGGTAACATTTATCCTGAGGAAACTTCATCATCAAAGAATGGTTCAGGAAAGTGTACCATGTCGATAAAACCTTATATGATCTCTTCATCCAATAAAAATTCAATTTTGTGTGGTGGTTCCCTTAGTATTAATATTATAGAGATGAAATATATAGGAGTTAGTGATGTCTTTGGAGAATAATATGCATCTTCCTCTTTTGTTTCATCCTTCTAGAAGTGGTCACTCCAACATTGTGAAGTCAAATCTAATGTCACCTTCATAGGTGGTGGAGCTATTACAGGAATGTTAAACAATTCACTTATGGTGGGATGATCTCGGCCAATTTTTTTTTCAAGTTTTCCTAAATTCAAACATTGATACTTGTCTGGTCGATGCATTCAACCCACCACACTCTTCTATTGATAGGGAAATGGTATTGCATGCAACATACTCTGAGGATTTTTCTAACAGCAACTGTACAAAATTGACCGTCCCTAGAAGGTTTTTTTAAGAAGAAGAAATCATGGTTATTTTTCCTCATCCTTTTATGGAAGAGGATGTAGTTGGGACAACTGGTCCTGCCAACCTCACCATGATTCTTGAGAAAAAGTAGCTTATGATAGTTATTGTCCAGGTCAGCCAAAAAATAACACATGACATATTTATTTCAAAAGTATTATTCTTTATTCATATGTTCAAAAAATCATGGCGACCCTGATTTCATGGTGGTTCTAGATGAGGGTGATTCTATGCATTTCACCACTTAACATGAGGTTGTGGATTGTTCGAGACCTTCCTAGGTTTTTAGATTGACACTACTACTATCATGAGTGTGACAATTGTAGCTTCTTCATTTCCTATCTTTTTCCGATATGATGAGATTAAGATTCATGATTTCTATTAGGTTCGATGAATTTCATCGTAGAGACATTTTTTAATTTCTTTAAACTCATGTAACCCATTTTTATATTTCAATAGGATAAGAGGGTGTCAGTAGCTCACACTAGTGATTTATAGCTCAATGTTCTTGAAATTGTTCTTATGATAGAGTGATGCTGAGTGAATAGGTTAAACCCTTCATCCTATCTATGATGCAAAACAACCATTCATTTACACATTTAATTCAATTTTTCAGGAAGAAAATTATCATTTATCATAGCATGGATATAAACTGATAAAGGAATTGATGATGAAGGTCTTCCCAACTAATAATAGACCCTACTAGAAATATGTTGAACAAAAAAAGGTTGACCCTATTAGAGTTTTCTCAAAACACCTCATCTTTTTGACTACTATTCATCTCGAGGGCTCATCATTATCTCACATCTCGATACTATGTTTGTGAGATTCTATTTAAGATCACCAACACCGTAAATCTTGTATAATGTAGAGTTTTCAATATTTGGTGGAGGTAAAGTATCAACCACCTCTTCATGATATGGATGCCATTGAGGATACATGGGTGCGTGTTACCCATCCCATCTTCCATTCCAGGGTCTAGAGACTCTATGAAATTAAATAGATCTAGGGGTACATCTATTTGAGCTATATCTCTTCCATACGGAGTGGGAAGGGGTTGATGAGGTGGCATGACCTTCATTTCTGACTGATTTTGGATTATTACTAAGATTGAATGATTGTATTAACAGAAAAGAGGATATTACTGTTATAGAGGTATTTCATGATAATTTTTGAATTCCTCATCATTTTGGATTGGCTTCATAGACAGAAAGATGGTATGAAACTTTGATGTATCTTTTATTTGGCGTATTTGATCTTATGGGAGGATGTACAATTGTCTCCTCCTAACAAAAATACCCATCCTGAATATTTCCCATGGGTAGATCCTACCTGACTCATCTAAGATTTTTTATTTCATTCTCATATAATGACATATGTTTCTCCAAAGAAGGAATCTTAAATAGTTTGAGTGGTTATTGGGACATGGCCATATCTTTTCCATTTTATTTTGATGTGTAGTAACTTGGGGGTGGAAACATGTTATCCGAAGGTACCACATTTTGAATCCTTCACTAGTATCAAGTGCAAGCATCCTAGATTTGTGCATCCAAATAACCATCACCTATAGGTAAATATTCCATGTTGTGACATTATACATTGCACAATGATCCGAAATTACTATCATGTTGACATTGAAGTAATTTATAGAGGTATATCAGGCAATGATGGTTATACCATTACTCTAAATGCATTACGATGTTTATACGGTACCATCATTAGGGTCTTAATTTGTGCCCTTTCCATATTAGACCTTTTTTGGGACACTGAAGTGGTCTATTCAACTTTAATATTTATTCTATCCAACTGGGTCTATGAAGGGTGAAATTGAAGGGGTTTCCATCCATTTTTGATGTATGATCACTGAACAACATAGGTTTTTCTTATGGCAGGAAGAACATGTGGGATGCAAACTATCGATCTTATCATCCCAACATGGAAAACAATGATTCTTTTTTTGGTGATAATGGTGTTGGAAATTCCCACAAACTATAACTATGGATGTTATTTGTGATCACAATTACCATTGATTGGCCTTATAATAGAGGATTCAATTATTCCAATAAGGGATTTTTTGATTCCTAAGATGAACATTGAGATATAATGGCCCCCCAACACAATGTAATGACGGTGATCTGGAATCAACATTGTTTTGTTTAGGACCCTCTTAGGGGATGATGAACTTGGAAATAGAGAATTATATACAAATTCCCTAATCACAGCATTCTGGGGATTATTTTTAACTTCTAAGGAAATGTCTGGAATCCCATTAGGAATTGATGATATATGAGATAGAGCTGGTGGAGTAATTCCCCCAAGACATTGGTGTTGATTCCACTCCTAGGCAACTACTATAACATCCGCTAATGGGTATCATTTGATGTGGAATATATGTGACCCTATAAGAATTGAGTGAGATGAAAACCACTGATGATAACCATTCTTTATGGGATGTTGTCCAGATGATCAAAACATTTCTCTCTATTTCTAAAATGCATTCTCATTTCCCATATAATCCATGTTCAATAGATTCCATGATATCTTGTTCTTCTGTTTGTGATTTCTAGACCACATTGAAGTGGGGGAATAATGTTTTAGTGACCAACTTACTTGAGTGTTACCTAGTCCCTTGATTTCTCTGGATTTTATAATGTTAAAGGACATTGATTCTGCAAGGACCATTTATTTCTGGGATGTGATAATGTGTAGTGATCTATAATCACCCCAACCTTGAATATGGATAAGTTATGTGGCTTTAGAGATCAGCATCCTAAGGGTCTTGATAAAATTTGGGACAACATGTTTCAGATTTTGGCTATGATTTTCCGGTTTCAGAACCCATTCCATGGATATAGAAGCTATGTCTTGTTGAAAATAGAGTATATTAATTTTTTAATGGGACACTTTTATCTTGGATAAGGGAGATTTTGTTCCTTCAATATATAATGTGCCTCAAACTTATTTTTCCATAGAGAAGGAATGCAATCCGTTTATGCCTCATCTATGGTCTCATAGTCAGAAGTGTAGAGGGTCTAGAACAAAATGGAGATGTTTTTTCTGGAGAAATCTATTCATATGTCAATTTAATCCCCATGTTCATCATAGTTACATGCATATATTCAGTCAGAACATAGAAGGAGATTCTGGGGGAGGAATTTTTACAGAAGTGGAGTGCTTATAGATGTTTATGGGGAACCATATTCAGATGACCTCGATGTTTCAACAACTCTTTGTATGAAGGAGTCATAGTATTTAAATCCTATCTATATGGAGGTGTTTCGTAAAGGGGATGATTTACATGTCCATAGGATATATCTCAGTGGGTAGGATGACCATGATGTATTTTAATATTAGTGTCCTAGTGATCAATCTCCACACTACCAAGATAAGGGATAACATAGTAATGATGGTCTTATGCTTCAGTTGAAGATTTTGTCAACCCTTTTGGTGTTTATAATGTGTTTTGAACAATCTTTAGTTCACTAGAATTGAGATGATTTGGAATATGGGTCTGGATGTATGTCATGGAGGAAATATTGAATCCCGGCTTTTGAAATTGTGATGGGATATGAGCCTAATGTATGATAGTTACTAGAACATGTGTATAACCATCTATTGTTGCGTAACTATGTGACCACTACTAATACGCTATGTGAATATTCAATTGAGCTATATCATTATTGATAACAATATGAGCATTTATTGAGGCATGTGTTATTCTTACAAGTTGATCCTTTTCAAGGACATGTATATGACCCCAATCCTAAGACTTTTGGAAATGAATCTTGTATTTCATGGATGGGATATGAACATACCATGAGAAATGTCCCATTCTCACTTGGTGTGGCCCAGTTGGAATAAGAACATGAACATGTTTCAAATATGAATTCCTTGATGGAATATATCGATAGACCAAAAAAATGTAGGAAGGGATATATGAATCCTCTTATATTTATTCATAATGGGGTTGGTTCAGTCATTCATTGGAAGAAGTAGGAATATGCACCTAACTTTTGTGATCTGCTGAAATAAGTCAGATAGATTAATTGAGAGTAATATGAGCCTTTCCTAATTCATTTTCCATTCTCACATGGTTATCATTTTCAATAATAGGGATTTGATCTCGATCATGGTCATTTGGAGTATGCTTGTAGACTTTTTTGGCATGAATATGATCCTATATCAAGGCTTGTTTCTCTCTCACATTTTTATGCTTGACCAGAATATGGATAAGAGACTGAAAATGGTCAATCAGAATAAGTCATCTGACTTTTTCAACATGACTATTCCCCGGTCCCAAGGCATGTACAGCTCTCACTAAGGGATCCTTTATTCGAATGGGAGTATGATCCTAGTATGATTCCTCAACCATTATCAGAATATACTGATAATCCTTTTGGATGGAAGAAATACTGTGTGCCTACTCTAGAGAAGCCACATATTCATAATGATCAAATTGTTGAGTTATCTATGTTATAGAGATATGAGTTTTTGGATTTACAAGCCTCTAATCTAGTGCCATCATATGCCAAAGGTTTTCTTTAACTATTTCTAAAATATGATGTTATTTTTACAAAATGTGTATAGGGATATAATCCTTCCCATTCTCCATCTACACTATATATTATAAAATTTATTTGATTGAAGTGGGAATATGTGACTACCTTTGTGCTCCTTTTTCTATCCTTGTATGCATATGGACTTTATGCATGAGGGTAGGGATATGCGCCTCTGCCATTTCTAATAAATGAATATTCCCATAGACTTGTTCAAAGTGAGGTGGAATATAAAACACCCCACTAGTTAATATCAGAATATATGGGTAGGATTCATCAATGGGAGTGTGTATATGATCCAAATCATCGATATCAAGTTCATTCCTCACTCGATGTGTGGTTATTTATTCACATTCATGGATGGTAGTGGTGGTAGTGATTTAGGTGGAACCCTCAATAAGAGACTGGTGGGTAGCGGTGGGTTGTTACTAGTGAAGACAATTGACATTTTCCCTCCTCAGTTGAACCTAAATCGAGTGGGATCAAAATGTGACTCCTAGTCCAACCTCATCATAAGCTGAAGGTTGCAGGTGTCATGCTCTAGGGATAAGATCCTGATGGTGATGGTTATAGAAACATGGCCCATTTTCTTAGTTTCATCGTTTCCTAGGGAATACAGAAGTGATGATATCAATATATGGAGGCCTTTACCAGTGGATTATAGTAGCGAGATTTTGCTATATTGGGGGTATTCCCAGATCATCATGTTCTCCAAATGATGTTGGAGTTGTCCAGTATCTTTGATCATTCTACAACCTATAAGGGTTTTGGATTCAAGTGACTTTCAAGATAAATCACTCGATGAAGAAAACATTGTAATATAATTGGGTACTATTTATTAGAGTAGTATATACAATAATTCCGTCAACAAAAAATAATGACACTAATTAGTGAAATATCAGAAGAATAATATTCTTAATCAGATATGAATGGTTAACAAATTTTTTCTTTTTTCAACAATCTGACCATTATTCTGGATTTTTCAAGTCATAGTGAGGATCCACTTATTTATGGGAAATATTACTAAATAAGACTAGTGGTAAGATTTTGTTTTAGGCTTATTAGATATTTGTGTAGTGTATGAAATCCAATCCTCATGACCTATTATTAACTATTAATCTATTATTTGTGGTTTGTACATCGATCATTCCAAAAATAAATTTATGTATAGTGTGAAAATCAAAATACCTTGAAGGATAATAACCAATATATTTTTTAAATAAAGATATTTACATCAGGGTCACCATTTTTTACAATAAATAGGGGATGACTGATAAGTGTGATTTTAGGGACCCATTAGATGATTAGGGGGTCATTTCTTTCATAATCATTAACTTCAGGTCACCATTGTTATTATTCATGGAAACCCCCAGTGTTTCCCTTGACCTTAAATAGGTAACAAACTACATTCCAAATTCGGGAGGTTGATTTGGGATCTAGACCCAATGATGCTTATGAAATCGCATTGGTCAATAGGAAGGGTGGTCGGGCTCATCACACACAATTTGGGGAATTAATTCATACTGTGAAACTATCATATAGATTTAATATTTGTTTTAAAAAATATTCCTAATCATGATATAGAATCAGTGACCCAAATAAAATTATTGTGGGTTAAGTCTCACATTATACAGAATATGGTGTTTTCATCCATGAATATATCTATATAAATTATATGTTGATCGTCAACTTCTCTACAATGAACATCTTTATATGTACTGAAGCCATATAACTAGGTGAATTGAAATTGTCCTCCATGTAGTGAGGTTGTTAATATTACTTGGATATGATTGAGATGTTATGAAGATTTCTACATATCATGGTTATTGTAATAATAAAACCACATGAAGTTTATGAGACCCCCACAATTATAATGTAAAATGGAAATCACATATATAATTTCTCAATGAATTATATATTCATGATCAAATATGGATGGAATTTCCTATGTATCCTGATTATATAATGAATAAAAGATGTCATGGTTAATTTGGTTTCTCGGTCCACTAATAGATGAGTTAAATAATCATCTCATGGAAAATATTATGTCATTATGTTTTAGTTTTCAGATACATGATAATTATTACATCAAAGTGGGTTTCTATTTGAGTTCTTTCCACATAAATGCACCGAATGTATCCTTTTTCTAACATCAATCAGAGTTCTCATTGTTTTGTTATACCATCGGGACCGACCCCAAGGTGGGCGTACACCCATGGAGGGGGGGGTGAGGGTTATTATGGCACTCTTTGGTGCTTACATGTTGATATTTCCTTGTAAGAGGGAGATCTGTAGAGAGATTGATATGAATATGGCCACTCCCTAATCCCATGTTATTTATGCTCTATGTGAGAGAAAAGGAATCACATGTAATGGTTTCCAATGCCTATTAATATAGAGATTCTATACTTGTACATACCTTAGGATGTTTAATATAGAGATCAAACCTCAGGGAGTCATCCTAAATATCCTTGTTATTGAATATATCATCATATTCATAGTTCAATTGTCAGATATTACACACTGACATTGGACATAAGTTTTAGAAAAATTGTTTTATGGAACTAGTCAGGGAATACAATATGAGGTTTCCCTTGTTGTTATTATTTCATATATGGATTTTATACTAATCATTCCTTGATTTATTTCTTCACATATATGAGAGTATATTTCTAGAATATCCGATGATAATAAAATTATCTTGTTGACTTTGGTATAGGAATTCACATAATCTGGATGGAATTTCTGAATATTGTCGCATGATCAAGGCTAGATTCCCGGAGTAAATCATAAGACCTAGACGGATAGTCTTAGAATCCATCACCAGGTCAGAATATCATGTCTAGATAGCATCGTATGATCTGAATAACCATCGCATATGTGACCAATAAATCTAGATGAGACATATGAAGTGCATCGCAGGAGTAAATTTGACTTGTCTTAAAGGGTGGAGTATGTCATGAGTGACATGTCTGGAGGGTAGCGCGATATTTGGATGGCATGTCTGGAGGGTGTTGAGAGAGCCACTTTACATGGTAGGGTGCTATAATGAGACTAATTTTACATGAGTTTGTGCCGCCATATGAGTATAATGAAACTTTTTAAGGACAATGAGAAGCATGAAAGGTGAGCTCAGAGGTCTTCATGAGACTTGGGAGGCATGTTTGTGGGATTTCATGTGACTTTCATTGATGTTTCTAGATGACTTTTCATGACCCAAGTAGAATAAATAAGAATGTTGGATTAATATTATGACACTTACATGTGTTGTCACGTGTCTTGGGTGGTTCATGAAAATCACATGAGGGTTATCATTATTTGTTCTTTTCATAGGTCTCTAACCATTAGCCTTATGTCTATAATTTATATTGTGAATTCCTTAAATTTGATTAGTTATTAACATATTTTTCATCTCTCATGATCTAGTATGCATGTGGGATGTTTTTTTCATGTCATAGATGAAAATTTTCATGTGATCAATTGGTGATCATGTTATGTGATTTTTCATGATTCATTTTTTCTTTAGCTGTTTTTAAATTTCACATTCTGTGAATATTTTCTGGTCTCAAGATCAACTACTCATCAAAATACGCTCTTATTATTAGATGAAAAGGGGAAAACTCTTAGTTCTTATATTAGTGGTCATATTGTAGTAGTGAATTTTTCATTATGGTGTTGGGTATTTATAGGCCTCACCACCTTGGTTTTTCTCCACAAACTATATTATATCTTGCATGAATATAGGTTGTAGTCGACGATGGGCTTAGACATCATGTAATTTGTGAGTCTCAGTTGTACACTATTCTAAGGGAATTTCCTGATTTTCATCAACCACAAGAACCTCCCAAAAAATTCTCCTTTATTAGATTATATACAATTAATGGGTATTTTTTGAATCGTGAGGGTATACCGAAGGACTTCTGTATTATCATACTAACATTTCTAAGATCCTTCGTGCGAGCTGGACACATGCTAAATGGAATATAGAGAAGTGTCAATATTCTAATGAAAACTCTATATGTTCGTACTTGGGGAGCCAATGTGGGAAATTTGAGGTCTCATGTACATAGCTAGGGCCCTTAGTAGGATGAGGAGGTCATGTCAACAGTCATTCAAGAGATGTGGTCAACACGTCTTCGGAGTCTTGTAGTGCCTCGATGATCCCAAGGGGTGAGTCGTGTGATGTTTATGAGTGTGAGTGGATTCCACCTCCTCACATATTTTTTCATTTTTTTATTTTAAAAAGGATCAGTGTTCTCTTGATTTTTTTATATTTTTTTCAACGAAAAAAATTCATTCACTTAGTGATCCACCACATGAGTTTTATGACCGCAAGAGACATTCGCCTTTTGAAAAATATTATCCCATTTTTGATGGATTTTTCGATGGTTTGTCAAGAAATCATTAGTTAAAAAACCTTATGACATTATGAGTTCATTAGACTACTACCATGTGACCATTGGTTCTATGGGGTGTGGTTGAATGAGTGGATGGTCTTTTTCAAAGGTACATCATAGGATCTATGTAGGATATTCATTTTATATAGTGCCATTGTGAATTTTTAAGGCACATAATGTGGGAACCAAATTTTATGATAAGACTTTATAATTTAATGGTGTTGGTAAGAGATTTTTATGCATGTGTGGATCACTGCTAGAGGGATTACTCACTTGAATCATGTTGTGCAATGATGGTGCCCTTAATTCAATTTCATAAAATCATCAAATAAACATTAATTTATATTTGGGATATTTATATATTTTCTTAAATGATAATTATAAATTACATGTAAACATCCTCTCCCTATGATTCCATATTATAATCTTGTATATTTATAATCTATATTTGGTGGGGCATTATCTCATGACTATGTAAGGAAATTATTATACATGAAATAATATTTAAATCCATTCTTTTTAAAACCTTCAAAGGAAACTTCATTTGTTATTTTAATCCCAAATTGCTATCAGATTGATCACATGTAAAAATTATACTTATTTTGTATTCATATAATGATTGTGTATGATTTTTTATATATATAAAAAATCATTTGCATTTTTCGACAACATTGTTTATTCTTTTCATTGTTATAAATAACATAATTAGTAATTCGTTATTGATTTAAAATGATAAATTATATGGAAATTTCAATTTAGTTTTGTTAAACTCTCTTCCATTTGATGAAAGTACATTCCATGTATGCCAATATTAAATGATATGTATTTTTTCATTCATGAAAATATACTTTTTTTATGGGGTTAAATCCAAAAAATAAGATATAATATCTGAATAGATTGGATCTATAGGTTTATCCAGACATTCAAGAACATGGGAAGAAGAACTACACATCTTGTGACCAGTGTACATGATGTGTATCCTCTATAATCTCCCAACTGAGTAAACAATGTCTCACAATAATTGTTTATTAGATACAAAAACAAAGTATTATATATCATGAAATCCAATGTTACACACTATTTATTCCAAGTACAATATTTTTACATCAAACATGTCCATTGAATGTAACACAACCATAACTAGGATGTGTGTTGTGAACATGGGTTTAAGATAAGTACACTCCCTGTACTTTGGTACATTCCATGTAGTCTAATGCCAGAGGTGTATTCAAATTTTATCGCAAATAAGTCTTTATTGTATAATTAAACCTATTGATTATGTATTCCCTATTTAATTAATTTTATTGTACATTTCATGTCATAGAAATTACAATTATATATTATATTAATTTCTATGTCAAAAATTTGATGAAAATTTGAGCTTTACTCAACATAAACATGTATAAAACAATAATTTTAAATAATTTTAATTTTTTATAAAATTATAGATGTTGTTATGTTAATGATGGTTGGATGGAATTAAGATAAAATGAATAAATTGGACTAATTCACAGAGAATTATATTAATAAAATAATTAATTAAAGTAACTCATAACATGATTTAAAATTTAAGTTTGTTTCTTAATGGGTGTATGACCACTGTATTAGATTACCCCTAGTGTGAAACTGGATTGTTAAATTTATTATGGTTTAATTTTTAATGATTTCATGCATCCTATCCCTTAATACTTATTGTGTATAGTCTTGCATCCACATGGTTTATTTTATGTAATCCCCTTCTCAAAAATACATTGGATTCCCTATCCTAAATATATCAATTTTACTTTTTATGTATGGAGATCCCAAGAATCTTGAGGCGGTCCAAGTCAAGGAGACACGGTGAAACTAATCATGGAAATATGTACGAGCCAATATAGAATACTAAAACACTAAACTAGATATTATTCAAAGTGTTTTCCCTAATTTCAAAGGGTTTTTATCATTTTCTTGAAAAATTACCATTAAAAACTCCCATGATCAAGATACTTATATTTTATTTATATTAATATTACATTTAATTTTTTTAATCATTCATCGTAACTTAAAAATAATTTAATAGTAATGAAATATTGAATTATATATAATCATATTATGTGTAAAAGTATATAAAAAATGGTTAAATCCTTTAGTATAATCCACTAAAAATGGACAAGGAATAGAAAATGATAAAATATGATTTACGCATATGGAAAAAAATCCCTCAATTAAAGAATTATTCCATTTTATTGTTCTATTATATAAGATAGAATAAATCTCATGTTTTAAAAAACATGACCAACCAATGTTTTCCTGAGTTAAATTATCATGGAACTTTTAGCTCAAATATTTGGGTTGACTTCAATTAGTTTGAATCAATGGATGACAAACTAAGAAGGACTAAAAGTAACTAAGAGGAAAATATTGAGTAAATCCTAAAACATGATTTTAGGATTACGTATTCCACTGAATAGATCAAGGAACTATGAGTTAATGTAGTTTAAAAATATCCTTTGTTATAATCCTGAAGGATCAGGCTCAAAGTGGTGATGGAGGAAACCTAATGGGGATGATGGCGTTCCCCCCTCTGCCATGAGTCGGTGGGAGGGGAGAAGATCCGCAGATTCCTCTTAATGGTTGGAGATGCGACTTCTACCCTTTCACAGATCCTGAATCGATTCAGAGGTTTCCAAAGATTAACCTAGGCCTGAAGGACCCTGGTATTCGCGATGGATATCCCGTGATCCCGCTATTGGTTCTGGAGTTTATAGTGGTGGAGAGCCTTCTGAATCTAACATTGGTGGAATGATTTGGGAACAAACGGCCTTCAGTGGATGTCTTCGACATGTTCATCTTTGAAACATGGGGACTTTAATAACGAGTTGTTGTCGGTATTTTAGATTAAAGGCATTTAATGGTGAATTGTTCTTCGTCAGATGATTTTGTCCATGCTCTGTCATGCGCTCCTAGGAAGTGTGGTGGCTACAGCTTCTATCAGTTTCGTTGGAGCTACGATCTATACTTGAATCATGATTTCCCGTCAATTCTGGTCTGGGTAAGTCTTCCGCAATTACCTCTACCTTTACAAAATCCTGTGATTTTATGTATGCTAGGAAATTTTGTGGGTCATTTTCTCTGTGTTGATATGTGTACTGCTTCTATGTGACATCCAATCAACCCACGCATGTGTGTGGAAGTTGATGTGTCAAGGACACCAGTCAATTCTGTGTATCCTGACGCCGGCGAGGACATACAATGCAAGAAAACAGTGGTTTTTGACAATTGGGTGGAGTTATGCTCATATTGCCGTAGACATGGTCACTAGGATTCCAACTGTAGACGAGTTGTTCACCAGGGGAAGGTTCCAGTGCATGGGAAGAATAGATAGAATGTTAATCAGGCGATCCATTTGGAAAGTAAAGCATTTCAGATTAATACAACAGCAAAATAGTTCGAGGAACCCTCTATGTCAAGGGTTTTTTGATTGGTTGAATGAGGATTTTAGGGTACGTGATACATGTAAATTAGTGGAACACCGGATTGATGATCCATCTTGACGACCACACAAAACTTAAGTAGTGTGCTTCTCTGGGAAGGTGGTAGTGTCCCGGAAGGAAGGGCGGGAGATAGAACTCCAAATCAATTCAATTTAGTTTACTGGAACTTCAGGGGTCATCAAACATCCAGTAGGAATGGGATCAGACCAGGGTGGGGTTTAGACCAACAATTCTTTTGAGTGTTTGAACAATGATGAAACTACACAAGAAATTCAAATTGAGCTAGATGAGGGAACAGTAGAGGGTTTGGAGTCTGAGGAGGATTCCGGAGTATCTATGGTCCACGAGGAGGGGAATATCCCTAAGCCGAAGAAGGGGAGAGGACACAAGGATTACTCGAATTTACCAGAACCGATGGAAACATGTTCAGGTAAAAAATCTAAACCCTATGAGAGAGAAATATTATCTACTTCCATGGTTGATGTGCAAGAAAATTCTCAAGTTGGGGTTCGGGGAATTAGCAACGACATGCTGCTTGTGAGTGGTAAAGCTACTACAAACTGTACCGAAACAGAAAAGGACTCTAAAGAAACTATACTCCACTCAGAGGAGGAAATGGTGGAAGAATTACATTATGTCAGCATCCCACATGAAGAGGCTGAGATGATGGGAAGACATATTCAAGTGGAGGTAAATAGTGAGAAATATAATTGTATTGATAAACAAGATATGATCATGATGAGAGGATTCAATTATGGGAAAATCAGCAAAGAAGAGTATATTCGAACCTGGGACAAAATGGAATCTCGTTTTGAAGTTGTTATTGGCGAAGACCCTAAGGATAACGTATGGTTTATGAACTGGAAACATTATAGAGAGGGAAGTACCAATAAGTTGATGCTTTTCTTTGATGGATTTTCCTTCTCCTATGAGGCTTCATCTCCAGATTAATTTGGACCGGTTTCTCACGTTGCCGTAAATGTAAATTTATTAATAAAAAGTTAATTTTTAGTCAGTTAGTAGTTTAAAAATACACTTACCAAAAACTATTCAAATAGATATTGAGGTCCATGTCTTGGAAATGACAAGGGAATATGGATCATTTCCAATAAAACAACTAAGATATATTATATTACAAAAAAATATCGAGAGAGAAATTGGGTTATCAAAAAAATGGTGGGTTATTTTAAAAAATTTAATTAATTTTAAATTTTTTAAAATAACTTTGTAATAAAAAAACTTCTAATTATCTTCTCTTAAATTGTTTAAATGGAAAATAAATTGACAAAAAAAATATTAATACGATCCAAACTAGAGAAGGATAACCCTATCACTAGTGTGAATTTCAAGAATGGAATAAATGTTTTCACTGTATACTACTCTATAAATGGAAATTATATAAGCTGTAAACCCCACTTATTGAGTTAATTTCCAAAAGCCTAAGGTGGTAGATGTTTCTCTCTCTTTTAATCATATATATGATGGTATGTATGTTCAAAGTCTTATGATATCATTATTATCTAATTATAATTTATAATAATATAATCAAATGGATTTTTATTTCATTTTGTTCCAACATTAATGATCACCATGATGAGAATGTGCGATTAGAGAGATATGAGATCTCCAATACCCTATGAACATGCATGTTTGGAGTGTCAGTGCGAGTTGGAGAACAAGTGTTCAAGATGGTTTTCTATATTTAGTTCTCGGACATCATGGGGTTTCAATCCCTAATGAACTGTGCACAGATTTCCTTCTATCCTTAATACTCAGAATCTTCTCTAATTAAATTTTGAATTATAATATGAGATATAATAAGAAAACACTATCAAAAATTATTTCTCTAATCTTCCATTCTCAAAAAGGCATGGGGAATAACAAACTGAATATACTTATGGTGAATAATAAATTAAGAAAAATTAAAAGGTCTAAAGGCTCATTACAATAGTAAGGATCCAAATAATTATCCCTCTAGGAATAATATGATATATATGAAAGAAAAGGGAAGGTATGTAATATATCTTATATGGTGAAAGAAGGGTCACTTATAGAGAAACAACACCCATCCAGAGATGCAAGGGGAAGCATCACATGTGTTCATTATTGTGTGTAATATTTATATAGCTGAAATTTGGTTATTAGATATTACATGTGTCCTTCATGTGTTTATCCAAATATAGAAACCAAATATATATTGTAAGGTTTAATGTTGTGAGGTGGATCTATTGGTTGACAATGGAGTGAGGTTGGATACTCAAATGGTTAGAGACTACCATCTCCTATTATGAATAAAAATTATTTTGAGGTTAAATAATCTAAATTATATTTCTAGTGTTATTGAGATCATTATATCAATTTATTCTCTATATTTGTAGTGATTTAGTTTTATATTTTAAATTAATGGTTAATAATTTTGTAAATATTGAATAAATTATTTCAGGGATGAACTGAATATAGAATTTTATGTATTAAATTATTATATACAATTTTTTAAAAAATATTACCAAATAGAAACACATGAATCATATGAATCCAATTTTTGGAATCCCCATCTTGGTAACATAAATGAGAATTGTTAGAAGATTCATTATCAATATGGTTATATATAATATTTTAATTATAAATCCACTTCAAGATGCTATACATATTTATAATGATAGAATACCAATCCACCATTTGTGTTCAAGGGGAATCGGCCAAGAAATCACCTAAATTTTCAACAGACCAATGTTTTTTGTAGCTTTTCAAAAATAATCTATATATGGATAATTGTCCTATATTATTTTCACCTATTACTTTATTAGGTATTGTAATATGTAGTTAATGAGGTTTAAGTATGAATCCTCTATGAAGTTCAAAGTGTTCACAAACGAGGTTGATAATATTATTGGTATGAAGATAAATAAACATGTATAAGATAGACATGTTTAATATCATAACCAATACCATATTGAATTTCTACAAGGTTATCTGATTTTTTATCAACTCACTTCAACATATACACCATATAGTAATGGTTTTATTGAAAGGATAAATTAAATCTTGTTGACATGATAAGATCTATTTTTAGTTAGACAAACATTCTATTATCCTTTAGATATATGCATTATATATGGAATTATAATTACTAATAAATGGAATAACTAATGTTTAAAATAGAATCCCCTTCGAGTTGTATAGTTAAAAGAAACATGTATTGTCAGAAATCTTTGAGTGGGGTTGTGAGTTATTTGTAAAGGCTATCTCAAGAAATATTATTTCACTTGAATGCATGAATTGTGTCTCTATTGGGAATACTAATGAAAAAAGGGACACTTTTTATACCAACCATCATACCATAGGGTAAATATCCCAAGATAATCTTTCCTTTCATAGAGGGAAAACATCCTCAAGGAGTATAGAGGGAGAAAAAAATGACTTCAATGAAGTTGATGATCAAGATAAAAAATAGTTAGTATAGTAATTAATTCAACATGTCTATATGAATTATGGTGTTCATGAAACAAAAGTAATTTATAGGAGTACAATAGAGGTAAGAGAACTCAAGAGATATGGTTTTGAATTCACTATGTATAGTGAGTAATTATTAGTTAAAAATAATGATCATTTTTCCTAAAAGGAGTTAGTAGAAATATTATATAAAAAATACATTAAACCTATCATTAATTTCTTATAGAAAACCCACATTTTCGGTATAATCGATCCTCCTATTAATGTACCACTAATTAGGTGTAATATTGAATTAAAAAGAAAAATGGAAATGTATGGTAAAGTAAATACCTTTAATGTAAGGAGGGAGTCTGAAGGGTTTAGACAACGTCAAGGAATAGACTGTGAAGAACCATTTAATCAAATTTCATTGTTTAAATATAATAGAATAATGATTAGAATAATATTCTACCATGACTATGAAATTTATAAAATTGATATAATTTTTTTTAATAGGAACCTTTAAGAAGATGTGTACAAAACATAACCATATGGGTTTGTGACTGCAGGTATTTCCAAAAAATATATAAAATTTTCAAATATCCATCTATGGAATAATGAAATCATCCAGGTTATGGAATATTCACTATGATGATTCCATAAAAAATTCATTATGATCAATTATCAGTTATGTTTTTACCAAAATTTAATTATTAGTAAAATTATTTTTATAGTAGTATATTTCAATGATATATTAATAAGTACATATTATATACCATCCCTACAAGTGTTTAATTCATGGTTGAGAATGTTCATCAACTGGAAGGACTTAGGTAAACTGGACTACATTCTAGGTTTCTTGATCATGTGTGATATATCCAAGAGGGTACATATACTAGATTAATGTATATAAATTGACTAGATGCTGAGTATGCTCTTAATGGAACAATCCAAGAGGGGACTATTTCCAATGTCACATGGTATACCTCTTCATAGTAAAATGGGTACTCGGACATATGATTAATGCCAATGAATGAGTAATATAATATATAATTTAGTGACAGAATCTATAATGTATGTCTTGTTATGTACAAGTCATGGTGTTTCCTACGAATTGAGAATGGAAGGAAGATTTCAAGAAAATATTAATTAATAGATATGGAATGATCATAAGTAAAACCTTATGTATCTGAATCATACTAAGGAAATATTCTCAGTGGAAGGGGTGATGAATAACAATACATTATTTTTTATAAAGATAGTAGCTTTTAGAAACACAATAATTATTTTAATTGATAGCATTGATATACCTTTTGTCTCAATAATGGAACTATGAGTAGTATAGTCTTAATGAATCCATCTCTTTCCAATTATAAACCATATATTGAGAATATTTCATATTCTAATATAGCTAAGGAAATAGTATAGATCATATTTTTTTAATATATTAATTTTGTTCTTAGTATTTAATAACCATTCAATGTTTACTATGATTATACTATAGTGTGGGATCTCTTCAAAGACATGCGTTCATAACAAAGGACGAAGAACATTCTTCAAATTTTTCATCTCTTGACTTATTTATTTGAATGAGGTAAATTTACGGTGAGTAGTGTATCTATAATTGAAAATTAGGTAAACCCATTAACAAATGATTTATCATAGTATAGAAAAGGGTATCATGTGAGAGATAGAGGTTTATAATTTATTATCCTTTGGATCTAGTGAATATTGGATTCGGTAGGATTGTATGACCTAGAAACAACTTGTTTCATACTTGATTAATTGTCTTCATTATTTATGATGTTTTGTTACCAAATTATTATTGCCTCAATGAATGATATTTTTTTGTGGTAATTTTCTGAGGATATATATCACACAAAATGGTCATATAAAAACTCCATTACAATGATATCCTTTAGGTTTCACAACATTATTAATTAATATTTTTCTATAGATGGATGATATTTTCTGATGGTGCCTAGAATAAAATTACTATTAGGTGCAAGAGGCTCGTAAGACATTGTGACATATTATCTTCAGAATTTATATTGATAATATCATATATATGAGGATATGAGAATATTAAATTGAACAGGTAATAAAAATTTGCATGATTCGTTGGATGTAACTATTTGTATATGTGTGTATTGATACAAAGACTATATGATTTTCATTAATGGATATCACAACTCGTGTGCTTTTATTTATTGATGAAAACGGTGATGACATACGTTCACATGTAGGTAGGGTACGTCGGGTGAGTCCTGAATGTTATATTATTATTTTATAATATGGGAAAGGATTTATCTATTTTTTCCTATAATGAATGTTGATATATTGGGAACATTTATGGAATTGAACTTCCTATATATGCAACAAACATACATGGAATACCTTCTAAACTGGTATCCTATTTGATTCAATACTAACCCGTAGAGCATTCCTAATCTCCCAGATCCAATAACAAGAACATGGGAATCAGAAAATAGCAATTGGGAATGATTTCACCCACAAATGAGTGTGATAAATAGATTTCACTATAGAAACATCATCTGATATATATTTCAGTATAATCATATCATGTACATGGAGACGTTAATAAACTTGAAATTAAAAAATTATTCAAAAAACATGTATCCTAGTGGTTAACCACTAACCACTGTGTCCCAAGTCACCCACCCTTGGTCACCCTAGAGTGAACCCACAATTCAATCTGAATGAACATGTACCTTCTAGAAGATCATAAAGGGATTAAAAAACCAAACGGTACAAGCATGGTGTGATATATAGAGCTGAATACGATTCCACCCAATATTAATTGTAGTTACATATAAAGTTATGTCAAATATTCTATGTGGGGTATATAATATATATTGTATGAACCATAGTTATAAATATAAATTTAAGCATTTAAAAAATATTCATCCAAACAAACATGTAACAAATTACATTTCAGCATTTAAAAACTAATCATTTTCCTAAAAACCATTGAAAAATATTTCACAAAAATTTATTTTATAATCAACAAAATAATAAAATATGAAACTGATTTACAATTTTAACAATATTTAATACAATATATCCAAGGTAAATCATATCTATAAACATACCATTCATGAAATAAAACTATAGTTCCAAGTAGTGATAATCAACTCTTCTGTGTTTTGAGTATCAAGTATATAGATTTTACGATTATAACCATGTTATGATAGTGAGTTCACCACAGACTATCTAATCAAAAATAGTCATGAATATTTACTAGGCTTACATTTTAGATTACCAAGCTTGACATACATGGAAATTACGTTACTTTTTGGGAAAACATAATACATAACCAAAACAGACACCCAAGGACCGTAATTGTTTAGTGTCTTTGGAAACTCAGAGAAACATAATCTTATCGTGGTGAAAGATCTTCAAAATCTCCCATAAATGTCTTCCACTTTGGTTTTCTTACATAAAATCGTTCCTTATATCCTAGGGAAAATAAACCATAAAAAGAGTGAGCTCAAATGCTCAGTAAGGGTAAATAAGGATAAAATAAAACAAACCATATACATTTTAACTTAGAAACATGAACATAATGTTTAAACATCAAAATATTGAGTCATCAAATAAATCATGGCAGTATGTAGGTCATTGGTCATAAAGAAACAATAATCATGATAAAATAGCAATGGAATAAAAAATTTAATTGTGGAAAACCATTAAGCACATGATATTATTTCTATAGTAGCTAAGGCATTGCTGCCAATACCATCATAGTGAAAAAAGTCCACTACTAAACCGGGTTTACTTGCTGTTCCATCCCAGTATTACTGAACTGGATTTTACATGCTGTTCGAGACATGTATTACTGAACCGGATTTTACTTGTCGTTCTAGCCATGTCTATCTCATGAGATATAAATCTTTACCCAATGCATTATAGGGAGATATAGGTACCACCTATCTCATAATGAAATCATTCATTCGTGTGCCACAAAATAAACATAAATCATTCATCATAACCCAATGAATAATATGTGTTTCATAAACATCATTACATCATAACATAATACCTATAAAACAAATGGATATCATTTCCTCATATAAAATTAAAACCATTTAAATAATAGAGACATTATACATGAAACATAAACATACTAAATAATGTCATATTAGAAGGAAAATAGTTTTGATAAAACACATGAAAGAATTATTGAGGAAAATATCCTTTCTTCATCAAAATCATATTCTATTCACAAAGTGCCATGAATTTTTAAAAGAAAAGGACTTTTTTGAAAATAATCATGAAATTATATAGAATAAGCTTCATGGAAATAAGGCATTATGAAACAGTAAAAATTCATTCATGCCATATAAGTTAAAAAAAACATTTTTCTTGAACTTTTTCCGAAAAAGTTAAAAAGTACCTCTTATAGTAAACAAAAGAAATATTCCTTCCATACCATGGTTCAAAAGAAAAAAACGTTAAAAATGACTTTAATAATACATGGAAGAATAGTAAAAATTTTATGAAAACATTTTGGGAAAACATGGACATGGATGATAAACATAACCCTAGTAAATACTTATAAATAAACAATCTCAAATACGTATGAGACTGGAATAATTATCCCTTACCTTATGTCCAATTTCATAGGTATGTGTCTGAGACTCCAGTATAGTGGGTTTAAACATATTATTAACTTTTAACAAAACCATAATAATATTTATTATTTCATATATGATTCACTTTCGACATTCTATTACCCGTTCATTTTTCAATTTCATGTTAAAGCATCATTTTGGTTATAATAATTTCATTTATCATACATGTTTCGAATTTTAATTATTCATATGATTACTTAGATCATGATTACTTAATTACATAATTTAAAACATGATTTATATATAATATATAATCAAAATATACATATATATAATAGATTTATACATGGAATAAAATACACCGTTCATGGAGACGGTAGGCCGTACGTATGCATGAAAGTTGTTTTCATTTCCTTATTAAATTTACTGGAATTATTTAAATAACATATAAATAAATCCAGTATCATTATTATGTCATATATTATCATGATTATTTATTATATATACTTTATAATCATTTTTCATGGTTAACATGAAGAATGAATCTCATCGCATCGTGGAGATGATAATCCGTACGTACACATGAGTGATGATATAATTTACATTATTATTGAATTGTATTGGAGTGGATGATATAATATCTCAGAATTAGTATCATGTTATAATAATTATATATAGTTATTTTTTACAGAATTATACATATCCATGTAAGGTGGTGGTGGAAAAAATATTACACAACGGTGTGGAGACGGTATTCCATACGTACGCACGTGCTGTGATTTCATTTTCTATAGGATGGATAGATGGTGATATGGGTTTGTTTAATATTAATAATGACATATCAATATATTAGTTAAACTGATGTTATTACTTTATAATGTAACAAATACATCAGAGGAAGTTGAAGAAGAAATAAATTTGGAAGAATCGGTAAAGGATATTACCTCTCTTCGATGCACATATTCTAAACCTCCTCTTAGGGAAATAAATATGGTCTTTGAAGAAGACCAAGACCTCTAGTATGTTTCTAGGAATGTGGAGAATAGAAATGGATAGGGTTCAAACAATTTTGAAGGATTAAATTTTTTTGAAGAGGAGATGGATGAGGTTCCCTTATATAAGAGAAGAGAGGGGCACTTTTGTTAACCTAGAAAATATTAATTAATAAGAAACTCAAACCCCACATAAAAACGTCCAATGTTACTCAAATTAATATATTATGTAAGATAGAGTTGTAATCTAATAAAAAAATCCAATTTAGACATGTTTTGATTTTATTTTAGACATTATCATTTTGATTTATCCTTATTTAATCTATTTAATTTTATTTGTGGTAATAATATTATAAATTTAAAATGGATATAATTACTAATTTATGTGTTTTTAATTTCCAATTATTAGATAAAATATTACATTTTCGACCATAAAATTTTCAATTTGTAATTTTTAAATCTTTTGGTTATTTGTAAACAATTTAATAATATGTTATTTTTATAAAATATCAATTGTGTCAATTTTGGAACAATTCAATTATATGAATTTAAATTAGTTCCATACAGAAGATATATTTGAACAAAAAAATTTAATGTATTCCTGACTTGTCATATTCAACTAAAAAATTTATTTAGAACATCAATTTTTTCATATAACATTTATTTTAATATTTTTAAAACCATTTATTTGATATTTCCCTTAATACAATAATTACTACAACATTGATGTATAATTATTTAATAAACGTATTTTTTGCATAAAAATTAAAATTAAAATACTATGATGTGGATAAATCTAATATCATCCATAATAATACATTTACTCAAATTTATCATCTTAAAATCACAACATTTAAAATTTTATATTTATTAAATTATGAATTTTACAACTTTGACATCATTTAAAATAAAATAATATAAGTGTCATAATCACTTTTATAATGCTAAAAATGGAAAAATATTAGACCATTGGATTCTTATTAATTATATTCATGTGACATATAAGTTTTTTCAGGTGTTGGAGCCTTTTTTGGTCACTATTAGTTTAATAAAAATTGTATTATTGAATTTTCACTAAATAAACAATTTCTGCATCACAATTGTGTCACCATTAATAATAATTATTTAATCCCTAAAAATTCTAAATAAATTCACATGATGTAGATAATTTATTAGCTTTGCGGTGACTATTTATTTTTGATGTTTTATGATGTTTATGACTAAATTAAAATTATTACACTTATAAGATATAATAGAGTGACATATTGTCAGTTTCACTGGTTTTAATAATAATTATATCCTCTTCATGGTCAAAAGTCCATAAAATTTATCAATTCCGACACTTATTTGATATGGGTAGGCTTTTATTCATCCAATTTAATTTGGTAAGTTTTAGGGTAATTTTATAATCTTATTTTGACCCTTAAATACCCGATTTACCTTTAACAGTAGTAAATAAAATTTCCCATAGTTACTATTCATAATGTCTAAAAATAAAAAATAGCCTATTAGCATAATTTGGACCTAATGATTCCGAATATGGGATCCATTTTTCTAAATTCCAAATACAGAAGTTGCAGTATTTAATTTAAAATTAATCTAGTTGTTGAAAAAATAGGTTTTAAAAGTTAAAACATTGCAAAAGATTGAAATATTTTTTCCTTTGAATTCAATGTAAAATTAATGATAATGAATTGAATTATATTAAATGGTAAAAATTTATTCTATTTATACATTTAAACCCATCAATAATATATTTTAACCATATAAATTATTTTGATGAAAAAAGTTGTTTTTAATTAAAATTTAGCGTATTTTTACAATTCATCAAAATAAGAAACATATCAGAAAAATATCAAAAACTTATCCAAAAGATATTTTTATATCCTGATTCAAATGAAGAAGATTAATTTTTCAAATTGAACTTATCAACACATTAAAAAATACATTTAACTTGGGTTCTCCATTAAAAGGCTGCAAAACTGCATTTTTTAAAAAATATTTATTTTACCCAAAAAATTTATTTTGTTATAATACCATGTACTAGAATATGTGTAAGATAAATTAATATGTAATAAAATTTAAAATGTAGTTAATACTCTTAATAATGTCTAGTTAATAATAATATATCGTTGTTTAGTGAAACTCAGTATTGCATTCAACACACACTATCGAGAAAATTCCCTCTCCCATGCAACACAATCCAAGAATATTGTTTTTGTATACTTCAAGATAATGTGGTGTTGTGTATAGTGAGATATAATCATGGTTTAACGTACAACACAAGACATCAATGAAATTAAAAATAATATTTCTCATATAATCTCAGGGTGTTACATTCTACCTCCCTTAAAATGAATTTCTCCCTCGAAATTCGTTGGGGTTATAAATCGTGTACGACCTGAAAGTTTCTTTCATGGAAACCCGCATCATAAAATGTAATACTAAAACTTAATTTTGAAAATGAAATTTAGAAACATAATGGTCACCCAAAGTAACTCAACACTGGGGTTCCAAAAAATAGAATATAAGTGAAAATATGGATATCGAAGAGAAATATAACCATCATGTTCTGACGAAGAGTGGTAGAGAACATGGGTATGAAAAAGACAAAAATCACAAATCCATAAATTTGTGATGATCCAGGGTACTATATGATTCATCAGATATGAGGGTAATAGGACAAAATTTTTGGTTTTCATGATCATTTCACAAAATTTGATGAGTTTTTGCATAAAGAGAAATACTTAATTGATTTTAGTGTAATATCATAGTTGGTCATTCAATGAACAATTTCCATTTCATCTCTTATTTAATGAAATAGAGTTTAATTTTTCCTTCTTGAAATGTTAGCAGATCATGCGATAGAATGATCAGTTATTCCATCTATCTCAAACAAAAAATTATAAAAAGTTATTAAATATACATAAGACCATATATGGTGAGATTAACAGTGTATGATTCCAAAAATGGACTTATACTTCAACCATCAATTCCGCTTAATAAAATAAAACTAATTTCTACAAACCAGATATTTCTTGTATGCTAGTGGTAAGTGAAAAAGGCCTGTTGTACATTGGTTGTGGGTTCTATTCCCACAACCTTGTCCGACGTGATGGGCTGTCACTCATCCAATGGGTTTTCTTTTCTCTAAAACAATGCTATTATAACATTTTAGAAATAATATCAAAATGTTATAGCCTTAAAAAATACAATCTGATGTCTAACTTAATCCATTCCCATCTTTAGGTTGATCCATAATACTTCTGTCCAATCTCATAGTATAAGGAAAAAGACTACTTGAGAGGTCATATACAAAGCATGTGATTACCATCATTTATCCCCCATATATCAAAAGATATATCTTGTTGGTCATATTAAAAACATGTGAATACCTTCATCATGTATTATCTTGAAAAATTAATACCGATTGAACCTTAGTGAAAACATGAATGATGTCAAAAGTTAACTCTTTCGACATACCAATGTCCCAAATTTTATATATACTCAAACAATGATATCACTTTGTCCTTATATTAGTCATGAGCTCATTAATACTATCAAACATTTTATTTTCTCCTTATCCATACATTATGTGCATATCATCTAATTTCCAAAATTATCAAAATAACCTTTCTTGGTTACCGGTACCATTCAACATATACTTTCAAATATTTTAGGAAAAGAAATAGTATAACAATCTTTAGATGTTTATTTATTCCATAGTACCATTAAATTACCTAGACAATATAACTATTGATAAAACATTCAATCATTCCACTACTTTGATAAACCATTCACTGAGCTTCATCATTTTATTCCTTGACACTTCTTTCATATCATATATCATTTGTAGTCTCTTCATCATCTCCAAAATAAATACTACTCATACAACCATGCTGATTCTCTTCATAATATTTTCCCTTAGGGCATTGGTTTTCTTAATTCCCATACATTACACATTTAAAACATTTAACCTTTGTTGATGTCTTAGTAATACCATTATCCTTGTCCATGGTGTTAACTAAACCTTTTCCTTTGAAATTATGGGCATTGTGTCTATATTTTCCACACACAAGGCATCAACAAGTTTCATTGAAACATTCTCCCGGATGCCTCTTACCACATGATTTACATGATGGAAATTTAACATTCATTCCTCTATGATCATCATGAAACTCCATCGTTCTCTTATTAGCTGAGTTTGGAAACGTTCCAAAGTAGAGATTATTGATCATATTATGAGATTGATGATTAGGAATAATAAAGATGATTGGATTTCTAGATCTTGTTTCATTTTGTTGATCATGAATAATATCATTCCATTGTCCATAATATCCTCCATTATCGTGAATCTTCCTATTTCCAGCCATTTTCTAAAACTCAAATAAAATAGTGAGAGTGGAAATAATCATACAAGGAAAAAACATAATAAAATGGGAATAACTTCAATATAAAACATCATATATTTAATTTTAAGATTGTTACTATAATTCTAGGATTGCAACCTATACTTATACTTAACCATTTGGACATCCCTAGTCATACCTTAGAAATACCTCTAGGGATCTCACTAAATTTTTCACATCCAGGATTCCAAAGGATAACTATACCTTTCCTCTAATACCAACTGTAGAGAGCCAAGCATGACATACATTGAAATTACATTACCTTTTTAGAATAATTAATACACCACAAAAACAGGCACCCAGGGACTGTAATATTTTAGTGTCTTTGTAATCTTAGAACAAAATATTCTAATCATGGTGAAATATCATCATCCTCTCTCATTAATATCTTTTGCTTTTGTTTTCTTACCTAAAACCTTTTTTTATATCTTGGGGAAAAGAAAACATAAAAAGGGAGAGATCAAATACTCAGTAACTATAAGAATGGAGAAAATAAATCAAACCATATAAATTTGAACCTAGAAACATGAACATATAGCTTAAACATCAAAATCATGAGTTGTGAAATAAATCATGGCAGTACATAAGTCATAGATCATAAAGAAACATGAATCATGATAAAATACCAAGGGAATAAAACATGTAATTGTGGAAAACAATTAATCACATTATATGATTTCCATATTAGCCAAGTAATTTTTCCCAAGACCATCATAGTGGACAATGTCCCTTACTGAACCGGGATTACTTGTCGGTCCAACCCTTTATTACTGAACCAGATTTTACATGTTGTTCCAGCCATGTATTTCTGAACTGGATTTTACTTTCTGTTCCATCCATGTCTATCTCATGTGATATAAATCTTTACCCAAAGCATTTAACGTAGATATAGGTCCCACCCATCTCATAATGAAATAATTCATTCGTGTGACACAAAATGAACAAAAATCATTCATCATAACCCAAAGAATAATAAGGGTTTCATAAACATCATCCCATCATAACATAATCCATACAAAAAATGGATATCGTTTATTCATAAGAAAAATAAAACCATGTAAATAATAGATACATTACACTTGAAAAATAAACATACTAAATAATGTCATCTTAGATGGAAAATAGTTTTGATAAAATACATGAAGTTAATTCATGAGGAAAATATCCTTTCTTCTTCAATATCATTTTGTATTCATAAAATGCCCTAAAATTTTAAAAGACAAAGATTTTTTGTGAAAATAATCACGAAATCTTATAGAATATGCTTTATGGAAATAAGACTCTATTAAACTGTAAAAATCAATTCACGCCGTATAAGTTAAAAAAACATTCTTCTTGTATTTTTTCCGGAAAAGTTTAAAAGTACCTCGTATGGTAAACATTAGATAGATTCCTTCCATTACATGTGTTAAGAGTCAAAAAAGAGTAAAAATGACTTTAAACATACATGTAGTAATAGTAAACATTTTAGGAAAACACTTTGAGAAAATATTGACATGGATTATAAACATAACCCCATTAAATACTTATGAATAAACAATCTCGGATAAGAATGAGATTGGAATAATTATCCTATACCTTATATCGAATTTCTACCATATGTGTTCAAGAATATTGTATAGTAGGTTTAAACATATTATTACCTTGTAACAGAACCATAATAATATTTATGATATCATATATGATTCACTTACGACTTTATATTACCCGTTCAATTTCAATTCCATGTTAATTCAGCGTTCCGGGTAAAATATTTTCATTTATCGTACATTTTTTGACTTGTAATTATTTATATGATTACTTAGATCATGATCACTTACTTAAATAATTTAAAATATCATTTATATATAATATATACTCAAAATATATATATATATATATAATATATCAATAAATGGAATTAAATACAACGTTCATGGAGATGGTAGACCGTATGTAAGCATGAACACTGTGTTTCTTACCTTATTAAATTGTATGGAAGTATGTAAATAACATATACATAAATCAAGTATAATTATTACGTCATACATTTTTTGATTATTTATTCTATATAATTTATAATAATTCTTGAATGGTTAACATGAAAATGAATCTCGTCACGTCGTGGAGATGTTAATCTGTACGTACGGACGAGTGGTGATATTTTTCCCATAATTATTGAATGGTATTGGATTTGATGATATAATATCTCATAATTAGTATCTTGTTATAATAATCATATGTAGGTATTCTTCACACCATTATTACCATCCAAGTACGGTGGTGGTGGAACAAAGATTACACTAAGGCGTGGAGACGGTATTCCGTACATACCCACGTGCGGTGATTTCATTTTCCGTAGGATGGATAGAAGGTGAAATGTGGTTATTTCATATTTATAATACCAAATTAGTATATTAGTGATACATATTTTAATACATTATAATGAAACAATTAAAGAAGTGTTAGTAGAAGAAAAATTAAATTTGAAATAATTAGTAATGGATATTACCTCTTCTTTGACGCAGCTCTTCTAAACCTCCTCTTAGGGAACTAAAGTTGGTTTTTGGAGAGGACATGGACCTCTAGTATGTTTATAGGGAATTTTAGAAGATAAATGGATAGGTTTTGGGAGAGCATGAGGGATAAAAATGTTTTCAAGAGGAGAGGTAGGAGGTACCCTTTTATAAGAGAAGAGAGGGGATCTTTTGGAAACCTCAAAAAAATAAATTAATAATATAATCAAACCCCACATAAAATCATCCAAAGTTACAAAAATTCAGATATGAGGAATTTTAAGGTTGTAATCTCCTCAAAAAATAAAATATAGACATGTTTTAATTTTTTTAAAATTTATCATTTTGATTTATCCTTATTTAATCTATTTAATTTTATTTTTGGTAATTATATTCTAAATTATAAATGGTTATAAATACTTAATTATGTGTTTTTTATTGATCATAATTAGCTAAATTATTAAATATTCGACCATTTTATTTTCAATTTCTAATTTTTAAATATTTTTGTAATTTTTAAACAATTTAATAATATGTATTGTTTATAAAATATGAATAGTGTCGATTTTCACACTATTTAATTATTTGAATTTAAATTAAATACATAAAGTAGATATATTCGAAAAAAAAATTTAATAGATTCATTACATGTCATATTCATATATAAAACTCACGTAGAACATAAATTTTTTCATATGTCATTTATTTTAATATTTTTAAATCCATTTATTTGATATTTCCCTTTATAAAATAATTACTATAACATTTCTAGATAATTATTATATACTTATTTGATGCAAAAAATTTAATAATAAAATACTATGATGCAGATAAATATAATATCTTACAATATAATACTTGTAATCAAATTTATAATCTTAAAATCACAACATTTAAAATTTTATATTTATTAAATTATGAAGGGGGACAACTTTGACATCATTTAAAATAAAATAATATAAGTGTCATAATATATTTTATAAAGCTAAAAATGGCCCAATATTCACCATTGGATTATTATTTATTTCATGTACACTACCAAAATGTTTAGGTCAGGTTTTTATGAATTTAAGGGTCACTATTAATATAATAAAAACTGTATTATTTATTTTTCGTTAAATAAAATAAAATTTCATCACTATTGTTTCACCATTAATGATAATTATTTAATCCCTAAAAATTATAAATTAATTCACATTTTGTAGATAATTTTATTATATTTCTAGTGACTATTTAGGTTTGAAGTTTTATGATGTTTATTACAAAACTAAAATTATTACACATATAAGATATAATATAGTGACATGTTGTAACATTCTTTGGTTTTAATAATAATTACATCCTTTTCAGGGTCAAAATTCCATGAAATTAATCTATTCTGACCCTTATGTGATATGGTCGAATTTTATTCATCTAATTAAATTTTTTCAAGTTTAGGGTAATTTTATAATCTTATTTTTACCCTTAATTACACAATTTACCTTTAACTGTAGTAAATAAAATTTACGGTAGTAACTATTCACATTTTCTGAATATAAAAATTTGCCTATTGAAATAATTTTTAAATAATGAATCGAAATATGGAATCCTATTTTCCAATTTCAAAACACAGAAGTTACAGTAATTAATTTAAAATTTATCCCGCTGTTGAGAAAATGGGTTTTAAAATTTGAAAACATTGCAAAAGATTGAAATGTTTTTACCTATGAAAATCAATGTGATATTAATGATAATGACTTGAACTATATTAAATGGTAAATATATATTATATTTATAATTTAGAACCATTCAATAATTTATTTAACCATATAAATTATTTTGATGAAAAAAGTTGCTTTCAATTAAAATTTAGCGTATTTTTACTATTCATCAAAATAAATACTTCTAAGAAAAATTTCAAAAATTTATAAAAAGTAAATTTTTATATCCTGATTCCATGGAAGAATTTTAATTTGTCAAATTGAACTTATAAACAAGTAAAAAATAAGATTTAATGTGTCTGCTCCCTCAAAAGGCGAGAAAACTGTATTTTTTGGCTAATACATATTTTACCTGCAAATATATTTTGTTCTCATACCTTGTTCTAGAATATGTGTTAGATGAATTTTTATGTAATACAATTCTAAATTTAGTTAATAAAATTCATAATGACTTGTTCATAATAATATATCGTTGTTTAGTGATACTCAGTATTGTGTACAACACACGCTATCGAAAAAAGGTTGCTTTTGCATGCAACAGAAGCCATGAATAGTGTTTGCATATACTACAAGGTAATGCGGCGTTGTGTATAGTGTAAGATAATATTGGTTTATTGTACAACACAATACATCAAGTAAATTAAAAGGAATATTTCTCATAAAATCTTCAGGTGTCCATACATATATTTACACATGATATAAATAAATCTAGTTCCACACACACCCATGTTCCTTGTTTCACATACGTAGACTAAAAAATTCACGATCTCTAGAGATCCACTAGATGGGTTGTAAGTCTGCTAATGAAGAATATATATATATATATATAATAACATCTTGATACTTAGGTTACCCTGACCAATCAATTGTGGTGATTTAGATATTCATGTTACGGGGTCACATGAGGATCCTTATCAATATCACTCATTAAATCAATCCATCAATATTTCTATCATTGGAACATTCCATCATAACAAATATCACACTCACCCCAAAAAACCTCAATGTACATATTCCCTTTTCCAGCACCTAGTCATGGGATGTATAAGAATCAAACAAGTTAAATCAATGCATTATTATAAGATAGAATAATCATAATGTGGCAATTTGGATGTCTGGAATCATCAATTTCAATTCAAAATTTAAAAGGTTATTTATAACTACATACATTCAAAAATAATATTAACACTATGAAAAGGATGTTAAATTAATCATTTATTTAAAATAAACCCTAATTATTTCAATGCAATTATTACCATTATAGGATCATTGAATACATTTCAAAACAAGGGTTTACCCCTATTTCAGTGTTAGTAAATATATCAGTTAACACTACCATTGAATTCAAATTTCATAATAAATTTAAAATCATTCAGAGTGGTTTTTGTTCATTTAAAAAAAATCAATCATTTGAAACTATTTGGAAAACATAAAATAGTTCAAATCATTTAATTAAAATGAACGAATTTCCAATTTGAAATAAAAAATTGACTTAATCCCTCATATTAAACATGGTAACCTATAAACACTCTTTGAAGTGGAATTAAAATCAATATGGATTTCATAAATTTAAAAAACCATTATAAAGGATCCATTCCATGTTCAATTTATTTAAAAGAGAATCAAAGAGTTTTTCACAGGGCAATTCAAGAGTAATGATTATAGAAAATGGATTTTATGGAGGCTTATAATTATAAATACATTATAAATTATGTATTGGAAAATGAATGAAAATAATTGAAACAGAAAATCTTAATATTAACAATAAAACCACACAGAACCTAAAATAGGTTTTCACCGATGGTTATCATATGATATATAAAGAATGATCTTATGAGAATATAGAAAAAAACCTAGATCTAAATTTCCACATTAATCATCAATCATTCAATTAATCACAAGGATGATATAGACACTAGAAATATGGAATCAAAATAAAAATATTGTTTTATGATCAAGGATAAAGGAATGCACTTGAAGAGGGAAACTTATTAGATCAACACATTGATTGCACATGAAATGAGGTTTGGGGAGCCAAAACCCTGCTAGATAGTTCCCAAAAGACAATGGATCTGATTTGGTTCATGCGGTTGGAGTTTTGAGTTAATTAAAGAGGTATTAGGATATTAATTTTGATTTTTTGGGGCTTTAATTACAATTCACATGGTTTCCTGTTGTAGTTCTTATGATTATTACTAAACTTTTTTCAAACAATTCCCCAAAATAGAGCCTCTGGAAGTGATTCATGGTTAGGTTTCATGGTTAGTTTAGCTGTTCTTGAACCGTGTGACCCATTTTCTATAGTTTTCAATGTTTGACATTGTGGTTTGGAAAACCATGTGAAAATAAATTTCCAATACCAGGGATGCTAGAAATGTTTAATGGTTTGGATATATAGTTTGATAAACTATGTGACAACCATGAACATGTCTAGAAGACATCAATTTTTTTAAAAAAACCACGAGAAATAACCTGAAAATATATCCATTCATTGGATACTCAAATGAATGGATCAAAACACTTACAAATGAGTAATGAGATGTTATAACCCCCCAACTATAGTACTTTATCCCCATTAATATTCATATCCAAAAGAAAAAAAATACATAGTAATAACTCAATCAATCATCTTGTGTGGTGGAAAATTTGCAGCGAATAAGAGAGGCTAAGTGAAAGGATAACTACAACCAAAAACTCTAATATAAGAACACAATGATCATCACATTTTAAAAACCATATAATTACTGGACATCTATCAATAGTCTATTAAACAATTAAATATTCATCAAAATGGTGTAACACAAGAATGAAATGTACACTCAACTCAATGAAATCACATCAACCAATTACCATGAACAAACATATATATAAAAAAGTTTTCATGAATGAGAATTCACTGAAAAAATTTATACACTAGGGAAGTATTTTACTATCCTGGATTTTATGGTGTATTATTTTAAATATTATATAGATTTATTTTGAGACCAATTACAGAGATGGAATTCAATTCCAAAGCCTGATTCGCCCAGAATAAATAATTGAAAAATATTAAACAATAAATCGCATGCACAAACAGTTTTCCTAAAAAAGAGGAATAACTTCTAAATGGGTTCTCGGATTAGAATTATAAGGGAGTCGTCGTGTTTAGAGCAATGAGTTTATCCTAGGAATGGATTAATATTATCTTTAATGGGGTGGATGTGAAAATTATTTTTTGGATGTAACATGACTAAAAATATTTTAATAAAAAACATTTTTTGGGGAAGTGTTGGTTTTTCTTTTAATACTCTTTTTTATGAATTAAGGGTTACAACATAACCCTTGAATTCCTCTCATGTGAGGAGATAAATATCCCTCTTATATGCCCCAGTGGATCATGGATCAATGAACAACAATGCACCCAGATTCTAAAGAACACTAACAACAACAACTATACATACACCACCACCAATTTTAATCAATGTAGGGAATTTTTATTTAATTTTCATTACTCATTTCTATAATCAACAATGAAAGTGGATCAACTGACAAAAAGGTTGATCTATGGTTCAATTGTCCTTATGGTATGGGCTAAATTTTGGGAAATTATAGGGTTTTGTTGCTATCTATTCTTGTTTCATCATTCATTATTTAAATTTAACAATATTAGGCTGATATTAGTGAAGGATGAGGGTCATTTCTCATGATTTTTTTTTCTTTTCTTACCCCCATTATTGTCATTCTTCGTCGTTGGACCCTCTTTGTGGTGAATCAACTTCCCAGGAGGCTCTAAACATGATTGGACTCCTTGAGAGATGGAAAGAAAAATCAAATTCAATGGAAGGGGAAAATGAGACCCAATGATTGTTTAAGAATCGTTATTTAGAAAAAAGGAGCCTCGGAAGATGATTGGAGACCTTCTGAAGTAGTGGAACCAATGATTGGAAGTGCATGGGGACACAACACATCAGCATGGTTTGGAGGGAAAAATCCATGTGGAATGAAACTCTGTCATAGATAATGGGATCATGGTGGTGGTGAGGCCATGAGTAGGTAGAGCCCATGGGGCACATGCGAACATAGAAAGTCAACTACATGGGAAATAGTGTAGAATTTCAGGGACCAACTGGCACACGGTCGGGGATGACCATGTGAAGAAGATGAGTTGTACAATGTGAAGGTAGTCCAGACCTGGGGAGCAGGTTGTAGCCTAGATGGACAATCAATTCGGGCCATGGGGCTCAGCATGCCAAGATGGACTGGGTCAGGTCAGACACAGACTTGACCCAAATTAGATATTTTCTCAAAAATATTTAAAACATTAAAATATAGAATCAATTTGATTCACCATCAGTGGCGTTTGGTCCATTGAGACAATACGGTACATATGATACCAATTGTGGGTTTTAACTTGGATATATTTCCAGTTACATTTTATGTTTACACAGGAGGTACTCAGGGTCAAGGGGTACATCCAGTGGGACTATAATCCATCATTCACCCTCACATTTGGAGGAGAATTGATTCCCTCATTCATCATATATTTGATAAGTTTCAATAGGGTTTGTTATCTTTATCATTTCCTTGAATGTTTGGGTGTATAATGTCTTACTCATAGGAGTATGATCCCTTCAGTAAGACTTCTAGGAAAGAGTTTTTAGAATCCCTTTAGAGGCCCTAAGAGGATCTTCTATTCCTTCTTTGTTCCCTTGGAAGAGTCTTAGATATTGAAAATTCCAAAATCATTGGGAACTGATATTTTACATGTTGGGTTAATCTAGATTATGTTGTCAGTATCACCCTATTTTCCTAGCTAGGATCCTCATCTAATGTATCATATCTCTTCATAACTTTCAGTATATCTCTCTCATGAATTTTTTTGATGAAAAATACGTTTCTAATGGACATCATTAGTGCTATCAGACTGAGGAGTTTGTTCTCCCAAATGAGTTCTTTATGTAATCTTTTAGCTGAATCCATAGAGATGATATGATGTGGGTGTGACTTATCCTAGGTTGTGTGGAATGGTGTGTGTATATCTTGATATTATTTCTATATGATGTATACATATACTTGTGTGGAGATAACTATATGTTTCCTTTGTGTGTTGATTTCTGGTATTGGGGTGTCCTACAAAGTATTTCTATACTCACCCATGCACGAGCTTTCCCTGAACATGTCATATATTAGACAGATGAGCAACCATCGGATAGAGTCCATGACAGACCAAGATTGGATGGAGCTCTGTGAGATCAGACAGACAATGGTGTTCCAACAAATTCAAATAGTATCCTCAGTACCTTGCCTTTAGGTAGGGTTTTCAGCAGATGATTTTTAAGAATCGTTTTATAGACATTCTATTTTGTGGTATTATATTTTTGCCATGTTTTATTTCCATCACATTCATTATTTTACTCTTGTTGTGGGTTGCAGTGGTTTTCATGCATTATTTACTTAGTATTTTTACATTTCATCATTTGGGAGCTTTGATATGTGTGTACATATATGTACAAAGGCAATGCGTCCCATGATAGTGATATGCATTCTCAGTGGTAGTCACAAATCCATTGTCTATTGGTGGATGAATTAGGTAGTTGTTGCATAGGACCCCCTGAGATGGGTCCTAACAATGTGATGACAGAGGTGGTCGGTTCTACTTTTGGATTGAGTGTCTGTGAGATTGGATTGGGGAAACAGTGTCAAGTGTTTCGAGTTCATCTTTCATGCTATGGAATCTAGTGGTGCTGTGGCAGCAAACATATCCATACACATGGACACTGATAACCTTATTTTCAACTCGGCACCTGATAAGACTAGTATTATGGAAACAAATAGTACATTAACCATATAGGAATGGTTTGTTATATCCTTATTCTTCTTGATTAATCTATATAGGTAAAATCATTGACCATGGTACATCTAGTTTCCTCACAAGATGCATCTATGACACATACAAACTTGGATTTAGTATATCATTCATGAGGATGACCCCCTCAATGACGAGGCTTCATTACGTTCACTAGTTTCCCAAATATTATCTTCAAGTGTTTCACTAGCTATACTTCCAACTATAGAGCTACCAATGGTACCTACAGTACTAGAAGAAATGGAGAAAGGGATTTGTGTGATTTATGAGTTTCAAAGATAGAGACCCCTCAGGTTTCAAGGAGATCCTGACCCTTAGGTGTTTGAGGACTAGCTTGAGGTGGTGACTCGTGTTTTTTGTCTAGTCAGGACATCATCCAATCAGATGGTGGTCCTAGCGCCAAGCCATCTGCATTTCTCAATACTGTGATGGTGTAGTTTAGATATCCATAATCTTGATGGGGAGACCATCTCAGGGACATAGCTCCACTTCCAATTCAGAGAGGATTTCTCAGTATTTACGCTAAGAGTTGTTCATATACAAGAATTTCTATAGCTCCATTAGGGATGTATGATACAAGCTGATAATTCATCGAGGTTCAGCAACCATTCCATGTAATCGATGCATATGGTCAGGGATCAGTAATTTTGGGATCAGATCATCAAGATAAGAATGCATAGAGTTATATGAGCCACCATTATCTCTATGGGAATTCCTATATTATCTAGGGTGCTCATGAGGGCCTTGGTGGTGGAGAGATTCCTAGATGAATAGTGAAAGTTGGTGAAAGTCAAGAGACGACATGTAGGTGTAGAGAACTCAACAACATAGAGATGATTTCGGCCTCAAGGATATGAATGTGGGGGACGTTTAGAGAAGAGGTCTCAGGAAAGAGGATCTATAGCTTATGGTTGACAGTGTGGATCCAGCCAGCCAGGGGAGATGTGATGCTATAAATGTTATTTTAAGGGAAATATCTCTTAAAATTTACATACCCTTCGTATTTTAGATTGAGAGATATTGTTTGGACCAGTGAGGTAGAGGAATCAATAAGAGAAAATATATCTACAAGTAAGCTGATGTGACAGCGGGGCTAGGGGATCAATAGAAGTTGGTTTACATTTCGACATGCTACTAACACCACCCCCCGGTAGTTCACGCCAGGATTAGGGTGTTGGAAGAAAAGGGTGGTGATAGCTGAATGCAATTGTGTATTATTGTCTAGGGACTCTAGGGTTGATTCAAGGTATGATCTATGCCTTTTATACTTTAGTTGAAATAATGATAGTAATAGATGCTAGTCATTCCTTCCTGAAAACTTATCTTCTTCGATTCCTTGAGAATCTAGGAGAACTATTGACTCAACCCTTACACTTGGAGACATGAACAAGAGAATACTCAATGATCACACATCAATGTCGACATTGTGACCTTACCCTTGGGGGAGATATTCATGGTTTCAACAACTTGGTTGTAGCGTCGAGGGTTACGATTTCATTATTTGTATGGACTTGTTATCTTTGTTCCATGCCCATATTGGGTATTTCCGGAAAAGGGGTGGTGTGTCAGCAGTGATGGAACAAGGTTCTATTCTTCCCATAAAAAGGAATCCCAGCTAGCGCATGATAGACTCATGCAAAAGAGGGTATAGCCAATTAATCCCCACATGGCTAGCCTAACCTTCAGTGCACCAGATGATATGAGTTTTCAGTTCCTAGTAGTATTAGAGGTGTATGAGTACATCTTCGGAGAAGATGTTACAGGATTAACTCCCCATATTGAGATTGAAATTTTTATCGACATACACACTCAGGAAAACACTGATATCCTCACCAGCATATATGATGGTTACCATAGAGGTTGGTGAGTTGAGGGAGAAGTTAGAGGATATGCATTGGAACAACTTCGTGAGACCCGGTGTTTCAACTAGTGTGGCCCTAGTGTTGTTTTCCAAATAACTGAGACATGAGATTGAGGTCGTGTGTTGATTAATGGTACCTGAACCAAGTGATCATGAAGAATATTATCCTCTACTAAGGATTTATGACCTCTTTGAAATTTTAATAGGGGAAAGATGGTTCTCGAAAGATAAAATTTGATCAGGCTGTCACCAACAACGAGTATGGGACAATTATATGTCAAATAGCTATTTAAAATGCCACTATGGTTATTATGAGTACATGGTTATACACTATGGCATTAAGAATTCCAAATCAGTGTTCAAGGGACTCATGAAACAGGATCATTCGTCTATACGAAGACTACTTCATGGTGGTCTTCATCGATGATATCCTTATGAAATCAACATATAAGGGGGAGCATGTGACAAACATAATGATTTTTATTGGATGTAGTCGAAGAGAAAAATTTATATGGGAAACTATATAAGAGATAGTTCTGGATCCATGTTGTCTACCTTCTGAGACATGTTATCTCGGTAGATAGAGAGGAAGTGGACCCGACCAAGGATGAGGTAGTGTTAACATGGGATCCAACAAGGAGTGTGAATTATGTGCATTGATTCCATAATATGATTGGCTATTACAATAGATTCAAACCTAATTTCTCTATGTTATCGGCACCTATAAAATCTTTGAGCCAAAAGTTGAATCCTTTGGTGTAGAATGAAAAGTTCTAGAAAGGATTCCAGCTGATGAGACCTAGCTTGATGAATGATCAAATCTTGAGATTTCTGGAAGAGGGTGTTGAGTATGTTGTGTTCTAAAATGCATCAAGAACCGGTCTTGGTTGCAACATGATGCAGTGGAAAGAAGTGATTACCTATTATTCTCACAAGTGGAGACCACATGAGAAGAACTATGTGACTCGTGATCTTGAGCATTAAATGGTAGTATTCACATTAATGTTGTGGGGGAAACTACCTGATGGGTGAGTGGATTGTCATCTACTACGATAAAAAGTTTCTCATGTATATATCCTCTCATAGAGATCTGATTTTGAGAAAGAGGTGGTGGCTAGAATTAATCCAAGATTATGACTTTGAGACAGTCTTATCTCATAGGAAGGGGTACATGGTTCAAGATTCTCTCATCAAATGATCGAGTTTGTATTTACTAGATGTGGTTTTTGGGTAGTTGTCCTTGTTTCTGTTATCCATTGTGGATGAAGACGTGGGAGCACAACTCCATTTGATATTTGTTTCCCCTATAATCTTACTGAGAGTCATGGAGGCATATCTTGAGGATACCAACTACAAGGCTATATGTTCTAAGTTATCCAATGGGATTACTCTTATTGGATATTCAAATGGTGGGGAGGGTGCTTTTAAATTAATAGGATGCAGAGTTGAATCAGTGGTGTTCTCGGAGGAAGTTTTGATAGAGATTCATACATCCACTTTGGTAGTATATACTGGTGTGGAAAAGATGAATTAGTACCTCATACATCAGTTTTTGTGTTCTGCGATGAAGAAGTAAAAGGATTATTTTGTTTCTCGATGCCTTATGTGCCAATAGGTGAAGGCTAAGAACTAGGTTCCAACAGGTTATGATTATCCTCTTGAGATGCTATGGTGGAAGTGAAATAAGATATCAAAGGAATTCATGATGGGTTTACCACACACATACATGTGACATGATACCATCTGGGTGATCACTAACTTACTAACCATGTCGGCCAACTTCCTCCTTATCTCGAAGGAGAGCTTAGTAGAGCACTTAAAGATCCTCTTCATGCAAGAGACAATCCAACTTCATATAATTCCATTGAATATTGTTTTGGATCATGATGCTCATTTCACATCCCCATCATGGAAGAGAATTCATGATGTGTTTTGGAATCAATTACACTTGAGTATAGCATGTTATCCATATTCTGATGGACAGATGGAGAGCACCATTCAGGTTCTAGAAGAAATGATGTGGTCCTACTTATTAGACATTGGTCATTGTTGGGAGGATTACTTACAACTTGTGGAGTTTGTGTAAAACTACATCTACCCCTACACCATTGGTTTAGAACCATTCTAGGCTATATACGGGTCACCCTGAAGGTCACATATTTTTGGGAATGACCAAGGAGAGTTGTAACGGATGATCCTAGATTTGGTGTGAGATAATACAAAGAAGGTGTAGACCAACTATGAGTGAAATAAGACTACACAAAGCCAAAAAAAGTTCTATGATGATAGGAGATGGATATCCATGGTTTTCGAGGAGGGAGACCATGTATTCCAATAGGCCTCACCTCAACATGGGTTGTAAAAATTTAGTGGGGATTCATGTTATCATTGATGTTCGTAGGCCCATTTCAGATACTACATAGTTTTGGTGAGGTGGCATACTACCTAGCTATAACCCCACAGTTACATCGGGTACATGATGTATTCCTCATGTCACATTTGATGAGGTACGTGCATGACTCATCACACAACATTAACATGGTAGATATCTACATATAAGATGTAGTTATTTTTGCTGAGTACCAAGTGGAGATTAAGGATCGATTGGAGAGGATCCTTCCTAGGAGAGTGATTCTCTTTGGTGGGTGTCTATTGGTAGCATGTGAATCTCTTGGAGAGCACATGGTAGTGGGAGGTTAATATTCGTGCGCTATACCCACATCTTGTGTATTAACATTTTCATTATATTTTCAAAAAATATAAATCTCAATGGTGGGGAGTATGTAATTTCCAATCCTTTTCAATGTGTTATTTAAAATAACATATGTTATAATTTAGTGACCGGAGATGTGATAGTGTGTGATTATAAGGATCGTTGTTCTCGGAATAAATTCTTCAAAAATATTAAACATTAAATAGGAAAAACAAGACTTTTTCCTAAAAAATTTCAATAACATATAAATTGTATCCTTGAACGGAAATTTGGTAGAATCATTGCATTTAGAGTATCATGTTTACCTGAGAAAAGGAATAAAATAAAATGGTGCGTTTTAGCTGTGAAAAATTGTTTTTGGAAATAATGACAATAAAAATATTTTAATAAAAATATTTTATTTGGCACAATGTTGGTTTTTCTTTAAATATGATTTCTTAAAAAATCAATTTTTACCACATTTCCATGGAATTCCTCAAGGGAAATGTGACATATCTCTCTTTAATGACTCCAACGGTTATTGGACAGACCATCAACACCACACCCTCATTTGATGGAACTCCAATGAAAAAAATCCATCATCCATGACTAATCTAAATTGTCTTAGGGAGTTTTTCAATGATTTTCACTACCTATTTCTTGAATCAATGATGAAAGAGGATAAACCAATGAACATCATTACCCAAGGTTCTATCATTCATTTGGGATGGGATTAATTTCAGGATTCCATTGGGGTTTATGATTAACTTTTCTTGTATCTTTGTTCATCATTTTAATGAAAATGGATTGAGTCTGATATGAAAAATGACAAGTCTTAATCTTTAGTGTGTTCTTTGTGCTTTCATAACCCCTTCTATTGGAATTCGTTTCCATTTGACCCTCGTGGTCACAAATTGACATGCCAGGAGGATCCAAAGGTGATTGGACCACCAGAGTGGTGGCAAGATGAATAATAGCCCATGCCAATGTATAATGTGACCCAAGGATTAAGGAAGTAGATTCTTTTTGAAAAATGGTCCATCGTAGGATGATCAGTGACCAATGTAATTAAAAAAACTAGCAGTAGTGGTTAGAAGTGCATGGAATCATGGTACACTGACACCACGTGGTAGGTAGCAGTGGTGTGTAACGTAGATCGTCTGTGGAGTAGGGGCATGTGATGGTGTTAGGGAAGCCGGTAGGCAGAGTGCATGGGGTGCCTGCAAAAAAAGTGGGCCGACCATGTAGTATGTTGTGTGGCACCATGTGGACCAGGGGGAACATGGATGGGGTGGATCACATGGAGTAGTTGAGTCAACCTACATGCATGTGAGCTAGACTAGGGGAGTAGTCTGGAGAATTGTTGGCCCGGTGAGATGAGATATGTAGCCCAACAGACTGAGCTGAAGTAGGACCAATAAGATAGTTTAGATCGGGCCCAGTGGAGGGGGTCGGGTTGATCAAATCATGTAGGTTAAGACCCCAACTTTCCCAGGGTTATATCCTGTTACTAAAATGGTCATAACATTCAAACATAACTTCTGTTTGATGCATCGTCTGTAGGGTTGGGACCCTTCAGACGATATGATCCATTGGATACCAATAGTGGGTTTTAAATTGGATATATATGTAGTGACACGAGCCCTTTACACGAGAATTACCCAATGTCAAGTTGTACAATGGTTGTGGACACTAATCACCATGAACCCTCTCATTTCAGCATGAATTGATTCCCTTGTCCACTGTATATTGTACAAGTTTCTTTGGGTTTTTTCCTTTTATCATTTAAATTAATGTTTTTCAATATCATTTCCTTCTCAAAGAAGTATGATATCCTCATTAGGACTTCCCAGATACTGTTTCTGGTATCCACTGATATAGAAAGAGTGGATCCTCTAGTACTTCTTATTATAATAGGTATATTCATCAGTGTTGACGTGACCAACTCCATCTGGTATTTATCCACTAATTAGTGGGATAATCTTGATTGAGTTGTTAGTATCACCCTATGGACATGGTGATGATCCTCGTCTGATATATCATATCTTTCAGTGTATCTCTCTCATGGTGGTTTCTAATAAATAGTACTACTCGGACCGAACTTTTCAGTCCTATCATACTCACGAGTGTGTTCTCTCGTATTATTTCTTTCTGGAATCCATGCATTTAATCCCTAGTGTTGGTATGTGGTGGTTGTGACTAACCCTAGGCTATGTGGTATTGTTTGAATATATCTATATATTCATATTATATGCTATTGAAATATACGTGTGTGGTGTTAACTATATTGTTCCTTTAGGTGTCGATTTTTGGTTTCAGGGAGTCCTAATGAGTATTATTACACTCACACCTATATGGAATTTCGTCACACATATCATGTCATGTGTATAAGTGAGACCTTTTAGTAGAGCCTAGGGTGGACTAGGATCACATAGTGCCTTATGAGATCTGATAGGACACGGTTTTCCTACAACATAAGGAAATATCCTCAGTACCTTTCCCCCAGGTTGGTTTCTCTACAAATGAGTTTCAAGAACATTTTTACAGACATTATTTTTTGATGGATTGTATTATAGCCCTATTTTAATTCTTCCAAATTCAATGTTGTACTCTGGTTGTGGGTTATTGCGGGTTACCTTCATTTATTACATAGTGATTTTACATTTTATTATTTGTGGGCTTGGACATTTGTTTATGAATTGGGTAAATAGGTCAGTGTCCCCAATGATAGTGATATGGTTACTCGGTGCTAGCCAATGGCCCATGACCTATTAGAGGAGGGCATGGGGAGTGGTAGAATAATCCCCTCTAGGAATGGTCGTGAATATAACTCAATGGAAACTTATTATTTTCAATACTGAGCCTCAGTCTTCTTTGATATCTTCATATCACACTCCAAAACCATTAGGTTTATGTTCCATCAAGTAATCACATTATCCTATTTACCTGAGTATATTACCACATTCTATCAAAGTCCAACTAGAATTCTCTCAAATATCTTTTCTTGTGTTCAATAGTGAACTACACTCTCAAAATAGATATCATTCAATATATCAAAATTTATCTCTACTAGTCAAGTAGAAAACAATAGGATACCAAGTAAGAACAATAAATCTAAATAGTATCCAACACTGACCATAGGAAGTCACCCATTGAAGAAAATTTAAGGAATTTCAAAAAAACCCTAAAAATTTCTAGGTTTCTTAGTCGAACCTTCTAATCCACCACCAAGAGTGAGAAAAGATTCAAGTAACTTAATGTGTTCGAAAACAAGGATTAGAATTAAAGAGATAGCATCAGTAAGACACAATCATAGTGTTCATAATAAAAATAATCCTTTATCGCATAAACAATAACAAATGACCCAAAACATGGTTCTCAGTATATCATCCAAAATAAATCCAAAAGAGGCCACCAAATCCTGCAAAAAAAGAATCCCAGAAAATGATCCATGATATAGAATGCAGAATGTTGATTCCACTCTAATGTCAGAAATGAAGATATGGATGAACATAAACAAAATTCACCAACTGGAAACTGAAATCTCCTCCACTACATGATGATATTTACTTTGATTCATATATAATGATCCCTATTATCCTACTGAATCTATTTCATTATAGTCTTGATCTACTGATCCAAATAGTAACTTCCCTTTTTATTTTCTTAAATAAAAAAACTATCAATGTGATCCAAATAGGCACACCATTTATAAGAAATAATAAATTTAAAATACAACCAATTAGAATGACCAGGTTATCAACACTAAAAACACACCTTATGAATCTTCCTTTTCAAAATTTGGCTTTCCTTTCTCAAATAGTAATTATTCTTTATTTATTTCATGTCATTTTTATAGCACCACATCAAATAAAAATTCTTATTTAGTATATCTGAATAAGAGATAAGACACACCATATGATAGATGGTTGAGAGGTTTGGGTTGTTTCCTTTCATTAAATAGATATCCTAAAAGATGTCATCCCCAATAATTCTTGGTATTAAATATAACAAATGTGGGAATTTCATATCATACCCCGCAACAGATAGATCATCTTGGCCAAAACCTAGTAACATAGAAATGTTCTCCTTCATTAATTATTATGATATTTCATTCAAATAAATACCGACTCGAATAATTCAATATATATTATTTCATATAGATAATATAGAATCGTAACATTACACCACTCTTAGTTTGGTCACCCAAATTAGTAGGTGATAAAATTGACCTTAATAGCATTGTGAGTATTGGGACAACCGAAGATCCCTTCAAATTCTTCAAGACACATTACAACCTCAAGAGAACTATGTTCACCTTTATATGTTTTTATTACAATACATGAAGCCAATTATGGGGTTCAAATACTAGAGGTTCAATTTCTACACCACTCTATTTGGAGTCTGGGTGGAGCCTTCTATAATAGAATCCACATCTGGTAAAACAAAATAACCACTTTGAGAATATGACCATGGAATGAACATTGTATTATTCATTGAAGAATTTATATGGTATATATCTAGCCATAATCAATGAAAAAGTCATTAAAAATTTCATAACAAAAAACCAAACACCAAAATAGAAGAAAACTAAAATCAATCAAAAAATACCCAAAAAACATTATAAAAATCATTGATTTCAAAATACGCATGATTCCACGATATATAAAGAACATCCCTTTAAATCTAAAATGAGAAATATTGTTACAAATCTATATCATTTCCCATTAGAAATCCAATACTAGGTCATTGAAATTCCTCCATGGTTTCGAGAATAATAATCACATATTTTCATTATTAAAAAGATTGTTATTTAAAATCCATTAAAAAGAACATATTATTTAAATATTCATTAACATATCACACAAGAGAATTTGAACAAATTTTATTCTAGAACCAAAATTTCATTAGAACAAAACTTTTGGCAGATGAAAACTTTTCTCAAAGAGGTTAATAAAATTTTTAACCCTCAATTTGGTTTTGGAATGGGATTTAAAATAATCATCAAGTGATTTTATAGGAAATAACCAACCATGAACATGAAACAAACCCCATCCATAAACCTTTAAATAACCTCTCACAAGTGAGGTCCCCTAAAATAATATTGATAATGCCTAAAGTTTAGTACCAAGTTAAATTTATGCATGGATTAATCATATGTGATTGTAAACCACCCACAGACTTCAAAAAATTTTTAGGATAGATTTATACATTATCTAGAATTTTTCATCAAGTTTTAATAGACTATGAAGACATAGTGAAATTATGGTTATCACTCCATCATAGTTTCAAAAAATAGATTCCCAAAATGAATGATCATCTCTTTGGGAATCTAAATCATGTTATAAATTCTATTAAAATTACTAAAAATATTGAATCATGTCCCCATTTTCCCGAGTAACTCCAGTATCATCTTGAAGAGGTGGGGATAGAGAACTCAATAAAGAAATTCCCCTTGAGTTTTTAATCTCATTTTTACAATAACTCACCCTAAATAATATAATTTCCCACAAGTAAATTATATTTATTTTATGGGAATACTTCCTTTGATTTCATTTGTAATGAAATAACCCTTAATACCATCTAAAATAGTATCTGAGTAAATTCACCACTAAAATGAATAGAATTCTTGATATACATGGTCCATAAAAAATGGGAATTAATAAGTAACTATTCCAAAAATATTAACTAATAATAGATTATAATAAACATACTAAACTATGTAAAAATTTTCTGATACATTCGTTATTATAATCATATAATGTACATGAAGATTATAAAACTTAATAAATAAAAAATTATTGAAAAAACTATCTTCTTATTGTCCATGACCACTCACCATGTCCCGAGTCAGCTTCCCATTGTCACCCTAACTCAAATCCCCAATAAAATAAGAAAAAAAATCAGATTCCCAAAGATCATAAGGGGATTCAGACACCAAACGGTATAAAAAGTGTGTGATAAATAGAGCCCATTATTATTCAACGGAATATTATATGCAATTATTTCACAATGTAAGTCAAATTTGATAAGATTGATTCACAATACAAGGAGTATGCATTTACTTTTAGAAATATAATTTTATTCGTTAAAAGATCTTTTATCAAACCAATCCTATAAAACCTACAATTTCACCAATTGAAGACTCTTAATTTTCATGAATATATTTTAAAACAAGTTCAATGGTGAAAGTCAGATAATTATGAAAATATGATAATATTCACCCAATATAAAATTTTTTTACAAGATTAAATACAATTGAGTCAAGGGACATTATATTAATCAACAAACCAATCAAGAAAATAAAATCAGTTTCAAAGTAGTGGCAATGTAAACTTTCATATATTGACTATCAATAATATGGATGTGATGGGTACAACCTAGGTATGATATTGAGTCCACCATATAATATATAATTGAAAATAATCACAACTAATCTCCAGTATTACATCTAGTATCACAAGTTTTCATGGAATCCAGTTTAATGCAAATACACTTTCATGGATTCATTTATGTATCCTGAACCAATCATGTTCTCTATAAATCCACTAGAGAGATAGTGAGTCTAATAATGATGCATATGTCTAGATTATCCCATATATCTACTATTGTTCCCATGACTAATAAAAATAGGTGAGAGAGATAATCATGTTATGGGTATCACATGTTGATATGTATTAATATTAATCATGAGATAATGCTATAAACATTTCAATCATGGGGTCATTCCATCAAATTACATATCACACTCACTCCAAAACTGCATAAATGTATATAATTCCTTTTTCAAAACCCAATAATGAGAATTATTAGAATAAAAAATTACAATAATGTATATTTATATTACTGAACTATCATGATGATATAACTAGATCATCAAACATCGTAAATTATATTTCAAAAACATATATACAATTCAATATTAAATAGGTTTATCGAACCATAATCCTTTGAAAAATCATAATATTAATTTGAAACAATCCTATATGTCAACAATTTATTTAAAATCAATCCTAAAACATTAAGATTATGCATTATAATTTTAAAAATTCCATAATACATTTCAAAAAAATTGTTCTCCCCTAATTACCTTTGCATAGATCACTCATTTATTATAACCCAAGAATACCCATTACGAAACAAAGGTAAAATCATTCAAATTGTTTTATTGTTTATTTGAAAATTTCAGGAAATTTAAAAAATTTATAAATCATCAAATAGTTCAACACATTTAATTTAAATCAATGAATTTCACTTTAGAAATAAAAAAACTAATTTGAAGCCCACACTTTCCAAAATGTAACCCAGAAATAAATCATTGAAATTGAATTAAAACAAACATTTAATACACCAATTTAAAAAACCATGAGAATGTACCAACAAAATATTATTATCATTTAAAATAGAATTGAAGTGGATTTTAAAAGGGAATTCAAGTTCATTGTTAATAGAAAATTCATTTTAAGGAGCCACATATCTTGAAACTTTTAACCAAAAATTAATTACCAATATAAGGAAAAACACAAGAAAACCTAAATGGAATATTTTGACTCCAACTTCAAAGAATCTGAAATGATTTTTTTCTAATGGTGATTAATATATCTAGGAATAAAGATCTCAAAAAAATTGAAAAATAACCATATAAATCATACAAAATCCAATAAATCACATGGATTAAATAGAATCTAGGATGAAGTAATAAAAATATGGAGATATATCCACAACCAATGATAACATAACACAATACAAGAGGATAAATATATTGGTCAACACTTTGATATGCTAATAAATGATATTGGGAGGTGCAAAAAACCACTATATGGCTCCCATATTCCCAGAATTTCAATGTGGTTATATTTAGAGGATTTTAGGGCTAATTTGTGGGTTTTATTATTTTAATTATATGTTCATCGATTTAATTTACATTCCCATATTTTACTTGGTTTGGTTGCATGGTTAGTGCTAACCATGCATCTAACCGTGTGACAAAAAATAAAGCCACCGTGAGAGATGCAGGGTTAGTCTCCCTGATTAGTCTCAACTCATACCAAACATTTGGCCCATTCTATCAAGGAGACATTGTTTCGATATATAGTATTTGTCTCCATGTGTAGACTGTGTGCACTTAACTGTGCTGCTGGAAATATTGACCATTTTGGATGCATGGTCTTTTAAACCATGTGCCAACCATGAATAGGTGTCAAAACCATAAAAAGTCCAAAAAATAGGAAAAACAGACATAATGATCCAATTATTGGATACTAAAACCAATCACTCAAAACTCCAAAAAATAATTATATGTTACATCCTCCCAACTATAGGGATCTCAGTCCCAAAAAGGAATCTAGTCTGAAATAGAGAATAAAAGGACAGAAGAAGAACCCCCTTACTCATCTTATCAGGTGGATAGTCCATGGTCAAGATGAGAGAATGACCCAAATTCTAACAACACACACACACCCTCAATGATTAGAACGTCAATATCCCCAAAAAAGATAAAAACAGATAAATATTGGACACCTATCCTAGTTATCCCTACCATTTAAATATTCATCCAGATAGTGTAACACTATAAAAGAATGTCCCTTAGACCAAAAGAGGAGACATTAACCACCCAAAAAATAGGTACATATATGAGAAAATGCACAAATGTATTTGAAGCAACTGAAAATTATTTCTAAAATGGGTAAGTACTCGATGGTAACCTTGGAATTTCAACAGTGAGCCTCACCTCTTGATGAGCACATTAAATCACAGTCCAGCACCTCTGGGTGTCTGGTCTGTTAAGGAATCTGATCATCCTATTTTCCCAATTACATTCTCAAGGTATATCCAAGACCAATAAAAAAGATCTCAGACTTCTAGTTTGATGCACAATAGGTCACTTCACTGTCATAAGGGATATCAGTCAACATATCAAAATTGTGATCGAATAATTTTGAGAAAAAACAAGAGTATATCAAGGAACAATAATATAACTAATAGAATCCTACATCTATTATTGGGAGACACCGATGGTTGGAAATAAAAGGTATTTCAAGGAAAAATAACCACAAAACATCTCAGGGTTTCTCAATATATAATTTTACTCCATAACGAGGATCATAACAGTCATCAATAAGTAAACTCATTTGAAAATAAGTCAAATTTTTCAATAGTCCCATCCACATACTATAACCATAGAGTAACTAGAAATTAAAACCATTATAACATCACGAATATAAAAAATGACCCCAAAATAAGACATCATGATCTATAAGAAAAATATACCAAAAAAAACTATCCAAAATAAAGAAAAACTAAATCACATTCCACTTCAATGTCACAAATGAAAATGAGGATCAAAATAAACCATATATAGAAACCAGTAAATGAAAAAAAATCACCACAAAATGATAAAACTCACTATGATAACTATAGACAGTGCATGATTATCATGATACATCTACTTCCCCATAGTTATGAGCTAATGATTTTGAATGAATATTTCCTTTTTGGTTTCATAACATATTAAACGTCTTATGGTGACCCAAATAGAAAAACTATTAACAAACCATCAAATATTTTAAAAAATATATTATAATTTCCAAATTCTATACACTAGAAACACATGGTTTTCCTCTTATTCTTTGATGGAGTTTTTCCATTCTTAGACACTAAGGAGGACTTCTTCGCTTCATTGCATTTTCCTAAAACATCTTCAGCTAAAAAATCCTTATTGAGAGTCTCCAAATAATTGATTAACCATGACTCATAAATGAATTATTAAGAGGTATGGGTGAGTACCTTTAATAAAAAATATATAAATATTTAATTAACCATAAAAAATTCTTGTTATGAAACATATGAAAAATGATAATTACTAAGAATACTCTATAAACGATTTGTCATCTTGAATAAAACCCAGAACATAGAAACATTATCCTTAATTACTTTATATGGGAACATATATTGATTGAAGATTGACTTGAATAAATCAAAAGTAACTATTTATAGAAGCCCTATCATTTTACCCATATTATTACGAGATTATTGAATTTTTATACATCATATAAAAACCAATGATTGAAAATTATAGTGTCTTTGAATACATGGTGCATAATTAAAAAACATGAAACTATAATAAATAATATTTTTTAATCTCCACAATGAGATCCTAACTTCCTTGATCTCCGATATTTTTATTGGATGGAATGGGAATACTAAAAAAAACAGATCATATAAAAATCCTAGTAAGTGAATAAGTTTTGAAATAAGTATAATTCACATGTCATAATGAATGAGATGATAATATATTCGACATGTATGATGAATAAACCAATGGATACATATCATTTAAACAATGAATCATATGATCTTGGTAATATAATAATGTGGAAACAATATGCTAAATAACCAAAACATGTGTCATGCACATCTTCAAACACTATATCACGTGGTGGATTGAGTCCCATAATGGATTAATTCTACTCAAATAATCCCAAACATAAAATTTAATGAGACAAAACATTACCCGATGAATTGGAGTGTTTTACGAGTGAACCCATCATAAAATTTTCATGTATATGAATTCCAAATGAAAATAAAACATAATGAATACACATACAAGTTAAAAATGAAATGAAATGGGATTAATAATCACGTAATAAGTCATAAAAATGGAGTTTCATAATGTTAAACATGAAAAAAAGAATATTAATTATGCATGGAAATTAAAATTGTAAAATAATAATTGATCCATTATAATTATGTTCAAATAAAATGAAAACATTAACAATAGTTTTTAGCTGACATTATAAATGATCGACTAAAGATTGGTACTTGATAATATAATAATGGGTATTTTATGCATAAAAATTTCCATAAAAAAGAAATTAAATAACATAATTTTTCTTGATATAATGATTGTTTAAAAAAAAATTAAAGGTGGATTAAAACATTTATGTATTGTACTTGAAAATAGGTATGAAAGGGATAATTTCCCATTAATTTGGCTTACTTATCGAGAATAATTGATATGATAACCTTTTAAAAAAAGTATTTATTTTTAATATAATGATGAAATTATCTATATTCACATGTGTAGAACATAGTAAAAAAATATATGATATTTATATTTTAACATAGACGAAATATGTTAAGGTAAAAATAGTCAAAGTGTAACCCAAATCAAAAATGGAGGTTCAAAGAGATACATTACATTATGTAAAAATGTATTCTACACATTTACTTAAGCCATGTGTTATCAAATTAGATTCATTAATTACACAATTCATAAACATTATCACATATAATTGATTTATTATAATTTTGTTAAGTTCATTTATAAAAATTTTGATGTGTTGTATAATTTAATTTCATCATTCCAAAAGAGTTTATTTCAATGTTTCATTGTTGGTTAACATGTATATATTTTTTGATGATTCTTTCAATGGGATTAGAACACTAGATGTGAGATTTTAAGGCCCTATCAATAAATATTACATAATATTTAAATTTACTAACAAATGAACATTATGTCACTTTTATTATCTTGTTAGATTTATAGTTATAGAGAATTAGTCCATAAATTTTATATAACAAAACCCTAAATTAAAATGACGACACATTAGATTACTATTCATTTTTATGATAACCGAAATCTTTTAACATAAATTATGATAACAGTTCAAGGAAATTATGAATAAAATTCCACTTAGATTTTTTTTGTTTCCCTTATAAATCACTAAATCCACTGATTTTTTTTATAATGTTGGATGAGCAGAAAATAATCAAGTAAGGGATACAAAAAAAAAATCCATTAGCAGTATGAAAAAAATGAAAACCCATGAAAACATTATCATAATGTAATATTTTTTGGTTATATGAAGTATTAAACAATTTAATTTTAAAATAACCTCATTTTTACCCATTTTTAATCAAAATATTACTTTAAAGGTTAATGAAAGCACAAATAACACATAACAATATCTTGGGATATAATTATACATTTCTTTGTTATAAAAAGAATTACAATGTGGCATAATTCTAGGAATTTCACTCTTAAAAATAGAATAACCATATCATATACTTCAATATCTAATTCGTTGGAGGGATATCACTAAACCATTCATTATCAGTTTATCACCGAACCACAAATCATGATTTTATCACATAACTACCCATAATTGGTTTATCACATAAGATCCCATCAAATTTCCATCTACAATTATATAAAAATAACAAATAAAATTTGAAATTTTCAACAACATAATTATTAAGAATCACATTTACTAATAAGAATAAATTTCATGATTTTAAAATAATCAATTTATTTTCAAAACCCCCTTTCATTAATAAAATACCATGAATATGGGAATGTGATATTTCATTTTATTTTAGAAATATTAAGGATTTTAGTGAAATCAAAATATTGAAATAGATATAAAATTTCATTTATAATAAATTTATATTATTATATATAAATATATATGTAAAATAATATCAAGAATATTGAAATGGATGGAAAGATTAACTCTTCTAACATTCAATGATTCTCATACAACATTGAAACATTTAAATCATAAACATATTTTAATATTAACATTAAAAAAATTTAATATATATCTAATAGGTAAAATTAAACACATTACATGTCAATGGTGGCGTATATACACATTACAAAATAATAAATTTGCATAACATCAAGATATGACTTAGTGAATGGAGATTGATAAAAATCCCCTTACCTTGAGACTAACTTGTGAAATGTTTTTTTATCTTCTTGAATAATAATATTACTATAATTAATTAAATTCATAAGAACCATTTTCAAATTTATTGTTAATTTTTTTCACTTATTACAATGTCTTATACAACTACTTAAACAACTATGTTTATGTATAGGGTTTTGACTATATTTTTTTATGTGTAAAAAATTACATTTGGTAGGTCGACTAAGGGAAAATGGGTCATTATTAAAAAGTTTCATGAATAATTATCCTGATATAGTTATCAAATGTATACATCAATTATACATTTAAAATAAATTCTAAAATATGGTTATGAAAAATAAACCAACATTATGATCATCGAGAAGGTAGGCCATACATACTCATGATAAACATTCTTATTTTCATTGATCATTATAGAAAGAAGGTAAGATAAATTTCAATTTAAATTTCTATAATTATATTATAAATAATATATTATTTAATAATATATAATTTTATATAAAACTCATGTGATGTAAAAAAAATCACATCGCTTTGATGATGTGATAGTCCACATATCCATGAATGGCGTTATAACTATTTCCTTGTGTGAAAAGGTAACAAATAAAATGATATATTATATTTTAGAAAATATAATTGTGACATTAATATTATATATATATAATTAATATAAAATTTATTTATTAAACTCATCCTTAACTCATTCCATGTAATGTGTGAATGTATAACTTCGCTTTGAGTAGGCGATATTCCATATGTCTGCAAACGATTTCATCATATTCCCAAAAAGTGGAAAGCATTAAATTATATATTATATAACAATTATATAATTTTTAATACATCATAATATATATATATATATACAACATAAAAATATTATATCTATAATAATTCAAAACCATGATAGTTGGTAAATGAAAAATGAATAACATCATTTCAAGAGGCGGTAGACTGTCATACACACAAATGAAGATTTCATTACCCATTTGGTGGATGTGTTTTCATGTATAGGTAAATACCATAATATAAAAACATATTAGAATATTTTGGATAATAATTTTATTATATATGTAATAACAATATTTTAAGGGGTGTATATATAAATAAATCCAAAGATCTCATTGAATAACGTTACCTCTTCTTCGGGTAACTCCGATTGGTTTACACAAAAGGATTTCATTAGTTTACATTATTCAAAAATTGAGGCGTATATGATGATATTATGGATTTTGGAATATTTTTTGGGTATGGGTTTGTTGAGAAAAAGGTCTTTAATGTTCTGGATATGCGGTGAGGTTTAGTTCCTTTTATAGTGGACCCGAAGTATTATACTTGTAAATACACAAAATGTAATCATTATTGGGAGGACTCCTTTACATAATTAACCAAAAATAATGAAATAAGATTTATAAAATAATGAATAATGTTGATTTATTTTCATAAAATGGGTTTTGGAAAAGTTTCTAGGTCATTTGGTCCCTTAATATTAATCATAAACCATTAACAAAACTCAGTTTTACATTTATCACAGTACTTAATTATAATTTAATTCACTTATACTTTCGGTAAAAAAATAATTTTCCCTTAATGTCAATTATATATTTAGATGATTTCAAATATCTAATCCATATTTACAAGTTCAAATCATATATGTGTAAGAATAAAATTTAATGTTAATCCCAATTATTGAATGAGATAGAAGGTTTCTAAAGTAAAACCATGAAAAGAGTAAGCTGTTTTTATACCCAATTTCAATGTCAAATTAATTAATATGACCTAAATTAGATTTAATGTTAAAAAAATTATAAAATAATACTTTAAAACCTATATAAAAAAAATTATCAATAAAAATTATGATGAAAAATATAGTAGTTTTCCATTAAATTTTCGTATTTCACTCTATTTATCGAAACATTAAATATATCTGAAAAAATATAAAAAATTAACCCAAAGAAAATTTATATATTAATCATTAAAAAATGAAATTTAATATTTCAAATATATTTTATTAAAATCTTGAAATTATGTTTTAAAATAAGTTCTCTGCTAAATGGTGGTAAAACAACCTTTTATAAATATACAGCTTTTTATGCTTAAAATTGGATTTAATATTATCTGAAGGAAGAAAAATTATTTGATGTATTTAAAAAAATATTAAATATATATCATAAAAATTTCATTAATATGTTTTGAAATTAGTGATAAATATAACATAATAAGATAAAACAACATTCTAGTGATGATACTTGTTTTTATAAAAACAAATCCTTTATATTCAATTGGTCTTTATTTTACTTTATAATTAACTAGTGACAAATTAAATCATCTTAAAATTTTTTTGAACTATATTATAATAATTTATCTATATAATTCATTCACCCTATACTAATTTGTTGGTGATAAATATCTTTAAAATATTAATAGTAAATTTTTTTTCTGGTAAGAATCGAGCATGTGTTTGACATAAGTCATCAAAGGAACACTACATTTCATGAAATAAAGGATAAAAATGGTGTAACATGTGATTCCGGATATAATATTTATTTTTTATATCTCAATTTATTAAAAAAATTAAATTAAGTATATTTATTATATTTTCTAAAATATTGGGTTGTTACATCCTACTGCCGTTAAAATTAATTGCACCCTCGACATTCATCTTCATTATCAAGGGGTTCACATATTTTAGAATTTATTTAAATAATACCAAATCAGAAATATTAAATAATGAAAACATCCCTTTAAAATGGGAAATTAGAAAACATAAATGTCCCCCAATGTTATGCATAACTTGGATTCCACATAGGGAGAACATATGCTTGAGTGAAGGAAAAACATTAAAGTCACCTAAATTTATGCATAACTTGATCGCAAAAGATAAATAATTATATATAGTTATTATGTTCCATGATTATAAGAAAGTGAATGATCAATAGAGACTTAAGGACCACAAAACCATAAATTTATAATGTTTTAAAATATAATCACTCCATCATAATAATGGTAATTGGAAAATACCTTTTTCCATGATAATTTTCCTAGAGGTATGGAATTAACATACCATCTAGACTATGATAATTTTTAAATATACACACTTTATGTGTTGAATATCAACATTATTTAAATTTCCACCACAATCACATATATTCTAAAAATTATTTGTATTTATGTTTTATTTCATTATTAAATAAAAAAAGTATATATATAAATACTTCATATCCATTAAACGAAGAGATAGATATTCTACATATCATTAGGCCTTAACCTAAATAGTTAACATATATTACAATAACTGAGAAATTTATCAAAAATTAAAGTGATAAGATAATAAATTAATATCTAAAATTAAATATTAATACCCATTATTAAAACTAAATAATTTCATATTTATATGACCTTAATAGTCCATAATACCACAAATATTACGTCCAAAATGTTTTGATATTCTTCCTCAAATAACATTTTAAAATATCAGTAAAATATATATAGAAATTAAATTATTTTTTCACAAAGTATTTAAATAATTTATAGAGTGGTTCATAAGATATTTGGATTATTATCAACCATTGAAATCTCCCTAGAGAATCCATCACATCAACAGATGCCTTTATATTGACTACTGTAGTAGTAAAAGACTTGCCCACTCCTTTTTTAATTTTTAATCATGATGATTTATTCCTTGAGTTAGTAACTATGGATATATCTTATTATAATTACAAAATAATTATAGCTAAAGCATCTTACAATTTACTTGATATCTATAAGATTGTTCTTTGATTGTTCTGGACTATTTTCATTACAATCATGAACCATATGACAAATTCAACCACAATGTAAACACTTTATAGATCTAGAAATACATTCCATTAAATGTACATTACCCCTCTTGGTGCATGTTTGATGCTTATATATTAAATTATTATCTTTTTTACTCTTTTTTTTCATAAAAAATTGACCATTTATTACTATTTTCATAATGTATAAAATAAGTGTCAGCAAACTCCTTTTAAATTATCTCTACTAAACAAAACACATTATCCTATCATCAAAATTCTCAGGTGGAAAATTATCCTCATAAAATTTATTTTAATCCTAATTAAAATCTATTAATTTTACATTACATTTTTTGAATAAAATAAATCATATACTGAGATAATATTGGGAAATTTCCTTCATATTAAATCATAGAAAAATATTTTTTTAGCCTCAACTACCATAATTTTATCTTCATCTTAAGATTAACAAACATGGGGAAATATTTCACATGTAAAATAACCTCGAAGGTTTCCCATTACATGTCACCATGTTCATATTTTTATATAGTGTTCATAACCAAATACCCCCAATTATAACCTTGACATTTAGAACCATATATGGCATGAGATTCCTTTTGATGTTCTGAAAATCACATGACTTTAAAGACCTTCTCCAGGGCATTGATCCTTCCTTTAACTACAAATGTTCCAGGTTATCTATTGAATGATGAGGATTTTTTATCAAGTAATTATCCACTATAGAAAAATCCCCTAATGATATATCAGATTCCTCTTTATCATGGATACCACAACTATTTATTCGTTGTTTCAATAGATCCATTGGGGAAAAAATGTTCTATTCTCATTCTAATCATCTCAGGATGCTGGTATAAAATAATATTTACCTCTTGATTCCTTTAAAATACATTTTTATTATTTCCTCTACAGAAATATATTTTAAACCAACATAAATTATATGATGAATCTTGAAAATATTAAAATGATATATCATTAAAAATTAAATCTAATGTAAAATCTTTTATAGGCATGATATTAACACTATTTTAACCACTAATGTTTTCTAAACCTTCCCTTTGATACAAATTATAAGGCCCTAGCCTTTAAAATTACATAATCCTTGATTTTAGTTAATAATTAACATTATTTGGATTTTATGATCATTTTAGGATTTGAGTTTTAGAGAATTTGGCCACAAATCATATATAACAAAACTATAATTCAGAAAGTGTACACTTTCGATAACTATCCATTTTTTCAATATTTTATTATTTTTTAAATAAATGATGTCATTTTTAATGTAAAATAACTTTTTAATTCAATATAAATTCATCCTTTCCCTTAACCATTAATAAATCCTATAAAAACATATAAAAATCATGTATGAGATAAAAAACACAATATGTTATACACAAAGAAAGAATTTCGTTAGTCCGGTGATAACATGAAAAAGATTGAAAAAATTTATGATAAATTTATAATTTCCACACTTACAATGTAGTAAAGTCATTCCTTTTAAAATAATCAATTTGGTTACCATTTTTGAAATGAACATATTACCAAAAAACCAATTGATTTAATAAATAAAACATAAAGGTATCTTGGGACTTCATTATATATTTCAATCAGATAAATTGAATTACCACTTGGTTGAATTTTATAGATGTCACTATTTTAAATGGAATAACCATATGGTAGACTTCCATTCCACATAGATTTTATAGATTTCATGGACCCACCAGTTGTTTGTTTATCACAAAACAAACCTCCATTGGTTTAACATGGGACCACCCATCATTTGTTTACCATATAATCGCCCATAAAATTTTGAATTAAGATTAGATAATCATAACACCTAAATGCTTTAAAATTTTAACATATAAATAAAACAAATTCACATTCTATCATAACAAAATCATTTCTAGATATTGAAATAATCAATCTATTTTCAAAACTGAATTTCAATAAAAATATTCCCAGATATTGGGATGGAAGTGTTTCTATTTCATTTATAAATATGAATACTTATAGAGAAAGCCAAATACAAATATAGGAATATAATAACATCCATTATCATTTTATATACATGTATATATTTAGGTAAAATAATATCATGAATATTTATATGGAGGGAAGGATTAAATCTATAAACATTCAAATCATCCAATATAACATTGAAACATTTAAATCACAAAACTAATTAAATAATAACATATAAAAACATTAAATTTCATGATAATTAATAAAATTAATGATATATATTTTCAAAGGGGATGTATATACACGTTATTAAATTATTAATGTTCATTACATCGTGATATTCTTTAGTAAAAGAAGGTTGAGATGAAATCCCTTACATTGAGTAATAATTGTCACATCTGTCTTCGTCATCTTGAGTAATAAAATAACATAAATTATTTAATTTCATGAGAAAATTTTCCAAGTTCATTATTAATTTTATTTCAATAATTTCAATGATTTATAAAATTATATAGGAAATTGTTTTTTAATCAGGTGTTTTGACCATATTATGTTTATGTGAATAAAATAGCTTTGGAAGGTTGAATAATGTATAATGATAATTATTAAAACAACTCAATAATAAGAATAATGAAATGTTTATAATATTTTTACAATAATTATACTTTTAAAACCAATAATAAAATATTTTTATCCAAAACGATCCATGGTTAAAATCATGGATACTGTAGGTCGTACTTAATCATAAAAACATTTCTATTTGTCAATTATCATTATTGAATCAAGGCATGTAAAAATAATATTTGATGTATTATAATTATATCATTAATACCATATATTTTAGTAATATTTTTATATATATATAATTATTAGGATTTAAAACGAATCACATCACTTCAAATGGGCAGTAGTCCACACATCCACAAATTGCATTATCACTTTTTCAGTGTTTGAACAAGTAATAATGAAAATGATATATTATTTTTATAGATAGGTAATTATGTCATGAAAATATAATAGATATCATTTATATCACATATTTTTTTTCAAACATCCCTAAAAAATCACATGTAATGTTTGACTGTATCAAATCATTCTAAGGATGTGGTAGTCCACAAGCTCACCAATGATGTTACTATATTCTTGGAAATTGGAAAAAATTAAGCTATTTGTTATATTATAATCCCAAAAGTAGGAAGAAATCATAAATATCATATATATATATATATATATATTTAATTTGAAAACTATTTTTTCATAATTATTATTTTTAATTAGAAGTGGTAATGGAAACAATTAATGACATCATTTCACGAGGCGGTAGCTCGCCTTACACATGAATGATGATTTTGTTACACATTTGATGGAATGGTGTGTAGGTGCTGGTATAAACCATAATATAAATACATATTATATTTTTTATTATACTAAGGATATTATATAAACATATAATAATAATAATTTAATTGGGGTGGGTTGGGGGGGGGGAATAAGTAACAAAAAGTGGTCGTTGAATAATATTACCTCTTCTTCAAATAACTCTTTTTGGATTGCACCAAACCACTTCATTGGTTTTCCATATGCCCAAATTGAGGATTCAAGTATTAGAGGAGAGAACATGGGTTACTATTTTATCTGGTGTTGTGTGAAAAAAGGGATTTCGAGTTTTGACTACATGGGTACGGTGAGATCCATTTTACAGTAGAGTATTAGTGTCATTCCAGTAAATTGACAAAGGTAAACACTATTTGGATGTCTCCCTTACATTTTGTTTGCAGGATCAAAACCTTGCATATAGGTATATAGAATTTTAAATTTACATTATCATATTTTTTAGGGATAACGATATGTTTCATGGGTGTATAGGATGCTTTGGGGGTGTTATAGTGGTGCGGGGTAGAAAAGGAGGGGAACAGATGCGAAATAGTGCACAATGAATGATAAGAACATTATTTGTGCAAACCATGCAAATGGCATGGGAAAAATTATTGCCAAATCACTTTCTATAGAGTTTCTGGAACAAAATCACAATTGGGTTTTCGAAACCATGTGGGTTATTATAGGAAACCATGCGCCTTCCCCTCTTGGTCAGAGGGAGATACACGTTCGGCGCACATTTTGGCTAATAGTGCAGCCAAACCATATAGCCCTTAAAAAGTGGGAAATTATAGTTTTCCCTCGTGGGGTTTAAGGATTATAAACCATATTTCTTCACATCCCTCCCTTATTTTTATGGGTAATTAGCCAAACACTTATTGACTTTTTAGGGGTGATTATCCCCTGATTCTTGGGCATTTAAAGAGAATTTGGGTTTGAACTGAATATCCAAGTGAGTCTAATGCTCATATCCCTTACATTTTCTAAATTTGGTCTCCAATAATAATTATACATCATTGGAATCCTTAAAAGACTCTTTCATTAAAATATATTTTAATTTAGGGTTTTAATAGCTGTTTATGTTCAAGTCAACTGTAGAAAATAAGAATTCATTCATCAACAGACATGAGGTATGTCATCTTAAATATTTTCCCATAATTATGATGAGATATATGTTTAGCTAGTGGTTATAATTCACTAGTTTACTGTATTTGTATGTCTTCATTTGTGGAAAATTGATTTTGGATTTAGATTGTAGAGTGAGACCTTTCATTGACCCCTCTAGTTTCATTTATGATATGAGACTAAACCTAGGGCTACCCATGGGTTACGTAGAACCCTTTAAAATGGAGTAAAAAATAGATGAACATTGAGATAGGGAAAATATGAGTATGAATTTTTTATAAATTGTGGTCAGGTTTGTGGGCATGTATAGAGGGTAAATTTAATTGATTGTTTGTAGAATTTTATGAAATTATTATGGGTATTTTGAATCGGTTTAAATAATGTATGTTGGATTTTGATCCAATTATTATTTTTAAAAAATTAATATTTTGTTTTTAAAGTTGAAATGTTTTGAAAAGGAGGAATTGAACAATATGTTATATGAAAAGATTATTTTTTTATAAATTTCAAATAATTTTTTGAAATAAGGGCATGTATCCCATTTTTTGAAAATGCATTAATGATTATTTTAAATTGTTCGAATTCAAAATGAATTCCTTAGGGAATGGTTTAGTTTTCATGGAGAAAGACACATGTTTCTAAGTGGTGGATTAAATATTATTTTAAATAAATATTTTGAATTTTATGTTATCATTGATTTTGGAATAGATGTGATTTTATTTTTTGTCCAGGTATTAATATTGATTATTGGGGAATTTTGAATAATGGTATGTCTATTTAATGAGTATTTGTCTGTATATTTTATACATGTGGAAATAATATATGGAATATAAATTTTAAACATTTTATCGTTAAAGAAGAATGTGCACATGGATTGTGGTAGATAGATATTGGGTTGAGGTTTTATTACTATGGGCCAGGTTGCATAGGGGATATAAACCACACCCATAGAATGGAAAAGTTAGTGTGTAGGACGGAGGCTCTATGTCCCTAATGGATTCATTTGATGAGACTAGCTAGACTAAGGATCCAAGGTTATAGGTAGCTAACATATGTTTGGGATGTAAGACTGATGATCTATACATCCCAGTATATAGACATGGTAACATTTGGGTTGTCAGACTCTGACTCTATACTTCAAAAATAATTGGGCATGGATTTATTTTTGGGATGAGGCAACATGGTTTTTGGGTAAATTATGATTCGTGAAGCCCTTATGATTTAAAATTGATAACCCCTTTTGTTATAGTTTATTATCTCAGTGTGAAAAGATCTAGTTTAGTTGCTAGATGACCATATAAAACTTTATGTAAAAAATCGTTAATTAGTAATTGTTTAAAAGTGAAATATTTATCTTTATAAAAGTAATCTAAATGTGTAATTGTTAATTTTGAATCATGATCCTCTCATTTCCATATTTAGTTATTATACATGTTTCTATGTATACACAATTCAAAAAAATATTTATTTCTATAGAAAATGTTGGTCTTTTCCTCTTGAGCTGTAGTTAAACCCTACTCAGGATGCCATGACACTTGGGAACCTCAGCCAATTCTAATTGTTTTTGTTACATGTTCAGGATAGGGTCATGTAATTGGGATTATTCATGGACAGTTTGGGTTGGAGCATGGGATTTCAGGACCAGGTTGGCACACACAACAGTTCTATTGACCTTTTATAGTTTTAGTGCCAGATATTTTATTAGTATGACTATCTAAAAAGTACTAAGTTCATCATATTTTTTATATCACATTCTACTTGGTTAATTTTTGGCATTTTTCATATTATTTAACTTTATTTTGATGAATATGGTTATTAATCTATTGATATTATTTCTACTATGCAATTATCTTAATTAGAGGGTTTAATTTTCCCAATATTTCTCTAAAGACCTGCACTACTATTTTTAACCTCTTTTTTATGGGGAGGTGCACCTGAGGTCATGTGATGACACATCTCGATGAACTGGGTATATTGGCCACTATGTTGAGCTCATTAAAAATTTGTATCAGAGGAGTGTATTTTATTTGACTATTTGGGCATGGTAAACAAGAGACAATGTTTTTTGGGGTCTTAGTAATGAAATGAAACACAACTATCTACAACCCCACATATGAGGGTAATCATAGCTTTTCATGGGAGGGGATTTATGTCCTATGTTGTTCCTTTTCATTTGGTTGATATTTCAGCATAGAGTGGGAAACATGGATAAAATGTTATTGAATTATGAGGTTTTATCTCTTATCCTATTGTGTCAATCTTTAGTGTGTGAGTTCCTACATCTTTCTATGAACATAGGATAGATAGGTTATACAAATGATCCATGTTATTCATATTTATTTGGGAGTCACATGTTACTTTATTTCATTCAACCTATCGCTTAAGCTCATTGATCTTTACTTGAAATGGATGTTAATGAAAATGTTTTGAAAAAAATTAATATGAATAAATAATGTATTTTGGATTTTTGGGTTAATATGAAGGTTTTTGAAAGTGTAAACTCATGGGCTTTGAAATTAAATGTTTTGAAATGTGAATCCTTGTGTTTTCAATTATAAATTTCAATTCAGAAGGGAAGTGGGAAATTGATGCAACCTGTAGGGACACTAGAAATTGGTATCCATAATGTTTTGTTAGGACCAAATGGATGGGAGGTTGGTGTAGTGAGAGTTCCCTAGTTGGGGCATTGGTAAAAAAATGAGTAATTCATGGTTTTTGTGGTATTGGAAAGATATTCCATAGTTTTAACCTTGGTATGGTCATAGAATTTGGGTCATGAGATAATTTCTATTAATTTTATTAGAAAAAACCTTATGGGTCTCATTTGGGCGGGAGATATGTCGAAACATATGGTTAGTACCTTGGTTGTAGTCACCCTTGTTGGGTGAGAACATCCTTGTTGTGTTTTTCACTGTGGAATGGGTTTTTGGCTCGATGATTCGATGTATGTGTGTGGGTATACAAATAATAAAAATGGAAGTAAATAGTCACTTGGGTGTGTTAGGCACTATTATATTTGGAATGGGGGCATGAGTGCCTCCCATGAGAAGAGGTTTTTTCGAGGATGGATGTGTATGTTTTAGAGAAGGATCTAGTTTTTCTTTCTCTATGTAAGTATTGTTTAGTGATTTAGTATTGTTTTACCTTCATGTGTGATCAATGAGAGGGTTCTACAGTGCTGTGAGTTCCCTTTGGTACATAAGACATTAGTGAACTTTTGGACCTTTGAACGTTCCACACAAAGAATAATACATAGTTCAAGTTTATCCTAGAGGGATAACTGAAAAAGTTTTATTGTATTCGAGATGCGACTCAAGTTAGGTATGTGATTCATCGGTTATGGTAATTCAAGGGTTGTCTCAAGGGGAGAGTAGATGAGTGTTATAGGTTCCTTGAAATCCGAAGGGTGAGTGGGTGATTTATAAGTGTAATTGGTGCATGGTTTGTGTTATTGAGTTTTCGTAAATGATCATGTTTACTCCATAGTGTCCTTATCATGTGGGAACCTGAGTGTTTGTTGTTTTTTGTATGTTTGGTTTTGAAAGGCTATGTCATTCAGGTGTCTGAACCTTCTGTTTTGATAATTAATTATGGTGGACATGATTTTTCTATTGGGTGGAGTGGTCGAGGGTAACAAATGTGTGGATGAACACCTTTTTTGTGGAGGTGAAACCAGAATTATGGTAGTCACATCGTTGGGATTTGTTTTATGAATGGTTGTGTTATTTTGTGAGAACGTTGAGAATGAATCGATTCCAATGAGGCTAATGGACCTTCCGCGATATTAAGATGTGAAAATTGGAATTTTTTCCTTTCTTTCAATATATACAACTCATGTGATCATGATTCACGTTTAGTGTGTGGTTGTCGGAATCATTAAGACCTTGAGGACTCTATAGAGGTCCATATTTGGGCACCTTCAGGGATGTTGCATCAATGTTTGTGTTGGGTGAACATGTGTCTATGAGAAGAGAGACCTACCATTTCTATGATTCCATGTGTGAAACATGTATATGCAAGTGGCCAGTATGGTTTTGATTAGTGTGATGTATCATTGTGTTTCAATTGAGAATCAACAAGTTCATGCTGAATTAACACAAGTGGGGTGATAGAAGTGATGTCAAAGTGAATATCGGGTTACAACCGCTTGACTAAGAGTTAGGAAGTGGTGGTGATATTTGGATGTAAATACCCTCCAAATTGCAGTTTCTGAGCAATTATGGTAGTTTTTCTTATAGCGATGCCTGAGGATTTCAGTTCGAAAAACTATTTACATTACGGGAAGCATCATTATCAATATATGTCTTGTGATGGTATTCATCAATACCATATTGGAATACTTTTAGATAGTGAAGATACTTCTTAGTTCTGTGACATTTTCTCAGGCACTATAATAGATATTTTTAATTACTCTTAGATATTGAATCTATTTTGGATGGAAATTGAGCCTCTTGAAGGTTACAATCAACGAGACGTATATATTGAGTTGTATGTCAGCGAGTACACCATCAATCAATTATGGGAGTGGTTATTGGGATGGACCCCATGTCAGATTATTCCATTGGTGAAATTCTAGGGATGCCGAAAATGGAAAACTTTTGATGTTTTTTTGTTGTTATGTAGATATATTTATGGCCACAACCATATTTTTATGTTTTTCTTGTGATTAATGTGTGAGGAATAGTGGATGGTATTTCATTAGGAAAGTGGTTGAAATGATTCACCTATTATACGGAGTGGTATGTTAGTGTTGTATACGTGGAGAAGGTCCTAGAGTGGATGTAGTGACATCATGACATCAATAATGGGATTTTCATGAACATGTTTAATCCCCCAGGAAGGCTATGTGGTCCTTATATGTGGTAGTTAATCGAACCAGGCATTGGATTCAGGCATTCGTTAGTACTGAGAGGAATCGACGATGCCTATGTGATATTAAAAAATTTTAAATAAAATCCCTGATAATGGCTAATGGTAATGAATTATAAGTGTTACAACCTTATAGTAAGTAAGAAATGGATATATATAAGTGTATTGGGGTGACCTGAAAATTTAATTAATTGTTATTTTTTGGGGTTATGTTATGTAGTGGCATTCCAATAGTGAATCTGACCATGTTTCAATAATAGAAATTGGTTTTGAGGTTGGAACATGTTGTCTTATTATTATATATCGATGGAAGAGGTATTGGGATTTTAATGTAGAATGGTACAATAGTTCATAAAGAGGGATATAATAATAGAGGATACCCTGGTTATAGAGATTCAAGGGAGGTCAGGGAATTACATCAGTAGGGGATTCAGATGATGGTTGTATGAATCAATTGAAATGGGAATGTTGAATATAGTACACCTATGGTTTAATTTTATAATATAAAGTGTTTCTTGGAAATGGAGACTTTCTTGAAAGAGTTTATGTAGTTTTTAGTCTGCAAAGGGATGAAATGGGCAAGTCCATTCTTAGTGGTTTTAGCAAAAACGTGGAAATCCATTATTGGGGAAGAGTTCATGTTTGTTGTTTGGGCATGATGAGGAGGAAAAATCATTAGGTATGATTTTAAGGTTGAGATGTGGTTTCATTGGTCCCATTTTTGATGAGGGATTTTCTTAACACCAAAAAATGGTGGTGGTGAACTGTGGAATTGGTTGTGGATTACCATAGTGGGAATGTAGTAATTTATTGATTTAATTGGTGTTTATAGTGGGATGGAATTAGATATAATTTCTCTTGGTGTTGCGGTATCTATGATGGGTGTTATCTCAGGTTTTTACTAGTTAAATACATTTAGATAAAGGTTGTGTTTGGGTTTTTCTTCACATGTTCATAAATGGAGTGAGGCCATTGGGCCTTGAGTTTCAGTCTAAAGTATATTTGGAAATGTGGTTGGAATATGAGGATCCCTATGGTGATGTCATGATTGGTCTTCCATTATAATATTAAAAACTAGGTGAAATTTAGATATGTTATTTCATCCATGAGTTTTGGAGGAGAGCAAGACTAAGGTTCTCTGATTGGATATCCTCGGAAGGAGTATAGTTCTTTGTTGATATCCTCTTATGTGGTGGTGAAGTAATGTTACTGGGACCATTATTTTGTGTTTTATGTGAATAATAACAATTTTAGGTATATGATTCTTTGGGGAGAATTGGGGTTGTGACGTTGAATCATAGTGGGAGAATGTTTTTTCTAAAATGATTGTTTCCTTGGTCTGATGTTTGTTATAGTGTGACCATGTTCATGGAGAAAAATGGAATATAAATGTTTAATGGTGGGACATGGACCGCCCCTTAACCTCAGAGACATAGTGATTCTTGAGATGTACCACTTGGGGACAAGCTATTATATGGTGTTGAGGAACTAATATCTTGAACTTGCGTGGGTGTACACCCCTACATAAATTTATGCTAAACATACATTATTGTGTATAATGAAGTGTCTCTTGGGTGTATGTGATGTCTTGGGGGGTTTTATAGGTTGTGGGAAAAAATATATGAAAAAAGAGGCTAAAGAGTGTGCATTTTTTGATTCGTGCATTGTTAGTAACAACCTTGCAGCTTTCCAGAGAAACCATGGGGACAATCCTCATTCTGGATAGAGGCAGATACGTGGTCAATATATATTTTTTCAAATAGGGTGGGTTTATATATAAAACTATGTGGTTTTTCCCCTATTTAAAAGAGGTATCCACATGGTTTGTGCACAGTTTGGCTAACTGTGCGGCCAAATCACACAACCCATAAAAAGTGGTAACATCATGTTTTTCCTCTCGACATTTAAGGGTTCTGACATGAAAATATCACGTATTACTACTACAATAGATTGGGTATCAAAACAAAAAAATATAGACTTATGAGAGATTATTCTCCCTCGATTCTAGGTCATTAATAGAGTGTTGGGTGAAAATTGATGACTTGGGTGATTCTAACAGTCCTCCCCCTTCCTTTTTTCTCATTAGGGCTTGAAGAATCATTATATATCTTCAAAATCTCTAAAACCCACATTGTTTCCAAAATAAACTATGTTGTGGATTTAATAGGTTTTTTAGTTTTAGTCATGGTTGGATGTTATCTAATGTTTGTCACAGGTAATGAGGTTGGTGGTATTAATTATATTTCTTATAGCCTGGATGTGTTATATGTATCTGTACTTGTGTCAAATCAATGACTTTCTTTAGTTTGATATATTGGGTTGATGAATAGGAATTTTTGCCGTTGATTGATGGGTGTAACCCTTCACACACACCTTTGGTTTTATTAATGTTGTGAGATTAAACATAAGGATACCCAAGGGGTATGTATAACCCTTGAAAATGATGGAGTAATCAAATTAACAATGAGATGGGGTAAATAAGAGAATGAATGAGTTATAAATTATGGAGGTTTGGTTAAAAGTTAAATTGATATGATTTAATGTCAGATTTTTTGAAATGTATAAGGCGATTTTGATATTGTTTATATATTTCATTTTCAATTTGGATCGGAATATGGTTTTTAAATAAATAATAGGATGTTTTAGAAGAGGTAAATATATAAATAAGAAGGTGTTAGCCCTTAGGTGATTTAGAAAGTGGTTTTCCTTATAGATTTCAATTGATTATTTAGAATAATTTCATGATTCCTGTTTTCTGATAACTCATTATTGTCTATTTATAATGTTTGGAAATGGAAATGAAATCCATAGGGAATGGTTTAGTTTTCAAAGAGCATAACCTATTTTTTAGGGGGGTGTCAATATGATTTTAATGAATATATTAACTGGTTTTTCATCATGGATTGTGGAATGGATTTGATGTAAAATGTTTTTTAGTAGTTAATATGAGATAATATTACATTTGGTATAATGGTAGGGTTGTTTAATGAGTTTGGGTTTGTATGTGGTATATGTGTTGAAATGAGCTATGTCATGTAAATGGTAAATGTTTTTTGGTTAAAGAAGCATATATGAATGGGTTGGTAGTAAGTACTATATTTACATGAGGTTCTCTAGCCATGGGTTTGGTTAGACTAAGGATCTAAAACCAACTCCTAGAATGCCTAGGATAAAGATTTTGAATAGGGTTCTATTCCCCTAATGGTTTCATTTAATGAGACTACATATAATGAGAATCTTAGATATGCGTTTTGTGATTTATGTTTTGGGTGTCAGACAAAATATATATGATTCCATGTTAATAGAAATGGTGTGTTTTTGGTTGTTAGACTGAGGCTCTATTCATCACAAACACATGTACATGTATTGATGACTGAGGCACTGCGATTTTTGGGTAAATTATAGTTATTATTTCCCATTGTGTTTTATAGTGGATAAACCATTTTCTATAGATTATTCCACTAGTGTGACCAGAGATAGTTTAGTTGTTTGGTTTTCCTTACATAAATTGATTGATAAAATTGTTTATCAGTAATTTTTTATAATTTCAATCTTATTCTTGATTAAATTTGGCTAAATTGGTAATTGTTAAAAGTAAAACATGATCCTCTCCTTTTTGTGTTTATTTATTACATATGTTTCCCTATATACTCTATTGCACATTCCTCTTATTTTTTTATAAACCACTGGTGGTGGCTTACTGAGTTGTACTCACACCCTTCTCAGGCCTCTTTGGAACTTACGTACTCGAGTAGAAAGTACAAGTATCTATTATCGGTTTATGATATGGAAATGGTGTTGTGTTTATGCATAGATGGTAGGGTTAGATCATCATTTTTTTGGATAAGGTAGGGACTTTGTACCATTTTCAGCATCATTTTTATTTTTGGTGTGAGAAATTTTAATTTTTGAACTGCCTAACATGTCATGTATTAATCATATTGTTATACTATGTGCTCCTTGGTTACTTGTTGGAAATTTCCAAATGTTATCGATTTATTATGTTCACGCATTTTTTATATATGTTCATATAATTTCTATTTTTTCATGACTCTAATAAGATGTTATAATCCCCACAAAGATTCTCCATAGATCTGTACTACTAGTTGGTCGGCTCGACCATATAAGGTGGTGCTCATAAGGTCATGTGATGACTGGCTCGGGGCCCCAGGTACATTTTCCATTGAGTTGAGATGTTACAATTTTTTTCTAATAATGAACTAAATTTTATATCTGTGGTAATATTTTAGAAATATTTCTATTCAATGGATTTTTGGAAATGTTTCTAAGTCATTTATCACCATTAGGTTACTGTTTAACTATTTTCTAACTTCATTTTTACCTTAATTGATGTAATTAAATTTAATTTCTTTATGTATTTTTATTAGTACTAACCAAGTTAAAAATACGATAAATTTTATCTATTTTATATTCCAAATATGGAATGTATCTTTTTAAAATTTTATTCCCAATGGTGAATGAGTTTTTTTTAAATAATCCCAAATACATAATGAGAATGTTGGTTTTTAGGGTAAAAATATCAAAAGATTAAGTTTTTTAATATCCAAATTTCATGTTTATTTGATTAAATGTATATAAAATGGATTAAATGATATAAATGTTGTATAATTATTACATAAAAAGAATTAATATTATAATTTAACAGTTTAAATTATTTATACAAAAAACAGTTTTAAATTATCATCCAGTATGTTTCATTTTTCATAAAAAATGAATCATAATAGAAAAATAAAACAAATATCCCAAATTAAAATCGATATTCCTATAGAAAAATAATTCATAATTATTAAATTATATTTTTTAAATGTGTCAAAATATAGTTTAAAATTTAGGTGGCTATAAAAGGTGGTAAGACTTATATTTTTAAATATATAGTTTTTAATGGTTATAATTTGATTTTTTTATTATCATATCCAGATAAAATTTATTGAATGAACTTAAAAACATATTATTAAATGAATATAATAAAATTTCCATTAATATATTTCAATAATAATTATAATTATCAATTATTAAGATAAAATGACAACCTGGTAATAGTTTATTTATATAAAATAACATACATTATATTAATTTGTTATTTATTTTCCTTTATAAATACTTTAATACTAATCTATTTATTTTATAAACATGTTTAAACAATATTATAATAATTTAATAAATCTCATTCATTCAATCTATTACAACATATGGGTGATAACTCTCATAATAACGTTAAGAGTAAATTGTGGTCCATTAAGACTCACGCTTTTTTGTAACATTAGTTTTCCAAGGAACTCGATGTTTCATGAAACACATGATGAAGTTGGTGTTGTGATAGATAAAAGAATAAATATGTATTATGGGTAATGAAATATATTTATAAACATAAGATAATTTAAAAAATATATTTTATAAAATCTCATGAAATTTTAGAAATATTGTAGCATTAAATAACTTATTTAAGTTTAAATGGTCACATATTGTTATGAAAATTATTGGAGTCGTGGAGACATGATGGGTCAATGGATGATTAAAAAGATGAAAAATGAACAACAAGAAGACAAAAGACCAAAATATTTATGTGTTTTCTGAAAATAATCTACTTCCATGGAGAGGAATTAATTTCACTAGTTTTAGCAGCACAAAATACATAAATATCACAAATTTTTGCAAACAAATATCCATGCCTAAAATATGCTAATACAAAAATATAAACTATTATACCACTCACTGCAAAGAAAGGGTGCACTAATAAATTAAAATGTGGATGGAAATATATAGCACTACATTTTCTCGCCCATCCAAGTACAATTTGTTATAGTAGATGGTGGATGGAACTCTATGGAGCTACTAAATTGATGTCCCCAATGTATATACTAAAACAATTCATTGATGGTTTAATATGATTAGCTTTTCTATAGTTGATCTGATTTGTTTCATGGTGCGCATTATGGGTAGGAATCCTTCACCCCAATAATTAAGCTAAGAGTATCATAACACACCCATCTAAGACATATATCTTTTTTTATTTTCGGTATAACGATGATTCATTCGATAAAATGTCACTGATTAGTGCTTAATTAATTTTTGTTTTTTTACACACATCACATCCTGGTATAGTTTTACTTAATATTATGTATATATAGTGGTTCTATGACATGAAATTAGTTATATTGTACACATTATATTATTATATAACTATAATGATGGTTTTATGGCCAGACATGAAGGCGGTAATAGAAAATTAAAACTCATCATCCACAAAGGAGGTGAATCAACATATTATGGGTGATAATATTTGTTTTTATGATTATAGTTAAAAAGAAGAGATTTGATGATTTATATTCCATTAACACAATAAAATTACATTTTATACACTATAATGTAGTTATCATGTCTCTTTATATTGGGGGTGGTTGAGGATAAGATATAAGAAAGATTGAATTTTAAGAGAAGATTGAGGATTTTACATCTTGGATGTTTTCTCCATGAGGACCTCTTTAAAGAACATTGTTTTGGGGTTTTTAGAAAACTATCAAGACAAGGTCATGTAGAAGGGTCTTGGTAAATTTATTGGTATGAATATTGGAAATACCCAAACCATAGATGGTTTATGGAGAATGGTGGTATTCATTAGGGGGGAGAGGGGTGTTTTTTATTATTATATTGAATAATTTATTATTTGGTGTAAAGACAATCAATAGAATTTATTATTGTAACTATATACAATAAATAGTTCATGTTAGTTTGAGATAATGGTTTATTACATCATCAATGACTCAAAAACGCTTGCATTTGTCTTAAAATGTTAAATACCATAAATTAGTGTATTTCAGTATTCACAAAAAATTCCACTGTTTTAGAAAAATCCCAAAAACTCAATACGACCAGTTTTGGATGTGTAGATTTCAATAATATAATCCTTTTAGTGTAAATTATTTTTCAAAAATAATAAATTTAATTTTCAAATAAAATCATTATTTATTTGAAAAATAAAAAATTCAAAAATTAAATTCAAATATATAAATTTCTAAATTTAATTATTGTCAAATAAAATTATCTATTATTTATAATACAACATAATATTAATTAATGGAATCATTTTATAATAATAAATTATCCATTAAATCGGAATACTCATTATATAATTTAATAGAAAATATCGTCATTTAAAAAAAATTAAAATAACACATTTCACTTTTTTAAAACATTTATTTAGTACTTTAAACACATAAATATATCAAATTATAGTTAATAAGAGTCCGAAATATAATTTAACACAGTCATGGGTGAGGTCACTAATCTATAGGCTAGGTTACTATTCATAATCATTAAATTACTATTCTAGCGGTCGGGTTACTATTATAATGTTTTGATTTATAATGGTAATATGTGTTCACTACATTTTTTAAATATATCTCATTCCATTAATCCATTATTCAATTCTATATTCTCACAAGATAATATATATATTCATATTCATAATTAGTATTTTATTATTAAAATTACATTTTATTTCAACATATATGTTCAAGAGTGTTTTCATTCAAGTATATTGAGCATATCCAAATAATATTAATCTCATTATCTCATTTTTTATTTAATATCCTACTATAATATTTGGAATTATTAATCGTTTAATTGGTAACTAATTAATCATTATTTATTTATGATTATATTTTTTTGGTTTTTTATCTATCTGATGTATAATCTTTATACTATATGACATAATTATAAGAGGATAAATTATATTGATAAATTTTGGGGTAGTTACATTCTTACCCCCTTGTAAAATTTACACTTAATTTTTTTATATACTAAGGTAAAAATGGGTGATAATACGTCTCATTCATTACTTTTATCAGTTCACATATATCATCATTTTAATTATGGTTCTTACCTATTTTCTTGATCATGTGTGTAGTAATGGTGTAGAATACTTATTCTTTATAGTCCATGATCATCACCAGATGCTCCTCGTATGAGGGAAAATTTTTCAACTATATTATCTCTAAATTGAGTTCATGTGGTGGATTTATTATGTACCTCCTCAAGAGGGAAATGTGGAATAAATTATGTACTTAATTCATGGTTGATGGAAGTGCAAAGTGATAGGACACATATATGACGAGATCAAGAATCAAAACAAGATTGATGTATATTAGGCTTATCTTACCCTTCTTCCCCTATATAAATAACTTTTTCCATGGATGTATGCAGATGAACTCCATGTCTCCAACCTCAATCATCATGTCTCATTGAGAATTGTATACATATATCTTCTATTGAATTTGGGTTTCCCTAATGATATATTGAATGGTTTTCAAACATTCTTCAATTTCTTCCACTATTTAATGTCTGAGTAGCTTATGTTCACTTACTTCATCCCAAAAATTTTTGGTTATACATACCTTTACATTAATTTCACTATATGGATCCATTTTCAATATGGTGTGGAAACTATTATTGTAAGAGAATTCGACAAAACAACAATGTTGGAGAAATTTCCCATTCAATTCCATCGATAATGCTCTCAAAATGACATCTAATCACTGAATGGTATGTTTATAATGTCCTCCCCATTGAGGCTGAAAATCCATAATAAATTTCATCATTGTGTTTAGATAATATAGTAGATTGTTAAAAAAATAGGCACTTTAATCTGGGATCTCGATCAGATACACTATGTAATGGTATTACATACAGCCTCCCCACTTCTATTAGGTAAATCCATCGATTATTATCGAGTGAGTAGTCCTCTAAAATTATAATAAACTGTGATTACTTTTTACAATGATCTATAAAAACCCATATAGAATTAGTTACTCATTATGCTTATGTATGTCCAATGACAATGTCCATGTTGATGTCTTCCCATTTCCTCGTTTTTATGTGTAATGTTTGCATCATCTCCATAGAATTTTTAAATTTATCCTTCATTTGAAGACATTTCAGGAAATTTGATTTATATTTAGTGATATCTTTATTTATATTTTCTCACCAATAGTTTTCTCTGAGGTCTTGGTATATATTCGTGCTCCCTAGTTGGATTGAGTAGGTCCAACTATGTGAATCATTCAAAATATCCCTATTTATATCCGGATTTCATGGTTCACATTGTCATTACTAAAATTTTATGACTCCTTCCTCATCAATTTTGAACTTTAAGTAGTTACCATTTCTAATGGATTCCACCTTCTTTTGAACTCTGATGGGGTTACTTCCTTTATGATGCCCATTTCCATCCTTTGGAAGTCTATGAAGAGAGGACCCTTCTTCATTCCCATCATTAATAATTTTGCTGGATCTTTTTTAAATATGTCATCATTCAATTTATTTTATTTAAAATTACGGTATTTTATTGGGTACTTTTAATCCTAGATGATCTATTGAATTTTTTTGGGGTTTATATTATTCTATTTCTGTGTGACTATATATTATGGAATATTATTATTAGCATATATCTCTTATTTCTCCCCATATAAATAGTTCTTTCGTATCCTCAATGAAATGATCACAACATCAAAATACAGATCAAGTATGGGAAGGGTTTTCTCATTAAAAATCATTTTCATTAAAGAGAATGATATCACATTATAATTTTGAATATGTAAATAACCTAAGTCCACCATTGAAACATCATGGTTTACCAAAAAGTGTTCCTCGCTTATTATCTTGTGGAGGTACCAGTGCAATGATAAGACAATTTTTCAACTACTTGAAATTGTATTCAAATTCAATGTTCTAGAAAAACATTACTCCCTTCTAAGTCATCATGGTTTGTTGGTCTGATAGTGGTGATATGTTATTTAAAAATATTTTGTAACACCCAGCTAGACCCAATATACTATGGATAATTATTAAATATGTTGGCCAAGGATAAAATTTTATTACCTTTTTTAGAAGGGTGCAATGATATCCATTTGCTAGTAATAACATTCCCCAATAATGATACGTCCTCCCACAATAAGATGCATTTATTGCAGTTCACATATAGATTCTCTTTTAAAACAGTCATTATCATATTATTCAAGTGATAATCAAGATCATCAATTCTGTACCCAAAAATTTTCAATGTAATATCTAAAAATTGCCATCTGTAGGTCCATGAAAATGTCTACAAATTATTGACTCTTAATGGAATCATTATGAACTCATGGGGTATATAAATAATTCTAAAGGAAATATTGGGTATAAATTCCTTATTAAACAATAATTTGAGATATCTTGACCGAAGGTCCACATTAGAGAAATACATGGAAATATTTAGTTTATTTAACAATTCATCTACCCATGGAGGTGGACAATTATTCTTTATCATGTATTTTTGGATCATGATAACCAATGTTGAGGAAAATTGATTCATAAATTTTATTGATGAAGGGAACTGGAACAAACCAAAATGATGCATTCGGGAAACCCTTATCTAGATTATCTTGTAACTTCTTCTTAAATAATTCCATGTAAATGGGTTATATACTAATATGAATGTTTTATATTGGAAGATATTTGGGTATATGTTCAGTTGATATCTCAAAATTTCAGTCAGAAAGAAGACCAAACAATTCTCTAGGGAACATATTTGTTTAGTCCCTCACAAAGTGATTGTTTTTATCATGATCATATACATTTTACCAATCATTTGGGATAGACAGTATTTATCGCAGGGTAATTATATAAAAAATTTATTTGATTATTCTACTAGGGATTCATCTTTCTCCTCACAATTGTACAATATTAGAGAACGTCTAAAGATGTGGAGTGTCATATCTATTTCTCAATAGTTTATAATGGATTTTATAGAGATACCAAATACATGAACTATATAGTGACAAACTCCACCAAATGAAGTAAGATGATATTTTTTTGGGGATATTTTCCAAAAAAATTGATGAAGGAGGTGCTATATATTTTTGATGCAATAGTTGTCACACTTTCTCTTCTCACAAATAACTCGACTACCATATTTTGAGGTGCTTTTTTATTAGTACTACTAAACATGAAAAATATACATGAATTCATTGAGCTAGAGTCAAATAGTACATTATCTATTCTTTATTTATAATCAATGTACAAGACACCACATCATTTTCATACTCCACCTCACATGTGGTGATAGTATAATTCCTTCTTATTTTCATTTAGGGGTTCTTTGTTGATTGTCTCCAAAAACCTATGGATTAGAGAATTGTCTTGTATAATTCATTTTTTACTTGAAATTGAAACACTATTGTAAGCTGAGTATTCATATAAAACATCCATTATCCTTCTAAATTTATGTGCTTCTTCATATCTCAATGGGATTGATTAGCCTTATTATTCTGTTTTCACATTAGAAGCATCTCTAAGTTCCATTTGTTAAGTTTCCAAGATGATTTTTCAACACTTTTGAGATGTGGGACGATGTGTTTTCTTTCTTTTATGGTATTCATATGACGATCCACCCATATTAAATCCAAATTTTTATTTTTTATCTCCTAATCCACCAAACCACTGAGAGTCACCAATCTCTGTCTCATTATTAAGGGAACAAAAAACAATCCTATCCTACCTATGAGAGTCTAAAATCATGTAGGAATTATATAGACATGAATTTATTACATTATAGAAGAGAACCAAATTTATTTTTTGTATTCATGAAATATCCCAATGTGTATTGTTCAATCATTTTGATGTTTTCCTCAAACACCCTAATAATATTTTGTTTTTTTCATCAGTTTGAGGAACTGGATATGCATATTTAGACATAGTATTCAGGAAAAATATTTATTGAAAAATATTTTTCATTAATTTTTCCCTATTAATGTAATGAATTTTCTATTTAGACACCATGTTTGTTATAAATTTACACCACTAATCATTTTACCTATCAAATGGTAGACCACCATCATGAATTTATCTACATTACATCCATGGATAATAGAAAATATTGGCTCAAAGGAGTAAATCCATATTCCAAAAAATGGGGGGGAGTAGAAGATACACTAATGATTTGATACCCTCATCCCATAAAGACTATAATACAACATTCCCTTTCATTGGATAAGTATGGTTTTCCATATAGTTCATGTTTTTATTCATATCATTACCCATTTGACCAAATATTTTTTAAAAGTTATGCACTCCCATTCCAATCAATTTTGGAATATAATTACTGAAATAATAACATTGTCTATAACATTTGTTGTTATCATAAGTTACACTATTTCTCTCTATTAGATAAATAAAAAAATAAAAATTATGGGTAATGAATATATAGCTAATGATCACATAAAAAGGAAACCATTAATGTAGAAGTAATGAATTATAACTGAAAATTGTATCGAAACATATGATCCCGTATGATACAATTTAGGATATCCATGGAGATATAATTATCAATATGGTTCTCAATAATGTGTTCTAGTCCTAACTATAAAAATAACAAGACCTTTGTCTGATACAAACTATAGATACCATATCAATTTACACATATTATTACATATATTTAAGAATTATTATCTATAAAATATGAACCTACGATCAAAATATCTAGTGTATTTGAATACTAGATACATAATTAGAAAAAATGATACCAAAATAAATCATATTTTTATTAATATCTGCAATGAACACCTAACATCCTTTTACATCCTATATCATCATAAGACAACCTATGGAATGCACAGTAAAGAGGGATGATCTGAAAATCCTAGTATGTTTATATGTTTTGAGAGACTCATAGTACATGTGTTAGAATGCATAATATGATAACATATAATAAATAGATAATGAATTAAAAATATGGAACCATAAAATATAAAACATAGAATCATATGTTCATGGTAATATTTAATGGAGGAAACAATACATATGTTGAAACCTATATCAGTCAAGGGTAACATCCAAGACTATATCACATAGCAGACAAATTACCATAATAGAGTAGGATTACTCTTTAATCTAATACAAAACGTCTCATGGGATAAATCATTACACAATACATATAAGAGCTATCTAGGCATAACAATCATAAAACGTTCATGAATATGTGATCCACATGAATAATCAGAGATAAGGAATAAAAATATGGTTTAACCATGGAAGGAAATGGGTTCCATAATCATGCCATAATGCATAAAAAAATTTCTTATCATAACGGTATACATGAAAGAATGAATTTTAATTATCTTTTGAAAATTCATAAGGTAATAATATAATAGATAATTAATAGTGATGTTCAATTGAAGTGAAAACATAAAAAATATTGGTTAGGTTACTTTAAAAATACTCCACTTAAGAGTAATTGTTAAAAATGTAATAAAGAGTTTTTACGGAATTATTATTTCCATAAAAAATAAAATAACTATTTTTCATGATATAATGATTTATTTTAGAAAAACATTTACATGTTAAAATAGTTTATGGAGTGTGCATTAAAATGGGTGACAAACATAAGAGTTTCCTTTCATTAGGATTTCTTATCAGGAGGAATTATAAAGGGAATATTTTAAAAGATGTATTTCCCCCTAACAAAGATGAATAGATCTATTAAAAATGATTTAAACAATTCATATAATTTATGATATGTATATAAGATGAAAGGACAAATACATTCAAGTATAAATAGAGAATATGTAATGTTGGATCGATTGTAAGATAGATATGAAACTAATTGTAGTATCCAACTGTGGTGTAGATACTCAATGTACAAGAGTGGGGGTGAATTTTATACTTTAAAAAATCATTAAGAAAAATTGGAAGAAAAAAAATTCACAACACCTCTAAGTTCTAATAACTTGCTTGATTTTGGATAGGTAATTTCGAAAAAGAGATTCTGGATATGAAACTTATCAAAATTTTACAATAAAAAAGATTATACCTTAAGATGTATAGAATCCTATTTAAGTCTAAGGATGTACAAGATAGTTATACATTCCTCAGTAACTAAAATTACAGTAGAAAAAAACATGAAACCCTACAAGTAACAAGTTGGAAATCTTTTAACCCAAAGAGTAGGGTATCCAACAACCTTGGATAAAGGTTCATTGATATATACTTTCATGAAATCTTGTCTGACCCAAACTCAGGTAAGCCCTCAATCTGAAGATTGTTATCTATCTTGATATCCCCGCAAGCCCTCGATTTGTAATGAAATCGGCACCTCTGACTTCACAACCCAAATTATCTAATTTTAATGAAATCACACCTCTGCACAAAACAATTCTGTACGAATCAAAGTTTGAACAAGTCGTTCAAGATTTCTTCAAGAATCCTAAGAGTGTATAAGATTCCATATTTCTAGAAATCACATCAACATCATGTACGCTCTATATTGGTCAACATTTTTTTATGATCTTTCAAATGAGCTCTTATTTATCGGCACAACTTAAACGGTCGGCTCCCTCCTCCAATGCTCATATTTTTCCCTGAATTTTGGAGGTACCTATACACGTGTCACTCAAACAACAGTTAGTTAGTAATTGGATGCATTACATCGTTTTATAACCAAAACATGTGTAAGAAAAGTTATTGTTACTTATGCAAATTCATTATTTAGAGTGTAAGAAAAAATGAAAGCTCGGAGTCTAATAAAAAATCCATTTGCAGTCTATAATATAAGGGTATTCGGATTAGGTTTTCTAAAGAATTCGGAACCCAAATTTTATAGAATTTTGGAGTCTGAATTTAATGGATATTAGGAATCTAGATTCGTAAGAATTCAGAACCTGATCTTAGAAAGTTCAGAATCATAATTCATAAGAATTCATAGTATGAACTCAGAAGAGTTCAAAGTCGTAATTCCGATTGTTTGGAGTCAGAACTCATAAGACTTCGAAGTCTGGATTTAGAGAGTTTGGTGTCAGAACTCATAAGAGTTTGGAGTCGAAATTCAAAGAACTCGGATTCAGAACTCATAAGAGTCCGGAGTCTGAATTCAGAGAACTCGGAGTAAGAACTCATAAGAGTTCAGAGTCTGAATTCAGAGAACTCGGAGTCAGAACTCATAAGAGATCGGAGACAGAATTCAAAGAACTCAGAGATAGAACTCATAAGTGTTAGGATTCTGAATTCAGAGAATTCGATGAAAGAACTCATAAGAGTTCAGAGTCTGAATTCATGGAATTCAGAACCTGAATTCAGATCGTGGAAACATAATGCTTTATATCATAATATATATATGATTCTGAGGTTTTGGATACAAAACCAAATATTAAATTTAGACAAAATGAACAATTAAAGACATGGTAATGATAAATTTAATTGGGGAAGGAAATTTTCCTTATGAAACTAAATTATGTGATAAATGAAATTTTCTATAAGAGAAGGTGTTTATGATTTTCAAAATAAGATGGAATGCAATAGTTATAAGGAAACCTTATTGACTCAACCATATCACTGTTTTTAGAAAGCACAAACATCATTAAGAAAAAGAATATAATGACTTAGAAAATATTTTTCTACACTTTGAAAATAAAAATTATCTCCCATAACACATGAGCTATGATGAGTATAAATAACCCCCCCCCCCTTAGGCTTTGGAACACTAAGGATCATATTCTAGATTTCTATAATGTTATTTTTTATTATCTTGTATATGGAAATAATTGTAATTAAAAACCCCACTTATATAAACTCCCCCTTACTTAGGGATATTTTTTCTTGTTGTAGAATTATTTTATAATTCTCCTCCCATGTGATTTTAAAAAAGGAATTTGAGGGAATCGAAAAGTAATTATGGTACCTGAAATATTTTTACGACACTGTAAAAAAACAAGAAAACAAATATTTTATTAGGATAGGAAAAATATATAAATGAAATGGAAAATACATTAAACGATCATATTGGGTCTATCATCTTTCCTTTTCCTTCGGAATTAGCTTCTTCACAATTGTTTTGAGCATCATGAGCTTCTTGTGATGTTCCTCATCTCTCTTCAGAATCTGAACTAGATCCTCTTCTTTCTTCTCTAAGGCTTTGATTCTATCTTCAAGAGACTTATGAGTCTCTGCTTGAGCCTTCCAAACTTCTTCTTTCTTGACATGCTTTTCTTCATTACAATCTAAAGATCTCTTTCTCTCTTACAGCTTTGAGACACTAAATACTATTTCCCATTTAAAACCCTTACATCTTGAATATTAGAATTCTATTACAGAGTCATATTTTCATCAAAACTAGTTGAGATATCCTTGATCTTTCCATTTTCAATGTCAAAATCCTCTTCGACACCATCTTGGAACTCATCCAGTTCTCTTATGCCATATACTATTTTATTTAACCCGCTAACGATGTTATTCAAATAAATTTTGTGGGAATTGTAGTTAATGATGAAATTCTTGAAATCAGCCTCAAGATTTACACATTTATCCATTACTCTGGATACTGAATCTGATTACTGGTTCATGGTGTGTTGAAGCATCTGACAACTTCATCCAATGCTTGGAAAAATTGGAATTGTCCCAACAAGCATCTTCAATGACTTAACAATGAAATAATGTCCAAGGGATGATAATTCTGAATCTGAAACTTTTCTAGGTGAGGGCTATTTTTCTTGCTCAGCATGTTTTCTCTTTGAAGATCCACCAGCTTCCTTCTTCTTTACAACTGCTATACTAGGTGTATCAACAACCACCTATTTACCATTATCAGCTTTCAGAATGTCTCCCTTATCCGGAGATTTATTTTCACTGTCAGATAGATGAATAATATTATATTCATCTATATCTTCTTTCTCAAATCTTGCCTCTGCATCCCCAAGATGAATGAAGTAATTATTAGATCTTTCTTCCTCAGAGAGCCTATTCACTTCATCTTCTCCCTTATTATCCTCTCCATTCCCAACATTCCCAGTTGTATCCTTCTATGAGGATTCTGCTTCAATGGTTCGCATTGATAGCTTCTCGGATGGAATTTCCTTGTCATGGAAATCTTCTACTTGCTTAAAAAAATATTTGGTGTCACCACTACTTTCAACATCTTCTTCAACTCCTTCGACAAATTCTTTTTCTTAAACAACCTTTTCATGGATTCTTTATAGAGTGACGAATTTCTTACATAGAGTCTCAAGTAAATATTCTACCAAGAAAGAGTCTGGTACCGGAATGATCTCTGATGCTTTATCAGTATCCTTCGTAATGGATTTCACTATCTTGACTTCAATAAACTTCTTCTTTAACTTCTTTTCTTTATCATGATTTTCAAGCTCATCAGCTGTCTTCTCTTTTAAGGAATTTGTTTCAGCAGGATCCAAACCCAATCTTGCCCCCCCGAAATTCATATTTTTCTTATCTTCCAACCACTTTGCTACAACCTTATCAGGATATGCTTTTTTTCTTCTAAGGTTTTGGAGGACAGGACTGAGATTCCTTAGATTTTGGGGTTTTTATTCCGCTTCTACTTCTTTCAACTTCCTCATCTTTCCAACCTTTTTCTATGGTTCAACCACTTCTTGTTTTTTTGGAATAGATTTAGCATTTTCTTCAGGTAGTTCATAAAATTCTTTGGAATCATTAGAAAAACAAATTTTCATCCTGTTCAAATTATCGTCACTGACTAGAAAGACTTTTCAATTCTATGGCTTTGAGATACAGGGAATTTTAAAAGTTTTTAAGCACCGAATAATTAACATGGAGAGAATGGCTGGACACATGATTATCTGAGCCTTCAAATTTACATTCTTAGTATTCTCAATCATAATGAGATTATGCTTAACCAAATTGATCATCCATAGATTTACCATGAAATCCAAGATATACTTTTCACTTTTTATCAATTTATCTTTTTCACCTTTTCTAGGAATTATGAATCCCTTAACCCATAATTCGAGAATCCGATGATTTGTAGAAAAGTGAGAAATAATTAGATTCTTGACATATGTAAGACCTAGGAACTATATAGAATTCACCTTAACAAATATTACGTTAACATCTAGAAACCTTTGAGAACATAACATAGCTTCCCCTTTGTATAGAATTCCTACCAAATTAGCTGCCTTCGTTTATGAAAGTGAATAAGTCTTTCCATAGCTTTTGAATGAAAACTTCTCTCTGCCTTCTTATTTAATGAAACTGACTGACTCATAAAATTCAATTAGAAAAACTAGATAAACTAAATCTTGATCTCCCGACTTCGATATGCAAACACAAGCCCATCCATTCAGTTTAATGTTCCTTGATATTGTAGAATCATACTTGTTGAAGAATTTTGGATGCACCAACCTTTCTTTATAGACACGCCACCCCGAAATTTACTTAACTGTAGACAAATATTTTTGAGAGGATTCTTCTATAGACATTCGGAATTGAGAATCCTTTGAAAATATAGAATGGGATTTTGTAGAAGGGCATGACTTCAACACGTGAGATCTTGATATTCAATGTGGGACAACCATCGGTGGTTTTTTATATAGGCATTTGATGCGAAAGTTCTTCTTCGAAACTCAATCCAAGGGATGAAAATCCTTTTGATCAGATATAACGGTTGATATGATAGCCACAAGGAAATCATAGATCAGATCTTTTGAGGTCTTTCTAATAAAAACATTCGGATATAAGGGAAAAAATAATAAAAATTTAAAAAAAAACTACCAGAAATTAAAGGATGATTATGAAAACATAGGAAAGGAATCATACCTTTTAGATTTCTAGGAAGATTATTCATTGTGAGGAAAATATTTCTTGAAGAACTTTAGATTCTGAAAAACTTTTTATTATGAACAAATTTAAAAAACTTGCTAAGAATTTTTATAAGATCTTCATTAGAAGAACATAGAAAATCATCATTACGAAAATTTTGGAAAATCATCATTATAAGAACTTCTTCTCTAGAATATTCCTTCTCTAAATTCTCATAAATTTTACAATTTTTTCCTTCTAACAACTTGTAAAATGTAGATACATCTGCAAAAGAAGGTATTTCATCATTATCTGAAGTTGAAGTATCTTTTTTGAAGTAATATCTTCAGAATAAAAATTCTATTAAAGAGATAAATTTGTTAAAGCCTCAGTAGAGTGTACATTGGCCATAAGACATGTATTCGGGAAAGAAGTAGTACCAATGAATCCAATATTTTTCTGTGATGATGATTCATATTCCGAATTTTCACTTCCCGAAGAGTCTCCACAACTACCACTTCAATTATCGTTTTCTTTAATACTTTTCTTGTTCTTCGAGTGATAGAACTTATTCCTGTTTATTTATGAATTCCTTTCCATCTTTTCCTTCATTTTAAATAGAGGGAAATCAGGTGTGATATTACCTATTATTCTATATGCATAACAAGTAACTTCCCCATCTTTCTTCTCTTTTTATTTTCTCTTCTTGAAATTATTTTGATAGTTCATCTATGCTACTATCTTTTTCATTCTACGAGCAAGATTAGCTAAATCAATATCATACTTTTCTATATCACTGGATTCTAACTAAATAACAACTTTCTTTGACTTCGATCTTGTTACTCTTTTTGGATTCTTGGAATTCATAGGATTAGATGTAGTTATAAAAGAAACTCCTCTATTACCATTATTCTTTTTAAAATTATCAGCATCTCTCTTCGTTTTAGTCTCATTCTGAAGAAGAGTTACAAACTGCTCATCTATGGAAATCTGGTTGACTTTCCTGTTATCATCAATTGATATCCTCTTGGACTCCCACTCATTGGGCATAATTTTTTTGATCTTATCTACTATTTCCTCATCCTCTAAACCTTTTTCTCCCATAGACTATAAGCTATTCATGATTGTCATAAACTTTTGATGGACTTTACTTATAGGTTCTCCATAAGGAATGTTGAAGCCATGTTATTAAGCTCTCAACATAGCTCTTCTTGTCTTTATAACATTAGAAGTACCAAAATGTGTCACTTTGAGTTTCTTATAGATAATTTTTGTATATTCACATGAAGATATTTGACTATATATATTCCTCATCATGGAACATACCAATGTATTTTTGACTCTGAAATTTGTTTGATATTCTGATTTCTCCTGATTAGTAAAAGATCTCAATTCCTTATCAGGAATATTATAGTATCCTGTCATCATTAGGTAGTTATTAACTCCAGTTTTAATAACGAATGTATTTATCCTATCTCTCCAGTAGTAATAATCATTTCTATAAAAAATAAGAGGTCTAATAAGATTTATATTATCGATAGAACCAATATTTAAACTTACCATCATAATAAAAATCATGGCCCACAAACTTGTTAGTAATAAAAGTTTTTTATAAATGAATATAACCTAGGCATGGAAAATAGAACTACAATATATCTAATCAAAATACGAATCTGAACTTTATGAGTCTGAAAATCTACTTCCGAAAAAGTGAAGAAGAAGATTTCTATTCTGAATCTAATCGTGAGATTAATTCCTATTCAACCAATCCTCTGATACCAATTGTTAGATCGATAGTATGATAGATATGATATTGGTTGTAGTATCAAACTATGGTTTAGATACTCAATATACAAGGGGAGGGTGGTGAATTGTATACATTAAAAATTCCTTATTGAAATTTTGTACAATCAAAATTCACAACACCTCTATGTTCTAATAACTTGCTTGATTCCATAAATGTAATTCTGAAAATGAGATTCTGGAAATGAAACTTAAAAAATGTTTACAACAACAAATATTCGTCCTTAAAGCGTATATAATCCTTTTTAATCAGAGTACATGTCTAAGGAAGTATAAAATAGTTATAGTTTCCAAAACAACCAAAATTATAATGGAAAACCAACATGAAACACTACAAGTAACAAGTAGTAAATATTCTAACATAAAGAGTATGGTATCTAACAACCTTGGATAAAGCTCCCTTGATTTATACTCTATAAAAAAAATTTCTTACCCAAACTCAGGTATTCCCTTTATCCGATGATTGGTATTTATCTTTCTATCCCCACAAGACCTCGAATTGTAAGGAAATCCGCACCTCTAACTTCACAACCCGAAGTCTCTGATTTAAAGGAAATAGAACCTCCGCAAAATGAAATTCTACACGAAGAAATGTTTGACCATGCCATTCAAACTTTCTTCAGGAGGCCTGAGAGTTTATAAGATCCTCTCTCTCTAGAAATAACATCAATATAATGAAAGCTATAGGTTGATCAACTTGTTATTTTAGCTCTTTAAAATGTGCTCCTATTTATAGGAACAACTCCAATGGTCGGCTCCCTCCTCCAACAGTTATATTTTTCTTTGAATTTTGGAGGGACCTGTACTTGTGTCACTCAAACAACAGTTAGCTAGTAACTAAATTCATGATATCTTTTTATAACTAAAACATGTGTTAGAAAAAATATGGTTACATAAGAAAATTCATTTTTCAGAGTGTAAGAAAAAATGAAAGTTTGGAGTCTAACCAAAAATACATTCAGATTCTATAATATTAGGATATTCAGATTCTGTTTTCCATGGAATTCAGAACCTGAATTTTATAAAATTATGGAGTCTAAATTTCAAGGAAATTCAGAATCTGGATTCACAAGAATTCGGAACTTCAACATAGATTGTTCGGAATCCAAATTCATAAGAATTCGGAGTCTGAACAGAGAAGTGATCGGAGTCTAAATTCAGAGTGTTCGGAGTCAGAACTCATAAGAGTTGAGAGTCTAAATTCAACGAGTTCGGTGTCAAAACTCATAAGAATTTAGAGTATGAATTCAGAGAACTTGGATTTAGAACTCATAAGAGTTCAGATTATGAATTCAATGAACTGAGAGTCAGAACTCAAAATATTTTTGGAGACTGAATTAAGAGAACTCAGAGTCAGAAATCTTAACTGTTCAGAGTCTGAATTCAGTGAAATTGGATTCAAAACTCATAAGTGTTCATAGTATGAATTCAAGGAATTCAGAGTCAGAACTAATAAGAGGTCGAAGTATGAATTCAGAGAATTAGGAACTTGAATTTGGATCATGAAAACAGAATGATTTATATTTATGTATATATATGATTCCGAGGTTTTGGATATGAATCCGAATTTTTCATTTAGATGAAATGAACAATGAAAAACATGGTAATGATAAATTTCCATGGGGAAGGAAATTTTCCTTATGAAAGTAAAACATAGGGTAAAATGATATTTTCCATAGGAAAAGGTGTTTGTGATTTTCAAAATTGGAATGAATGGAAAAGTCATAAGGAAACCTTATTTTCTCAACATGTATCATATGGGAAAATTTGGGTTCACTGAGATCACTTACCATATGTCCTAATGTGATCTACACTTTAACATAATGCCCTAGATAAAAAATAAAATCATTTAATTAAATAATTAATAATTCTTTTCAAATGTATTTTATTTATTATAATTTTATTATTTTCATTGATGTAAAATTGGAAGATTTATAATGACTACTTTTATCCATATAGGTTAGTTTGTTTAAGGATTTATTTGTCGGCTAACTTGTATATATTTTCATATTTTCTTCTCAAATAGGAATAATGATCCAAAACATGAAATACATGGTATTAATAAAATTAATGAAATTTAAATGTTCTCATATATCATTTTAGTACATATGATGATAATTTATTTGATAGAACATGAATGAAAAATTTTTAGTTTATTTTGGTGATTTTTACAGCCATTAAAAAATAGTTTACATTTAATTAAAATTAATTTTATATATTCATTCATGAACAAGATATAAGTTATAATCATGAAATAATAATATTATATAACAATAATAATATGACAAACCATGACTGTAGTAATGGAAAACTAAAACTCAATGTCCAAGAAGATGGTGAACTGACATATTATGGATGATGTTATCGTTTTTAGGATAAATGGAGAAGAGAAGAGATCTAATGATTTATATTCCATTAAAAAAACTAATAATTATAAATATATATTTTATTTAATTTATAATATCTAATTATATTGTGGGGTGATGATAATATAGAAGGAAAAAATAACTTACAATAGAATGTTGAACTATTTTACTAATTCAGTATCTTCTCCTTGGGAACCACCTTAATGAACCTGGGTTTGGTTTTTTAGTGATATGAGAAACGCTAGTTCTTGGTAAGTGGTTTTTTTTATTTTACTGGGAATATTAATGGAAAATCCAAATCATAGATGGTATGAGATGGGGTGGTATTTATAAGGGGATAAGAGGGGTGTTTTGATTATTATATTCAATAATTTACTATTTTGGATCAATACTATCAATATTATTGATTGTTGTGAATATATAGAGTAAATTAATCATGTTAATTCTAGATAATATGTTTTCATATCAGAAATATCTTAAAAATAAATTTATTTATCTTAAAATGTTAAATATCATAAATTATCATAGTTGACTATTCCCCAAAAATTCAAATATTTTTGGGAAGTCCCAGAAATTATCCCTGATGATTTTTTATTTATTGATTTCGAATGTCAAATCCATTTTATGAATCTATTTTTAACAATATGATAAATCTAATTCTTAAATAAAATTCCCATTTATTTGATAATTAATGATTTTTAAAATAATAATCAAATTTATAATGCATTGAAAAATTAATTATGAACTAAAACAGTTATATAATCATTATAATAAAACATAATTATAAATTATAAAATATCTTTATGATAACAAATTTCATTTTAAGTCATTATATTAAATATAAAAATAAATGAAAAATATTAACATTTTCTGAAAATAAAAAAACAATAATTTATCCTTTTAAAATTTTTTACTTACATAATGAAATAAATATATATTATTTCCATTTATATGATACCTAAATATTATTTGTCTCTTTTATATGGGATTATACTATTCTAATCGATAGATTACTGTTCATAATTATCAGATTAGTCTACAACTGTTCAGGTTACTATTCTAATAGTCTAAATTATAACGGTCCTATGGGTTCAATAAATATTATAAATATCACTCATTCTATTAATTCTTCATTCAATTATGTATTATATCAAGGATATTTTTACATTATACATCAAAAAAAATATTTTATTATTTTCATTATGTTTTGTATCTACAACTTTGTTCATGAGTGTGATCGTTCTAGTGGATTTAGAAAATCCAAATTTTAATATTCTTATTATCTTATTTTCTATTTATTATACCATAATAATATTTAGAATTACCATTTATTGAATTGTTAACTAATTTATTTTTAATAATTTATGATAATGACATTTTTTTGTTTATCTATGTGATTTATGAGAATTATAATATATTATATAATTAGAAGCTAGTAACTTCAATTGATAAATTTTGGGTCATTTCCATCTTTCATGAAGACAATAGTGAATTAAACATCCCACCACTTATTGACATCTACCTAAAAAAGAAGTAGATACAAATTAAATTCATAGAATCAGGAGTCTTGGGAGAATCAAAGATTTAATTGACTTCTTTAACTCACTTTACCCTCTCATGAGAGCCTTATTCTCCAATTAATGAAGGTGGATTACAATACAAGAAGTCATGTATTTGATTCAAAGGATGGAAGGAAATTGGATCCACCATTTGATATAGAGTCTGGGTACAACCATCATAAAGTGATGCCAATTTTGGATAACATGAATGAACACTCTATGTACTAGAATAATGAATGAAAAATATGTATTTTAAAGAAAAAATCATTTGGGTAAATATCTAGTCATCGTCAAAAAAAAAACTAATTTCATTAGGAATAAAAAACAATAAATAAAATATACGAAATCCAAAACATATAAAAAGGTAAATAAATAACAATATCAAAGCATTATTAATTTTAACACACACAATATTTCACCATTTATAAATCATTACTCTTTCCATCCAAATTGATAAATCATATTGTAAATCAACAATAGTTTTCATTTGAAATCCTATATCTAATCATGGAAATTATTCAATGGTTTAAAAAATATTAATCACATTTCCCAATTATTAAAACCAGTTTTAATTTAAACACATTACCAACTAAAATATATTTTTAAAACATTCCTTAGAACATCACACAAGATACAATGAAAATAATATTTTTGAAACCAAAAATTTTATAACAACAATACTTTTGATAAATGAAAATATTTATCCACTAACTTTATAAAATCCATATTAAACCATTATTTGGTTTTGGAATGTTTTTTAAAATCATGAAAAATGGATTAAATATTTAATGACGAAACTAGAAAATGAGACAAAACACATCCATAACCCTTTTATACAACTATAGTAATATGATTTATACTAGAAGAAAATGGATTAGGTTTTATGTTTAGAACAAGGTTAGAGTTACGTATATCTTTTTCAAATGGGTTGGTAAAACAAAAACCAAAATCAAATGATTTCTCGAATGGATTTTCATATTAGTCACATTGATTCTTCATAGTTTAGTAGGCTATGAATACATGGTGTGACTATAGTCATCCTTCTCTCCTGATTCCAAATAATATAAGAGATCCCCCAAATAAATGATAGTCTTATTGGGAATATTAATTTAATTTTCATTATGAAAATATATTTCATAAAAAAAAGACTCAATTTCCCACATTCCCAAGTATCTCACGTCTCATTGTTAACATATAGTGATCATGAACCCACTGAAAAACTGCTTATTGTTTCTGAACACATTATTAATATCCTTTTTTAACATGACTCCGAGTAAATAACATAAATTCTCAAAAGGAAATTTTGCATCCATTAAGGAAATAACTCCTCTAATACCATTTATAATAAACCAACCCAAAATTCCATATATAATGATATATGATTCAATTAAACACTAACCTATAAAGTGTTACTGATCTCTAATGGCTGATGACAGGCACCTAAGAAACTATAAATTACCCCTTGAAATAATTTATACAATAAAAGATTACAATAAATAGAGTACATTGCAAAAACATCATCAGATACATATATCAATATAATGATTTCATTTCCAATAAAACAATACAAAACGTGAAATAAATTAAATATACCAAAACTCGTCACATGTTGGTCCTTGTACACAAACCATTTCCCAAATAACCACCCTTGTTCATCCTTCCTTGAAACCACAATGCAATACAAAATCACAAGCACAATCTATAAACTTATAATGTTATTCGGATACCTAACAATAGAAGAAGGTTATGATATATTGATCCTAGTATAATTACACTTAATATTCAATGAAATTTATTCCTAAGGTAAGTACAAAATTCTACTAAAATTTAAAAATAAAGAGAGAAGGATCCATAGTCATAAAATAGAACCTTAAACATTTTAAAAAATTTGTAAAACCAAACATTAAAAATATTCCATTTCAAAATTTATAAACTAAAACTTCTAATGAAATTACTTGAAAACAATTCACAAGATAATATTAGATAACCAAGAATGGATTTTAATACTAACCAAATATCATAATATGGGCATGTTTCAATACAATAGATGAATGTTTCATCATATCATTAATCAAAATAATGATGTAAGGATACTCTGCCATCATGTAATGACAAAAAACACGAACATGCATCAAATATCAAGTATATGGATGGAATGGGTATAACCTAGTTGTGATAGTGAGTCAACAATATAAAAGACAATAAAAAACATGATTAATTACAATTATAACATCATGTATCATGGGGTCTTATGAAAATTAATTCCACAAATAGCCGGTTTCATGGTTGCACGCCCGTAGCCTGAACCTTCCATGTTCACTAAAGATCAACTAGGAAGGGTGTGATTATTCTAATGATATATATATATATCTATATCTCCACATCTATCTATTAAGGTTCCCAAGACTAGTCAATATAGGTGAGTGACACAACTAAGATACGAGTATCACCTGACAATCCATATCAATATAAATTAGGGGCTTCATCCCTCAACATTTTAATCATCAACACATACCCTCAACTCACTTCTCAATATCACCCCCGAACACCATGAAATTATATAATACACATTCCAAAAACTAATAATGGGATGTATAAAAATAAAAAAAGTTATAATATATGATTATAACAAAGAGATAATTGACATAAAGTGCTACTCAAATCGTCGAGTACCATTAATTTCTATTCAAACCCATTTAAACGATTCAATATTCAAAAGGGTAATCAAATTAACATCAATTACCAATTGATAATAATAATTCCAAATAGGCATTTAAAACAATAATTTCATTCAACTAAATCCTAAATAATTCAAAGGAAGTAAGAAACTTTAGAAAAATTGAAAACATTTCTTATCATGGGTTTACCCCATATTTATGTTCGAATAAATCAATAATTAAAAAAAATAAAAGGACATCTATTTCAAAAAAAAGGAAAAATCAATCAATGAGGGTTCTTGGTAATTTAATCAATTACTTAATTTGAAACATTTTTTAAAACATAAAATCTTTTATCTAATTTCATTTAAATCGAGTAATTTCATAGTAGACATAAAAACTACCCTCAGCCCCTCACTTCCAATAAGGTAACCTTGAAAAATTATCTGAAAGGGAATTAAAATCAACATAGAATTCTCCAATTTATAAAACCATGATGATTAATAACTTAAATTTACTATTCATTTATAATATAATCATATAATATTTCACAAGGAAATTCAAGATCAATGATAATATAACATGCATTATAAAGTGGAACATATATATTAATTAACAAGAAAAAAGGAAAAAAGTTGAGGAAAACCATAGACACAAATTCATGGAATGTTTGGACTCTAACCGAAATGAATCAAAAAATTTCTCCGCCAATGGTGATCACTAGATCTAGGATTAAGGTTATGAAGAGAATAGATAAAACACAAGGATCTATAAATCCACATCAATCATCTATGATCCAACGGATCACAAGGATAAAATAGAATCTATAAATAAGGAATCAGAATAAGGAGAGATATCGAAGACCAAGTAGAGGGAAAATCAGGGGAAAATGATCACCGTTTTGATCAGCGCATATATCCACCATATAATGTGGTTCAAAGAGGAAAACTCCCAATAGATGGATCCCAATTGACAGTGGATCATATTTGGTTTGAGTGGGTGGTATAATAACCCTTCACATTATTACACAGATAGACATGATTTATTACCCAAAAATACATGTAAGATAACCCTGAGGACTGAGAGGTGTATTGGATCGAGAAATTAGGAACATTACATGAAAACATAAGATATAAAACACACCATCGTTATTGAAAACTTTTTTACATGACCACAAAATTCCTTCATACATAGCATTGCATGGGATAACAACAGTACATACATAAGAAAAGGGTGAGCTATAATGCCTAGTACGGGGGTAAAAATGAATAAGTTAAAGAATGAAGTACATGTTATGAAATAGGCATATCAATGGAGAATAGGAGAAACATGATAATAAAGTTATGACATAGCTTGCTACCATAACCTAGAAATGTGGAAATGATGTTTAACTTTATATTAGCATGATCCAAGTGTCATTGCACATAAAGCATGAGTAAACCCTCACTACACAGAAATTAGTATGAGTAAACCCTCATTGCGCATGGTGTATTAATATAATATTCCTTACCAAATTCATTAGAGCGCTATTAGGGAACACCCTTCATAATCATTTCATTTCATATATAAGTGAGCCACATAGATCATACAACACGGATTTATCAAACACTATAATATAATCCATGAATAAGAGATGTGGAATAAATATTTGTAAGTCATCAATAAAAAAGTACATGCACATAATGATGAATACCCTTGATAGAGATATTTGTATGGTATTCACTTACACAATGATTTTGGCATAGAAAATTTTGGTGTAACCTTTGCAGCATAACAACGTCAAATAGAAATTGAAAAATGGGTTAATGAAAGGTAAATGGTTCTCTAATAATTTATACACGAAATGGATAGTAATGGTGTCATTTAAAGTAATATACCAGCCTCTTTAATGTAATTTAGATGCATATAATATAGAGATTATTGAATGTAAATGAGTAGTGAGAAATTGCTTACCGAATACTGGCAAGGTAATAGGTGTACATGGGAGACATTAATGACAGAAACAAGGAGAATATCATCATCGAAAAATAATTATAGAAGTATATGGGTGGTTTGAAATAGTACCCAAACATCAATAATTTAAAATAAAAGGGAAAAACAATACATGGAATCTTGGACATAATTAATGATGGTAAGAAAGTGAGAATCCCTTACTTTGAGGTGTGTGACATCAAGAGCTTTAGTAGGGGATTCATGAGACCTTGGGGAATGTTGGTAGGATTTTAAAAAGTTTAGGGTTCAGTAGGGATGTTCTCAAAGGGTTTTTAGTGAAGAGAAGTTGGAGATTGGGTGGGTTTAAATATGAAAAGAGAGGGGAATTCTTTAATATTTCACAAACATTGCTTTAGGAATCTATATAATTAAACAAACAATTCACAAACCATCCAATGGTTTTTTGCGAGGGTTTTTTCCAAAGGGGATTTGGAAAAACTATTTTATAAATCCAATGTTTGAACTTATTAAAATATTTGGCTTGCTTATGTGGTGGTGAGTCGCAGACTCGAAGAAATCATTATAAAATGTTTAAATACTTTATAAGGCTTGGAGGGTCCACTAATGAATTTTAAAATTAATAAATCATATATAAAATCTTATTATTTTAAAGTTAAAACATATATTTTCCTAATAGCCATTATATAGTATTTTATTACAACACTATTGGGTCATTATGATGTCATAAAACACATTATATATTTAATTTTTTTTATAATTTTTCTCTAAAAATTCATCTATCTCATAAAATTATAATAAATTATTAGTTATATAAGTTCAACATCCTAAATCCATAAAATGTATTCATTTTATCTATATAATTTTCCAAATATGTGGTTTTTTTAATATAAAAAATGACATATATCAAAAATTCATGGTTTTTGAGAAAACCATATTTTAAACAATAATAAAAATTTCAAGTATCTAAAAACTGTATGATAATTTATATTTAATAAAAAATAATTAAGTAATAATATTTTAATAAGATATTATTTAATTCATCAATCCATTAATTCATCATAATAAATTTCTTAATTGAATATGTAGTAAAAAATACTATTTACATTTTCTAAACCATTTACAATTTAACAATGATATCATGAATTTATATTATTTATACCAAGATAATGCACATAATCATAGTTCTAGGATATTGTTACGTAAACAATTTTTACACATGCATAATACATAAGGGTAAGGTTTGTGAGGATGGCAGACTCTTGGGGTGGCTCAGATAACATCGATCGGGTGGTAATCTCAATTAACTTAAACTTTTACTGTAGGTAGATTCGCATAATATAAACATGATGAATCATGAATTGAGTTTGGTCAAAAGAGAAGACCAGTGATGATACCTCCATTCCGGGATTATAAAAATGGGCCTCTTATAGAGAAATTCTATTGCATTAAGTTATCTCTTCCTTTTTCTAATTAATTTTGATTTGTTAAAGCCTTATAATTATAAAAATAATGTGATCACAATTGAATGGATGTATTAGCAACTTTAATAATTCATAAAAAAATTCTGAATCCAAAAACATAAAACCAAGGATGTTTATATGTTTTATATAACCAATTTACATAATAATACATTTAATTAGAACAAGAGTAATTTTCATTTTTAATAGTTTGGGTCATTAAAATATTTCCCCTTTAAAAATTTCCACCCACAAAATTTCATTTTCCCAGTCAAAAACAGATGATGGAAACTCAACTACATCACTTCCTCCAATTCCCACAATTCCTCTTAAAACTTGTGGTTTCTCCACACAGCTTGAAAAGATTATTTTTCTTATTTCATAGAACTTTTTCCCAATAATATATGATTTTGACCATATTGTCTACATGAAATATGTCATTCTCCAATGGTACCAGCACTCGATTGAGTACATGTGATGGGAATGGTATGTACCTCCTCATGAGTGATAGGTGGAATACATCATGTACTTTAGATAGGTTCTATGGGGATGCTAGTTGATATGCCACTTCTCCAATGCAATCAAGGATTTCAAAAGGGCCATTGTACATTGGACTAAGATTTACCTTATTTCCAAAACCAATAACTCTTTTACACTGTGATATTTGGTGGAATAACACGTCTCCAACATCAAATTGTAGGTGTTGTCGATGATTATCAGCATAACTCTTTTGAATACACGGAGTAGCTTTAATGTTCTAATAGATGGGTTTAACCATCTCCGCCATTTCTTTGACCTTTTCACAACCAAAGAGTTTTCTCTCCCCATCTTCATGCCAATATTCTAGTGTTCTGCACCTCATCCCATAAAAAGCTTTATAAGGAGGCATTTGGATGATTTAGTAGAAACTTTTATTGTAAGAGTACTCAACCAGATGAAGATGTTAATCCCATCATCTAATGATTTCCATTGAGCATGTTCTCAACATATACTCTAGTGTTGGGATAATCCGCTTAGATTGGCCATCATTTTGAGGATGGTAATTCATACTAAAGTTCAGCTCAGTATTTATTGCATGATAGAGACTCTTTCATAACTTATAAGTGAACAGTGTATCTTGATCGGATACAATTGATAATGGAACTCCATGAAGCCTTTCCACTTTTATGATTTATATCAGTGCCAGTTGATCCAATGATAAGTCCTCTCAAATTGCAATGAAGTGTGCAGTCATTGTAAGATGATCCACAACTACCCAGATAGAACTGTTTCATTTGAATTTCCTCAGAAGTCTGGTGACAAAGACCAAGGTTTTGTTCTCCCCTTTACAATTTGGTAAGGGTATTGATTGTATCATCCCCTTATACTTCTTCCTCACAGCCTTCACTTGCTAACATACATGGCACTTTGAAGTATACCCATGGATCTCCATATTCATGTTATCCCACCAACAATGATCACATAGATCTCAATACTTCTTTTTGTTTCCCAGGTAAATAGAGAAATTCAAACATTTTGCATCATCCAATAAATTAATAATTAACACCAGATTTGATGGAACACATGATCTTTACCCAAATATCATAATTCCTTCTTCATTAAAATTTGAATCAAAGGATTTCACTTTTCTAATAGTTTCCACTATTTTCGAATTCAAACATCATATTTTTGAGAAACCTTTATGATTTCTTGAATAGAATGTTGTGAAATCATTTGTGAAATGATTGATGATGTTACCTTGTTTATGATTCTCATGTCAATATTCATAAATTTTAAAAAGATTGGATCCTTTTCAATTATCATCAATGAAAATGTTCTTGGATCCGTTCAATTTATAGAATCATTCACCTTTTTTTCATTCCCTAGATGTTAGTGAATTGAGATGTCATGGTATTTAATTAGATATAAACATCATCATTGGAAAATATTCAGCTCATTCTGTGAGAATATATACTTAAGGATTTTGTAATATGTATATATTTCACACTTCTCCCCAATGATGTTATGCAGCCAAATTTTTAAAGAGATGATTACTATAAAAACCTCCAGATCATGTGTTGGATAGTTTATCTCAGGAAAATTAAATATCCATGAAGCCAAAGAAATTTATTTTCCATTTTTCATCAACATACAACCCTATCCCTTCTTTTAAGCATCACTGAATACAACAAAAATTTCTCCACTTGTGGGTAGTGTGTGCAGGGGTGCATTGATCAGCCGTATTTCAAACTCCTTTAATCACACTTTTCATTAATTAGTGTATGAAATATTGACTCCCTTCTAAGTTAACATGGTAAGAGTTTTTGAGAATCATGAGAAATTTCACACAAATCAGTTATAATATATAGTTAACCCAATGAAATTATGAATATCTATTATAGATGTTGGCCTCGACCATCCCACAATTGAATTTTTCTAGGAGGGATCCACAAATATCCAATTTCTTATGACTATGTGACATATTAATGATACATCCATCAACCATAACCCATAATATATGTACTTTTCATAGAGCTTCTCCTTTTGCAAGGTCTCTATTAGAGTGCTTAGATTCTCCTCATGCTCCTCCATGGTTTTGGAGTATATTATAATATCTTATATAAAGGCTACCATAAATTTTTCTATGTAATATAGGAAGACTATATTCATCTAGTCCATAAATATTTCTCGACCATTAGTGAGTCTGAAAGTATTTACTATGAATTAATACTGCCAATACCTTGTATGAAAAGAAGTCTTGGGGTTATCCACCTTCTTTAGCATTACATAGTAATATCCCTACCATAGATCCACCATAGAGAAGTATTCTGCTCCACATAGAAGATCGAACATGTCATCAACTTGTGGTAGTGGATACTTGTTCTTTATCATGATATTGTTGATCTCACAATAATTAATTCAATGGCCCATTGACCCATCCTAATTCCTAATGAAGAGGACTGGTGCACCCCATTTTGAAGTGGCTGGGCTTATAAACCCATTATCTAGGGCCTCCTATAGTTGATTCCTTAGCACCTAAAACTCTAAAAAATCCATTCAATATGGAGTTATAGATATTGGAAATTCACCAAGTATAGGATTAATCGGGAATTCAACATCTCTTCAAGGAGGAAGACACGTAAATTCCTCGAGAAAAACATCAATGAATTCCACCACAATATGTATGTCCTCAAGGATGATTTCTTCCTAGAATAAATCATCTATGCAAGATATGAATACCCATAGAGTTATAATATTAATGCATAATATGATGGTTCTAAGGAAGATTCATCCTCTGCCTTGCACATATACAAAATCAGGGGTCAATTCTCCATATGAAGAGTGATTTCACTCTCACAAAAATTTATGTTAGCTCTAAATAGGGAAAGCTAATCCATGCCACAAATTACATAAAATTACAATAGAGGGTGTTTTATGAGGATTTTTGAGATGTTCAATCCACAAAATGTGATAGGGGGAGTTATATTAATGGGATGCAATGATTTCCCCCTTTTTAATTCATGCCGACATCTCTGCTTCCATGATTTGTGGTGGTGTTTGGATTGTTCTACTAAAAATTTGGGATATAAAATAATTAGTAGATCAGAATCAAAATGTACATTCATTATTTATTAATGAATAACTATAGAAACTGTCACTGATTCATTTTTGGGGTTTGCTTTGGTGGTATTGATGGAAAAAGATCACCCTTACGGCCTTGGAGGTCGTTGGTTTCCTATGAAAACCCTTGGCTTATGGAACTAGTTTTAGAATATCCCATGTTATTTGTAGTTAAAGCAATGAACAATGAGTTGAGGGTCAAATAGAGTGTTTCTCTCCTTTATCATAGCATCAAGTTTTTCTTGCCGGTAGTAAATAGCCATATTCCCTTCTCTTACATACCTAATTTATTTCGTCGTCCCCTTCAAGGAATTTATGAGGTTCTTCGTTCTACACATTTGGCAGGTGGGGTGCTGGAATTTATTACCCCTATTGGATTTACACATCAGAATTCCATAATTAAATTCTACATTACAATTCATATCCACATGATACCTATGAAATTCATCTATCTCCATTTCAATATTGATGGTACATCAGAAAATTTCCTTCTAGATATCATAGTCATGGATCACTAAGGATTTATGTTGGCTATGTTTTATCCCTCCAATAAAGTGGTAAACCTTTCATTCGGCAGTAATGAACAAGATGAATGTGTATTGTGAAAGCCTTTTGATGTTTTACTCCTACACTCTGATGGATTCTTTATCTTTTTTTGAGGGAATATAAGTCCCTTTTCCATATTATGTTGGAGTGTGAGTGGGAAATATTTAACGATTAACATTTAATAGAATTACTTCATTTCCAATGCCTCGATCTCTTCCTCATGCATCAGATTTTTATCAATGTTCACCATTGATCAACACCACCATCTATATGAAAATCATCCCTAATAACATTCTAATATTCAAAACATTGAAATATGGGGAAAATATTCTTAATGGAGTTGATCCGTTGCTCAGTGGTTGAGGGATTAGATGGTCTGTTGAACACATGATGCCTTTGTCCCATGAACCTCTCAATTGTAAATTACTCTATCTTAAGGGGGGTTGGACGATCTAGTTTACCCATGGTTCTATTTAAAATAAAATTTAACTAAGAGAGTATAGTAACAATGTTTGTGATTCCTTCTCCCAACAGATTGGGAATCTCATTAGAAAAATCATCACATTGATCTTCACATCAGTTGTTATCTTTAATATTCTTATTACCAGCCATTAACTGGAATAAATGGACCTTTTGAGGTAACAAATAAATGGGAATCCACATAAAAAAGGGAGAACTTTTATAATAAATTTGTTTCTATAACTTATGAATTTATAGGCTTTAATCTTTGTTATCCATGATCTACTTCCCATCATATATTCATTGGGGAATTTTTTTTATTCCATTAATAATGGTTTATACTAAGATTATGATTTTAAAATAGAATATTCCATTGGATTTTCAAACCAATAGTGCTTCAAGGCCTGTTTTCATGCACTATTTCCCATTCGAGTCAAGCTCAAAGTGGTGTTTTCGGGTTTTACACCTAGTTACATGTATTCTAGAGCCACCACTTCTTGTTCGTATCTATATATGAATTCATTTTATTAGTAAACTACATACTCTATAATCACCAAACCATAGGGATGTGTTTATTATACATAATCTTATCATAAAGGCATTCAATAGGGTTTTCTAATCCTAATCCTAAAAATAACTAAACCTATCCTTTGATACCAACTATAAAAACCCTACTCTTTAATACACACGTTAACATGATATATTACATAAAATTTCATTAAAGAATACTCTTAGGATCAAAATTTCTAGTTTCATCAGAAATTAAGAACATTACAAAATAGTTAAGACATAAAATACAACATCTTTATTGAAAACATCTTTTACTTGACCACAACACTTTTTTGTACTTATAATTTCTTGGGATAACCTGAAGACATATATAATAAAAAGGGTTAGATACGAAGCCCAAAAAGGAAGTAAAAAAATAATGACATAAATAAAACAATAAATGTTAGGAAATCAGAATATCAATGGAGAATTGGAGAAACATGAACATAAAGACCTGATATAGCATGATTATTATAAAATGGAAATGTTGAAGGAACATTTAACATGATATCATCATGAGCCAATGATAATTGAACATGATGCATGATTAAAAGCTCATTTAACTTAAATTATCATGAGTAAACCCTCATTTCACATGGAGTATCATGATACTATTCTTTACCCAATGTATTGGAGTGATATCTGGGTGCACCCTTCCTAATCAATTCATTTCATGCATATGTGTCCCACAGAGATCATACAACATGGAATCATTAAATGTAAATATTTATTCCATGAATAATAGATTGTGGAATAATTAAATTCAATTCATAAATCAACATGTACATGTGTGTAAAGGTTAATTCACTTGAAAGAGAAATGGGAATGATATTCACTTATATGATGTTTTGGTCATGGGAAATTGTGGTGTAACTTCGACAGCTTAACGATGTAAAATATAAATCATAAAATGGGTTAATGAGATATAAAGCGGTATCTCATAATTTATATATGTAATGGACAGTAAGGGGGTCATGTAACATAATATTACCACATAGTTAATTTAATTTATATTTATAACTATCACGAATTTCTTGAATGAAAATAAAGAGATAGAAATCTCTTACGGAATTTCATCATTGTAACGAATGTAAATGAGTGTAATTAATGAGAGAAAAAGGGGTCTATTGACATTTAAACATAAGGTGGTATGTATAGGTGAGGTGTATAATCATATCCTAATATTTGTAATTTAAAATAAAACATAATAACAACTTAAGAAAACATGGAAATAATTAAGGAACGAAAGAAAGCGAGGATCTCTTACATGATAGTGTGTGACATCATGAGCTTGAGGAGGGGGTTATTGAGAGCTAGGGGCGCCATGGGAGGACTATAGAGAGAGGGGGGAATATTAGAGACATTATATAAGGGTTTTGAGTGAATAAACGTTGGATATTGGGTGAGTTTATATTGTCAAATACTTGGTAAAAATTTAATATTTCACAAACATAGTTTTTGGAATCAATATAATTAAATATTCCAAACGACAAACCAACCCATGGTTTTCACAAGTATTTTCCCAAAGGGGAGTGGAAAAAATTATTTTACATGGAAAATTTCATAACTTAATAAAATATTAGTCTTTCTTATGTGGAGGTCAGTCACACACTAAAGGGAATCATTTTAAAATGTTAAAATATTTTATATATCATGGAGGTTCCACTGAGGCATTGTAAAATTAACCAAAAAAATTGAAAATCAAATTATTAAAATGTTAAAACATATATCGACAAAATATCACTATTATAGTATTTTATTACATCACTATTGGGTCATTATGTTTTCATAAAACATATTATATATTCAAATGATATTTTATTTTTATATGATCATTCGATTGTCTCATAAAATTATGAAAAATTCACTGTTAGATAATATCGACAATCTAAATCCAAAAATAGTATTCATTTAATCTATATAATTTTCTGAATATTTTTATATTTACTTAAAAAAAAGGATAAAATTTATCTATAATTCATGGGTTTTGACAAAAACAATATTCATACATTAATAAAAATAACAATTGTACAAAAATTGTACGATCATATATATTTAATAATATATAATTTAGTAATAATATTTCATTAAACATTATTTAATTCAAAAATCTGTTAATTCATCAAAATAGGTTTCTTAATTGAATAATAATGATAAATAATATATATGATTTTAAAACCATTTATAATGTAATAATGATAAAAATATTATAAATTATTTATAAAAAAATAAATCACATAATCATAGTGTTAGGGTCTTGTTATGTATCCACTTATAACACCCGAATAAGAACTATGTGAATGGTGTGCGATGATGACATACTCTTGGGGCATCTCAGATAGCATCTCTCAGGTGGTAATATCTATTAACTTCCACTTCTCATGTAGTTGCCTCCATTCAAGATTAATGTGTTGAATCTCATATTGGGATCGGTAAAGAGAAATGCATAGTGATGCCACCTCATTTACAAGCACTGAAAAATGGGCTTCGTGTTGATAAATTCTACCAGATGACATCATCGTTTCCTTTTTTTGAGTGAATTAGACTTGGTAAAACCCTATATCTACACTAATTATGTAATAACTCTTCAACGACTACATTAGAAATGATAAAAATTCTTAATGGCATTTTAAAATCATATAACTTAAAACCATGGAAGTTCATATGTTTTATAAAACCATTTTAAATATTAAGAAATTTAATTAGATCAAGGTTAATTTTCTTTAAATAAAAAATTGGGTCCTTACATTAAGAGTATAGTGTTAGTTAGGGATGTTTTGGGATTTTAAATAATTTTTTGAGACTTTTATTACCATTATCATAGTTTATTAGGTTAGATTTCACTTTTAGTACGAACCTTGCACATAAATGTTTACCTAAAAACAGTGCCAGTAGAAGAGATGTACAATTAGGCTACACAATAAGTTTAATCGTGGTCCAATAATACAACCCCTTTGGACTATGTTTCATGGTTTTGTTGAATGGATTGTTAAACAATGTGAAATATGTGTGTCCATACCTAGGTAATAGGAAATGTTTCAAAATTTGGGTAATGGATTGTTAAAAATTATTCAAAATATATAAGTGCCTAGAAGCCTTCATAAATAGTTTGTAAAAACCAAAAAAGCAATATTTGAAGATATTAAGTCATTGGATATTAAAATAAATGTGTCACAATAACTAAAAAAGGAAACAAGTTATTATAGAATAAATATGTGTCTCTGTTGTTCGGTGGGAATGTTCATTTTTGGGAATTCAAAGGATGATAAATCAAGTATATAGGTTGATGGAGATAGAATTGTAGATACTTGATTTGATATATCACAATAAATTGATAATAGAACATGTTATGCATTCATAAGAGGTTTGGATATCATTGTGACACTGAATTCATTCTCAATTGAATCTGTGGCGAGTTTGTAGATTCAAACGTTGAACATTAGCTGTTTATACCAAATACCACATAGAATGTGTCCTAGAGGGTCATAAACCAAGTTTATCCAATATATCAGTTAAAATCAAGTCTGATATATAATAATTTATAATAAATATTATTTATTCGGGTTTTGGGAGGTCACCATAATTTTATCATAGGTTATTCTAAAGAATAAAGTGAGTAATAAAATATTAATTATTATAATTTTTCATGTTTCTAAAATATAATATTTATTAAAATTGTAGTTTAATAATGACTTGATTTTTTAAATTAAATAGTAATTATTCATAAATTAGAAAATGACTATAAAGGACAACATATCATGTATAGTGGTTTGATTAGAAATAATTATAATTTTTTTATTCTTAATATATTTTTAATGTAGGCTGTTAAATAATATAATTATTATTCTTATTATTAATGGACATAGTTTTAATTAATTTTATAAAATATGGTTGGGTATTGTTCGATATTTTCCACCCTAAAGTAGGTATAATAGATCATATTTATATCACCTTCCTAATTTAAATTTTGTGTGAGTAATGGACCCGGAGTAATATTATTAACCAATAGGTTGTGCTATCTCTTCCTCCTTAGTATGTCCTTTGAGATTAGACCTTGGGTTCTTCATACTTCATTAAATAATATAGCTGTGATCCACTAAAAACAATTAATGTAGACATGATTGGTTGTGCTAGAACTTGATGATTTTACAATGATGATAACATATTGTGGTGTATGTGTGATCCACCGCTAAAGGAATTATGTAGTTTAATCATAGATTAAAATATTGGTTTTATGAATTATATTCCATAATATGATGTATGAAACTGGATTGAATTTTAGAGGTAATTATATATATACTCATAAATTAATTATAAATTACATTTAAATATCATTTACCTATAATTATGGATTATTAATTTTGCCAATTAATCTACTGGTTTTCATTGGACATGATATCAGGATCTTGTAAAGAAAAAAATAAACATTATTTAAGATTAACATTTTAAATGGTCATACATTCAAAGGATTTTTCCTCCACACCTAGATCATATGGTTTCTCCCATTATTTTAGTTTATATTTCTTAACAAAATTAGTGTAAACATTGTGTTACGGTAGAGAAAATGACATTTATTATTATATGATGATTTAATATGGATATATTTTTTAATTTAAACATGAATAGTTTAATGGTAACATCATTTATTTCATTATTCATTTTCAATATCACATATATCCTAAAGAGAATCAATGAGTATAGGGGAATTTATTATACGTTATGTCATTTTAAATTAGAATACTAAACTCATGATCCTATTATACATTTTATAATTACAGAAAATTAAGAAATTTTCATTTTTTAGAATAAATTTCAATTTTTTTGGTGTATTACTTTAATATTTTATATAAAATAAATCATAATATAATTTTTTTCTATTATCATTATTAACTACTATTCATAACTATAGATATAATAATAATAAATATCCCTTAGTATTACAAAAAATAATTCTATCCCTTAATTACTAGATTTAGAATACATATATTCTATAGAAATATACATGAATTGATTCTTAAAACCTCTATTTATTATCCATTCTATACATTTTCCACATAATTAATAATTTCTATGTATGATTTTTTTTGACCAAAGATACTATTCCATGGTTTTGTTATTTTTTTTAATAGAATCAAGTCTCTTTAAAAGAATAATTTTCATTTACTTGTAATTTTTCTATGATGATGCAAGATGATAGGCATGATTACTTATTTTTATCCAACATTATTTAAGACAAACCACCAATTTATTTGAATTCATCCATTATATGATAAATCATAAATAAATTTAGGAAAAAATCTCAAACATATGGTTTTGTGGGAAATCAAGTTATTTTTAGAAATATGATATTCATATTTACTCAGTGAAATTTGTATTTTTTTACTAAAATATAATTATACATTTTTTTTCATTACAATGGTATTATAATAAAAATATTAACTAAATAAAGTCATCATGTATGTTCATTTATTTTATCTATACATTCCCATTAACTATTCTATGAGATATTTTATTATCCAATAATTCACAAAAAATTATAAATTTATATCAAATTAAACAAAACATGACATGATCAGGGTATTTCACTACTTTATGATCCTTATATTAGAAAGTCTATTAATTTTTCCCCAAGGGGACCTCTTTTACCCACAAACCATCTTCAATTACAACTCCCAACCAACACTCATTTTTTTATCTTGTTTGTTTTGTGATTGGGTTACCAAGACCCATATTCTTTGAATAAATTGATCACAAATTCATTTTTACAGTTTGATATATATATATATCATACTATATTAGAATCATTATATATACATCAACTCTATTTATTATAATTTCTTATGATTACATGTCATATCGAAATGTTATTTCATTTCCCATGCTATATTGATAACATTAGGATTCCCAGGAAGAAATATTACATATTTAACCTAATATATAGATGGACTATAAATATAAGACATAGATAATGATTGACTATATGGTGACAGAGGATTATAATAACTTGGACTTCTTCACCTGATGAATGTACTGGTGGATCTCAAATAAATGGTCTCTAGAGGACTATCCATCCTTTAGGAACTCCACATGATGTAGTTGTCATTTTTAGTTCATATTTATTTATATGTTATAATGTATCATAACATGATATTATTATCACTGTATAAATTTTATTGCACTATGATGAAAAAATGCCAGAAATTTATTTAATGGTGAAATAATTTTTTTGGGTGCACCATTTGTGGTGTGAAACTAATTGAATGATCTAGATTGAATTTCTAAATTCAGAAGTTAAGTAATATCCTAGGAACAATTGATTAGGATGGTTGTCTATTTTATAATTACATAGACCTAGTAGATGAAGGTAAATCATTATTATAATATTAGCAAATATCAATGTAAAAATGGATGAAGATAGAATATGTGCGTCCTCTTTAAGGAGATGTCGCATAATAACTAGACTATAGAATATAGTTCATGTTTCCTTTTAAAGTATTCCATTTTTATGAATACTATTCATTTCTATATGGGACTTCATAGGATGATAAACTCCATAAATGATCTACGAGATGAAATCTCCACTATCAAGATAAGTACCCAAATCATCACACATTTTGCTCACTCAATGTCCAGTCATATGCTTTATATTATCATTTTAGGACAATTTTCCCCCCACCATACGGTATGGGAAATAATTGATTATAAATTATCACCAATAAAAAATAAATTCATAATTATTTGATTATAGAAAAATGGGTGTTCAATTTATTCATAGAATTTATATACTATTACTAAGATAAATATATAAAAACTATTAAATGAATTAATTTTATTTTAAAATTAAAGTTTCATATAATATTTATGATATTAATTAGTCAAGTGAAAAAGTCACTTTTATCATGTAATATATTTATTATATAAGAAGTATGTGTAAAAAACAATTATTTCATGACATAGCTTTTTTCGTAAATTGTTTTATGGATTTTTAGTGGGTATGACATATTTAAGAATCAATGAATTTTTTTGGGTATTTATATCTCAGTATATATATAAAATGAGACTCCTAATTGGTGAAATATTAATTTATTGAATTTTAGAGTCTCTCTATCAACCCTCCCATAATGTAGAGATAGAAGTATATATTCCAAGAAATCAATCCATGTCATCCTTTATAGAGTAAAGGATCAATGTTGTTGTGATCATTGCTTTGTTGAAGGATTCATCATTTAACTAATATATCATTTATAAATCAATGATCAGAATTCCCATATAATTTTTAAGTACATATGTATGATATATAAGAATAAAATATTGGTTTCATCAAAAAACAATCACTAATGATGTGAAATTAATTATTTTTCCTTAATATCAAATGATGTAACTGTTATATTTATTTATCAATTTTAAATAAATTTTGTATTCATTACATTCATTTAGAGATAATCTTCAATAACCCATCAGAACAAATTGTGATTTTATCTACTCATGGAAGGTCAAGTGGTAGCAATCCGATAATTTAAATTGGATTGAAACAAACTTTTAGAGAAAATAAATATTAAGGGACACATATTCATATATGTTAATTTTTTCCAAAGGCTATGTTAGTATATAATTTCAATGGTCCCATGTAATATAATATTTTTATGTGGAATGAGATAGTTTTTTTTACTAGGTATAAATTTCATAAAATTTTTATTAATGAAATAGATATTTCAAAATATTATTATTGTAAAAATTGAAATTATTTTGAAAAAAGTTGATATAGTGCTGATGGGTTCTAGTCAAGTAGCATGAATCAATAGAAAATAATAAAATATGAAAATGGTCAAGAGGGGGGATATATCTGGCTAAAAACCTAAAAAACATAAGAGGTGGGGGAACCTGAGCTACCCCACATTCGGTGTGACAACTAAAGGCAACCAACTTCCATGTGTCATGAGTGATGTTATAAAAAATAAATAAATATTATATGTATATATAATGGTGTGGAAAAAAAACCTCGTACAATGAGCCTCCCAAAACACAACATCCATAGAAAACAATCATTTGCTAACCCAGGATGATACATGTATGGCCTCTCCCAACCATCCCAACCAATTATGAGTCTAGAAATTGATGGGAATGCCTTTTATGAAGTTTTCAGGCCCCCTAAGGTAGTATATTGTTATTAAAAAAATATCAACATATAAAAATAGATATTTACTTTTAATGTTTTTTATGATAGTGTAATTAATAAATTTTGACTCAAAAATTTAAAAAATATATTTTAATTCAATTAAAAATCCATCAAGATAAATTTATCGAAAACCAAATTTTATATAGAATGTTTAGTACATCTGCAATGGTCTTGAACTTCAATCATTCAATGTATTTTAGGTATTTAATTTATTTAATATATTAATGAAATTATGTGGGACAATTTCAGTAATTAATTTTTGTTTGATGTCATATGAATCATATTTTCTCGAATTATATGCATAAGGGAATCTGTGTCTTTTTGTAACATTCTAATTGTATTTTGGGAATTCCAATGATTATATATATAATATTGATGATGATATATGACATTGACCATATCAAGCAGAAGATATATTCTAGAAGAGGAATGATTACATTTGATAGGTGTGTGATTTGTGATATGAGTCATACATTAATTAGGTATTCAAAATCTAGGTCCAAATTTGGTTTATTTATTCTCATTAGATCAAACAGTTGTAAATTATCATGTTACATAGGTTTTTTTATTTAATATGTTATTATTTTTTATTATTTTGTTAATATTTATGTTCACACGATCATATAAAGAAATAAATTAATATTCATTGACTAAAAAATATAATTTAACATTTAATGTTTTATATTTTATGTATTGATCATTTCTAAGTGTGATCACAATATATAACAATATAAACTAGAAGCTGGAATCATTCTTCTGGTAATAATAAATCCTTTAATGAAATATTATGTTTTAATTCGTTATATAAATTTCATTCGAACAAATTATATTTTATGACATTATTATATTCCCTATTTGAGAGTGAATCACACTACTTGGGGTTATTATGGGAGTGATAGGTTGAATTAACTGAAAATGTAATGAAATAATTATCAATAACAATCTTCATTCGACGTTATAGTTGAATTTTTGAGTGATTAATGGTTATAATTAATTTAATCTAGAACATTACTCAATAGATCAGTGATTCATGTTCCAATGTGGTTGGTCAGTCAAGATCCTACCTTGGAACTATCAATGTAGTGGCATATAAGTATAAAAAATATGATTAGAAGTTAAAATAACTATTCCCTCTAGATTACTCAAGATAATGGATATTTCGAATCAGGTAGTGATGAATAATGTGGTTCGATAAAATAGTGGTATGAATTTAATAATTAGATTAATTATTATTCTGTAATTGGTAATCAAGATAAAGTAGTAAATTTTTGATTATTGTAGATTAAACTAAGATCACCACTATCTACTTAATATCACATTTACATATAATAGATAATTAGAATATATTTAATAACCATAATATCTTGGGTTGTTATTAGAACTTCCAAAAATTACAACGACATTAGAGGAAACCTAATGTGTTGAGTCTCCATTTACTATTTATCTTTTTAGGGAGAAATTAATGTGGAAAAGGATTAATATTATAACATGTATATTATGGAATAGATGTACAGTGTATCATGTTATCTCTGATCTATATTCTTGTGAAGAAAATGCATGAGGATGAATATTCCTACAAGATTATATCTAAGATTCATGAGTTATATGTACATAGATAAAGTTACAAATCATATAAGATATTATATACAATATATATGTCTACGATATCATAAGGTAATAACATAGAACCTTATTTACTCAATATGATTGTGTACATTGAACGACATGAGTCCCTTGGGATCAAAATGAATAATAACCTAACAATTGGTCTTCAAAATTCCTTTTTACCACCTAGAATATTAACATTAATTATTAATTATAAAATTAATAAGATGAAAAAATCACTCCAATTAGATATTTATCTACATCACCAAGATTGTAAGGATTTTATGAATACCATGTTTTCATATTGTATGGTGAACAAAAAGATTAAGGGAAAGGCTAATGGGTCAATGTATAATCCCAAGATGAAGAAACTGATTCACCATCCTTCTTAGAAGAATATGTTATAGGGAAAAGGAAATAAGAATCGGGATTATTATTATGATTTTATAAATAAGAGAGTCAATAAAATTATTTTTCTAAATTTGATAAATAATCATGCTTATGATTAAAAAACATAAATGTTTTTCATCGAATGAAATGTGTCTTTATGTAAAAATTTAAAGTTAGATAAAAAATCTGGCTCCCACATATATATTCACATACTGGATAAAAGTAATTCTAAAAAATTTCCAAATGTTGAGGATAATATATGGATGAAAATCAGTGTTATACTAGTATTCCTAGCCGTGGTATATGATTGCCTGACAATCACTCAAGGTTTTGTTCTTATACAATGAAACTATTATTGTACTCTTTCATTATCCAAAAATAAATACATTGTGTAGTGTTTTGACACCATGGAATTTTAATTAAATATGGAAAGTATTTTATTTTTATATATTAATAATGAATTATTATATGTTATGGAACATCATAACTATTATGACCTATGTTTAAGATACATGTATATTGAATGATTTTAGATGAATGTTGAAAAATTTAGTAAAATTGATGTTTGTGTACTATAATTACTTATAGTATTTGTAATTCTGGAACAAAAATTATAACACGATGAAACATCTTTAATGATTCCAATAATTATCTTCCCCTATAACACTGATACTTAAAATCATTCTTCATAAAATTTAGAAATGAAACATAATAATAGGGTGATCTTAGATTCTTAATAAGGGTAGACAAGGGACATATGTATTCAAAAACATGATAAATAGGGTATGATAATGTGATCATGAAATTATGAGATCATACCATACATATCAAATATTAGAAACATGAATCATATCATAATTATTGGTAGATCATAAGACAATAACCGTAAGGGTAATAAAACATTGCAAATCCATCATTAACCATAGTTCATGTCATATAAGTGTGGAACCATAATACATGTAAAATCAAATTTGATGTTTCAATGTTAAATATAAATTCAATATATATAGTAGATCAGGACACATCAATTTATCATAGTGGATTAGGGCTCATATATTTCCCATAGTGGATCAGGACAAACATGTTTCCCATAGAGGATGAGGACACACCTTTTTCTGATAGTGGATCATGACACATATATTTCCCATTATAGTTCAGGCCCATTGACTTGTTTTTCATCATTATATCTTGAGATATTAATCTTTAATCAATTAATTAGAAGGAGATATAGGTCCCACCAATATCATAATTAAGACATTAATACGTGTTCCATAAAACATTCATCTTATATTAATAAACAATAGTATATCAGTTTCATAAACATCATATGATTTCCCATGAAATGAAATCGATATTTGAAAGATTTAATCTTATAATAAACCATGGAAAATATAAAGGTTTTATAATAATTTCATCCTATAATAAATCATGAAAGTCAGAGAGTTTCCTAAGAATTTATAATGGTATAAACCATTATTGAGAAAAAAGTTTCATAAACATCTATCAATCAAAATATAGACCATTCATAAAAATAATATGAATGGTATCCTTTGATAATATCATTATTATATCATAAAATGTAACCAAGTATGTCTTTTTAAATGGAGAAGTTTTTTAAAAGATCACATGGAACACCACTTTTTTCTGGAATATCAATTTTTAAAACACAGTGAATTTAAAAAATCATTACATAGAAAATAATTTGAAATCATATAAAGGAATCAGGAAAAATAATTTAAAACATTTATTTAGGAAAATATCCTTCACAGATTTAAAAAATTATTTTAAATTATTAATAAATTTTAAGACCATTTCCATTTAAAATAATCTATGAAACCAAAAAAATAATCTTGAAAACATTTTAAAAACATATTTCCTTGAAACCAAATAAATGAAGGATGATAAAATTTAAAAGACACTTTTGTTGGAAAATACATAAAAAATTTACAAAAAAACTTTTATATCATTTATTTCCATTTCATTGATGTTTTTTCCATTATATAAATGAATCATTGAAATTAATTTTAAACACATTTTAAATAGAAAACAATTTATTAAACACTTTTTTGTTAAAAACCATTTCCAAATAAAACAATTTCTAGAATATTGGTAAAAAATCTTTTAAAAACTAACCTTATAAACAAATAGTGTAATCATCAAGGAAACGAGGGTCATGATGATAGTTTTGTCTGTACATGCCGAACATTCCTTTTTTCACCATAAATGATTAAAATAGAACCTTGACTAGGATATAAAAAGAAAATTCCTTGTAAAAAATACTTAAAATTTTAATAAATGTTTAAAAATTTATTTAAAACAACATATGATATTATTAAAACATTTCTGGAAACATTTTTAGAAAACTCACCTTTCAAGGAACTCAAATTTTTGAAAAACTGTGAAATAAATTCAGGTTTTCATAAAAACATTCTCATGATTATATTAAATAACAAAGAATTATGAGATGGTATCATGACATTTATATAAAATAAATTAAAATATTTTAATAAAATTAATTATTTTTATTGAGATAGGGGTCATAATATTTAATCATTGGGTAGATAATGAAAAATAACATCGATAAATGATGAGTTGTAGCAATAAACCATTACCATTTGGTAACATTGATTCATAATACAATGGAAATAATAACATTAAATAAATATTGGAATTTCAAAAACGTAATTAGATACATGATTTAACAACTAAAAGGATGTATATAAACCTCATGGGATTATATATGTTCATAACATGGAATGTGTCTTAATAATGAAAAATTGAGACAAAATTACTTTAACGATTGGGTATGCTTTGTAATTTAATCCACATTAAGGAATATGATAAAATGGGTATGTAAATACCCATAAATTTATGTATAATGATCTTATAATATATACATGGTATGTATACATGCCGCATATAAAAAATAGGAAGTGAACATGGATTGTATCTCACTAGAAATAAAAGTCATATGAGAAAACAATTACCTTAAGACATGAAACTATTCAAACACATTTAAACCTACAATATAAAAAATATAAGTTTATTAAAATATACCACTTAAAATATTATTATATATAATACCATATACTATTTAGTTATGAAATTATATTACCCATTTATTAATAACTTCATGTTAATTTCATGCTTCAGGTATTATCTTCTTCTTTCATATACATTTTTCCTTTTTATTCTTGATACTAATAATTTTATCATTACATAACTATTTTAAAAATAAAAAAAATATATAAATATAATATATATAACATATATATGTATTAATGATAATCTACAAAATATTGAAATATAAAATGGAATCCATGGTTCATAGAGACGGTAGGTTATTCTTACGCATGAACACTATTTCTATTTAATTCGTTTATCAAAAGAAAGTATGTAAATGAAAGATATATATATATAACCAAAAATTATTTTTTGTAAGGTAAAAAACACCATTATTTTGTGATGCGGTAGTTCCCCATACACAAGAACCATATGTTCACAACCCATTAGATGGATGTGTGTGTAAATTTGGGTAGAAAAATTAGAATAAAAAATAAATAATATTGTTAAAACTGATTCTATTATAAAATAATTTAATAATTATAATCTAGTCATTGGATAATGAAAATAAAATAAATGGGGTTCTGGAAGGACATTACATATTCATTGAAGAAATCGTTTTGGTCTCCAAAAAAGGGATTACTTGGTTGTCTTTATGACCAATGGGAGGATTATAAGATAAATATTAGTATGTTGGGGGGGTTATTTGAGATTTTTTTTGGATAGCTTGTTTTCATATGTGGGGTGAATATGTGGGAAGGTTTAGACCCTTTTATAATCGAGGAGGAGTGACATTCTTGTATATTTTGGAATTGAAAATTCCGTCACCTTTTTTACAATGTTTACTGGATCAAATAATGGTCCCAACTTGAAAAAATGGATTATAGTGCCTAAATATTAGTAGAAAATGGATTTTTTAAAATTTTCTAAGATATTTTGTGCGTTTAGATTAATGTTTTGTCCTTTATCAAATAAATTTTTATCTTAATTGATGTACTTAATTTTTATCACTTTCAATAATATTTTTGGTAAGAAACTAATTTAAATTATTATCAAATTTAAATTATGATTATTTAAAATATTGAATCAATTTTTCTAAATTAATATTATATAAGTGGCATAAATTATTTTAAAATTAATCACGCTGACAGGACAACAATGTGAGTAAATAATGTAACAGTGTTCAAAAGTTTTCTAAGTGTTTATATCAACCTTATAAGTGAAATTGAATCCAATTACCTAAATTTTAATAATTTATATACAATTTATCTAATTAAACATTGAATCATTTATAAAATATAATTTATCCTTATAAAAAATTTAGACGAAAAAGTAGTTATGAAAAAAAATCGGTGTTTTCACTATTCAATAAAAAATTATATTTTTATGCAAAATGCCCAAAAAATCACCCAAAGTAGATTTTTATATTCCATGTTAAAAAATCAAGTTTAGTTTTTAAAATAAAAATTATAAAAGTCTCAAAAATCATATTTTAAATGGGTTATTCATTATATGGAGTTAATATTACCTATTAAACGAATACATATTTTTATTCGTAAAATTGGACTTATCTTTATATTATACCTATAAAATATATTGGATGAGTATATAATATATTTATTGATCATATATAATATATAAATATTTTTAAAATTATTAATCAATATATGTTTTTTTCATTTATTAAAATTAAATAATGCTTGTCTATATAAAAATAGTTCTCATCGATAAGTTCATTCTTTATTTTCAAATAGTTCTTACATTCACTTATACTAATTGATAACAAAAAATATTCATTTTATATACCTATTTAAATAATATTATTCTTAACCTCATATCCAATGGATACGAAGTAGAAATAATAATATTTTAATATTCTTTTTTATATTATATTGTTGTTTGGTAAAACTGATCCTTACGTGTATCACAAGATATCAAAGGGACTTAGTTTTTTTGTGTAGTAATTTAAAAACATAGATTTCATTATACCACATTCTATCCTAAGTGTTATGTGTGGAAAATGTTTAACATGGTTTTTCATATAACACAATCCAATCATTTTTCTTTTACAATAAAACACAATTATATTTAGTGCTACATGAAATGAAAAATACCAAAAAGATTAAAATAATTGAAAAAAACTAATTTAAAAAATCTCAGGGTGTTACATTATACCACATTATAATGAATTTCTCCATCAAAATTCATTAGGGTTACCAACGTAATAATTATTGAATGTTCCTTTAATAAAATCACACGTCGTAAAACTGAATACATAATATACTTTTAAAATTAAATTATGGAAACATTATGTTTACCCAAAGTAATAAATCAATATGCTTTCATATAGGGGAACATAGGTGGATGGTAAAAAAATGTAAATAGAAGAGAAATAGAACAGGAAAGTTCTCATTGATATGGATTGACAACATGCTTAAGAGAAAGTTAGTAATCAGAAATCCATAACCCCAAAGAGGTTTCAAAAGGTTATTGATATCATAAAATTGAAGATAACTTGACAATATTTTATTTCACGTACATTTTTCCTAAAGGAGATGAATTTTTAGGAAAATATTTAGTTACATGATTTTAGGAAAACCTTACCATTTTTTGTTCCATTATCAGCATACACTTTATATCTTATTCAATGAAATTAATGTAACATTTCCATTACAAAAGCATTAGTATAATGATAGTTCATTCCATCAGTATTTATCACTAAAAAAATCTATCATAATTTATCAAATGGTAATAAAACCTAATTTGGAAATATAATACCATAATTTATGAAACCTATACTATGTTTAACATAAACCATTTCATAAATGGTTATCCTTATAAACATTCCAATAATATATTTCAACCATTATTGCTTAAATAATCTCTTCTCTTGTGACCAAAAACATTTTTATTGGAATTTTTGGATCATCCATTCATAAATAGAATATTAGATGTAATGTTATTATTTCAAAATAAAGGTATATGGAGATAATCACATGAAACATGAATAAATGATTGAGAATAATATTTTATTAGGTATTTTCAAACATGAACTTTCAAACTCCGGGGAAGGATAAGTGCTCCCTAATTATCCAGATTCCCTTAATTCACTGTTATTATATAAAATTTTCCTTTTTACATTATTCCTATGATTTTTAGTAGATTATCATTCTTATAATCCCTTCAATTGGGGAATTGATTTGCATATTTTCCAATCTCCTTATATTTGAAACACTAGTGTGTGGGTGGTGCATTATTTGGAATTATCTTATCCTCCATTACATTAACCATCACATTTACTGAATTTTGATATTTGTAGATTTTATGACCTATATTTACATATTTAATTCACATTTTAGTTCCAGTAATGAAACTAATTTGATTATACTTGGAAAATTCCAAACACACAAATATATGGAATTTTACCCCACTATTTGAATTTTCATGAGACTGGACCTTCATTTTCTTATTAAAACAAGAGAAAATGGGGGAATATAAAATTTCCATTTCTACCTTCAATGAAAATAGAATGAATTATTCATAAATACTAATATATCATATAGACAAGGCAATTTTATGAATTTGTTTTAGGCCACCAAATAATTGATTGATCTTTCTTTCAGGGATGATGATCAAACTAAATGTATACAATGAATGTATTATAAAAGTAACTTCATAGGTAATAATAGATCTATATTCCTTTATATTTAACTCCACTAATTATTTATCCTTATTTTATTATAGAATATGTGGTTTGTACTAATGGAAACTTATATCTTTAAACTCTCCTCATTCCATATATTGCATTTCTTCATGTTACCTCATGTTTTTAATAAGAGTCCACCACTCATCCACTTCACCATAATAATGATAAAGATAAAAATGAACTTTTTTATTCCTTGGGAATTGATGAACAAAAAATATCATTTTAGTAGTACTAATCCATTACTCAGCTACTTGTTAATCAGTGTAACCACTAAAAGATTCAGGACATTGCGTCTTGATGTACTCAACAATTTTTTGTTACCTCCATTTACTAATTTGGAAGTTAAAAGTGACTCATATCTTTGGAAATATGTTTTATCATATAAACAAGAATTTTAATTTAATTTCCCATTTAATTTAATTGATCATGAGGAAAATCATCACATTTTTCATTTCATTCATCATTTTCACAGTTCCATAATGTTCCAGCCATTGACAAAAACTGGAAATCATAGCGTGAGTATCTCCGGTCATAGAGGAAAACAAGATAATAAGGAAAAATTACTTATACGATGTCTAAAAAATAGAACCTAATACTTTAATTTATAACAACATAATATTACCCTTAGGGACATCTCTACACATATCCATAGAAATATCCCTTTGGGTGTCACTAATGTTTTTCCTATATCGTTTCCAAAGGTTGGATAAACCTTTTTGTTGATACTAACTATAGAAATCCATGCTCAACAATCTAGGATATTACATTATTTTAGATTAATATTTAGCTTATTTTAAAAATGCATGCCTGGGGACAAAAATATATTATTGTCACCAAAAACATGGGAAAAATATTTTTAACTTTGTGGATGATCTTCACTATTTATAACATAAATATTCCCCTTTAGTAACTCTAACTAAAACCATTCTTAATATCACATGGAATGGATAAAAAATAACAAGGTGAGATCATATTCTCAATAAAGGTAAAAAAGGGGAGATATATTAGAATTAAATAAGAATAATGGTATGAGAGTTTTATCATTACATTAGAAGAGAATACCATTAATATAAAATATCATAGACATGAATCATGTAATAATGATTGGATGTTTATTAGAAATGAATCATAATGCTGATAAATCACAATAAATCAATCATGAAGCATAAGATCACATCCAATTACTGTTGATCCATCATACATGCACCAAACCATTTAATGTTTCAAGTATAACTTCCAATACCATTAATATACTGCATCATGACACAACTGTTTTCTATAGTGGATTAGGAAACACCTGTTCCATATAGTATATTGTGACAAACCTATTTCCCATTGTAGATTAGTATAATTTTGTTTCCCATTATGTATCAAGCCTATATACATGTTTCCCATCATTATATCATGGTATATTAATATTTATCAAACTCATTGTAGGGAGATATAGGTCCCACCCATCTCATAATCAAGTCATACATTCACATTCAATTAAATATTCATCTTATCATGACCCTTATAAAGATATGGGTTTCATAAACATCATATCATAAATAGTGAAATGAAAATTTTCTCATAAAAATTATATAATAGAATTACCTATAGAAAATATATTGGTTTAATGATCATTTCGTCCCAAAATAAACCGTGAAATGAAGAAGGTTTTATGATAATTTATCGCGGTATAACCCATTAAAGGGAAATAGGTTTTCTAAACATCCATCCATAAAAACATAATGTTTTCATATAGATATTTTGAATGGTATCTTTGGATCATATCACCTATAAATCAGATATTATAACCAAGCATGTCATCATATATGGAGAATGGTTTTGAAAGATGACTTGGAACACAACTTTTAACTGAATGTCACTTTTTATAACATGTAACATTTTAAAAATTATTTTCATAGAAACCACATTAAAAACATATAAAAAATCATGAATTTTTTAAAACAATTATAGCTAGAATTATTCATTATTTTCTATTAAATATTTATAATCATAAATCATTTTAAAGACCATTTTCCGTAACAACATATAAATAAGCTCAATAACATTTTAAAAACCATTTTTCTTGAAAAGCTTTAATAGAAATTTGATAGAATTCTAAAAAATATTTTTTTAGAAAATACATTGAAAACATATTAAATAATATAAATGATCATAAAAATTATTTTATTTTAAATAAAAATTAAAAAAAAAGAAAAAGTAAGTTTTGAAAATCATTTAAAACGCCTTTTAATCATGTTTAACCTGTTTTCTTTGAAAAAAAATTTGAAATCAAAAAAAATATCAAATACTAGAAAAAATTCATTACAAAAAAAATTAGTGAAATTATTGAGTAATGAATATTGAATTGATAGTCATGGAATTCAATAATTCTGTCCATGCCAAACATTCCCTTTTCACCTTAAATGTTTAGAAAAGTTCCCTGATCAGAAAATGAAATGAAAATTATTTTTAAAACTGTTTTGTAAATTTTTTAATAAATGTGTGAAAATTTATGTTAAAAATAATTGGATAATATTAAAACATTTTGGAACCAATTTATTGGGAAATTTATTTAGAAATAATATAGATTCTTGACCGAAAGTTGAAATAAAGTTAGGGTTTCAAAAAAAAAATTTATTTAATTATCTTCAGTACAATAGTAATGATATTTTTTACCATTAGATGGATATAACATGAATAACTAGGGGTTGAGAAAATTAATTTTATTTCACGAGATATGTAACAAATATTTCATCAATTAAATCATAATCACAAACAATCTTGATAAATGATGAGATTATTGAAATAAACTATTACCACTTCTGTATCGTTGAATCATAATACTATGGAAATAACATCAATTCTTGAAGATTAAAAAATCCTGAGAATAATTATATTCATGATATTATATTTCCAAGGTAGTATATACACCTCATAGGATATAATAGTATCATAACATGGAATGTGTCTCAAAGAAGAAAAATGGAGACAAATTAATTTTTTGATTCCCTAACTTTTGAAACAAAACCCAAATGAATCAATATCATAAAATGGATATTTAAATACACATAACTATAAATATTAGTATTATATAATACATACATGGGAGTTATACAAACCAAATATAAGAAATGGAAGGTTAACATGGATTGGGTCTAATTAGAAATAAAAGTGAGAGGAGAAAACACTTACATTATGTCTAGAATTCCATTGTATAATTTAAAACCTCCAATATAAAAAATATATTTTTATTATAAATCAACCATATAAACATATTATTATATATAATACAATATATTACTCTATTATTACTTTATATCAGTAATTTACTAAAAAATATTTGTAAAGTTTACATTTTTTGTAATATCCCCTTGGTTTTTCATATATGTTTTGGCTTGTTATTCTTGATCCTCTTACATATATCATGATTTAAATATATATATAATGTATGAAATGAAATAAATATAATTTATATTCATTATATAGTTGTATATAATAATCTATAAACTATAAAAATATGAAAAGGAATACACTATTCATGGAGACGGGAGTACGTACGTACGAATGAAAGCTATTTTCATTTTTTATCATATTGAAAGAAATAAACCAAATGACATATATGTATATATATATAAAATCACTAAATTAGAATTATAATATCATTTATATCATATATATTCATAAATACCATTCTTAATCCATTCCATGTAATGTGTGAGTGAATCATATCTCTTTGATGAGGCGGTAGTCCACACTTCCACAAACGAAGTTATCTTATTTATACAAGAAAAAGATCATGAAGGTATGTTTTATATTTTAATTAAAATAGAATAAATACATCATAAATATCATATATGTCATATGAAATTATATTTTACATCATAATTTCCAACCATTATTAGTGTTAATGGAAAATCATACAACATCATTTCGTGAGGCGCTAGTTCATCGTACATAAAAACGGTCAATTAGATACTCATTAGATGAATATACATGATTGAGTACCTAAAAAACATATAATAACAACATATAAGTATATTTTTGAAAATTATTTTATTATATAAAAATTTAATAAGAAAAACTTTGTGGTGGGTAATGAAAATAAAACAAAGGAGCATGAGGAAGGATGTTCCATCTACTTTCGGTAATTTCTTTTGGTTTTCACCAAAGGGATTCCTTGGTTTCATTTGTTCAATAAGGGAGGAATATAGGATTAATGTATGGAATATTTGGTATTATTTGATTATTGGTTGGTAAAGAAAATGTTTTTATACGTGTAATAAGTGGTAGTGGTTAGTGCCTTTTTATAGTGGTGGAGGGGTGGCATTCATGTATTTTTTTAAAGGGAATTACACCCACTATTTTCCCATGTTATGTGGCATCACTAATGGTACCAATTATATACATTGTATGATAGTGTCTATATATAATCTGATAATGGATTTTGGAATTTTTTAGGCCATTTTGTAAATAATGTTTATGGGTTAGTCCTTTTTTATGATATTTTTTTTCTCTTAATCATTTTAATTAATTTTAATAAGTTTTACTAATATTTTTGGTCAAAAACTGCGTTAAATATATTCAAAATTATCTATTATTATTATTGAAAATATGGAATCTAATTTTCCACATTACAATAACATTAGTGAATTTTTTTATCTAATA